>OX377621.1:26370138-27017413 GCA_947397865.1 Polietes domitor | reverse complement strand
TCGATTAAACTGACCATAAAATGGAAGCGCGCGATGAACTTTCCTAACAGAGCACCCATTTTGATAATAAAATTCAATAATTTGTAAGCGTTGTTTGTTTGTAAGACGATTCATGGTTAAATTATAGACCAAACTGAAGATGTTTAAACCAGTGTTGCCAAAAAGATAATAGCTAAAAAATCACCCTTTATAAATGAATGTGTGTCTCAATGTCTGTATGCCCACCAAAAAGGTTTTTTTTTGTGGGGTTTCCTCACATTTGGGCTTGATTTCATTCTTTTAGAGGGATATTTCATTTCTTTGTTTGGGTATTATTTCGTAGCACCAAATTATCAGATTGAAATATTAGTATTGTATTTTAAAAATATTTACTAATACCAATTAACAATTGTTTCCCTTCCTTTCTCTCTTTTCAGGTAAGTGTCACGTGAATTTTTATTTTCGAATTTTGTAAGTACTTATACAAGCTCCCTACTTATATCTTAAATCAATAATTGATTGGGGATTACGAAACGTTCAATAAGTCTGCGATAAATACATTTTTTTATTCTCCACAATATTGTCGAAAACTGAAGTAACATCTACAACAAAGATGCGTGATCACCAAATATCCAAAAGTTGTTCGAATATTTAAATCTGAACCGATTTCGAAATATAATTTATAACGATTTTCCATGTTGATGTTGAAAATGAAAATACTTTCTTATAAGTGTCAAGTCCTCGGCAATTATATCCGACATCAGTGTTAACTTCAATTGTGCTCTCTGGCAAACAGCGAAAACAAGCTCTCGCTTTTTCATAACAATTTTCCAGTTTCCAAATGCCTTTCTCCACTTCACAAACAAGCAAACAATAAAAACCTTAATACACTTTCACACTGGAAGTGAATACTAATACCCCCATCGGCAGGCACGTGTAGTTGACAAACAAAAAAACTTCAAAAGCTCTTCAACTAGGACACGACGGCAAACTTTAATTTTTGAACCCAAACATAGATGACATTTGTCCTTTTGCTTTCGGTGAAAGCATCAGTATGACCTGATGACAAGGCTTCAGTTTTGCTGCTACAAATGTTAACAATTTGCTGGGAGTTTTAAGCCAAACAAAGGCACACGAATTCTTGTTTAGGTACAATAGAGTGGGCCTGGAAAATGAAAATAATTTGAGTAGATTTTGAAAAAATAATCTGCTTACAAATATGATATTTAGGCAAAAATGGCCATCTATTGAAGTTGAAGGGGAGATAGTGCGCGCAAGCCATTTTTCAAATTGAGGCTGACCCCCTCTACTGTCCACAGAGTGAGAGTGGGGGGCAGTGTTGATGTGTTGACAAATGTCTTACGTATGTTGTATACTGCTCACCGGTGAGTATGAGAATGCACGTGTGTGTGTGAGAGCTTTAGTGCGTGTGTCCACGTGTCCATGTGTTTGTGCAATACTATTGTATTGTTAGCAAATTTTGATTTAAATTCCAAGCACACACACTCTTGACGAGTATCATCATTGTCCCACTCCTAGATGAGCGAGCGAGCGAGCGAACGAACGAACGAACATGACGCTTACGAGTTTAATGCCGGGATTTCAACACCCGACTTAGTGCGGATTTGGTAAATAAAAATCAGAGTTGCACAGCACAGAGCAGTTTCCGTTTCCGTCCACTTCGTAGAGGAGGAAATCAACAAAATTAAAACAGAGAGAGAGAGCGCGGGAGGAGAGAGACAACGCAGCTCATGATAAATAAATATTTAATTTATGTTGTTGTCGTTCTAAAGTTGCTCGGTGTTTTTTTCTTTTGCTTCCTACCACTGTTTGGTTGCAACAAAAGACAGGTACTCTAAGGAGAGATTATTTGCCGAAGAGTGAGAGTAGGGAGGGGGGTCCAACGTTTTGGTATGTATAGTAAGTGGGGACCTGGTGTATGCGTGTGTGTGTACGAGTCCACAGTGGTGGTTATATTTTAATTAAATTTAAGCCTTGGGAAAGATTTCATCTTAGGTTTGTTTTATGACAGACGTTCACTTCACTTAACATCGCTCCACTGTATGGTTGGGTGTGTGTGTGCGCGTGTGGAGAGCATGTTCCTGCCTGGACTGCAAACAGAATAGTTTTGTTTGTCCGCATTAAGAGGATTTACGAGGGTGGCGGCAATGAGTTTGTCCCATTCTGTCGAATGGAAAAAGGATATTGGATTCCCTTCGAAATCTCTATAATTTTGGATAGCCATTAATGCCACATTTAGCATAATTTAAAGGACTAAATATGGATTTGATGACCCATCATGTGAGAGCAACAAATGCCAAATACTCAAGATAAACCCTGGCATTATGTTGCCAATGAAATATGGGACGTATGGAATTATTGCCACTAAATTGAAGTCCTGGCTCAAGACCATTTTGTTTCTATATTTAATAGAATGCAAATTTGTTTACAAATGGCATGGTGACATTTATTACTTGGCTGCAGACTACCACGATCATGATTTCGACCATGTCAAAAGTCTTTTCAAGTGGCTTCGCAGCGACTTTTCAACATCAAACCCGGCCTCTATAAGGAGATGATTCTCACAAACGAACGAGAAGCACAACTCACTTGCCGAATTTGCGTTTAAAAAATCGCACCAAGTAATAAAGCACACATGCCATCTTACAAGCATCTCATTGAGTTGCATATGTAAGTATGCACATTCCTCTAATAGTTCTAAATTCGTACTTTTCAGGGGTTAAATGGGGATAGAGGCATAACGGCTGCACCTAGAATAATGAAATTCGATATATACATTCCTCTGTTTGCGTAGACACGTAAAATAAAAGAACTTTCCAAAATTCGTAATTTTTGGAAAAAGGGGATAAAAATAGTACCTACCAAATGACAGCAGCTAGAATCATGAAATTCGGAGTATACATTCCTCTGACTGGGTAGACACGAAAAATAAAACGTTTTTTCCAAATTCGTATTTTCAAGGGATACAATGGCTACAGGGGATAAAAATAGTACCAACTAAACGAATACAGCTAGAGTGATGAAATTCAGTGTGTACATCCTTCTAATTGTGTAGATACGTAAAATAAAGAGATTTTAGATAGTCGTACTCATGAGGGGGCAAAATTGGAAATAGGGGATAAAAATGGTACCAACAAAATGGCCGCTGATAGAACCATGGAATTCTGACTGCATAGCCATGTAAAATATTTTTTTCCAAGTTCGTACTTTATTTTGTTGCTTTTACGACAAAAAAATGTAGAATCATAAAGTTGTCTTATACTGTGTACGTGAGAGATAAGGTATTTTCAAAATATATATTTTTGAATTTAAAATAGATGGAAATACAAGCAACCAAAGGACTGCAGCTAAAAATACGCTCTCTATCCCCCAATATTTAGGGTATTTATGATTGCTGCCTTATATTTACTTTATGAATTGAAGTATTATTTCCATTATATATATATACATAGTATACAAATATTGGTAGCTTGGCTTATTAATTAAATTTCCACAACAGTTAAAATTTGTTGTGGACATTCCTCTTGTAGCTTGGAAGCACCACAAAGAAAATAAAAGTTTTAGCGGGCGAAATGGGACAAAAAGGGATAAAATATGGTACCAATGATACGACAACAACTAGAATCATGAAATTCGGTGTGTACATCCCTCTAATTGCATAAACATGTAAAATAGAGGGATTTTTCGAAATTCGTACTTTTAAGGTATATAATTAAAAAAGAGGGATAAAAATGGGACCTACTGCTGAAATTCGGTGACTATGAAGACTCAAAAAAGTGTTTTTTTTCGAAATTGGTACTTTGGTTGGGGAATGGGGCGAATGGGGATATCTTTAAAATTTATACTTTTCTTATCACTTTGTCTGGAATTGAAAATACTTCTCCCTAATGGCGACTGACAATCGCCTAATATTTTCGGCATGTTCACTTTCACAATTTCAGCATTTTATTTATATATAGTAGTCGATTTTAAACAATGCCCATAAGTATACATTATAGTTTGAAATAGTAAACAAATATAGTAATGTGCATAAACATATCACAATTTTCGCAATATGGTACTGTGCTTCTATGTAAAGTCGACATCCTTTAATCTGCTGGTAATACTGTGGATTGCACTCCGTGGCGCCTTCTTACTTGTTTAATATTATTTTTTTTTTAATTTTCTTTGCTAAAATACCAATATTTGAAGATACCTTTAATATGTCCACTCTCTTTTTGCAAATATAAATCCGATAATACACGCTTACATGTTTAATTAAAGGCACTTATGATGGATACAAATGTTGCAAATTTCACTTTCACATAGAAACACTGGTTTAGAAAGAGTCTCCAAACAATTGAGAACGAATTGATTTTTTTATTTTCAAAAAATATTGTTGTTTTATTTTTTACTATCAGAATGTTTGATTTGAGAATATTTATATGTCAAAAATTTACGGATAAATGTAGATGTTATGACAATGTTGGTAGCCGCAAAATAATTAAAAATCATGATTTTCTAACTAGAAAAAATTCTTTACAATTTAGAAGAAATATTCTGTTACCTAGTTTGTAAAGAAAAATTATCAGACAGAGTCTATATAGTTGGCCATAGTTGATACCGAGCGACAAAATGAAAAAAATGGATCATGAGAATACCCATAAAAATCTGAAAGTATATACCAAACACAGTAAAATTGTATACTCAGTTTATCGTTTTCATGTGGAGTTAGCGCTTAAAAGGACTTGACATTTATGAACGTTATACTAATTATTCAATATATTTCTGTACCCTTCACCTCCAGGATAGGGGTGTACTAACATTGTCATTCCGTTTGTAACACCTTGAAATATCGACCTGCGACCCTATAAAGTATATATATTCTTGATCGCGATAAAATTCTAAGACGATCTAGCCATGTCCGTCTGTTGAGAGCACGCTAGCATCTAAACGAAAGGAGCTAGGACGTCCAAATTTACGTGCAAAATAAACTAACTTCATGATTCAACCAATTTTTGCCGTAAAAGTAAATAAGTACGATTTTGGAAAAGTCTGTTTATTTTGCGGTCTACGCTGCTGGAGGAATCTATACTAATGGAATGTATATAATTCCATGATTCCAGCTGCGGCCATTTGGTTGGTACCATTTTTATCCCCTTTTTCTTATTTTACCCCCTTAAGAGTACGACTTTCTAAAATCTCTTTATTTTACGTGTCTGCGCAATTAGAGGGATGTACACACCGAATTTCATCATTCTAGCTGTAGTCGTTCAGTTGGTACTATTTTTATCCCTCAGTCCCATTGTATCCCTTGAGAGTACAAATTTGGAAAAAATCGTTGATTATTTTATTATCCATGTCTACGCAGCCAGAGGAATGTATACTTCGAATTTCATGACTCTAGCTACGGTCATTTGGATGGTACTTTTTTTATCCTCTCTTACAATTTTAACCCAAAAAGAACGAATTTCGAAAAATCCGTTTATTTTACGTGTCCACGCAATCAGAGGAATGTATACACCGAATTTCATTATTCTAGGTGCGGACGTTTGGTGTGTACCATTTTTATCCCTCTATTCCCATTTTACCCCTTAAAAGTACGAATTTGGAAAAAAAAAATAAATATAAAATTATGTATCTACTCAATTAGAGGTATGCACATACCGAATTTTGTGTTTCTAGCTGTTGTCGTTTAATATGTACCATTTTTATCCCTGTTTGCCCCATTTTACCCCTACGAATAGGAATCAAACGTGCTCCATGTTTTTGTTATAGGGGGAATGTGCATACCCAATATCAAGTAAGTTCAAGCAGACATATTGAAAAAATATGCTTAAATACTCTAAAATATTACGGGTTATTATGGGCGCTTTTAGTCCTTGTGAAGGCAAAATTTTTCCCGATTTCTCCCAGTTTCAATCCCAACCGATCTACGACTATAAGACACATTTATGAAAAATTTGAACGTCCTTTTAGTTTAGATACTAGCATGCTTTCAACAGACGGACGGACATGTCTATATCGTCTTTGAATTTTCTGAAGATCAAAAATATATATACTTTATATGGTCTCAGGTCGATATTTCAAGGTGTTACAAACGGAATGACAAAATACCCCATCGTGGAGGTGGAGGGTATAAGAATTAAAAATAATTGTATATTACTGCCCCCTTCGATTTTAATTATTTTTGCACCAGATGTGTTTGCTTTCAAATTCGTGGGATCTCTCACGAATCAAAAATTGTAGAAGAAACCGCAAGACTGTGCTTTCCAAATAAATATAATTTTTTACATATTTTTTTAAAATATCTATACAGTGACGATATTTAGGAAATAGGTACAAAACACCTTCAAAATTACAAAAAATATAAAGGGTGATTTTTTAGCTATTATGTTTTTGGCAACACTGATTTAAACAGCTGACGCACGTTTCGGGCTATGTTTCACTGTCAAACATCTTCAGTGTGGTCTATAATTTAACCATGAATCGTTTTACAAACGAACAACGCTTGCAAATTATTGAAGTTTATTATCAAAATGCGTGCTCTGTTAAGAAAGTTCAGAAATAAAGAAATTGTGTTCAGCGACGAAGCTCATTTTTAGCTCAATGGGTAAGTAAATAGGCGGAATTGTCGATTTTGGAGTGAATATCAGCCAGAAGCATTGCAAGAGCTACCAATGCATCCAGAAAAAGTCACAGTTAGGTGCTGTGGCATCATTGGACCGTACTTCTTCAAAGATGATGCGAATCGTAACGTAACTGTGAATGGTGAGCGCTACCGTGAGATGATATCCAACTTTTTTTTTGGCCAAAATTCAAGAGCTTGACTTGCATGACATGTGGTTTCAACAAGACGGCGCCACATGCCACACAGCACGCGCAACAATGGACTTATTGAGAGGCGAGTTTGGTGAACATTTTATTTCACGTTCGGGACCGGTCAATTGGCCGCCTAGATCGTGCGATTTAAAGCCTTTAGACTATTTTTTGTGGGGCTATGTTAAAGCTCATGTCTATACAGACAAGCCTACTTCCATTGACGCATTGGAAGAAAACATTGAAGCATATATTCGTGAGATACCGGCCGAAATGTAGGAAAGAGTATGCCAATATTATACTAAGCGGATGGACCATTTGAGGCGCAGTCAAGGTCAACATTTGCCGGAAATAATCTTCAAACATTAAATTATATGAACCGCACTATCGATTCAAATAATGAGTTCATGTATTTTTCTGAATTTTAAAAAAGCTTTTAAAAAATCACCCGATATATGATAAATTACATTTATTTGGAAAATACACATGTATTGTATTTACAATATTGTTTGCCACATTTTTTTGGAATCACTCTGCTTATGTTTGCTAATTATTATCTTTAATTTAATCTTGGCCCTTACATTCAACATAAACTTCAATTACAAGAAACCACCAAGATCTATCGCACCTTTTCACACAATCCTCGTTCGGGGAGAATAACAACAGTAAGAAAAAAGAAAGATGAACAGAGCAGAGCGTATCCACACCAAACAACCGACATTATATTGTAATTAGCCTGAAGGTATACTATACAACTTTTTCGAAATTAAATTAAAAGTGACTTTTTGTTGATGCTGCTGCTGCCATTTTTTGTTGTTCTACTTGTAACGCTCACTTACAGTGTGTCTCTTCCCCACCCCGTTCCCATGCAACTACCACCCTCATTTACTCTCACTGCTGCTATACTACCTCTTGTATGTATATTAGATGAAAAGTAAATGAAATATTCACCAAATGCCCCCAAAGTATGCAATAAAAACAACACGAAAAAAAGAACAATTTAATAAGAACAGAACAAAACAAACAACCAACAATTCTAAGCATACTTTAAGGCTCTGCAGCAATTGTAAAATTGTAATCTATTTTTAAGTGCTGCCTTCCGAGAAAGAATGTCATGTTAGTTTAAGCTTTAGTTTTAGTTTTCGTTTTTTTTTTCTCGGTTCTCCGCACTTGTTAAATACTTATAAATTCTGAGTGTATTTGCAGTGCGACTGCTAGTGTGTGTGTGTGCGTCTCTGTGCCGTGTTGTTGTTCGTGAATATGCAAATATTCGTTGAGATTTCAAATAAAGTCTGTTGAATTTTGTCAAACACCGAACACCGAGTGCAGTTTGTGACTTGGCTCGAAAGTCCTTGTTGGTTCAAGATAAACATCGATAATGACATTCATGCAAGTCAAGACGATCGAATGCCAATGTTTGACAGACAAATAAATGGTCGTCACAAATGGTCGTCTGGTCAAGGGACCACAAAGTTATACAGCGATAATGGAATTAACACAAAACCAAAAACTTGGTTTCTGTTCTGTGACGAACAGTGGGGAAATGGGGGTAAAAGTGCTATCAAATAATTAATATAATTAGAAAATGCTGCATTAGATGTTAGTAGTAGGAGCTTCTCTGAGTCAATGACATGTCCTTGATATAGGGTTACACCCACTAAAAGGCACAAATCAAAAATCATGCATACAAAATCATGCATAAATATCCAATTTGTATTTTAATACCCGCCACCGCGGATTGATCGTCATCCCGGACTTGATCGTCATAAAATTCTAAGATGATCAAGATGATCATGAATACGTCTTATAGTTGTAGATTGGTCGGGATTGCAAATGGACGAAACCTGTCCACAGGGAAAAATGTTTTTTCTCCAGGATGGGGGAATACTAAGTTTGTCATTCCGTTTCAATATCGACCTGGGATACTATAAAGTATATATATATTCTTGATCGTTGTAAAATTTTAAGACGATCTAGCCTTAAGCGCGCTAGCATCTAAGCCAATGGAGCTAGGAGGTTCATATTTCTCATAAATGTGTCTTACAGTCGTAGCTCGGTTTGGTTTGCAGTTGGGCAAAATCGTTCCAAAGGGAAATTTTTTCCCTCACAAGGACTACTTAGTGTATTTAAGTAAATAATGTCTGTTTTATTGATATTGGGTGTTCGCATTCCCCTTATAGCATAATAGCGCACCATACTGTGCTTTTTATTTGTAGGGGATAAAGAGGGCTACAAATGGTACCTTCGACAAACAAACGACAAATGCTAGAAACACGAAATTCGATATGTAAATTTCTCTAATCGAGTAGATACATAATATAAAATGGTTTTTCCAAATCCGTAAATATGGTACCAACTTAACGGCTACAGCTAAAATAAGGGAATTCTGTGTGTATATTCCTCTAATTGCGTAGACACGTCAAATAAAGAGATTTTCAAAATTCGTACTTTTAAGGGGGTAAATGGAAAAAGGGGATAAAAATGGTGCCAACCAAAGGGCCGCAGATAGAGTCATGAAATTTGGCGTATACATTCCTCTGACTGCATACACACGCAAAATAAACATATTTTTCATAATTCGTACCTTCAAGGGATACAATGGCAACTGAGGGATAAGAATAGTACCATCTTAACGGTTTCAGCTAGATTGGCGAAATTCGGTGTGTACAACAATCTAATTGCGTAGACACGTAAAATAAAGAGATTTTCGAAAGTCGTACTTTTAAGGTGTAGAATTAGAGACAAGGGATAAAAACGGTACCAACCAAATGGCCGTATCTATATAAGGTGGGCAATTTAAATTTTTAAATTAGAAATTAGAATCGAATCGAAATTAGAATTCAATCAGAAAATTAGAATCGGCTAAATGTAGTGATTATTTTCTTTCCGGTTTTATTGGAAAGGTTGAACTTTGTCATTTAATAATGGAACACAATATCATTCATATGTCACATGTGAGTTCTCTGAAACCCATATGCGGCAATTTTGCGTATTGTAGGCTGAACTGAAGGCCTATCTCTTCCCAAAAATGTTCCTCGTAAATTTTTAAATTGTTTAATGATGATCTGCAAAATATTTCGCTCCTGAAAACACCTTTAAAATTCATGTTTTTCCCTTGTATTTTTTTTATGTACGATTTTTGCCTGAATTAATAGATCATTTAAATAAGAAAAATTATTCTTATTATAGAATAACTCATTGGTCGTATTATTGTATGATTTAGATATTAGATTTTTTGTGATTTTTCAAAGTGACAGCTAAAAACTTCTATTTCTTGGAAACATTTTGTAAGAGGTGTTATGAAAAATAAATAGAAAGAATCAATACCTTTCGAGTGATACCTAAATGGTGAATATCGGACAGAAAATGACATCACTGACTCCTTTTTTGTGAACTAATTTTAATATAATACAGGATGGTTTTTCAAACCTAAAATTGTCAAACTCTTTTTACAAAAATGAGCGCAGCGGCATCAAGTTTCTTCCGATGTTCATCCTTTAGGCATCATGCGAAAGGTATTGACTGCCGCCATTTTTATAAAATACTACCACCAAATACGAAAAAAATTCTGTTGCCACTATGAGAAAAATTACTATAAAGGTCCAATAATTCGACCAATAAATAACTCTAAGACATGAATTAAAATTTACCTTCAATGGTCTATTATTTCAGAAAAAATCGACAAAAATGATCAGGAAAAACATGATCTTTAGGGGTATTTTCAGGAGCGTTTAGCTCACGACGGCATGATCTAAGGACGAAATACTTTGCAAATCATCAAAAAACAACCAAAACTTTATTTTCGTGGGGTGACTGCAAATTGTTTTCCAATTTGTATGGACCGCGACCCAGCCTAATAATCTTATTGATAGCCTTGGTTTAAAATAATAAAAATTATATATGTAATTTGAACTGGGATATTGTCCTGGCTCAAGTCCATTTTGCATCTATATTTAATAGAATGCAAATTTATTATAGCCTCACTCTACAGAGCAGGGACAGCAAAAAAGTGTAACGCATTGAAGGAGTGACTTATGACCCTATGTATGTTTGGACCAAATCCGATTCACGACTTTTTAAGGAGTTTGAGCCATGCCCGTTCGTCCGTCTGGCTGGCATACACGATAACTGTCAAAAGGAGTTAAGGAATCGATTCAAACTTTGCACATCGTAATATTTTTCCCAAACTTAGATTAAGTTCGAAGATGGTCGAAATTGCCACGCCCCTTCTGGTACCTCCCACACCTAAAATATAAACCTATCCACAAGGAAAATCGGAACCAGCTATATTTTGGTATTTGATAATATTTTTATACTATCTCTAAGTGTACTAAATATGACGGATTATGTCACAAATCATGCAAAACTACGTAAAATTAAAGCTGTTAGATCTTCTATACTGATGATCGGAATACTGTGAAATTTCATATTTAACATGCTTTTTATACACTCCACGAGAGTATTATGTCTTTGTGCATTTGTTTGTAACACCCAAAAGGAAGCGAGATAGACCCATTGTTAAGTATACCGATCGACTTAGAATCACTTTCTGAGTCGATTTAGGAATGTCCGTCTGTCCGTCTGTCTGTCCATCTATTGTTGTAATCAAATTACAGGTCGCAATTGTAGTCCGATCTTAACAAAAATTGGCACAAATAAGCTTTGTGGATCAAGGACGAACGCTATTTAATTTGAGACAAATCGGTTCAGATTTAGATATAGCCCCCATACAAATGTCGATCCCGATTTGACATTTTCCACTCTAGAAACCACATATTGTACCCGATTTTCTTTAAATTTGGCAGAACATCTTATAATCCAAATAGAAACACATATGCAGAAATTAGTTAAGATCGGTTCAGATTAGGTAAGATCGGTACAAATGTCGCTCCCGATTTGACTTTTGCCGCTTTAGAAACCACATAAAATATGTGGTGTGAGTACAATACTCGATTTTCTTTACATTTAGCACAACATCTTATAATCCAACCAGAAACACATATGCAGAAATTAGGTAAGATCGGTTCAGATTTAGATATAGCCCCCATACAAATGTCGCTCCCGATTTGACTTTTGCCGCTTTAGAAACCACATATTGTACTCGATTTTCTTTAAATTTGGTACAACAGCTTATAATCCAAGTACAAAAACCTATAGTGAAAGTAGGTAAGATCGGTTCAGATTTAGATATAGCCGAAAAACAAATGTTGCTCCCAAATGTTTAACCGATTTTGGCTAAACTATACATGTTATATTTTACCTATTTCGTTCCAGATTTCAATATACCCCCTACATATGTTCTTTCCGATTTAACATTTTTTGTCAAACACATACATTTACAGGATACAAAAATCCTTCCCGTTTTCGCTTTTCACCGAATTAAATTGTATACGGAAAGAAAGTGGAGTGTATCATAGAGTCGGCCCCGCCCGAGTTTATCCTTTCCTTACTTGTTTAGTGGTTACATTCGCATGGATTATAGGTGGAATTTCCGCACCCTTTCTGGCACCTCCCACACAAAGTGACATAAACTTTGCTTACAATAAAACCAACATAACATCCATACGGGTAGTCAAAATCATTTGCAATTTGACGCCACGTCCCTTCTTGTACCTCCCACACAATTGTCTCTATCCTAGGTAATATTAAATCCTTCATAACTTCTATACTGGTGAATGGAATCCACTATGATTTCATATTTGAACATGTTGATCATGGTTTTTATAATTGTTTTATAAATGTGGAAGCTGGGATCATGTGACAAGAACCTCTAGCACCTTCCACACAAATTATCCAGCACTACATAAAATTGTTTTCTTATATATGTTCTCTGAGAGTGTGGGTATATAAGTCGGTTAGCCGACTGACGCTTACTTACTTGTTTACAAATGGTATGGTGACATTTATTACTTGGTTGCAGACTACCACTATCACGATTTCCACCCTGTCAAAGGTTTCGTCAAGTGGCTTCGCAGCGACTTTTCAACATCAAACCCGGCCTCTATAAGGAGATGATTCTCACAAACGAACGAGAAGCACAACTCACTTGCCGAATTTGCGTTTAAAAAATCGCACCAAGTAATAAAGTACACATGCCATCTTACAAGCAACTCATTGGGTTGCATATGTAAGTATGTATATATGCAGGAATGGTTACCCAGCAATACTTCTGCCGTGCCAACGCTCATTTTTTTAGTTTTTTCGTTTGTATTTTTTTCTGGTCTGTAATCAATGTTTGATTTGAACTGGGATATTGTCCTGGCCAAGTAATAAATGTCACCATGCCATTTGTAAATAAATTTGCATTCTATTAAATATGGATGCAAAATGGTCTTGAGTCAGGAAAATCAAATTTAATTAAAACCCAAAAAAATATACAAACGAAAAAACTAAAATAAAATATATATTTATTTATAAAATTATATTTTTTTTAATATTTTTTATTAGTTTTGAACACGCTATTTAAAAAAAATAACACTTTCCTGTAATGTTGCTGCACTTCTACGAAAATCGACAAACTCTGTGGAATGTCATGTAGGGTATATAAGGTTCGGCACGGCCAAACTTTACCCCCTTTATACTACACCGAAAAAAATGTTTATACCGAAGCATACTAAAATTGAGTCTGAGAAATGTACTCAATGTAAATCCGTTTGTAAAGAGTGATTTTTTTGAGGTTAGGATTTTCATGCATTAGTATTTGACAGATCACGTGGGATTTCAGACATGGTGTCAAAGAGAAAGATGCTCAGTATGCTTTGACATTTCATCATGAATCGTCTTACAAACGAACAACGCTTGCAAATTATTGAATTTTATTATCAAAATGCGTGCTCTGTTAAGAAAGTTCATTGCGCGCTTCCAGTTTATGGTCAGTTTAATCGACCCACTGAAGCGGCTATTCGGGCTATTGTGACTAAATTTCGCACCAAATTTACATTGTTGGACATTAAACCACCAACACGCTTACGTAGAGTGCGAACTGAAGAAAATATCGCAGCTGTATCGGCCAGTGTTAATGATGACCACCAATTTTCGATTCGTCGCCGTTCGCACCAATTGGGTCTCTGTTACTCAAAAACGTGGAAATGCCAAAATTGGACTAAGCGGATGGACCACCTAAGACGCAGCCGCGGTCAACATTTAAATGAAATTATCTTCAAAAAGTAAATGTCATGGACCAATCTAACGTTTCAAATAAAGAACCGATGAGATTTTGCAAATTTTATGCGTTTTTTTTTTAAAAGTTATCAAGCTCTTAAAAAATCACCCTTTAGTTTAAATGAATAAATAAAACTCATTTTGAAAAAATTTTACTTGATTTGAGTATGAACGTACTACATTCAAGTAAAAAATAAACTTAAATTGAGTAAAGGCATACTGGCTGCCACACAGATACCAATTTCCTTAATTTTACTACATTTTTACTGGAATTTAGTACACTTTTTTCTGAGTGTAGTTTGGTATAAGTTGGCGTGTAATTTTCGGAGTCTTTGTCGATTCCCGGCAATTTTTTTTTCACATTTTAATCCATAAATGTCGTTTGTTTTTTGTTCTCGAAAAATGGTCAAATTGACCCACAAAGAAAGGAGCTAGACGTTTAAGATATTCAGCAAAAATGATCATGTAATTTTGCTATTTAAGCATGAAGAGCTTTATTTATAATAATTTATAATATAATAATAATTTATGTCTCGGTCACAACATTCTTATTTTTTGGTTGCTAGTGTAGTAACAATATATGAGAGAGTTTCGGGTGCTCAACAAACTATTCGATTTCAAAAATGCTAATCTCAATTTTAAGGAGATTGTAAAATAATCAATCTTGCTTTTTGCATGAAATTTGTCCGACCTACCCTGCAATTGTTTTAGATACAAACAGCTATCTTCTCAAAAAGTTTGGCTGCGATTCAAAATAAAATTAATCAAAAAAGGAAATGTTGGAAAATTGCAAATTCACTTGCCTTCTTCCCTGGCAATAGTTGTTCCCTGGCGTCTGTCTATCTATCTGTCTGTCTCCCTGCCAACCAGCCAGCCAGCCTGCCTGGCTGTCTGACGTTGTTAGTTTTGATTTTCTTGCCGAGAAAATATTTTCAAATTAAAAAGTTTTGGTTTATTCTTCATCGTATTCGTCTTCTACCGCTGCTGTCTTGCCGCTCCCCTCCACCGCTCAACAATTTATTCTACAACTCAAAACTACAATCTTGACAAGATGTTTGTTTGTGTTGTTGAAAACATTTCAAAATTGTTCAAAATTTATTGCAGTTCTTTTCCCAAGCCAACGAGCATTGTTCCAATGAATCTCACAAAATGCAAAACAGGAGCAAAATCTGTCAGTTGAAGTGGTCCGTCTAGGAGGGAGGTGCGTGGTGTTGGTGGATGGCGCTTGAGGGTGTGTGTGTGTGATTGTGTGCATAGCACACGTTTAATGCAAATTTAATCGAAACGCATCCATTCACAGCAAAACGAAGCGTACATAAATAAATCCGAAGCGAAATGTTTAATTTGCTAACAAAACAAAACAAACGGCAACTTCAGCAATAAAATACCAGATAGACAGATAGCACAATATGATCTAAGCCAAAATGTATAGCGATTTATGTGTGAACGTTAGAGGTTATAAGGGTGGAGCAGAAATTTAAAATTTTACAATTTATAAGGATTACTTTAATTTTCCCAAAAATTCCGCATTTTCAAATGAAAAATTTAAGATAACATTCAATCGAGTTGAAACTGTGAAAAAACTTTTTATTTATATCCCCTCAAACGATCTTACAAGATTTGACGAAACTCACAATTTCCACGCTCCACCCTTATGTCTGTTTATATGTGCGTGCGTACGTGCTTGTGCTTTCAAATGATTTTAACTCTAAACAATTTGAATTAGTGTTAAACCAACACTTAACTGATTGTTTGGCAAATTTAACAAAAGAATAACAGATGTGAAACATTGCTGTTGTTCTTATTGTTGTTGTTGTTTGTTTCTGTTTTTGTGGAAGAGCACATATTTGGAATTTTGTTTTGTGAAATCTGAATGAGTGCAGGATTAATTGGATTTTAAAATGAAATATGTTTTTAAACTGCTACAGCGAATCAGGCATCATCCTCGAAAGGATTTATAGCCGCTGCAAATGAAGGTTTGAGAATTTAAAATTTAAATCGCTTAAAATTGTGTCTAAACGTTTTTATTCGGAAATCAATTTAATAGAAAAACATTTCGGTTAAACCTGTAACAGAGCATTTTAAAACGAAAGTAAACAAGTAAGAAGGCGTTAAGTTCAGCCGGGCCGAATCTTATATAGCCTCCACCACGGAGAGCATTCCACAGTATTACCAGCAGATTAAAGGATGTCGACTTTAAATAGAAGTACAGTACCATATTACGAAAATTGTTACTTACTATATTTGTTTAGTATTTCAAACTATAATGCATACTTATGCGCACTGTTTAAAATCTGATACTATAACTAAATACAATGTTGTAATTGTGAAAGTGAACCTGCCGAAAATATTAGGCGATTGTCAGTCGCCATTAGGGAGAAGCATTTTCAAATTATTTTGATAAGAAAAGTACAAATTTTAAAGATATTCCCATTCGCCCCATTCTCCTCCCAAATGTACAAATTTGGAAAAAAACTTTTTGTTTCGAGTCTTCATAGTCAGACCACATAAGACACACCGATTTTCATGATATCAACTTCAGCGGTTTGGAAGGTCCCATTTTTATCCCTCTTTTTCAATTATATCCCTTAAAAGTACGAATTTCGAAAAATCCCTCTATTTTACGTGTTTATGCAATTAGAGGGATGTACACACCGAATTTCATGCTTCTAGCTGTGGTCGTATCATTGGTACCATATTTTATCCATTTTTGTCCCATTTCGCCCGTTAAAATATTTATTTTCTTTGTGGTGCTTCCAAGCTACAAGAGGAATGTCCGCAACAAATTTCAAATGTATGACAATCAGAAATTTAATTAATAAACCAAGGCTATTAATATCTTTATACTATGCATATATATATAATGGAAATAATACTTCAATTCATAAAGTAAATATAAGTCAGCAATCATAAATACCCTAAATATTGGGGGATAGAGAGTGTATTTTCAGCTGAAGTCCTTTGGTTGGTTGTATTTCCATCTATTTTAAATTCAAAAGTATACATTTTGAAAATACCTTATCTCTCACGTACGCTGTATAAGACAACTTTCTACCATTCTACCATTTTTTGTCGTAAAACCAACAAAATAAAGTACGAATTTGGAAAAAAATATTTTACATGGCTATGCAGTCAGAGGAATGTATACACCGAATTCCATGATTCTATCAGCGGCCATTTTGTTGGTACCATTTTTATCCCCTTTTTCGCATTTTACTCCTTAAAAGTACGACTTTCGAAAATTTCATCATTCTAGCTGTAGCCTTTTAGTTGGTACCATTTTATCCCTCTGTACCCATTAAATCCCTTGAAAGTACGAATTTGGAAAAACGTTTTTTTTCGTGTCTACACAGTCAGAGGAATGTATACTCCGAATTTCATGATTCTAGCTGCATACATTTGTTTGGTACAATTTGTATCCCCTTTTTCCATTTTACACCGTAAAAGTACGAATTTCAAAAATTTCCTTTATTTTCTGTGTGTACGCAATCAGAGGAATGTATATATCGAATTTCATTATTCTGGGTGCAGCCGTTAGGTTGGTACTAGTTTTATCCCTCTATCCCCATTTAACCCCTTAAAAGTACAAATTTAGAAAAAATACTTGTATATTATGTATCTACTCTATTAGAGGTATGTACACGCCAAATTTCGCGTTTCTATCTGTTGTCGTTTGATAGGTACCATTTTTATCCCTTTTCGTCCGATTTCGCCCCCTACAAATAAAAATCACTCTTTGGTGCCCTTTTATGCAATAACGGGAATGCGAATTGCAAATATCAAGTAAATGCAAGCTTTTATGTTCAAAAAACATGCTGAAATACTCTAAATATTATGGGTATTTTCAGTCCTTGTGAGGGAAAATTTTTTCCCTCTGGGCCGATTTCGCCCACTTTCAATCCCAACCGATCTGCAACCATAAGACACATTTAGAAAAAATTTGAACCTCCTAGCTCATTTTGCAGATCATCATTAAACAATCCAATCTTCATTTCTGACCGGTGGCCGCTGTAATTTATTTTCGTGACCCATCCAAATAAATATAAAAGGTACCTCTGACGTAAATTCGAATTTTAATAAAAAATTAAAAAAAATATATCCATAATATGTTTCTATTATTATTATACCCTCCACCTCCAGGATGCGGGTATATTCACTTTGTCATTCCGATTGTAACACCTTAAAATATTGATCGGAGACCCAATGAAGTATATATATTCTGGGTCGTGGTAAAATTCTAAGACGATATAGCCATGTCCGTCTGTCCGTCTGGCTATCTGTCTGTTGAAAGCACGCTAGCATCTAAACGAAAGGAGCCAGGACGTCCAAATTTTCCATAAAGGCGTCTTATAGTCGTAGATCGGTTGGGATTGAAACTGGGCGAAATCGGCCCAAAGGGAAAAATTGTTCCCTCACAAGGACTAAAAATACCCATAAAACTCCCTAATATTATAATATTTTCTAATATTATATTTTAGAGTATTTAAGCATATTTTTTCAATATGTCTACTTGCACTTACTTGATAGGGTATGGGCATTCCCCCGATAATAAGAACGTGCACCTAAAAGTGGGTTTTATTATTTACTTATCAAAAGAGACACTTCAAAACGATTATGAACCAATATGCTGTAACTGAATCCCATAGTGAACACAATCACTTTATAGTACACAATGGAGGGGAGTCAATTCATATGGATGGAAAAAATTATCAAAGCTTGATGCAAAAACGTAATCTACGGAAAACTCTAAGAACATTTCTCCAAACATTCCTAGCCGTCGGAAATCGACTTTATATTCCAAAACGATCTACCCATTTCCGTCTCTCTGTCTCAAATGTGAAGCCGATTTTCACAGCCTAGAAATTCATATTAGTCCCATGGTTTCTTGGAGAAATGTTCTTATAATTTTCCATAGATTACGTTTTTGTCTGTCGCTTTAAGCGAAAAAAATCGACCCACCCTTATACACAATCACATCAATCACAATAATAATATACAAAAAATCTTATTTGCATCCACCGGTGTACCACAACCGCCAAAAGAGAACTCGTCATTCCCAATACATATCATTTGAGACCCTTTGTTCCTTTCAAATCGTTAGTAATTCATCTTTTTGACACACCCCATTGTTTATCGCAAAATACATATAAAATGTGATCTCGTACGTTGTCAATTAGAGTGGCAATGCAAAATCAATTTCAACTTTAAAGAATCAACTACACAAAAACCAGACACCGGCAGCAAAAAATATACATGAAACTGATGCCGAATTTAAGCATAACATACATTGGGTCCTATCGAAAATAATTTGTTATCTTATTCTAACCATTTAACCTATTTTATTACTATTTCAGCCGTGTTTAAAAAGTTTTCTAGATTTAGGCTATCTCGTGTTATCAAATTCCGTTTATAACATTTTGCTTCCCAAGTTATCAGGCTAAAATAAGAGTGAAATAGGATAAATGTTGGCTGTGAAGTCAAAAATTGTGATAAAAACAAGCGTTGTTGATATTTATGATTATATGATTTCTGAATATGAATTTATGATCATATGATTCCTGACTAAATAGAGAATATTTGTGACAGAATAACTTCATAATCCCAGATAGAGAAAGTTAAAATAAATGCAATTGCAACCGCGAATTTTGGATTTTTGAAACAATCACAGTTTTTTTCGCGACGGCCTACATGTATGTTACAAGCGACATTGAATCTTAATACACATGAAACTGAAATTTTTCGCAATATTTTTTCGTAGAACATTTTAATCCTAAAACGTTCTTTTTTAAAAGGACTTTTTTTGATTTCTCAAAAAAGGTTCAAATTGACCCATAAAGGGAGGAGCTGGAGAGTTAAGATCTAGCCCAAAACTAATCCTCATAAAATTCCACAAAATAGTTCTGACAATAGGAATTCTCTCAGACATTAACTTACAACACTTGTATACCCTCCACCATACGATGGGGTATACTAACGTTGTCATTCCGTTTGTAGCACCTTGAAATATCGACCTGCGACCCTATAAAGTATATAAAGGGTGATTTTTTAAGAGCTTGATAACTTTTTTTTAAAAAAAAACGCATAAAATTTGCAAAATCTCATCGGTTCTTTATTTGAAACGTTAGATTGGTCCATGACATTTACTTTTTGAAGATAATTTCATTTAAATGTTGACCGCGGCTGCGTCTTAGGTGGTCCATCCGCTTAGTCCAATTTTGGCATTTCCACGTTTTTGAGTAACAGAGACCCAATTGGTGCGAACGGCGACGAATCGAAAATTGGTGGTCATCATTAACACTGGCCGATACAGCTGCGATATTTTCTTCAGTTCGCACTCTACGTAAGCGTGTTGGTGGTTTAATGTCCAACAATGTAAATTTGGTGCGAAATTTAGTCACAATAGCCCGAATAGCCGCTTCAGTGGGTCGATTAAACTGACCATAAAATGGAAGCGCGCAATGAACTTTCTTAGCAGAGCACGCATTTTGATAATAAAATTCAATAATTTGCAAGCGTTGTTCGTTTTTAAGACGATTCATGATGAAATGTCAAAGCATACTGAGCATCTTTCTCTTTGACACCATGTCTGAAATCCCACGTGATCTGTCAAATACTAATGCATGAAAATCCTAACCTCAAAAAAATCACTCTTTATATTATTGATCGTTATAAAATTCTAAGACGATCTAGCCATGTCCGTCCGTCCGTGTATTGAAAGCACGCTAGCATCTAAACGAACGTCCAAATTTTCCATAAATGCGTCTTATAGTCGTAGATCGGTTGAGATTAAAACTGGGCGAAATCGGCCCAAAGGGAAACAATCTTCCCTCACACAGACAAAAAAAACCCATGATGACCCCTAAAATTTTAGAGTATTTAAGGATTTTTTTTCAATATGTCTGCTTGCACTTACTTGATATTGGGTATGCGGATTCCCCCTGTAACAAAAACGTGGACCATAAAGTGATTTTTATTCGTAGGGGGTAAAAAGGGATAAAAACGGTACATATAAAACGATGGGATCTAGAATCACAAAATTCGGTGTGTACATTCCTCTAATTGAGTAGATACATAATATAAAAGTTTTTTTCCAAATTCGTACTTTTAAGGGTAAAATGCGAATAAAGGGATAAAAATAGTACCAAACAAACGGCTGCCCCTAGAATAATGAAATTCGGTGTATAAAGTCTTCTGATTACGTAGACACGTAAAATAAACGGATTTTTCGAAATTCGTACTTTTTGGGGTTAGATTGGAAAACGGGGATAAAAATAGTACCAACCAAATGACCTCAGCTAGAATCATGAAATTCGGAGTATACTAGAATAATGAAATTCGGAGTATAAAGTCTTCTGATTACGGATTAAACGGATTTTTCGAAATTCGTACTTTTTGGGGTTAAATTGGAAAAAGGGGATAAAAATAGTACCAACCAAATGACCTCATCTAGAATCATGAAATTCGGAGTATACATTCCTCTGACTGCGTAGACACGAATAATGAAAAGGTTTTTCCAAATTCGTACCTTTAAGGGATACTTTGGGAACGGGGGGATAAAAATGGTACCACCTAAACGGCTACAGCTAGAATGATGAAATTCGGCGTATACATTCCTCTGAATGCGTAGACACGTAAAATAAAGAGATTTTCTAAAGTCGTACTTTTAAGGCAATAAAATGGGTAAAGGGAGATAAAAATGGTACAATCCAAACTTCGGAGTATAACTGCCTCTGACTGCGCAGACACGAAAAATAAAAAGGTTTTACTTTTTCAAAGGATACACTTGGAACAAAGGGATAAAAATGATGAAATTAACTGTGTACATCCCTCTAATCGAAAGTCGTACTTTTAATGGGGTAAAATGGGAAAAGGAGTATAAAAGTGGTACCAACCAAATAGCTGCGCCTAGAGTCATGGAATTGCTCAGACTGTATAGATACGCAAAATATAAATAATTTTCCAAATCCGTACTTTTTTAATTTTACTGCAAAAATGGATAGAATCATGCAGTTAGGTTATCTAGCACTGTGTACGTGAGAGATAATGGATTTTCAAAATTTGAACTTTTGAAACTAAAATAGGATGGAAATAAAGCCAACCAAACGGCTGTAGCTGAAAATGCAACCACTATCACCCAGTATTTAGGGTATTAAAGCTTTTTTAAGATTGCTGCCTTATAATTACTTTTTGAATTGACTTCAAGTATTATTTCGATATATATAGTATAAACATATTGATAGCCTTACCTTATAAGCATGGTTTAAAATAATTAATATCTAATATTTATTTATAAAATTGTCCTTTCAATGTTTTTATTGGTTTTGTTTTGGCTATATTTAAAAATGTAACATTTTCCTGGAATGTTACTGCATTTCTACAAAAATCTACAGCCTCAGTGGAATGCAAACCATGGTGGAGGGTATTTAAGGCCGTAGTATAATGCTCTCGTCGACCAAAGACTTAAAACTTTGACCCACTGTAGAAATAAATTTAGACCAGCTGGACTATAAGATTATTCTTCAAAAACGGTCTACTCAACATAACCTTTCAGAATTATAGTCTGGCCATTCTGTCTCAATCAAAAAGTCTTAATTTGTTGGAGTGTTAAATGTTATTTATTCGAATTTAAACAACAAAATTCGATTTTTGATATGGCCTAATGCATTCATATACATATATGTATATAAATGTGCATCCAGTATGTTTACCATGTTTTTATACTCCTGCAATAATAGTTTAATGAACTTAACACGTGTTAAAATAATCAGAGCCAGATTGCCGCTTGACATTTTTGCAATTGTTTTGATTAAATTAATTACCGGATGTTTTCTAAGAGAAGAGAGAGAAAAATGCTCAAAACAAAACAGAAAAGGAAGACAATGGCTATGTTGTCGAGCGATATTCCCCCCACCACATGAATGGGTTTGTGTTGCTGGTGGGTTGGTGATGATAAACAATGATAAATTTTATGAAAACTCAAAAAATAAAACGAATGCAAATGAAAATGAACGAATAACCATTATTCTTTTGTTTTGATAATAAATGAAGTGTCAATTTAAGAATAAACACTTTTTTGCGCTCGGCTGACACTTTTCACAAGACAAACTCTGCGAAAAGGAAACAAAGCCAACAGGAAGCAGGCGAAGACTGCTTGCTTGCTACTCAAGCAAGAAGGAAACTCACTCACTCACACACACCCTTACACCGCCATAGATAAATATTCACAAAAATGTGGTGACAAACACTGACACACAGCTGCATCACCACCACTACTCCTCTTCGGATAATAATACATGTCAAATGATAAAAGTTTTATAACAAATAAATTATCTTATAAATAAAATATGCAGTCCCCCCACCCCCATCGCCACCTTCCACCTACCCCAACACATACCATACGACACGATACTTATATCTTCATATCAAATTGTGAAGACGGGGGGAGAAAAAACCCCGGCAACTCTAGAAGGATGCTTTAGCAAAAGGCAAGGGTACTTTCCAGTGAAGAACGAGAAGATACACTTAGCAAAACTCCTCTCGGTAAATATGCACAGAAAAGAAATGTTGCTGCTGAATGCCATCAGAGCAGTGGTGGAGGAGTAGAAGTAGCCGGATGGTGGTTGGGGAGGGAAAAAACAGGGAATGAATGTGGAATAAAAAGCGAAATGTTAACAGTTTAATAATAAATGCATTTTGTGTTTGCACGCCCCAAAGGGTGTTGGGGCAAGGTGTGACGGGAATTATAAAGAAATAATTTTATTTTACAGAGCTGCCACGTAGACTAGAATTGAGCATCATTTTAGGTAATTTAAAAAAATTGTAACATTTTTCTGGTATGAGATGCAAACATATTTTTTTCTAATTTCAAGCTAATTCCCTTTAGTTTTATAGAAAAGAAGCAGAAATAGCCCGCCTCGCCAGTCAAAAAAAAAACAAAATGGTCAAATTAAAATCAGGTTTAATATTGATTTTTTTCGTGATTTTACGTAATACATACGCAATTTTAATTTTCAGCCATCTACCACTAAAAATACTTTTGCCACGCCCCCACCACCCGCGATACGAAAATCCAAAATCCGGCATCATATTTATCTTTCTCTCAAAACACTTTAGCCACGCCCACTCTGCCCACAAAACGAAAATCCAAATTTCGGCATACATGTACCAGTTTTCAGCATTCTACCTCTCCAAAACACTTTGGCACGCCCCCTCCGCCCACAGAGCTAATTATTAAACACTAGCAGTATCCGCTGCTTCGCACGCGAAAAAGCGAGGTATCTGTTATTATCCGTCTCTGTTTTTATAATTTTCTACCCAGTTTTTAACAAAAAATTACAACCGAAAAATAACACATTTTGATGTGGTCAGAGGAATTTACATACTAAATATCATGATTCTAGCTGTAATCCTAATGTTGGTACCATTTTTATCCTTTTTGGCCCCTCTCTCCCCTTAAAAGTACAAATTTCGAAAAATCAATTTATGATGCAAGTCTACATTGTCAGAGGAATTTACGCACCAAATTTCACGACTATTTTAGTTGGTACTATTTTTATCCATTTTTGTCCCGCTCACACCTTATAGATATAAATTTCAAAAAATCCATTAGGATTTGCGCTTCTACATTGACAGAGGAATTTACACACCAAAACGACTATAGCTGCAATACTTAAATTAGTACCATTATTATTCCTTTTTGTCCCTCGTAACCCTTAAAAGTACAAATTTTGAAAAATCCAATTTTAATGCGCTTATACATGGTCGGAGGAATTTACATACCAAATTACACGAGTCTTGCTATAATAATTTAGTTGGTACTATTTGTATCCCTTTTGTCCCGCTAACCTCTTATAACTATAAATTTCGAAAAATCCAATTTTACTGCGCTTCTACATGGTCAGAAGATCTTACATGTCAAATTTCAAGATTCTAGCTGCAATTCTTTAGTTGTTACCATTTTTATCCCTTTTTGTCCGCGCAACCCTTAAAAGTACAAAGTGCATTTATATTCCGCTTCTATGCGGTAAGAGGAATTTACACACCAACTTTCGTGACTATAGCTGCAATACTTAAATTAGTAACATTTTCATCTCTTTTTGTCCCTCGCAACCCTTAAAAGTACAAATTTTGAAAAATCAAATTTTAACGCGCTTCTACACGGTCAGATGAATTTACATATAAAATTTCACTATTCTAGCTACAATACTTCAGTTGGTACCATTTTTATCCCTTTTTGTCCCGCTCACCTCTTATAAGTACAAATTTCGAAAAATCCCTATTTGTAGCTCGTCTGCATGGTCATTGCAAGGAACACACCGAATTTCATGTTTTTAGCTACTGCCGTTTAGTCAGGACGAAGGTTCGATGTTTATCCCTTTTTGTCCCATTTTACCCCCTAAAAGTACGAATGTCGTAAAACTCTTTCTTAGTCGACGTCATATTTGGGAATTACCCTGAAATTTTCATGGCCCTGGCTTCAGCCGTTTGGTCTGGGGGCTGGTCAATGGTCAGTCAGTCAGCCAGTAATGCAACTCTTTTATATATATATATATAGATTCTATAGCCTATTTCAACAACATCGGTTCAGCCGCTTACGTGTCATTGGGGAACAAACAAACAGACAGACTTACACTAAGATTTTATAATATTAGTTGGGATAGGGATAATAGGGATTGTCAAATATTAAAAAATACATTTTTTACTATTAATTTTTAAAAAATACCAAAAAATATACCTTCGATTTTAATAAAATATTTTTTATTAATTGATACTAGGGTCAGAAGGACGATCCACAAGTTGATGGTGTTCCTGGCACTTAAACTAAAACAATTATAAACGTGATTGCATAATTCAAAATACTTAATATAATATAATTAATATAATTTTATGGGCACAAACAGTGAAACATTTTATCGAAATTTAATATTTCTAATTTCGATAATTTTTATAATTGTTTTACAGTAAGTTTAAAATGCATAAATGTATGCACAAACAGGAGGAAATAATTACACTGTCCAGCTAGTCTAAGTTTCTTTTTACAGTGCCTCAAGATTCACATTCTTTGGTCGAACGGAGCATTAAACTAAGTGGAAAAACTGGTGTAAGTTAATGCCTGAGGGAATTCTTATTGTCAGAACTATATTGTGGATATTTATGAGGATAATTTTTTTTTCGAGAAAATCAAAAAAGTGTTATAGTACTGCTTAACAGGATTTGTGAGATTGGTTTCATAAGTCTGCATATTTCAAACTAAAATTCGTTTAAACACAGTTTGGTCACATTCTCACTATAAACGAAGAAATTGCACCATAATGAGTGAAAAGTTCCATTTAATGGGATTTTTGTTTTATTTTTCGGAATTGTTAGATTGTTTTCATGTGGGGCTTTGTTTATTTTAAACACTTGTGAAAATTCCCAGTTTTGGGGATTTTTGTTCTCTTTTTGGAAATTGTGAGATTCATTTCATTAAATTTGACCACCTTCTCCTACAACGACACGACACCGTGGAAATCCCTGTTTAGATGGCTACTGCTATATCTTTAGCAATTGTGATATTGTTTTCATCATGATAATTGTGGGATTGTAATTTTTCGAAATTTCCAGTTTTGGAAATTTTTTTTATTTTTGGGAATTGTGAGATTTATTTCTTAATTTTGAATTTTTCTAACTGAATCTCGTTTAAACGCATTTTGGCGAGTTCGAAGTCATTCTCTCTATAAACGACGGCAATACGACGGGAACACTCAATATGGGAGATTTCTATTTTCTTCATTGTTATTGCTAATTATTTTTCATTATTGTATATAGAGAGGTATGCTTACTTTGTCATTCCGTTTGTAACACCTTGAAATATCGACCTGAAACCCTATAAAGTATATATATTCTTGATCGTCATAAAAATCTAAGACGATCTAGCCATGTCCGTCCGTCTGTCCATCTGTTGAAAGCACGCTAGCATCTAAACGAAAGTAGCTAGAACGTTCAAATTTTCCATAAATGCATCTTATAGTCGTAGATCGGTTGGGATTGAAATGGGGCGAAATCGGCCCAAAGGGAAAACATTTTCCCTCACAAGGACTAAAAATACCCATAATAATCCCTAATATTTTAGAGTATTTAAGCATATTTTTTCAATATGTCTGCTTGTACTTACTTGATATTGGGTATGCGCATTCTCCCGAAAACAAAAACGTGGACCATAAAGTGATTCTTATTTGTAGGGGGTGTAATGGGGCAAAAAAGGGATAAATATGGTACATATTAAACGACAGAAGCTAGAAACACGAAATTCGGTGCGTATATCCCTCTAATAGAGTAGATACATTATATAAAAGTATTTTTTCCAAATTCGTACTTTTAAGGGGTAAAATGCGAATAGATGGATAAAAATAGTACCAACCAAACGGCTGCCCCTAGAATAATCAAATTCGGTGTATACATTCCTCTGATTGCATAGACATGTAAAATACACGGATTTTTCAAAATTCGTTCTTTTTGGGGTTAAAATGAAAAAAGGGGATAAACATAGTACCAATCAAATGACCGCAGATAGAGTCATGAAATTTGGAGTATACATTCCTCTGACTGTGTAGACACGAAAAATAAACGGGTTTTTCGAAATTCGTACTTTTTGGGGTCAAAATGGAAAATGGAGATAAAAACAGTACCAACCAAAGGACCGCAGCTAGAGTCATGAAATTCGGTGTATACATTCCTTTGGCTACGTAGACATGGAAAATAAAAGTTTTTTTCCAAATTCTTACTTTCAAGGGGTACAGACGGATAAAAATGTTACCAACTACACATAGAATAATGAAAATCGGTGTATACAAAAAATAAAATAAACGGATTTTTCGATATTCGTACTTCTTGGGGTTAAAATGAAAAAGGGGGTACAAATAGTACACACCAAATGGCCGCAGCTGGAATCATGGAATTCGGTATATACATTCCTCTGACTGCATAGACACGCAAAATAAAAAGTTTTTTTTCAAATTCGTACTTTTTCTTTTACGGCAAAAATTGGTTGAATCACGAAGTTAGGTTATTTTGCACTATGTACGTCTGATAATGGATTTTCAAAATTTGTACTTTTGGAATCAAAATAGAATGGAAATACAACCAACTGTAGCAGCCACTATCTACCAATATTTATGGTATTTAAGCTTTTTGAAAATATAAATATAAGAATATTTATTTTTTGAATTGACGTATTGCTAGCCTCGCCTTATAAGCGTGTTTTGAAATAATTAAAATATTATATTTATTTATAAAATTATTTTTTTAATATTTGTATTTGTTTTGATATGACTATATTAAAAAAATTATATTTTCCTGTAATATTACAGCACTTCTACGAAAATCGATATCCTCTGTGGAATGCAATCAATGGTGGAGGGTATATAAAGTTCGGCCCGTCGAACTTAATGCCGTTTTTACTTGTTTGTTACTACTTATGTTTTTAACTTATTAGCAAATCTTAGATTCTATCTCTATATAAATGACGATAATACGCAGCGATTTGTGAAAATTTTCAGTTTAGGGAATTTTTGTTTTATTTTTGGGAATTGTGGGATTGTTTTGATTGTTAAAATTTCTAAACCTTATTGCAACTATTTTGCAAAACGTCGCTACTCTCTGCCAATATAACTAAAATATATAATAGATTGTGAAAAATCACATTCTTGAGAATTTTGGCTTTAGTTTTAGGAATTGGGTCTCCCCTTGGGAATTGTTGTCTTTTTATGGCTGTTATTTATTCTGAATCGTTATTTTGTCTTCTTCGAATTTGACAATATATTTAATAATTAACCAATTTCCATTGTTTCTGGTAATGTTGTGCGTTTTTAAGCCAACATTTCATCACCCCGCCCAAAATGCCCCCTTTTGCATGTGTATATTCTTAAGTTGTCACATACAAATAGTACTACAACATTTTTAGCTAGTTTCGGGTACTACAGCCACCATAACTGGCAGCCAAGAGCACGGCTAACGCCATTGTCGCCACCATCACAACCATCACCACCAGTTCACCAACATTGCCACGACTACTTAGTGCTGTTGCAATATGCAACATAATATTTTCATTTCGAGGCAATAACAGTCAACAAACTGTCGCCTTGTAGTGATTTATTAAGAAACTAGTTTCAAACTACGAACACACTCACTCCCGCACACATACTCAGATCCTCATACACAGGCACTCACATGCACACACACGTACTTAGCTGTACACTCGTACTCGTATGCAAAGAAAAAGGAAAACGGAAATGCATTGCTACCCAACCAACCAACCAACTGAAGATGTATGAATTATTAAATGGAATCGTTCGTTGTATGGTCGTGCAAAAGTAGGTAGCTAGGCAGCTAGGCGGTGCGCGCCCATGAATGTGTGGAGTGGTGGTGCTGCCATGAAAGAAGCTTGTTTTGGGCACACTCAAAGCTCACCAAACAAAGTGGAAAATACTAAACAAATTCTATGGCAGAATCCTCTTGAGAAAGCAAATAAGGAGGCGAGCCATAAATGGTTGAGTCGAATACCGAGAAGTTTTGGGGACACATTTTAAAAGATATCGTGTCAAGTTTTAGAAAACAAAATTTATATGGGCTCAATTTGGATAATGTTGAAATAGGAAATAACAAAAAATGTCTATGCAGAACACAATAAATATAAATATTAAATATGGTAACGCAAGCACTCTATGTATAAGTTCCACTGATGAGTTATCCCCATACACCATACGAAATACATATATGGACAAAATGTAAAGTTGAGAGTGGTTCTCCTCCCTTTTCATTACCAAAATTTTCTTTGGTATGAAAAAAATTACATTCGAATGTCATTGCGGCGTGGCAATTTCGCCCAACTTCGAACTTAATCTAAGTTTGAGAAAATATTATCATGTGCAAAGTTTGAATTGATTCCTTAGCTTTTTGCGAGAGTTATCGTGTTCACCAGCCAGCCAGACTGAAGGACGGATATAGCTTAAACTACTTAAAATGTTGTGAAACGGATTTGGCCAAAACATTCTTAGGGTCTGAAGACACTCCTTCAATGCGTTACACTTTTTTCTGTCCAAAATTATATAAATCTTCCAACTCTGTAGAGTGAGGGTATAAAACATTAGGGACATTTTTTACACACCAAATTTAATGACTGTCGATACCACCTTTATTCTTTTTCCACTTTCAAAATATGTCGAAAACATCTTATTTTTTCCGTATAAAAAGTCAGAACTATGTACACTAGGGCGGGTTGATTTGTATGGATGAAAAAATCAAAAATCGTATAGCAAAAACGTATTCTACATTAAATTCTAAGAAAATTCTCCGGAGAAACCATGGGTTTAAAATCAAACCCTAATCCGCGCCTCTCGACTTGAAAATATTTACTTGGGTGAATATTTTTTTAATGAGAAAAATTTTGAGTGTAGAAAAAAAATATAAAGTGCTAAAGAAAATTCGATTTCTTTTTGGACAAGGCTATTTTTTCTAACATTTATTTTTTTTTTGCAAAGGCGGGTGATTTTTTAGCTATTATTGGCTTTCTTGAACTTTCTTAACAGAGCACGCATTTTGATAATAAAATTCAATAATTTGCAAGCGTTGTTCGTTTGTAAGACGATTCATGGTTAAACAGCTGACTCACGTTTCGTGTTTTGTTTCTCTGTCAAACATCTTCAGTTTGGTCTACAATTTAACCATGAATCGTCTTACAAACGAACAACGCTTGCAAATTATTGAATTTTATTATCAAAAATTATTACCGAAAAATTGTGTTCAGCGATGAAGCTAATTTTTGGCTCAATGGGTACGTAAATAGGCAGAATTGTCGATTTTGGAGTGAATATCAGCCAGAAGCATTGCAAGAGCTACCAATGCATCCAGAAAAAGTCACGGTTTGGTGCGGTTTATGGGCTGGTGGCATCATTGGACCGTACTTCTTCAAAGATGATGCGAGTCGTAACGTAACTGTGAATGGTGAGCGCTACCAACTTTTTTAGCCCAAAATGCAAGAGCTTGACTTGCATGACATGTGGTTTCAACAAGACGGTGCCGCATGTCACACAGCACGCCCAACAATGGACTTATTGAGAGGCGAGTTCGGTGAACATTTTATTTCACGTCCGGGACCGGTAAATTGGCCGCCTAGATCGTGCGATTTAACGACATTAGACTATTTTTTGTGGGGCTATGTTAAAGCTCACGTCTATTCAGACAAGCCCGCTACAATTGACTCATTGGAAGACAACATTGAAGCATTTATTCGTGAGATACCGGCCGAAATGTTGGAAAGAGTATGCCAAAATTGGACTAAGCGGATGGACCATTTGAGGCGCAGTCAAGGTCAACATTTGCATGAAATAATCTTCAAACATTAAATTATATGGACCGTTCTATCGATTCAAGTAAAGATTTCATGCATTTTCTGAATTTTACGTGTTTTTTTTTTTGAAAAACTTTCCTATAGCTTTTAAAAAATCACCCTTACATCCAGCCCTTTGGTTGGTACCAATTTTATTCCTCTTTTGCTCTTCAAACTTACGAATGTCGAAATATGTCTTATTCTTCGTGTCTACGCAGTCATAGGAATGTATACACCGAATTTCATTAGTCTAGCTGAATCCATTTGGTTGGTACCATTTTTATCCCCGTTGGCCCGGGTTTTCCTCAAAAGTATACATTTTGAAAAATCCTTAATGATTTTATAAATCTAGCTGCGGCCATTTTCTCGGTAGCAATTTTAACCCTTTTCCCCATTTTTACCCTGAAGGTGCGAATATCGAAAGATGTCTGATTTTTCGCGTATACACCGAATTTGATTCTTCTAGCTGTAGCCATACCATTTTCCATTTCACCCCGTTTTTTCCTAAATTTTTCAAACTTCCTTAATGATGAAAAGTCACCGAATTTTATGACTCTAGCTTCAGTCATTTTTCCGGTACCAATTTTATCCCTTTATCCCATTTTCAATCTAAAAGTACGAATATGGAGATATTTGCGAATTTTTCTCATCTACGCAGTCAGAGTGAAATAAAAAACACCAAATTTTATTATTCCAGCAGCGGCCATTTGGTTCGTATCGTTTATCCCCTTTTTCCCAGTTTATCCTGTTAAAAGTACGACTTTCAGAAATCTCCTTATTTTACGTGTCCACATAATTACAGGAAGGTACGCACCAAATTTCCCCAATTTTTGAAGACTATTCCTAAACCACTGTTTCCAAAAATAAAAATTAATATAGTTTTCGAGTTTAGAAATCCAAAATACATCAGAAAAAGTTATACGTGGCAAAAATTTGGTTGCATAGTGTTATAAGGTAAATTCAAAACAAAAAAAACTTAAGAACAAGTAAAAAAGGCGATAAGTTCGGCCGGGCCGAACTTTATATACCCTCCACCATGGATTGTTTTCCACAGAGGCTGTCGATTTTCGTAGAAGTGCAGTAACATTACAGGAAAATGTCAATTTTTAATATAGCCAAAAAAAAAACAAATAAAAATAATAAAAAATTAAAAATAAATATAATATTTTTATTATTTCAAACCACAATTGACAATGTTACCAAAACGTTTATGCAATGTATGTCGAAATAATACTTCAACTCAATTCAAAAAATAGATATAAGACAGAAATCTTCAAAAAAGCTTAAATACAATAAATATTGGTAGATAGTGGGTGAAAGTGGGTGATATAGTTGGTTGTATTTCCATCCTATCTTAATTCCAAGAGTACAAATTTTGAAAATCCATTATCTGACGTGTACGCCAGTGTAAGATAACATAACATGATTCAACCAATTTTTGCTGTAAAATAAAAAAGTACGACTTTAGAAAAAACTTTTTATTATGCATGTCTATGCAGTCAGAGGAATGTATAAACCGAATTCCATGATTCTAGCTGCGGCCATTTGGTTGGTACTATTTGTATCCCTTTTCCCCCATTTTACCCTTTAAGAGTACGACTTTCCAAAATCTCTTTATTTTACGTATATATGGAATTAGAGGGATGTACAAACCGAATTTCATCATTCTAACTGTAGCCGTTTAGTTGGTACCATTCAGAGTTACAAGCCGAACCATAATTATCGGCGGCGGCGGCGCCGTTCAAAATGGGTCGGCGGCTTTCCGCTGCCGGCTCGTTCTGTCATTCGATTACCCATATTTATTTGACAACTTTGGGAAAACGGTAGGAACAATTTTCTTTTATTTTTTGCCAAGTAGTTCAATATTCGTTAATATTAGCCGATGTTCCAATAATTTAATATTATTATTTAATCCAATTATTCGGACTTTTATGTTATTCGATTTATCGTTTATTTGAAAACAAAAAATTTCCAATTAATCGAATGATGAAGTCGAGAGTTATTCGATTAACCGATTAATCGAACAATTGTTCACTTAAATAAAATATAATTAATAAGAGTTATATAGTCTTGTCTATATATCTATATAATACCCGCCATTTTACGGGTAGTTCCACTATATATTGAAATTTTAATATCTTATCAAAATAAAGAACCTTCCCTTAAATGAGCACAATATCAGAAGTTGACCATTGATATTTTTCGAATATGGATCATATGTTTTATAACAGAACTGACTTTATTATCGCGGTGTTAACCTCAATTTTTCTATGAATTTACTATTCTATGAAATTACTATTCTTTAAGTTTTAAATAATTCCGAAGCTATTAGCCACTTTTTGCAATTTTTATATGATGTCAAATAAATCGTTATTTTAATATCTGTGGAGCATACAAATCAAAAATCGAAAAAATTGTGGTTTTATACTTGGTGTTGCATAGTTTTTTACCCAATTGGAGCAAACTGGCTATTCAAAATCAATTTATCATACAAAGCATACGACGATTTCATTAGTTTTTAAGGCAAAACTTATAATATGGATTAATCGATTATTTGGGACAATTTATTCGAATTATTCGTCATTCGAAAATCATTATTTTTTATTATTCGAACAAATATTTGACCATCGCGGTTGGACACCCTAATTGTTATCCCATACAATAATTTTTTGGGAGTGGGAATCCATTCCCAAAATTTATAATATGGATGAATTTAATAAATATTTTTGTAATTACAGCTTTTCATGAGAGGCTTGAATATCATAATCCTTCCAAAGAATAATAATGCTAAGATTTGACTAAGTTAGAACTCCGTCAAATCTCGGCGGCGTGGTTGAAGTTGATATGAGTCGATGAAATCGGCGGCGTGGTTGAAGTCGATTTGAGTCGATGAAATCGGCGGCGTGGTTGAAGTCGATTTGAGTCGATGAAATCGGCGGCGGCGCGGCTCGTGCGGAAACATGCGGCGGCGGCTTGTCGGCTTAAAATCGGTCGGCTTGTATCTCTGGTACCATTTGTATCCCCCAGTTCTCATTGTATCCCTTAAAAGTACGAATTTGGAAAAAACATTTATTTTTCGTGTCCACGGAGTGAGAGGAATATATACTCCGAATTTCATAACTTTACCTGCGGTCATTTGGTTGGTACAATTTTTATCCCCTTTTTCCATTTTAACCCCAAATAGTACGAGTTTCGAAAAATCCCTTTACATTACGTGTCTACCATTGAAAAACTTGCTTAAATACTCTAAAATATTAGTGGTTTCTATGGGTTTTTTCAGTCCTTGCGAGGGAAAATCTTTTTCCTTTGGACCGATTTCACCCAGTTGCATGCAATCCCAACCGATCTACGACTATGAGACGCATTTATGGAAAACTTGGACGTCCTAGCTCCTTTCGTTTAGATGTTAGCGTGCTTTCAACACACGGATGGAGAGACGGGCGGACATGGCTAGATCGTCTTAGAATTTTATGATTACAAACGGAATGACAATGTTAGCACACCCCCATCCTGGAGGTGGAGGGTATTTTTGTCCTTGTTAGGGATATGGGCGGATTTCGCCCATAGGATGACATTTGAGCTTCGTCGCATGTTATCTTTTTAATGGGATGATATGAACTACTTGGAATGCGAGCCTAAGATAAAGACTGGACCGAAATCTAACGTTCAATATAGCCTTATCCAGAGGTTTACTCACAATTTCTGCAATTGCCCATATGCCATCCTTTCCACAGTATTTAAACAAAATTTATTTGTTGAAAACCACACACAAAGTTACACTAGACAATTTCCTTTTAAATATTATTTTCTTTTGTTTGCCATCGCCATAGTTGTTGAACATAAATTAAAATTTATACAAATAAAAATGCTTGTTATGGACGGAATGAAAGGAAAACAAATAAAACAAAAAAACCGGGAGAAATACATTTTATTCTTAAAACATTTTGTTCACGAGTAAATTTCCATTTGAAAGGAAAAACATTTATAACGATGTACCACCCCAACTCTACCACCCCTCCCCACCCCCTCATACAAAATACTGGCGGGGGTGGGGTAACAAAGTTTGCATTTTTCATTGCCCGGATGCGAGCGAACATGTGAGTTGTTTGCCATAGTGTTGAGTGTGAAAATGGTACTTTTTTTGCAGTGGCAAGTATTTGTGCCACCATTTTTTGCTCCTGTTTTTGCTTCTTAAAGTTTCTCTACAAATAATTGTGCAACGGGTATATTATTTGTATACAATTTGTTTTGTTTTGTAGTTGCTGTTGCGCGTGGTGAACACGAATGTTGCAGTGTTGCAACATTTAGCAGACAAAGGCAACAACAGTTACACATCCATGCCATGCTCGTGTTCGGTGTTCAGTGTTGGGTGTGAACGTGTTGTGCTTTTTAAAAAAGGCAATTGAATGATGTTCGCATACGTTTGTGAAGGATGTTTTTTCCCCACTTTTTGCTTTGCATTCACAGATGCTGTTCTCTCTCGTTTTATTTCATTATCAATTGCATCGCTTTCAATATTCAATAATTGTTTGTGCATATGGTGGAGCAACTGCTGATTAAACTACAGTGGGAGGGGTCATCTGGTTGAGAAGATATTACGTAGTAGCGATAGGAAATTTTTAAATACTCGCTCACCTGAATGACCTTAAGTTTTGTACAATTTGGAAAGAACATTCTAAAAAGGTGTAGATTTAATTCACAAAAAAGACTTAGTACGCAGTGAATACAATCAGAAAAAAATTACGATAGACAATTACGATAGACAATTAAATCATACAGCACAAATAACAAGGTTCTGACAACGAATTGTGATTATGATTGTGTAAAAGAGGAATAATTGTACCTGCGCACAGTGGTTCAGAATCAAAATCCATCGGTTAAAATTCAATAACCTTTGTTCTAGTAGATATTTTTGATTTCTGCATAAACCAAATTAGACAAGGACTCAAGGACTATTTTGAGATATTAACCCTAACCATCGAGAAATCGGATATATTTTAGAAATCGGTCCAAAGTTGACTACTTATTTTTCAATTTTAAAGGAAATTAAAATTTGTATGCTTAATTTTGGTAAGCAAAAAATATCAGTACCATTTTGAAGGCGATAAAATGTAAAGACTACACTCAGAAAAATAGCATTCCTAAATTTGAGTAAAATCCATACTATAATTTAGTTCAACAATTTTACTCCAGTTCAGTAAAAACTTCCTTAAAAGTTGGAAAATTAACTAAGTATGAGTAAAGTTGCCGTCTTTCAAAGCCATAGTAAATACTTCATTTATTAACAGTAAGGTAGTAAATTTACTTAAACCCATTTCTTTGGATCTAATAAATGCAATTGTGTAAATTCATACCTATGTGGAAGAATATTTCTAAGGCTTTAAGTAAGAAAAAACTCAGAAATTTTTTGTATGGAAAAAAATTTCATTTAGGAAATTTTAAATTAAAAATGAGTTTTTTCCTAAAAATAAGTTAATATGTTTCCTGAAATTTATGCAGAGTTCTTCATACATTTAAGTATTCATGAACTTATAAAAAATCAATTGAAATTGATTAGAAAATTCTTGAATATTAATCTAAGAAGCAATTCTCGTTCTTTTACAGAGACTTATTTCTTAAATACTTCAAGTATTTTTTAATCAACCACTGCAAAGGCGTCTATCTTGCCTTAGCATCAATCATGGAGTAATCGCTCAGCTCTTTATGGCAGAGCTATCATGAAATTTTAGTTTTTTCGTTTGCATTTTTTTTGGTCTGTAATCAATATTTGATTTGAACTGGGATATTGTCCTGGCTCAAGACCATTTTGCTTCTATATTTAATAGAATTCAAATTTATTTACAAATGGCATGGTGACATTTATTACTTGGCTGCAGACTACCACGATCATGATTTCGACCATGTCAAAAGTCTTATCAAGTGGCTTCGCAGCGACTTTTCAACATCAAACCCGGCCTCTATAAGGAGATGATTCTTTTTGAGAAATATTTTTAGTTAAATTGAACTTATTTTATGTTCACTTTTTTCCTTGTATCAAGTAAAAAATTACTTGTTTTAAGTAAGTAAGTAAGGAAAGGCTAAAGTCGGGCGGGGCCGACTATATAATACCCTACACCACTCCCTGCGTATATACCTCGCTTTTATTACTAAACCCAGGTTTTTCATGGGAGTAGTTTTATGTAGTTCATATAAATTATACAGTACAAATATGGTAAATAATTGATCCAATTTTCCGGCAGATAAATACAAATTTAATAGTAGTAATAGGATAAATCGGACCGACATTTGAAAGGAGGCCTATAACAACACTTGGGGCCTAGTTCAAAACATGGGCCTATATATTTCTCATTCACGGTAGGTATTCATAGTTGAAATATATCATGATCCGATGTAAGACGTAGTTTCTAGAGATGTATTAGAGTAGAATGGGGGCCCCATTTGGGTTATTCCAAAGTATGGATACATATATTTGACTTTGTATTCTCAGTTGAAATATAACATAATCTGCAAAATTAAAAAAAAAATCCGATGTAAAATTTGGGTTCTTGAGGGGTAAAAATTAAAATGGGGCCATTTGTAAGGGAGCTACATTAAAAATTGGGCCCATATAGATCAAAGTAGGTATTCTTAGTTGAAAAAATGACATGATATGCAAAATTGTATGGAGATCCAATGCACGATATGGGATCTAGAGCTGTATTATAGTAGAATGGGGTCCCAATTTGTATGGGGTTTATACCAAAATATGGACGCATATATTTGACTTTCATAGTATGTATTCTTAGTTGAAATATAATATAATCTGCAAAATTAAAAAAAAAATCCGATGTAAAATTTGCGTTCTTGAGGGGTAAACATTAAAATGGGGCCATTTGTAAGGGCTCTACATTAAAAAGTGCTCCATATATTTCTTAGTTGAAATATGACATGATATGCAAAATTATATCGAGATTTAATGCACGATGTGGGTTCTAGAGATGTAATAGAGTAGAATGGGGGCCTAATTTGTATGGGGGTTATACCAAAATATGGATATTTGACTTTCATAATATGTCTTCTTAGTTGAAATATAATACAAAAAGCAAAATTTGATAAACTTCCGATGTAAATAGTGGGTCATAGAGGGGTAAAAATAAAAATTGGGGAAATTTGTAAGGGCGCCACATAAAAAATTGGACCCATATAGATCACTTTCAAAGTAGGTATTCTTAGTATGAAATATGTTACAAACATTTGGCGCGAAACTAACTTATAATACCCTAGTCCACGAAGTGGTATAGGGTATAAAAACAGCAAAATTGTCCTCAGTTTAAGAAAATAGTTACTTGATTTTAGTAAAAAAAATTACTTACTTTTGGAAATTTTATTAAGATTTAGTACAATTTACTTGGTTTGAGTAAAAAGTTACCTAGTTTTAGGAAAATTTTACTTAAATTTAGTAAAAACTTACTTGAAAAAAATTACTTAATTTACTTTTAGCAAAGTTTTACTTAGATTTAGTAAAAATGTGCTTGGTTTGTGGAAAAACTTACTGGAATTTTCCTCAGTTTGAGTAAATATTTACTTGGTTTGAGGAAAATTGAACTAGAATTTAGTTACTACTACTTTCAAGGAAAAGTTTGAACATGATAATAGGAAATATTGCTTTAGCGCTATACGAAGTTCAATTTTCCTAAATTTTAGATTATTTTAACTCATGAGTGAAGGTATCCAAAACATAGCTGTTGCATACTCAACTCGAGCAACAGTGATAATTTTGAAGGATGTGATTCCGAGACTCCTTCTGATTACACTATGTAACAAAATTTTGTTTAAGTGAAATTTTTTGCTGTTTCTCATTGGTTATGTCTCTAAACTGAAGAAAAACTTTAACTGATGTCTGGCTAATCGTTTTTTAAGAAATGACATCGAATTTTAAAATTTTTAAATAGTGCCTTTATTTTTCATGGTACTGAAAGATAAGAGTGTGCTTAATTTAAATGAAGGTATGCTTTTATATGATAATAAAACGAAAAATACACTTGAATCCTTAAATTCAGGATGCTCTTAATAATACTGTTTGGTTTTTTATGAATTTTATGACAAAAAAATTTTTCCAATTTTGCATGAAAAAAAAAAATTTGGAAAAAGTTTCTGAATATTTCCAAAACTATTCACTTTATCAAAAACAGTGTAAGAGTAACTTGGAGGTAATGTAGCTGCGGATTCTCGGAGTTTTTACTTAATCAAATCGGACAAACTGTTCTTGAGTTATGCTAAAATGTGTGGTGAAACCTCCATTATTTTTAAAATAGCGGTTTATATACTAAAAAACGTTTAGGTAGAGGAAAGAACACTCATTATATTATATTTATGACCTAATTCATTAGATAAAAGCAAAAAATTCACTTAAACAAATAAAAAGATTTTTTGTTACGTAGTGTTATTTACAGTGGCCCACTTTGACTCCTTTTACTTTGTTGCTTCCTATTTTAGAATTCAACAAGTTCTCAAAGTATACGTTCGACAAGAATATTAGAAGTTAACGTTGAATGTCTATCAACTCCGACTGCCAAACTACCAGAATTACTGTTTCCCCTGGAGAATAATAATATAATAATAATAAAATACAAATTTCTTATATTCATATCGTTACCAATATATAAAAAAGACTCAGCTAACATTTTTGGCAAGTCGAGATTTTTGGTTATTTTAACAAAACACAACAAATTTGGTCATAATAAAAAATAATATCGATTAGCAAAAAAATTTTAGTTGGGTCTTTTTTATATTTTGGTAACGATATATATTTGTATTTTACTTGTTTCTAGTAATGTCATACGATAAATACATAAATAAATCTTTTTAAAACTTTTTCAAACTTATGAAAATATATGTATATTAGGCAGGGTCGCGGTTCATACAAATAGAAAAACAATTTCCAGTTACCCCATGAAAATAAAGTTTGGTTTGTTTAATGATGAATAGCAAAATATTTCGTTCCTAGATCAAGCCTAATAATCATGTTTTCCCGTGTCATTTTTTTGTGCTGCATTTTTGACAAACATTTTTTTCTGAAATAATAGACCATTGAAAGCACTTTATATATAAATTTTTATTCTTGTCTTAGAGCAACTTATTGGTCGAATTATTGGAACTTTAGAGTACGTTTTTGTGGTTTTTCATAGTGACAACTGAAATTTTTTCGTATTTGGTGTTATTAATTTTATGAAATTAAAAAAATAAATAGCGGCAGTCAGTACCTTACGTATGATGCCTAAATGATTAACAGCGGATGGAAATTGACGCAGCAGCTCTCATTTTTGTAAATAGTGTTTGCAAATTTTGACTCTGAAAATCCATCTCTTGTATTAAATTATTTTACAACCATGGAACCAGTGACATCATTATTCGTCCTATGTTCATCATTTAGATATCATTCAAAAGGTAATAATTCCTACTATTTATTTTTTATAACATCTCTTAACAAATGTTTCAAAGAAATATGACTTTGAAAAATCTGAAAAAAATCAATAAAAACGTACAATAAAAAGTCTAATGAGATACTTTAAGAGAAGACTAAAAATGTTTATTTAAAGTGTTTCCAAGGGTGTATTAATTCATAAAAATATATTGGACAGAAATGCAACATAAAAACAATTACACTGAAAACAAAACAAGTTATTGAGGTGTTTTCAGGAGCGCTTAGCTCACAGATGACTTGACCCAGTGACGAAATAGTTTGCAGATCATCATTAAACAATCCCACCTTCATTGGGGGGGATGAACGCTGCAATTTAATTTCGTGACCCATCCTAATGTATATCATTTCCTTTTCTAGTTCGGCTAATTGTTATTGGACAACCCTTTACAACTGATTGTTTTGTAATGACCTTCCTACGAATATCTTCGCGATTGTATTTTTTACTGCTTTAGAAACCAAATATTGCCACCGCATTTGGTCATACTTGTCATATCGCTTTACTAGGTAAAACCTTCTAGACATCTATCAGTTTCTGTACAAAAATATGAAATTTGTAGTATTTGACTCACTATTAATCATTGTGTAAACTTTGTGTTCCGAAAATGATCCGGTTTACTTCTCCCCTCCTCTCTAATTTGAAACCCATTTTAAAAAATCTATTTTAGCTGCAAGTTGCTAAGATTAGATCCGAGTTGGTAGTCGGTATTTCTGCAGAAGTATTACTATGTTAATCAATAAAACGAAACTTACTCTAAAATGACCCTCCCGAAATAATTATTCACACTATGGTAGACACTGATTTAAAATATTGTATTTCTTTTTTGCTCGCTCCCCTTAAACAATGTCTCCAACATGTGTTCCCCATTTGATAAGATTTCGCAAGAGTTCTGATTAATTTCTCCATCTACTGCAAGCTGCCGTAATTACATATTGTATCGTCATTACATTTGCCACTAAAATAAGAATTCGATTCGAAAGAATCCATCCACAGCAATGAATGCTCATTTACTCCAATCCAAACCAAATCAATTCCACAAAATGCAAAGAAACACAGCAGCAGCAGCCGTCCCTAATTTTAATTTCTTTCGGCGTTGGCTTTGTTCGGCTTCAGATTCAAATTCTTTCGTTTGGTTTGATGTTTCGCAAAATGTCAATGCCACTCCACAGTTGAACCACATCTGGCTGCTGCCTGCTAAAGTTCAGTTCAGTTAACATTGCACGCCACAAAGTTGTTGCCACAAACTGCACACACATTTACACACACACACACATATATTTATCTTGTGCTCGTACATGTCTAATTAGTGCCTTTGAGACATGTGCACGTTGCACGTACATATGTACAGACATATGTATGACGTAGTAGTAGTACTTTGCGTAGCTTGGTTAGCTTGCCATGCTAACTTGTTCGTAGCAAGTACTTCAGCTGTTGAGATTTCTCGTTGGCTGTTTTTATGCGCGCCACTGCATCTCATTAGCCCCGGTTGCCAGGAAAATGAGAACGATTTTTTGTTGTTGTTCTTATTCTTGTTGTTGTTGCTGTTGAGGGAGATGGGAACTGTGCTGTGAACATAATTTAAATGATTTGCGAGTTGTTCGTTCGGCTGGAATTAATGCAAAGCTTTTGCATTGCCTTTAACGCGGGATTGCCGGGCGGTAGACAAATAGAAAGCAAAGTTTAGATTTTGGCTAAAAATGTTGCCTACTTCTCGGAGAAGTTACATAGCTGGGGTTTTCGTTAATTACAATTGTAACGAAAAGTATATTATGGTTATCTCCGGCTAACCCATGTCGAAGCTAAGTTGTCTGCAAGAAAAGAGTGTGACACAGTGGCTCTGAACCGACTGTCATCTGCGAAAACTCAATAACATAAGTAAATTCCGAAAAATGCTGCATACAGAGCGGATCATTAATCATCATAATCACCAGCATACTTTAGGGCAAAAACCTTTCTTTTATATTCGAAATTTCAATGCAGATGTGATTTTTCGAAATTTGTACTTTTAAGGGGCCAAAATGGGGAAAAGGGACAAAAATGGTACTAACTAAATGGTCGCAGGCAGAATCCTATAGATTTATAGATTTCAATGCAGGTGTGATTAGCTCCAAATTTAAAATCAAAATTTAAATTTGCGAAAATGTTGCCTACAACGCGGATTATTAGTCATCATTATCTATTGACTAATTTAGGGCTAAATATTTTTCCTTTATTAATGAAGCCCTATATTAAGGTTTCACTATTAATCTAAGGTCCCTTATAAAGAGTGATTTTTTTGAGGTTAGGATTTTCATGCGTTAGTATTTGACAGATCACGTGGGATTTCAGACATGGTGTCAAAGAGAAAGATGCTCAGTATGCTTTGACATTTCATCATGAATCGTCTTACAAACGAACAACGCTTGCAAATTATTGAATTTTATTATCAAAATGCGTGCTCTGTTAAGAAAGTTCATTGCGCGCTTCCATTTTATGGTCAGTTTAATCGACCCACTGAAGCGGCTATTCGGGCTATTGTGACTAAATTTCGCACCAAATTTACATTGTTGGACATTAAACCACCAACACGCTTACGTAGAGTGCGAACTGAAGAAAATATCGCAGCTGTATCGGCCAGTGTTAATGATGACCACCAATTTTCGATTCGTCGCCGTTCGCACCAATTGGGTCTCTGTTACTCAAAAACGTGGAAATGCCAAAATTGGACTAAGCGGATGGACCACCTAAGACGCAGCCGCGGTCAACATTTAAATGAAATTATCTTCAAAAAGTAAATGTCATGGACCAATCTAACGTTTCAAATAAAGAACCGATGAGATTTTGCAAATTTTATGCGTTTTTTTTTTAAAAAAAGTTATCAAGCTCTTAAAAAATCACCCTTTATTACATTTATCCAGTATGACTTCATTCTGAAACAAATACAGTTTGCTAACACCGTGCGACAGTACTTTTTGGACCTGAACAAGACCATTTTCATATGAAACTAGAAATAATATGTAGAAAAAATGTGTACCCAGTTTTCCATTAGGTGATCTTTTCTCCTTTTTACAGGACTTTTAATTTCAAATCAAATTTGCTGGTGTACAAATTTGATGTTTTAATAATAATTCTATTTTATTCAGTAAATATTGATTATAATTAAATTTTCTAGCCTTTAAAATAAATTTTATTTGATTTACTATTAATTCTATACCGATCCTTTTAAGGATGCAAAATTTGAAGTCGTAGATAAAAAGGCAAAATTTTTAAAAACAATCTCTCCCCCAGAAACCATCCATAATGTCACACTTACGCAAACAAATCCATATGTCATACGATATATATCCAAATCCCTTTCCGCCTGCCGTCCTTCCCACATTTATATAATGGAAATTTATATCCCTCGGACTTAATGTAGAGCACGCAAATGGTGTGTGAAAATGTAAAAGAGCTCGTCCTCGTTCGTTCACAAATTAAAGTCAATATTCCAATTAATGCATAGCGACAGGATGAAACCACCATCTCTACCGCCATCCAACCAACACCACCACTGCGGACCAACTGGTAAAAATGTTGGGAGTATTAATGGTCTATGATGCACAATGTAATGTATATATTGGCAAATTGTTAATTTTACACATTTTCTGTTAAAACAAATATAAACAAAATGCTCACACACACATCGAAACGAGCAGATTTTCGTATGTCAGAATACGAGGGGAGTTTAATAAGTAACTCAACAGAACAGGAAGACACAAAATATAACACTATTTTTTGCTTAACATAGTCTCCTTCTTGCTAAGTCTATTATGCCATTCATTAATTTGTAAAAAACTTTACGGGGCTACGAGAAATCGCCTACAAAGTAGGAAAAATTAGCCAACATAATAAATTTCAAATAAGAAAAATGGCGATGATGAAAAAAATAAAAAGGGGCAAAACGAAAAAATTAAATTGCGCACAAAAATTAAATGAAAAATTAATGTTGCCCAAAAATTATGAAATAGTCCACATTTTTTGTGTGATTTTTCCTTGCTATATGAGGTTTTTTGGACAATTATTTGAGAGATTTTTCGTGCGCATAAGAAAAATAGACCATTTTGGACGATTTTTCATAAATACTACAATACAAAGAATCGGCCAAAAATAGAAATGAAAAATCGGCAAACACGAAAATTGGTCCAAAAAATTAAAAATTACCTAAAACAAAAAAAGGAAATTACGGCCAAAAATAAAAATAACCCAAATCAAAGATGAACCCACAAAAATGGGTCATTTTTCATATGAAAAATCGACCATAAATTTGAATAAAAAAAAAATCGTTCAAAAATATGTCCTTTTGGATGTGCCCAAATCCGTATGCGCAGAGTAACGGTTTCCTGTATGTGGACCAATGATAAATCGTCCAAATGACAAATATTAAATATTACCCAAAAAGACCCAATTTTTTGACGAATTTTCAAATGAAAACATCGGTCATTTTTGTACTGGATTTTTTTGAGTATTTTTTCATAATTTTTTAGGCGCTCTTACCTGCACCCAGGAAAAATTGAAATATATTGAAACTAGCAGTACCCGCTGCTTCGCACGCGAAAAAGGTATTTGTTATTAGTTTTATCCATCTCTGTTTAGAATAGTATTTATTTGATTTTCTTTTCTAAAATAGTAAATTGGAAACATAGCACTCATATACAGTCAAAGGAATGTGCTTGTCGATGTGAACTGTTTTAGCTGAACTGCCTTCGTATATATATTTTTTATCATTTTCTACACAGTTTTTAACAAAAAATTACAACCGCAGAGCCTTTTATTCGAAAAATAATACATTTTGATGACACTTTTACATGGTCAGAGGAATTTACATACTAAATTTCATGATTCTAGCTGTAATCTATAGCTGGTACCATTTGTATCGCTTTTTGTCCTGCTATAACCTTAAAAGTAAAAATTTCGAAAAATCTATTTATGTTGCAAGTCTACGATGTCAGAGAAATTTACCCACCAAATTTCACGACTATAGCAGCAATATTTTAGTTGATACTATTTTTATCCCTTTTTGTCCCGTTCACACCTTACAGGTATACATTTCGAAAAAATCCATTTGGATTTGCGCTTCTACGTTGTCAGAGGAATTGACACAAAAAAATTCACGACTTTCATACTTAAATTATTATTCCTTTTTTGTCCCTCGGTACCCTTAAAAGTACAAATTTTGAAAAATCTTTTTTTAATTCGCTTATACATTGTCGCTTATACATTCGCTTATACATTTACATACCAAATTTCACGATTCTTGCTATAATAATTTATCCCTTTTTGTCCTGCTCACCTCTTATAAGTAAAATTAAATTTTACTGCGCTTCTACATGGTCAGAAAAACATACATAGCAAATTTCAAGATTCTAGCTGCAATACTTTAGTTGGAATCATTTTTATCCCTTTTTGTCCCGCACAAGCCTCAAAAGGACTGAAAAATCCATATTAACCCCTAATATTTTAGAGTATTTAAAAATATTTTTCCAATATGTCTGCTTGAACTTACTTGATATTGGGTATGCGCATTCCCCCGATAATAAAAATGTGCACCATGAAACGATTTTTATTCGTAGGGGGTGAAATGGGGCAAAAAGGGATAAAAATGGTACATATCAAAAGACAACAGCTAGAAACACGAAATTCGCTGTTTACATTCCTCTAATTGAGTAGATACATAATATGAAATTATTTTTTCCAAATTCGTACTTCTAAGGGATAAAATGGGAAAATAGGGATAAAAATGGTACCAACCAAACGGCCGCACCTGTAATAACGAAATACGGTGTATACATTCCTCTGATTGCATAGACACGTAAAATAGAAGGATTTTTCGAAATTCGTAATTTTTGGGGTTCAAATGGAAAAAAGGGGATAAAAATAGTACCAACCAAATGACCGCAGCTGGAGTTATGAAATTCGGAGTATACATTCTCCTGACTGCGTAGACATAAAATAAAATAAAAAGTTTTTTCCAAATTCGTACTTTCAAGGCATATAATGGGTACAGAGGGATAAAAATACTACCAACTAAAATAATACAGCTAGAATGATGAAATTCGGTGTGTACATCCCTCCAATTGCGTATATATGTAAAATAAAGAAATTTTAGATAGTCGTACTCTTGAAGGGGTAAATTGGAAAAATGGGATAAAAGCTGGTGCCAACCAAATGGCCGCAGCTAGAAATTTGGAACTTGGTGTATACATTCCTCTGACTGCATAGACATGAAAAATAAAAAGAATTTTCCAAATCGTACTTTTTAAGGCAAATGAATCATGAAGTTAAGTTTTTTTGCACTATGTACGTGATATAATGGATTTTCAAAATTTGTACTTTTGGAATTAAATAGAATGGAAATACAACCAACAGTAGCACCCACTACCTACCAATATTTATGGTATTTAGACTTTTTTGATATTTTCAAATACATAAATATTTATTCTTTGAATTGAATTGAAGTATTACTTCGATATATATATAGTGTAACGTAGCCTTATCTTATAACACAGTACGACAGTGGTTGGTACACATGAGAAATGTTAACAGAATATGAAAATAGGCTTAAAATAAAGAAATACGTGTCTCGGCGATTTGCTGTAGCACGTCAGAATTTTGAGAAAATCGATTTTAAAGATTCGAAGGATCGTGGAGGTTCACTTGTAACGTAGTACTATTATAAAAAGTTCTATAAAAACAGAATGGGTGAACCGATTTAAGTGCTTGAGCCAGTTTTGAAGAGGGAATTAAATTTGGATTTGTTTTTCCGCTAGATGGCGCTTTAATTTTCATGTAAAATTAAAAATATCCAAAAAATGTACGAAATTCATTAAAAATACAATGTTTTTGATTTGAAATCCAATAACTAAAGTAGAATCTTTTTCGCTGGCCGGGAATTGCTTGATTCATTACATTGAATTATGTTACATTTTTGGATATTTTTTAATTTTACATGAAAATTAAAGCGACATCTAGCGGAAAAAATGTTTTTTTAATAAAAACAAATCCAAATTTAATTCCCTTTTCAAAACTGGCTCAAGCTCTTAAATCGGTTCACCCATTCTGTTTTTATAGAACTTTTTATAATAGTACTACGTTACAAGTGAACCTCCACGATCCTTCGAATCTTTAAAATCGATTTTCTCAAAATTCTGACGTGCTACAAAAAAAACGCCGAGACACGTATTTCTTTATTTTAAGCCTATTTTCATATTCTGTTAACATTTCTCATGTGTACTCAAAAAAAATTGATTTTGTCGTACTGTGTAATAAAAATATTATATTTATTTATAAAATATTTTTTCAATATTTGTATTTGTTTTGGTTTGGCTATATTAAATCAATTATATTTTCCTGTAATATTGCTGCACTTATAAAATCGACTGCCTCTGTGGAATGCAATCCATGGTGGAGTGTATATAAAGTTCGGCCTGGACTTGTTTTTTTTTTTAATTATTTAAATGAATAAAAATATCAAGTTAGAAAGTTGTCCATCAGGACCGATATTTTCTATTTTGAATATAAACCGACTTGATGTAGGCCCTGTATAGTTGCTTATAGAGGGTACGTTGGTTAGTAAATGCTGGACAAATGAAAAATATTGGGTCAATGGATCTTATAGCACAAACAGTCCAGGAGGTGCCTATTCTGAATTTCGACTCCACACATTTCATGTGTTTAAAAAATCCCCCCATAATTTTGGAATTTTGTAGAAGCATATTTTTTAAAATTTTAAAATTGATCCAGCTGTTGCATAACTTTATAACATTAATAAAGTATATTTTCAAAAACTCAAAACTCTATTTCAAGCTGTTATAAAACATGACAAATTTAATTTATCTAATTTCTATTTTCCCAAAATGTTTGAATTTTGTGGAATTGTTATTTGCAGCTGTAACCATACCATCCTCGTGTGCGTAACGCATTTTTGTCAGCTACACATGCACATACACATATACATCTACTTATGCGTATATTTAAACCCGGTATAATTTCTTTCCACTACCAAAAACATACATACATACATCCACATACGAGTACACCCACATAATTGCTGATAATTCTTGCCAGTGTTGCATCGCACGCATACATCCATTCGCAGACCATGGTACATGCATGGACATTAGGGTGGTGTGGAACAGCAAGAACGATTGGTTGTACTTGTTTGCAGAAAAAGTTGTTCAAAATTTATATTTCCTGAACGACATTTGTCACTGACAAAAGCAAAATATATCTTTCTCCATAAACATTAAATCAATCTTTTAAACAGATGTATTGGAGGGTAACTATTCAAAGACTGAGACTAATGAAAAATCAGTTATTTGTGATTGGAACTAAATTTAAAAATAAATTAAACAAATATTAAAAAGAACACTTTATAAATTTCATTGCAAAGGGGGTCATAATATAACTCTATTTTTATTTTTTGGTAGCAAAAAAAAAACGATTTAAAAAATTAATAATTATTTTTTGTCTAAAATAATGAAGAAAAAATATTTTTCATAATTTTTTTTGATCAAAAATATTTGTTGTTTATTTTATTTATGTTATTTATTTTATTTATTTTATTTATTTTATTTATTTTATTTATTTTATTTATTTTATTTATTTTATTTATTTTATTTATTTTATTTATTTTATTTATTTTATTTATTTTATTTATTTTATTTATTTTATTTATTTTATTTATTTTATTTATTTTATTTATTTTATTTATTTTATTTATTTTATTTATTTTATTTATTTTATTTATTTTATTTATTTTATTTATTTTATTTATTTTATTTATTTTATTTATTTTATTTATTTTATTTATTTTATTTATTTTATTTATTTTATTTATTTTATTTATTTTATTTATTTTATTTATTTTATTTATTTTATTTATTTTATTTATTTTATTTATTTTATTTATTTTATTTATTTTATTTATTTTATTTATTTTATTTATTTTATTTATTTTATTTATTTTATTTATTTTATTTATTTTATTTATTTTATTTATTTTATTTATTTTATTTATTTTATTTATTTTATTTATTTTATTTATTTTATTTATTTTATTTATTTTATTTATTTTATTTATTTTATTTATTTTATTTATTTTATTTATTTTATTTATTTTATTTATTTTATTTATTTTATTTATTTTATTTATTTTATTTATTTTATTTATTTTATTTATTTTATTTATTTTATTTTTTTTTATTTATTTTATTTATTTTATTTTTTTCATTTATTTTATTTTTTTTTCATATATTTTATTTATTTTTGTCAGACAATAAAAGTTATACGCCTACAATTAGGTCACCCTTATACATGGCTGTATACACAAACTTCGAGTATATATGCGTATGTATCCCTCTCAAAAGTGGCACACACGAGTACAACAATATGTCTGTGATTAAGTACCGAACACAACAACAGCAGCACCAGTAGCATAACATAATGCAATGCAACACGCAAATGTGCACCACGTACACGTTGCATAAATGCAACATAAGCCATGCCAGACCAAGGCAATGCAATGAAATGCGTGCTGCAGCTATTGCATTTAATATTTTACTCGCCGCTTACAATTTCAATTAAAGCATCAAGTGCAACTGCAACCAAAATGATGCATGTAAGTAGGTTCACATATATGTATATATGCAAGTATGTAAGTATGAATGTGTGTGTAATGGAGTGAGTCCTGAAATTTTACGGAGTATTTTTTTGAATGGTTTTTGTTTGCTTAAAGCTTTCACGCATCTGAACACATATGCATACATTAAATGGAACACGCACAGTCACAATTCAATGCCTTGAAACGTCACAAATCAAATAGTTGCACATACAGGCATATACATACACAAGTATGCGTATACTAGGATGGAGTAAGAAAATCAAATTGTGACGATTGCTTGCTTGCTTGTGACGAAGCTTGAAGAATTTTGGCCACAGCTACAATCGAACTGTAGACCATTATGCATACCTACATTGCCTGACATTAAGAATAATAAGTTTTACTAGAAGATTTAGCGATAAAGCACTTTTGTGTAAGAGTTATGAATTCACTAATCAATGTACAAATGCGAATGGTGCCGTATACGTTATATTTATTAATATCAAGATTACTCATTCGCCTACGTAATACACTGTCTATGAAAGAATTTATGAATGTCAACAGATGATTCCGCGGATTTTTGAAGCTCTGTGAAAATTCTTCAGTTTCATATGGAAACCCTCATATATACGAATATTTCGTGCATGTACACATACGTATTGATATATACAATAAAGATAATGGCTGTCTTACAAGCACATCCGAGCTTAAAAATAATTGTAAAATATGTGCGAATCTGTGTGACTGTTACTGAGTATGTGTTATTTACATAAATACACACACACAACTCATACAACTACAATTACAATTGTATTTACACGTCATATTTCGTTCGTGTGTGTGTTTGTGTATACGTTGGCTCATTTATTGACATTTCATTTGCATTCAAATTACCGTAATTCATACGAAATTTTCTGCCAATTTTTATTAACGTAATTAAAAACTGGCCAAAGGAAGGACAATAATATAAATCACCAGATTCAGAAAAAGGTTGGTCCGTGGCCTGGAATTTCAAATCGAAAGGGAAGTTAAAATGCAGATGCGGGGGCAGAGTAGTGCTCTTTCAATAATAATTAATTAACACTGAATATGAAATGAAATCTTGATTTTGATTATTTTCGAGCCGGTAGCCGATATGAATTTCAATGTATTTGCAACACTAGGCGATGAAAAAAGGGGATATAAGTTGATGATTGAGAGTACCAGAGAGCATAGTGGTTACAAAATGATAATTTTGAATATAATTCCTTTAAAGCTTTAACTGTAAAAATATATCAATGAACTGTTTGAACTGTAAAAATATACTAAACGTGGTAGCAGAAAAGTTCACTTTTTATACAAAAGTTGTACCATTTTGCAAATGCAAGAACAAGAAATAATAATAATAATAATACGCACACTTTTCCAACAAAATGCTAAAATATCCCTTCTTGGAAATTTATGTATCAGAAAATTTGGGATTTTCACTAAAATGGTTGGTGTGCCTTCCTTTACCGACACGATGTGGTAATATTTTCTAAGTAGAAAGTCAATTCATGGGATTAAAAAAGTAAACATTTTCTAATAGTTTCTTTGCAATTTTAGAATTTTAGCAAATATTTATGCTATATGCTGTACAAAAATAAATATTTTGGTACCGAGAGCTAAACATTATTTTTTGCAAACATTAGGAATATTAAGTTTAACTAACTAGCAATGACAAAATTATAATTATGCTGTTCAAACATTATGAATTCTCTAAACAATGTATAAATGCATATGGTGCCGTATACGTTATATTTATTAATCTTAAGATTACTAATACGCCTACGTATAGTACTGACTGTGTAAGGAATCATCATAAACAGAAGATTCCAGGCATGTCATTCCATTCAGGGCTTTCAAAACCAAGAACGCGTGTTTGTGGATTTTAGTATATAACTTCTTGGAAATGTATATGTTAGAAAACAAATATTTTAAATTTTATTTTTTGCAAACAATGTTTTTTGGATAAAAAATTGAGAACAAATAGATTTAAAATAAACACAAGACGTGTCATAGCTTCTACATTCATATACTTTCATCCGTAGTCTTTATTCAAGAAGTCCTTGTATATAATAAACCAATATATTTAAGCCTCTAATTATTAAGATGTTCTTTTCGAGCTATTTAAACAAACATTTTAAAACTCATGATTTAAAAAAAATCTATTGCACCCACAGAGAGGGTCATAACTTCTACATTTACCAATAAATCGTTTACTTCATGTTTTCGTCATTAGAATGAATTAAAAGAATTAGAAGAATTAAAAAACAAAAAACATAGTTTGTGGAAATTAAACATTCTTTAAAATACAAGCTTATATATGTATTAGTTTATTAGGAACAACCATTTAAAGTTTTGTCTTTTAAAAAAAACAAGAAATGAATAAACTAGAAAAACTAAGGGGTGCATTTGAAATATATGTTAATGTTGCACTAATACAGCATGATATTTGATGTATTTTTAATAGATTTTCATTTAATAGGATGCGAACAAGTATATTAAATATGTTTTTAAAAAAAATGTGTCATATGGAAATTTGTAGTCAAGGATGAGGAAATGAAAAACTAAAAACGCCTAGTAACTCAATTTTGCTTATAAAGGGTGATTTTTTAAAAGCTATAGGAAAGTTTTTCAAAAAAACACATACAATTCAGAAAAATGCATGAAATCTTTATTTGAATCGATAGTACGGCCCATATAATTTACTGTTTGAAGATTATTTCATGCAAATGTTGACTTGACTGCGCCTCAAATGGTCCATCCGCTTAGTCCAATTTTGGAATTTCCACGTTTCTGAGTGACAGAGGGCCAATTGCTGCGAACGGCGACGAATCGATAATTGATGGTCATCATTAACACTGGCCGATACAGCTGCGATATTTTCTTCAGTTCGCACTCTACGTAAGCGTGTTGGTGGTTTAATGTCCAAAAATGTAAATTTGGTGCGAAATTTAGTCACAATAGCCCGAATAGCCGCTTCAGTTGGTCGATTAAACTGACCATAAAATGGAAGCGCGAGATGAACTTTCTTAACAGAGCACGCATTTTGATAATAAAATTCAATAATTTGCAAGCGTTGTTCGTTTGTAAGACGATTCATGGTTAAATTATGGACCAAACTGAAGATGTTTGACAGTGAAACAAAACACGAAACGTGCGTCAGCTGTTTAAACCAGTGTTGCCAAAAAGATAATAGCTAAAAAATCACCTTTTAGTTGCATACGGTTCAAGTGTAACGACTTTTTTTAAATTGTCCAAAGTGAGAGTACAAACCTTTTACGGTAATTGTAATTAAAAAATATATATATAATATATTTATCAGCGCTTCTCATTTGTCATATGTGACCGCTGGTACTAATATGAACCCTGATTTAAGTCAAAGACATACATTCGTTGCGAAAGTTCTGACGAGATGGGGTAGCGCTCATCGAAACTGCGCAGTCAACTTTTAGCTGTAACAATAAAGGTCTCACTTTGCCTTTTTGCTAATTTTGGGTTCTGCTGAAGACTGCAGCACAACCTTTGGTCTTAAACCAAAATACATGACAACACAAAAAAATATATATTCATTAAAGATTTTTTAAATAAATAAATTTAAATAAATCAAAAACTGTCATACACAGCCCTTCGATAAAATGAACATATGTTAACGTTTTGTATTAAAATTAAAATTAATTTTTGAATATCGCTTTCGAGTTTTGAAAACCAAATTCATCCGAAGATGTTATACATAGCTCTTCGACAAAATATTTGTAGTGTAATTATTTTTATATTGAAAATTGTTAATTTTGTAGAGAACCGAAATGCTTCAGGGAGACCATTAAACGATTCTAGCCGATGTCTTCATTACGAAAATTTAAAGAAAATCGCTTCTGCGTAGAATAAACAATATAACAAGCGACAGAATGCTGGCGCCTTAATGAAATAGAGAAAACAGAAACGATAAAAAATTTATTTTTGTAACTGGATCGATTTTAAACACATTGAGTGGCTTCGCTGCCCTCTGTCCATAACATCGTAATTTCTGCAAAATCTTATTTTTTGAAATTTTTGCTAAAGCTTTGTAAGCTTGTTAAAAAAATACCCAACCAACTACAACAAAAATATGATGTTTTTTCTTGTAACTCAAATATTTCTTAAATTAATTTAGATAAACTCTCACATCAGGACATTTGTAGTAATTATTTACGAGCACTCACTGTGCAAGATATATATCTAAAATCGGTAGAAAATCAAACCATTGACAATCAGTAGACATGACATGGATATTTGAAATGAATAAGTTTTCAACATATTTGCAGAGTTTGGATACCATTTCTCTATAAACGACCGTAACACACAGCAATTTGTCAATTTGTCCCAGATTTGGCAATTTTTTTTTAATTCTGTGTTTGTTTCCATAAGTTTAAATTTCTGTAAATGCATCCAATTTAAATGTATTTTTTCGATACTCCGCTACAACGAAAAAAAAACTGAAATTTGCGAAAAATCCCAGATTTGGATATTTTTGTTTCCAGTTTGGGAATTCTAGGATTTTTTTCAACATATACACTCCACGAGAGTACTATGTCTTTGTGCATTTGTTTGTTACACTCAAAAGGGACAACAACAACATTTTTATACACTCCACGAGAGTATTATGTCTTCGTGCATTTGTTTGTTACGCCCAAAAGGAAGCGAGATAGACCCATTGTTAATTATACCGATCGACTTAGAATCACTTTTTGAGTTGATTTACCAATGTCCGTCTGTCCATCTATTGTTGTAATCAAAGTACAGGTGACAATTATAGTCCGATCGTAACAAAAATTGGCACGAGTTAGTTGTGCGTTCCAAGGACGAACCCTATTTAATTTGAAGGAAATCGGTTAAGATTTAGATATAGGCTATGTACAGTAGGGCGTACCTCAAAAAAAAGTTCGCCGTACACCTTCGAATATGAAGTATTATTGAAAGGTAGTTTCAAAAAAAAAATTTTTATTTTTTTATGCCGAACGTAGGGGTCGCGCTTTTACATTTTTCTATATAACTTGTATTTATAAACGGATTTTAAAGTGTGATACATCGATGTTTTTGTCTCGACGAGGCCGATTTTTTTGTCTTTGAAGTCATTGAGCTCAAGCACCCCCTTCTGGTACTTACCCATCATTTCTCAGTTGCTACTACCCTAATGTACCACTCTAATAATCGAAAATTAAAGCTCGCATAAAATCATGAATCATGTTTGAGCTCAATGACTTCAAAGACAAAAAAATCGGACAAAAACATCGATGTATCACACTTTAAAATCCGTTTATAAATGCAGAAGTTATATAGAAAAATGTAAAAGCGCGACCCCTACGTTCGGCATAAAAAAATAAAAAAAATTTTTTTGAAACTACCTTTCAATAATACTTCATATTCGAAGGTGTACGGCGAACTTTTTTTTTTTTACTTGTAACCTGGTACGCTCTAATGTACAGTTGTCGCTCCCGATTTGACTTTTTTCGCTATAGAATCCACATATTTTACTCAATTTGCTTCAAATTTGGCACATTACCTCATAATTAAACTGGAAATATCTATGATGAATTTGGGCCAGATCGGTTAATATTTAGATACAGCTCCCATACAAATTTCGTTCTCCATTTAACTGTTTGCGCTCTAGAGATTACATTTTTTAACCAATATTCCTCAAATATGGCACAGTACCTTATAATTCAACTGGAAACACCTGTAGTAAAAGTTAGTCAGATCGGTTCAGATTTAGATATAGCTCTCATACAAATTTTGCTCCCAATTTGACTTTTTCCGCTCTAGAAATCATATTGATTTCAAATTTGGCAAAACATCTTATATTTAAATAGGTTAATATATAGGTTAAATCGGCTCAGATTTATATATAGCTCCCATTCAAATTTCGCTACAGATTTGACGTTTTCCATATTTTATTTAGAAATCACATTTTTATCAGATTATTTTCAAAGTTGGCAAAATATCTAATGTTTCCACTAGAAACCCCATGGTGAAAATGGGTGAGATCGGTTCAGATTTAGCTCCCATACAAATTTCGCTCCCAGCTTGAATTTTTCCGCCCCAGCAACCACGTATTGTCACCGAATTTCTTCAAATTAAGTGTAAGTGGGTCACATCATTCCATGTTTGGATACAAATATTCTTCTCGATTTGACATATTAGCCTATGATTAGGTCATATTAGCCTATGATTAGGAAGCATACAAAAATCCTTTCCGTTTTCTATTTTTTACCGAATTGAATTATATTCGGATAGAAAGTGGAAAGTTGTAAATGTATCTATTTTAAACACATTTTGCTTCGCTCCGCCTTTCCAAACCCATAATTTATGATCGTTTCTTTTAGAGAATTTTATTGTAGGTTTGTGAGTTATAAATTTTTTTGTATATTTTTCTATTCTGTATGTTTTTTAATATATTTGTAGAGTTTGACCATATTCTCTCTAGAATTAACGAAAATAAACCGCAAAATTGAAAATCCCCAGATTTGGGGATTTTTGTTTTCTTTTTGGGAATTGTGGGATTGTTTCCATTAGTTTAAATTTTTGTAACTACAGCTATTTTAATATTTTTTTTTTTGGATTTGGGGATTTTTGTTTTCTTTTTTGGGAATTTTTTTTTTTAATTTTTGTAACTGCAGCTATTTTAATAATTATTTTTTGGCTCTTCGCTCACCCTTTCCATAAATGAAATTCGTTGAAATTCCTATTATTGGAAATTATGCTGTAGTTTTGAGAATTGCTGACTTGTCTTTAAAAGTCTAAATTTGTATTCTTTATATTTTAAACATAATTGCAGTGTTTGACCACTCTTTCTCTGTAACCGACGAAAATAAACTGCAATTGGTAAAAATCCCAGATTTGGGGATTTTTATATTATTTTTGGGAGTTGAGGGATTGTTTCCGCAAGTCAAAATTTTTCTAAATGCATATATTTTAAATGCATTTCGCTTTTTCCCCCTTTTTATAACAGTAATTTATAAAAAATTCTTATTTGGGAATTTTGCTGTAGGTTTGGGAGTTGACTGACTTCTTTGCATAAGTGACGATATTTTTCTACTCTGTACATGTCTTTACCATATTTGCAGTGTTTAACCACACTTTCTCTATAATCGATGAAAATAAACTGCAAAATTGGGAAAAATCCCAGATTTGGGGATTTTTATTTTCTTTTTGGGAATTGTGGGATTGCTTTCTTTTTGTACATGCACCCGTTTAAAACATATTATAGAGCAGCTTTGCTATATCCTATATATAATCAAAAGAAATATGTCATAAAATATAAAAATTTCTTATTTGGGAATTTTGCTGCAGGTTTGGGAGTCTTTACCATATTTGCAGTGTTTAACCACACTTTCTCTATAATCGATGAAAATAAACTGCAAAATTGTGAAAAATCCCAGATTTGGGGATTTATATTTTATTTTTGGGAATTGTGGGATTGTTTTCTTTTTTTACATGCACCCATTTAAAACATATTATAGAACAGCTTTGCTATCTCCTATCTATAATCAATAGAAATATTTCGTAATTTATAAACATTTCTTATTTGGGAATTTTGCTGTAGGTTTGGGAGTTGATTGACTTCTTTGCATAAGTGCAGATATTTTTGTATATTTTTCTATTCTGTATATGTCTTTACCATATTTGCAGTGTTTGACCACACTTTCTCGATAATCGATGAAAATAAACTGCAAAATTGTGAAAAATCCCAGATTTGGGGATTTTTATTTTCTTTTTGGGAATTGTGGGATTTCTTTCTTTTTGTACATGCACCCGTTTAAAACATATTATAGAGCAGCTTTGCTATCTCCTATCTATAATCAACAGAAATATTTCGTAAAAACCCTTTTTGGAGAATTTTGCTAAAGTTGTAGGAAATCTAGCCCTGCTTTCTAAAGATTTTTTGTAAATTTCCAAAGTTTTGCAAATCATCTGGTGGTATACACCTCTGATCGAAAGATGTGAAATTTCGTCAAGATATCAATTTCCCTTCAAATGTTACAGATTTTCGCACTTTTGACCACTGTGCAAAGTACTTCTAATCACATATACTCTGGTCATAGACTTATTTCTATGGTGCTTGAAGGTGGTGGTGACCTTCTCTCCAACCACTAATAATTAATGAAAAGGCTAAATGAACCTGAACCCATGAAATAAAACGTCTGATTCGCACTTATCTCTCGAACAATCTTGATAAACTTGGGGTTTCATTCGGCAAAAAAGTGCTTCTAAATCTTTTTAATAAACCATAGCCGCGAGCATAACAACTACCATTTCATGTTTATTTTTGTTTCTTTTTTTGCTTTGCAGATTTAACCAAAACCATTCCCAAAAGCCTTGAAGGATACAAACACAGCAAATTAAGGTAAGTACACTCTTCAGCCAAGAACTTAACAAACTTCCCCACAAGAAGTAACAACAACGAACATAACTTCTGGGCGAACTTACATACGACGACGAAGTTATGGAGATTAATTTCACAGCTTAATAAAATATATGCGGGATACTTGCCAAACATGTGTTGTGTGGGGGTGTGTTGTTTTTTTCCATTTGGAGTAGTTTAAAATAAACTCCATATACGACATTAAAAAAATATTAATGGAGAGCTTTTAATAAATTCTAACCTTACCACCACAAGCCGAAAAGAAGGACATCACCAATGTCTCCTACACTTATCGGGGAAGACAAATGTCTTAAATTCAACATTCAGAAAGTTTATGTGGGTGGGTGGTGATGGTGGTGCTTGTGAGAGAGTGTAATCATGAATTTGTTCCTGGTTTGTGGTTGTTGTTTTTTTTTTTCTGGCAATTTTATTAAATGACCCAGCATTTGTCTTACTTAAGGCCAAAATAGCAGCCAGCACCACGTACTATCTACGCAGTGGTACTCGTAAACACGACATAGGCATACACACACAGAGCCAAAAAAAACAACTACGCCGCAAACAAATGTTGTTAGTTGTTAATATGGAAAATCTGGCCAGCAAAACGATCATTTAGACTTTAGACAACACACACACACCACGACATGTCACTCTAATACCAGTCCACACCAACACATACACGCACACTCATGTTTTCTAAGAGATTGCATGTTTTGGTTGAAAAAAAAAAACGTAATATTCTTAAGCGTAGTTTTATGTATTATTTGATGCGTTATAAGTATTTTTTTTTTGGAAAGGGTGTGGTTTTAAGACATACAATATTTATGATTTTTAGGAAAAGTTGTATCATGTTTTCTAAGAGATTGCATGTTTTGGTGAAAAAACGTAATATTCCTAAGCGTAGTTTTATGTATTATTTGATGCGCTATAAGTATTTTTTTCGAAAGGGTGTGGTTTTAAGACATACAATAATTTTAATTTTTGAGAAACTTGTATGAAAACTTTTTCCACTATAATGGAATCAGTTGATCATGCTAAAAATTACTCAAAATATAAATAAAGTTTAAATTATTTTTTTTTATTTCATAATTTTTAAATTTTTGGGGGAAAATGTAAAATCACTTTTTTAAAGACAACCCACAAGTTCATTTATATATACAATGTTTAAATTAATCCGAAAGGTGTGCTGGACTTGGCATTGAATTCTAAAAATATATATATTCTAAAATATATAAATATAAATATATACAGTCTGTGCTAAACCTTATTATCTTAAAATATTCAATACATTTGAAAAAAAAAAACAAGAAAGGAAGGTTAAAGTCGGGCGTGGCCGACTATATGATACCCTACACTTAGTCATTATACCCTATGGTGCAGTTCATTATATTTGAACCGGGTGATATACGATGCAGCTATAACAGGAGAATATATTACAAATTCCATACTTCTATCTGTATTTGTAAGAAAATTAGAACACAAACTTTGAATGGGAGCTATATACAAATCTGAACCGATCTGACTCATGTTTAGCAAAGGTTTTCTAGTTGAAATATTAGACGCTTTCCCAAATTTTAAGGAGTGTTAAATATGTGGTTTCTAGAGCGGAAAAAATCAAATCGGGAGCTATATATAATCTGAACCGTTGTGAGCCACTTTCGCTATAGTAATTTCTATTTCGTCCTTATCCCAAAAACTTCGTTGTGCAAAGTTTCATTTAGTTCTAACAACAATTGCGACCTGGACTTTGATTACAAGAATAGATGGACAGACGGACGGACATCGCTAAATCGACTCAAAAAGTGATTCTAAGTCGATCTGTATAATAAACGATGGGTCTGTCTCGTTTCCTTTTGGGTGTTACAAACAAATGCACAAAGACATTATACCCTGGGTATAATAATAATTCAAGATAATGATTATTTGTAACTAAATATGTTTTAAACATATTTGCAGTGATTGAACACCAGCTCTCCACAAAATGACCCAAGTAATTTGTGAAAAAATCCAGTTTTGGAATTTTTGTTTTTTTTATGGTTTTTTTGTAACTTCATCTATTTAAAACACTTTTTTCGGTGTAATTCGTGAAATTTTCTATTTTTGGGGATTTTTACTGTAATTTTGTGACTTATGAATACAATTCAATTGTTTTAAAAAGTTAAATTTTTTTAAGATATTCGTTTGTTGACCTATTGGAGAAAAATCCCAGATTTGGGAATTTTTGTTTAAATTTTGAAATTGTGGGATCATTTTGTAACTGTATTTTTTTAAAGATATTTACAGACTTAGGCCACCATCTCTCCATAAATGACCAAAAAACAATGTAATTTGCCAAGCATTTCAAGTTTAGGGATTTTTGTTGGGAATTGTGGGATTACAAATGCACCTATTTTAAACACATTTTTTCGAAGATTCGCTACCCTTTTCCACAACGGTACTTTGTGAAAATCCTATTTTTGGGGATTTTTACTGCAGTTTTAGGACTTATGAATACAAGTCAATTGTTTTAAAAAGTTATTTTTTTTAAGATATTTGTAAACGTTTGTTGCCTTCTATCGATAGACGATGAAAGTATACTGTATTTACAGACTTTGGCCACCATCTCTCCAAAAATGACCAAAATACCATATAATTTGGCAACAATCCCCATTTTGGGGATTTTTGTTTTCTTTTTGGGAATTGTGGGATTGATTTCATAGTTCTAAATTTTGCAAATGCATCTATTTTTACCACATTTTCTCGGAGATTCGCTTCCCCTTTCTATAAAAGTATTTTGTGAGAATTCCTATTTTTAGGGATTTTAACTGCAGTCTTGGGAATTGTTTGCTTATGTTTTCATATGTCTCAACTTTTGGAGATGGATGTATTGTATGAATTTGATCGCCATATTTTCATAAACGACCAAAGAAATTTGTAAAAACTCCCACATCTAGGGATATCTATTTTCATTTTGAGAATTGTGGGATCGTTTTGGTTAGTCTGCTTTTCAGTTTTTTGGAGCATCGCTGAGCTTTTCATAACCTTAATTTGTGAAAATGAGTATTTTTGGGAATTTCTTTGTAGTTTTGGGAACTGTTGGCTTGTTTTCATAAGTCAGATTTTTTATAATTTTGTAACTATGTATTTCTTAAACATATTTGTTTAAATATGTTTTAAACTGATTTTTGTTTCCTTTTTGGGTATTGTGGGATTGCTTTCGAAGGTCTAATTTTTGCAAATCCATCTATTTTAACCACATTTTCTCGGAGATTCGCTTCTCCTTTCCATAAAAGTAATTTGTGTTCCTATTTTTGGGGATTTTTACTGCAGTTTTGGCACTTATGAATACAAATCTAATAAAAAGTTATTTTTTTTTAAGATATTTGTAAGCGTTTCTTGACCTCTATCGATAAACGACGAAAGTTCACTGTAATTGGAGAAAAATCCCAGATATGGGAATTTTTGTTTTCATTTTAGGAATTGTGGGATAACTTTGTTACTGTATTTTTTCCAACATATATGCAGACTTTGGCCACCATCTCTCCATCAATGACCGAAATATAATGTAATTTGCCAAGAATACCAATTTGGGAGATTTTTGTATTCTTTTTGGGAATTGTGAGATTTTTTTCTTTGTCTTGCTTGCTGTCATAAGTCTTAATTTTTGACTACTAACGTTTTCAACAGTTCTGCAGAGTTTGTCCGCAATCTCGTCATAAATCACCAAAATACACAGTGATTTGTGAAAATTCCCACATTTGGGTATTTTTGTTTTCTTTTTGGAAATTGTGACTACGTAACTACATCTATTTAATAGCATATTTTTGCACAACTTCGCCCATCCATAGTCAACGAAAATCAATCGTAATTTGTAGAAAATCCTATTTTTGGGGATTTTTTATGTAGTTCGGCGAATTATTGACTTGCTCTCATAAGTCTGAACTTTTTGACTGCTAATGTTTTAAACATTATTGCAGAGTTTGGCCACCATATATTCATAAACGACCAAAATACACTGTGATTTGTGAAAATTCCCAGATTTTGGGGATTTTTGTTTTCTTTTTGGGAATTCAGGGATCGTTTTCATAAGTCAAAATTTTTTGGGGATTTTTGTTTTCTTTTTGGGAATTCAGGGATCGTTTTCATAAGTCAAAATTTTTGTAACTGCTTCTATTCAGACACATCTTTTCTAAATTCCGCTATCCCCCATCTATAGTCAACGAAAATCCAACGTTATTAGTGGAAAATCCTATTTTTGGGGACTTTTGCTGTAGTTCTGGGAATTATTGGCTTACTCTAAGTATGCATTTTTCGACATTATTGCATAGTTTGTCCATCATCTCTTCATAAACGACCAAAGTAAACTGTGATTTTTGAAAATTCCCGTATTTGGGGATTTTTGTTTTCTTTTTGGGAATTCTGGGATCGTTTTCAAAAGTCAACATTTTTGTAACTGCAACTGTTTTAAACTCAGTTTCGTTAACCCACATCCATATGCAACGAAAATCCCTCGTAATTTGTGAAAAATCCTACTTTTTTGTGTAATTATTTTGCTGTAATTCTGGGAATTGTTGGCTTGCTCTCATAAGTCTGAATTTTTAATTACTAGTGTTTTAAACATTATTGCAGAGTTAAGCCACCACCTCTTCATAAGATACACCGTGATTTGAGAAAATTCCCAAATTTGGGGATTTTTGGTTTCATTTTGGGAATTGTGGGATTGTTTTCAAAAGTAAAAGTTGTTGTAGCTGCATCTATTTTAGACAAATTTTTCTAAGCTTCGCTGTACCGCATCCATAGTTAACGAAAATCCATCGTAATTTGTGGAAAGAAAATCCTATTTCTGGGAACTGGGAATGATTGGCTGGCTCTCATAAGTCTGCATTTTTTGACTACTAATGTTTCAAACATTATTGCAGAGTTTGGAAACCATGTCTTCATAAACGTCCAAAATACACAGGGATTTGTAAAAATTCCCAGATTTGGGGATTTTTGTCTTCTTTTTGGGAATCGTGGAATCGTTTTCATAAGTCAAAATTTTCGTAACTGCTTCTATTTTAGACACATTTCGCTATCCCCACATCAATATCCAGCGAAAATACATCGCAATTTATGAAAAATCCTATTTTAGGGATTTTTTGTAGTTTTAGGAATTGTTGGCTTGCTCTCATAAGTGTGCATTTTTGACTACTAACGTTTTAAACACTTTAGAGTCTTGCCACCATCTCTTCATAAACCGGATTTATAAAAATCATACAATTGGTGATTTTTGTTTCAATTTTGGGAATTCTGGGATTGTTTTCCTAAGTCGACATTTTTGTAACTGCAACTATTTTAAACTCATTTTATGATTTGCTTCGCTATCCCACATCCATACTCAACGAAAATACATCTTTATTTGTGGAAAAATCTTGTTTTTGGAAACTTTTGCTGTAGTTCTGGGAAATGTTGTACGTCTGAATTTTTTGACTACTAATATTTTAAACATTATTGCAGTGTAGGCGCCCAATTTGAGAAAATCCCACATTTGGGGATTTTTGTTTTCATTTTGGGAATTGTGGAATCGTTCAATTCAATCATTAGTCAACATTTTTGTAAATGTTTCTATTTTAGACACATGGATATGAATGTGTTATCCACGTTATTGTTGGAAATCAATATAAAATAAACTACATTCTATCTCACTACTGTAGCACACCCTTTAACACTTATTAAGTTCTAAATCATTGCCAAAATACACGCAGTCATAATCGTGATTTGTTCTTGTGCCAACACCTCCCCCCCCAAAAAACAACCATCAAACTTTCATTAATTGTAAGCGTGAGTGTGTGTGTGTGACTGTAACCCTTAATGGACCAATCGACAACATACTTATAAATAATGACATTGCCATTCTCGCAGCTGGCTGGTAGGCAGGCAGGCAGGAGATATCTATCTATCTACAGTTAGTTGAAGGCAACCATTAAATGCGCAATAAATTCACCACCAAATTGTGGCGAATATCTTCAATTTATTGAATTCTCCCATGGAACGTGTTCCGTGGCGGCATTAAAACGTCAAAGACTAAAATTGGTTTAAGCCGAATTTACACATTCGACTTGTGTTCGCGTCAGTTAAATACTTTTAACTGCACTTTTCCGCCTGTGCAACGTGATACGTTAATGGAATGACAAGGAGTCCTTAGGGGGGGGGGGGTGGTCAGGAAGCACTAGCATGTGGAATATTCGATTACTTCGAATGTGTGTGTGGGGGGGGGGGGTGAGGTTCCAGTGTTGGTACAATTTGAAGTACACCTGAGGCTGACGCCAATCAATTGCCAAATTGAAATTTAGGTCGATGCTGTAGTAGTTCACTTACGTTGAAGCATTTTCGTTTTTGTTTTTCCCCTCTTCGTCTTCTTCTTCTTCTTGGTTTCATTTATTTTTATTCCGCTTGCGAGTGTGTGGAGAATGACATCAATTTTAAACATGTTCTTATAACTATTACGAATGCAGTTGGCTTTTTGGAAATGATGGTGCGCGTGTGTGTGAGTCGTGGCTTGGGAATTATAAAGGTCGTTTGAAGAGCTCCTGTTGCAGGAGAATTATAAACGGCGATATATTGTATACTATTGAAAAAAGATAAATCACTTAAAGGAATATTGTCATCTTCTTCATTATCAAGTTCTGTGAAAATTGATTGCAATACCAACAATATATTATGTTTGCAGAAATTATGAAAATTCTCATATTTGTAGTAACATCTTCTGTTGTGTGAAATATAGTGAGATTTTTGTAGCAGAGTTGTTAGTTTTTACCAAATGAAAAATCAAATTACAAAAAAATTATTTTTGTTTAAAATAATAAAAAAAAGTTTTTGGAAAAAATTGATAGCTTTTAACAATTCAAACAAGTTTGAAAAAAAATATCCATCATCCAAAAATATAGAAATTTTTTATCGGTACAAATAGCTACATTTATGAATGACATACTCATTTCAGTGTAGAACGCCAGTAGCCATGTAAAGGGTGATTTTTTAGCTATTATCTTTTTGGCAACACTGGTTTAAACAGCTGACGCACGTTTCGTGTTTTGTTTCACTGTCAAACATCTTCAGTTTGGTCTATAATTTAACCATGAATCGTCCTTCAAACGAACAACGCTTGCAAATTATTGAATTTTATTATCAAAATGCTTGCTCTGTTAAGAAAGTTCATCGCGCGCTTCCATTTTATGGCCAGTTTAATCGACCCAATGAAGCGGTTATTCGGGCTATTGTGACTAAATTTCGCACCAAATTTACAACACGATTACGTAGAGTGCGAACTGAAGAAAAGTATAGCAGCTGTATCGGCCAGTGTTAATGATGACCATCAATTATCGATTCGTCGCCTTTCGCAGTAATTGGGCCTCTGTTACTCAACAACGTGGAAAATTTTGCGGAAGGATTTAGGTGTGATGCCTTTCAAAATACAGCTGGTGCAAGAATTGAAGCCGAACGACCTACCGCAACGTAAAAATTTGGTGAATGGGCTCTTGGAAAGTTTGCCGAAGATCCACTTTTTACCGAAAAATTGTGTTCAGCGACGAAGCTCATTTTTGGCTCAATGGGTGCGTAAATATGCAGAATTGTCGATTTTGGAGTGTTCTGAGAACATTTTATTCTGTTCAAATAGTGTTGTACACGCTCTGAAATGTCAGTGTGGCTACGCCAGTAGTTTCTGAGATATCAGAAAAAAAATTCCGAAAATTATTATTTTATTTCTGATCATCTTTTAAAATTTCTTGATCTTATAACTGCATGCAGCATACACACTGTAAATTTTTAGAGTGGATCGCATATTAAGTTTTGAAGAAGACTACCCAGCACAAAAATTGGAAGTACTTCCGTAGGTAGCACAATTTTATCACATTTCAAAATCCAAATGTGAATTTTCCCGCTTTTGATGAAGTTCTTTTAAAGAGCTTCCAAAAAAGTTAGTAATATGTTACTATTCCGTAACATTTTACGAATAGCATTTTCACAAGTGAATGGGAACGAATTTTTAATATGGGGTCACAGAGGTAAGGAGTCCGCTTTGCATCCACAAGGTCTCGGGTTCGAATCGCGGCTCGGACAAAAAACTTTTTTTGTTTTTTTTTTCATTATTACTACTATAAATAAACAATGTTTAGTTTTGTATAATTTTAACAATCTAAACATTTTTGCTTAAAAATACAAATCTATTGCTTAATTAATAACTTCAAATATTTCATTCAATTATTAATACTACATAATATCAGTAAAATAAAGTAGTGTTAATTAGTTTAATGCGAATTTAATTTAATATTAATTTACGTTATATATTGATTCGTACTAAATAAATATTTTGTTATGTTTCCTATTGTCAGTTCTAACGAAAAAATGGTTTGCTTTAGTTATTCACAACACAACAATAGAGGATAGCTGAGATGGTTATAGTGTCGTACTAGCAACCAGAAGGTCCGCTGTTCTACCCCCCCATTGCAGCGGATTTTTTCTTAGTGAAAAAGTGGTTCCTTTGAAACACTTTAAAATAGCTTTTAAGTCTTTCAAATTAAAGGGCATTTCTCCTATGACAACTCCATGTCAAATTCATGGGTGAAGATCCCAAATTTCACTATTTCCGAATCAGAAGATGAACAGATAGATGTTCACTTCTTTGGGTGTTCTCATTTTGCTGGGTACTTTATTCATTTGTTGCGTAAAATGTATTGACAATAACCAATTCAAATCAGATATTAAGAACATTTAATTTCTGAAGGATTCTTAGTTTTTACCGATTGACAAATTAAATAAAAATTGATAATATTGAAAAATATTTTTTTTTTAATATTCATACCCAGCAAAAAAGAATTGAAGTAGTTCAAAAAGGCTAAAGTCGGGCGGGGCCGACTCTATGATACACTCCACTTTCTATCCGAATACAAGTTAATTCGGTGAAAAAGTGAAAACGGGAAGGATTTTTGTATCCTGTAAATATATGTGTGGTAAATCGGAAAGGAAATTTGTATGGGGGTATATTGAAATCTGGAACGAAATAGGTGAAATATAATATGTATAGTTTGCCAAAATCTGTTAAACATTTGGGAGCAACATTTGTATTTGGGCTATATCTAAATCTGAACCGATCTTATCCACTTTCAACATAGGTTTTTTACTTGGATTATAAGCTGTTGTGCCAAATTTAAAGAAAATCGAGTTCAATATGTGGTTTCTAAAGCGGCAATAGTCAAATCGGGAGCGACATTTGTATGGGGGCTATATCTAAATCTGAACCGATCTTACCCACTTTCTACATAGATATTTCTAGTTGGATTATAAGATGTTGTACCAAATTTAAAGAAAATCGGGTACAATATGTCGTTTCTACACCGGAAAATGTAAAATCGGGAGCGACATTTGTATTGGGGCTATATCTAAATATGAACCGATCTTACCTTATTTCTGCACAAGTCTTTCTAGTTAGATTATACGATGTTGTGCCAAATTTAAAGATAATCGAGTACAATATGTGGCTTTTAAAGCGGAAAATGTCAAATCGGGAGCGACATTTGTATGGGGGCTATATCTAAAACTTAACCGATCTTACCCAATTTCTGCTTAGGTATTTCTAGTTAGATTATAAGATGTTGTGCCAAATTTAAAGAAAATCGAGTACATTCTGTGGCTTTTAAAGCGGAAAAATTCAAATCGAGAGCGACATTTATATGGGGGCTATATCTAAATCTGAACCGATCTTACCCAATTTCTGCATAGGAGTTTCTAGTTCAATTATAAAATGTTGTGCCAAATTTAAAGCAAATCGGGTACAACATGTGGTTTCTAGAGCGGAAAATGTCAAATCGGGAGCGACATTTGTATGGGAGCTGTATCTAAATCTGAACCGATTTTCCTCAAATTAAATAGAGTTCGTCCTTGATCCACAAAACTTATTTGTGCCAATTTTTGTTTATATCGGACTATAATTGCGACCTGTAATTTGATTACAACAATAGACGGACAGACAGACAGACGGACGGACATGACTAAATCGATTCAAAAAGTGATGCTGAGTCGATCGGTATAATTAACAATGGGTCTATCTCGCTTCCTTTTGGGTGTTACAAACAAATGCACAAAGACATAATACTCTCGTGCTAAAGAATTACACTTTCATTTGTCTTGAATCATGCATCCAAGAGAATTAATTCTAAACAGCATTTCAACTGCGAATTTGTCTTCTAAAATATAGGTCATCTCTTATTATAAATTAAAATTCTAATTTTATTTCCACAATTAAGTGGTATATTTATTAAATTACTATTTCTTTCATTTATAGAAAATGTAATTTATAGAAATGTAAATATTTTTCTGTTACATCATTAGCGTTGTGTGGTTATTGATGATTGAGTAGCAGGTTTTAATAGTCTCTTTTATGGATAGGGTTTAACTGCGCAATAAAAATACAGTATATACTAACAAAACTGAGAAGATGGAATTATATAAAGTGTATCGTCAGATTAAGTTTTCCGGATATCAAAAATAATCAAACTAATTTTTACGAAACTCTATTTGTAATGCTCACCCTTAAACGTATCTAAAAATGAATGAATGAGCAAATGTCATGTATGCATTGAACATGCAGTGCTTTTAAGCACTCATCCCGAACGAAGTGATGAGGATTTGTCATTGAACCCATTCCTCTCAGCGACAACCCTATGTAAAAATTCAGGCATGATTCGCCCGAAAAAAATACTTCCATATCATCTTTTCATCAGTTTGAACATGAATATTTAACCACTTCTCCGTCATGTCTTTTTTTTTGCTGGTGTCAGTTTTTAAAAATAGCTACATATGTGCTGTACATACTCGAGTGTAAAAATAAAAATTTACATGATAATTACCTTTCGTTTCGGTATCCAATCTTGGCTGAAATGAATGTATGATCGGTTGATTCTATCTAAAATCACCGCTGACAAAAATTAAAACTGTAAAGAAAAACAAGTAAAAACGGCGTTAAGTTCGGCCGGGCCGAACTTTATATACCCTCCACCACTGATTGCATTCCACAGAGAATGTCGATTTTCATAGAAGTATATACACCGAATTCCATTTTGTTGGTACCATTTTTACCCCCTCAAGAGTACGACTATCTAAAATCTCTTTATTTGACGTTTCTACCTCGTTTAGTTGGTACTATTTGTATCCCTCTGTACCATTACATCCCTTGAAAGTACGAATTTCGGAAAATCCGTTTATTTTCTGTGTCTACGCAGCCAGAGAAATGTTTGCATTAATCGGTGAATAAATTTGAAATTTTATTATGTGAACAGAACATTTATTGGACATTTTCGAGTTTATGCAAAAAATAAACACACACACTCACAACACATAAATGTATAGTATACTCAGAATTTCATGACTCCAGCTGCGGTCAATTGGTTGGTACTATTTGTACCCCCTTTTTCATTTTAACCCCAAGAAGTACGAATATCGAAAAATCCGTTTATTTTACGTGTCTACGCAATCAGAGGAATGTATACACCGAATTTCATTATTCTAGGTGTAGCCGTTTGGTTGGTGCCATTTTTATCCCTCTGTACCCATTGTATCCCTTGAAATTACGAATTTGGAAAAAAAAAAAATATTTTCCATGTCTACGTAGTCAAAGGATTGTATACTCCGAATTTCATGACTCTAGCTGCGGTCATTTGGTTGGTACTATTTTTATCCCCTTTTTCCATTTTGACCCCAAAAAGTACGAATTTCAAAAAATCCGTTTATTTTCCGTGTCTATACAGTCAGAGGAATGTATACTCCAAATTTCATGACTCTAGCTGCGGTCATTTGATTGGTACTATTTTTATCCCCTTTTTTCATTCTAACCCCAAAAAGTACGAATTTTGAAAAATCCTTGTATTTTACGTGTCTATGCAATCAGAGGAATATATACACCGAATTTTATTATTCTAGGGGCAGCCGTTTGGTTGGTACCATTTTTATCCCTCTATTCCCATTTTACCCCTTAAAAGTACTAATTTGGAAAAAGTACTTTTATATTATGTATCTACTCTATTAGAGGAATGTACACACCGAATTTCGTGTTTCTAGCTGTTGTCGTTTAATATGTACCATTTTTATCCCTTTTTTGCCCCATTTCACCCCCTTCGAATAAAATCACTTTATGGTGCACGTTTTTGTTATAAGGGGAATGCGCATACCCAATATCAAGTAAGTACAAGGAGACATATTGAAAAAACATGCCTAAATACTCTAAAATATTAGGGATTTTTATGGGTATTTTTAGTCCTTGTGAGGGAAAAATTTTTCCCTTTGGGGCCGATTTCGCCCCATTTCAATCCCAACCGATCTACGACTATAAGACGCATTTATGGTAAATTTGGACGTCCCTAGCTCCTTTCGTTTGGATGCTAGCGTGCTTTCAACAGACGGGACAGGACGGGACGGACGGACGGACTGACGGACGGGACGGACGGACGGGACGGACGGACGGGACGGACGGACATGGCTAGATCGTCTTAGAATTTTATGACGATCAAGAATATATATACTTTATAGGGTCTCAGGTCGATATTTCAAGGTGTTACAAACGGAATGGACAAAGTTAGTATACCCCCATCCTGGAGGTGGAGGGTATAATAAAAAAAAGAACGATTTTTTATAGTTTTTCATAATTGACAATCATCTCTAGAAAAATCGTCAAAAAAGACTTGATTTTTTTTCTGAAGTAAAATTTTTTTAAATCCTAAACCTCATTTTTATACCCTCCACCTCCAGGATGGGGGGTATCCTAACTTTGTCATTCCGTTTGTAACACCTTGAAATATCGACCTGCGGACCCTATAAAGTATATATATTTCTTGATCGTCATAAAATTCTAAGACGATCTAGCCATGTCCGTCTGTCCGTCTGTTGAAAGCACGCTAGCATCTAAACGAAAGGAGCTAGAACGTTCAAATTTTCCATAAATGCGTCTTATAGTCGTAGATCGGTTGGGATTGAAAATGGCGCGAAATCGGGCCAAAGGGAAAAAATGTTTCCCTCATAAGGGACTAAAAATACCCATAATAATCCCTAATATTTTAGGCGTATTTAAGCATGTTTTTTATACCCTCCCACCTCCAGGATGGGGGTATACTAACTTTGTCATTCCGTTTGTAACACCTTGAAAATATCGACCTGAGACCCTATAAAGTATATATATTCTTGATCCTCATAAAATTCTAAGACGATCTAGCCATGTCCGTCCGTCCGTCCGTCCTGTCCGTCTGTTGAAAGCACGCTAGCATCTAAACGAAAGAAGCTAGAACGTTAAAATTTTCCCATAAATCCGTCTTATAGTCCGTAGATCGGTTGGGATTGAAATAGGGCGAAATCGGCCCAAAGGGAAAAATTTTTTCCCTCACAAGGGACTAAAAACTACCCATAATAATCCCTAATATTTTAGAGTAATTAAGCATATTTTTTCAATATGTCTGCTTGCACTTACTTGATATTGGGTATGCACATTCCCCCGATAACAAAAAACGTGCACCATAAAGTGATTCTTATTTGTAGGGGGTGAAATGGGGCAAAAAAGGGATAAAAATGGTACATATTAAACGACAACAGCTAGAAACACGAAATTCAGTGTGTATATTTCTCTAATGGAGTAGATACATAATATAAAAGTATTTTTTCCAAATTAGTACTTTTAAGGGGTAAAATGGGAATAGAGGGATAAAAAATGGTACCAACCAAACGGCTGCCCCCTAGAATAATCAAATTCCGTGTATACATTCCTCTGATTGCATAGACACGTAAAATACACGGTTTTTTCAAAATTCGTACTTTTTGGGGTTAAAATGAAAAAAGGGATAAAAATAGTACCAATCAAATGACCGCATCTAGAGTCATGAAATTTGGAGTATACATTCCTCTGACTGTGTATACCCGGGAAAATAAAGAGATTTTTCGCAATTGGTACTTTTTGGGGTCAAAATGGAAAAAGGGGCTAAAAATAGTACCAACCCTAATGACCGCAGCTAGAGTCATGAAATTCGGTGTATACATTCCTTTGGCTACGTAGGACATGGAAAAATAAAAGGTTTTTTTCCAAGTTCGTACTTTCAAGGGATACAATGTGCACAGAGGGATAAAAATGGTACCAACCAAACGGCTACACCTAGAATAAAGAAATTCGGTGTATACATTCCTTTGACTGCGTAGACTCGGAAAATAAAGAGATTTTTCGAAATTGGTACTTTTTGGGGTCAAAATGGAAAAAGGGGTTACAAATAGTACCAATCAAATGACCACAGCTAGAGTCATGAAATTCGGAGTATACATTCCTCTGACTGCGTAGACACGGAAAATAAACGGATTTTTCGAAATTCGTACTTTCAAGGGATACAATGGTACAGAGGGATACAAATAGTACTAACTAAACGACTACAGCTAGAATGATGAAATTCTAATTGGGTAGAAACGTCAAATAAAGAGATTTTAGATAGTTGTACTCTTAACGAGGTAAAAATGGTACCAACCAAATGGCCGCAGCTGGAATCATGGAATTCGGTGTATACATTCCTCTGCTGCATAGACACGCAAAATAAAAAGATTTTTTTCAAATTTTTGGTTTTTCTTTTACGACAAAAAATGGTTGAATCATGAAGTTAGGTTATTTTGCACTATGTACATCTGATAATGGATTTTCAAAATTTAGACTTTCGGAATTAAAATAGAATGGAAATAAAACCAACTGTAGCACCCACTATCTACCAATATTTATGGTATTTAAGCTTTTTGAAAAAATAAATATAAGAATATTTATTTTTTGAATTGACGTATTGGTAGCCTTGCCTTATAGGCGTGGTTTGAAATAATAAAAATATTATATTTATTAATATTTTTTTAATATTTGTATTTGTTTTGATTTGGCTATAAAAAAAATTTTATTTTCCTGTAATATTACTGCACTTCTACGAAAACCGACAACCTCTGTGGAATGCAATCCATGGTGGAGGGTATATAAAGTTCGGCCCGGCCGAACTTAGCGCCATTTTTACTTGTTACTATTATAAGTGTTGTCAACACGCCCAAAAAATACATAAATTATAAAATCTACGATTATTTAAAGATGCTGTAAAATTTTTTCGATAACAACTTTTCATATCGATATTAAAATACTCCAGAAATAAAAATGAGAGTACCAAACAAAGTACCGATTTTCAGAGAAATTACTCTGTATTCATTTCATTTCCCCCTCTCTTGTTTAATTCTCCCATTTAATATTCATTAAAATGTGTTGCATTCATACGAATTGAAAGTGTTCAATGTTCATGTTTGGCCTTTTCTTTTCTACCCCGAAAAAAATAAAAAAAAATAAAGCCCGAAAAGGTTTATCGAATTTCCCCATGGAGAAGGAGGAGGGAGGTGGGAAGGTAGGGCAGGAGCCTGGCATGCTTTAACAAAAATGTCATTTACATGAATTGGAAACAGTCAGAGTCGTTTTTTCCAGTTGAAGGGCATGCATTTGACAAGATTAAACATGTCATCCTGCAGAAATGTCAATACATGCATACAACCACACACTCACACACACACACACATACATGATTGCATACAGACATATTGTATTTACATACATTCTACATACGTACGCCAGCTCATGCATATGTTCGTATGTGTGAAATACATCCATATCACAAAAATGCCAATAAAAAATTTGCAACGATAATTGGAAAAATTGGGGGGCGCTGGGAGTTGCCAAAGAATGTTGTTGTGTTTGCATGGATGTCTGTATGTCGGGGTCATATAGGCGGCAGAAGAATGCCGGAGTGTGTTCAGCAAAATTGAGCAACAAATTTTGTGCAAAAATTTTATTAAGTGAATTTCACATGAATTCGTTTTTAAAATTTCCATTCCGTTTAGATATTCCAAAAATGTTGTCTTTGTCATATCATAACGTTTGTACATATACGTTGCTATAGCAACAACCAGGCATGTGTACATTAGGATGGGTCACGGAGATATGCTGGAACTTTGCCATTTAATAATGGAACACAATAGCATTCATATGGCTACCACGACTGGCTCGGCAGTACCTCTTCCGGTCAACCACATTTTTTAGAACATTTTCGATTGTTCCGGCTCGAATCTCTCTCGAATGACAACTTTGATTTCATGTTTCAACGCTTCAATTGTCTCTGACAAATAATCCAAAGATCGCAGAAAATAATCCAAAGGTCTCAAATCACAGCTCCGAGGCGGCCAATTGTCATCACAATTTCGGCTGATTATTCGATTTTCAAAAGTGCGTAAAATATGGATGGTTGTGTTGGCTGTGTGACATGTGGCTCCGTCTTGTTGAAACCAAATGTGTGAATTTTTGGAAACAATGATGCCGCCAGCCCAAAACCCACACCAAACAGTGACTCGTTGTGGATGCATTGGCTTCTCAATAGTCACGTGTGGCGTCTCTGCACCCCATATGCGGCAATTTTGCTTATTCACCTAGACACCGAGATGAAAATGAACTTCATCTGAAAATACGAGTTTTCGGTAAAATTCGTCATCTCCTGCCAAACAATCTTCAGCCCATTGGGCGAAGCGAAAACGCATCGGATGCTCACGAGGCTTCAGTTGTTGGACCAATTGAAATTTGTAAGCCCGAGGTCATACTGAGGTCTTTATGTAAAATTTTTCTCAAAGAAGTACGAGAAATGTTCAGTTCCTGAGAACGATGACGAGCAGATGTTGTTGGACATTCTCAGCCACAACAGCAATATTTTCGATTGAACAGACTGGACGAGAACGTATCCATTTTCATGAACTCCCTTCACAAATTGACGCGCAAACTGAACGGAAGGCCGATCTCTTTCCGAAAAATGTTCACCTAAATTCCTCTGTCTATGCCGTCCGAGGAATATATACCCCGAATTCCATGATTCTAGCTGCGGCCATTTGGTTGGTACCATTTTTATCCCCTTTTTCCTATTTTAACCCCCTTAAGAGTACCACTTTCTAAAATCTCTTTATTTTACATGTCTATGCAATAAGAGAGATGTACACACCCAATTTCATCATTCTAAAGGGTGATTTTTTAAGAGCTTGATAACTTTTTTTAAAAAAAAAAACGCATAAAATTTGCAAAATCTCATCGGTTCTTTATTTGAAACGTTAGATTGGTCCATGACATTTACTTTTTGAAGATAATTTCATTTAAATGTTGACCGCGGCTGCGTCTTAGGTGGTCCATTCGGAAAGTCCAATTTTGGGCAACTTTTTCGAGCATTTCGGCCGGAATAGCCCGAATTTCTTCGGAAATGTTGTCTTCCAAAGCTGGAATAGTTGCTGGCTTATTTCTGTAGACTTTAGACTTGACGTAGCCCCACAAAAAATAGTCTAAAGGCGTCAAATCGCATGATCTTGGTGGCCAACTTACCGGTCCATTTCTTGAGATGAATTGTTCTCCGAAGTTTTCCCTCAAAATGGCCATAGAATCGCGAGCTGTGTGGCATGTTGCACCGTCTTGTTGAAACCACATGTCATGCAAGTCAAGCTCTTGCATTTTGGGCAAAAAAAAGTTGGATATCATCTCACGGTAGCGCTTACCATTCACAGTTACGTTACGATTCGCATAATCTTTGAAGAAGTACGGTCCAATGATGCCACCAGCCCATAAACCGCACCAAACTGTGACTTTTTCTGGATGCATTGGTAGCTCTTGCAATGCTTCTGGCTGATATTCACTCCAAAATCGACAATTCTGCCTATTTACGTACCCATTGAGCCAAAAATGAGCTTCGTCGCTGAACACAATTTCTTTCTTGCTGAACTTTCTTAACAGAGCACGCATTTTGATAATAAAATTCAATGATTTGCAAGCGTTGCTCGTTAGTAAGTCTATTCATGATGAAATGTCAAAGCATACTGAGCATCTTTCTCTTTGACACCATGTCTGAAATCCCACGTAATCTGTCAAATACTAATGCATGAAAATCCTAACCTCAAAAAAATCACTCTTTAGTAAGTCGTTTAGTTGGTACTATTTTTATCCCTCTGTACCTATTGTATCCCTCGAAAGTACGAATTTGAAAAAAACCTTTTATTTTTCGTGTCTACACAGTCAGAGGAATGTATACTCCAAATATCATGACTCCAGCTGCGGTCATTTTGTTGGTACTATTTTTATCCCCTTTTCCCATTTTAACCCCATAAAGTACGAATTTTGAAAAATCCGTTTATTTTACGTATCTACGCAATCAGAGGAATGTATAAACCGAATTTCATTATTCTAGATGCAGTCGTTTGGTTCGTACCATTTTTAACCCTCTATTCCCATTTTACCCCTTAAAAGTACGAATTTGGAAAAAAATACGTTTATATTATGTATCTACTCAATTAGAGGAATGTACACACCGAATTTCGTGTTTCTAGCTGTTGTCGTTTGATTGGTACCATTTTTATCCCTTTTTGGCCCATTTCAACCGCTACGAATAAAAATCGTTTTATGGTGCACGTTTTTGTTATCGGGGGAATGCGCATACCCAATATCAAGTATGTACAGGCAGACATATTGAAAAAATGTGCTTAACTACTGTAAAATATAAGGGAATATTATGGGTATTTTTAGTCTCTGTAGGGGAAAAAATTTTCCCTTTGGGCCGTTTTCGCCCAGTTTCAATCCCAACCGATCTACGACATATTTATTGGACGTCCTAACTCCTTTCGTTTAGATGCTAGCGTGCTTTCAACAGACGGACAAACGCACGGACGGACGGACATGGCTAGATCGTCTTAGAATTATATGACGATTAAGAATATATATACTTTATAGGGTCTCAGGTCGATATTTCAAGGTGTTACAAACGGAATGACAAAGTTAGTATACTTCCATCCTGGAGGTGGGGGGTATACAAATATTAAGATTTGTTGTGTGGAAAAATTTTCATTTAGCAAAATTTAACTTAAAAATGTGTTTTTTCCTAAAATTATATATAGCCTAGAATATTCAGATATCTGATTAGCTCTCCAATATCAATACCTGATATATCGTTAATGTAATGAAGTAATAGTGTCCCGAGGACCTGTGTCATGGGTTTATTAGTGTTGGACAGTCGCATAAGATACGTTGAACTACCACTTCGTTGTCACAGCCTCATCGAGCTTTGTAGCTTTATTCGATGAGTATGACCCAGGTTCTGAAGGGCTATGATACGTTTTTTTGCTGAATTTAAGACAAAGTCGTCTGAATAAAATACATGACAAGGTCATCCTCTACAAACCTTCTAAAATACATAAAAAATGCCTCATGACGAAATAATTGATTTGATTTTTGGGGAAAATCACTAAAATAAAAAAACGATCAAAAACGACTTCAGAGCTTTAAACTCAATTTAATCGCAGTGGCTTCATTAGTGAATTGAAAATGGCGTCGATGTTGTATAGGGTGTGACATTTAAAATTTTAAATTAGAATCGGTTATAAAAAAGATGGTGTAGAAGTTGTATAAGGTGGGACATTTAAAATTAGAATTAGTCTATAAAAAGTACTGATTATTCTTTCAAATTTCTGGTTTTATTGGAAAAGATAAACTTTGTCATTTAATAATGGAACACAATACCATTCATAAGACTGCCACTACTGGCTCGGCAGTACCTCATCCGATCAACCCAATTTTATTGTACAGACCAAACAGTGACTCATTGTGGATGCATTGGCTTCTCAATAGTCACGTGTGGGTTCTCTGAACCCCATATGCGGCAATTTTGCTTATTGACATAGCCACGGAGATGAAAATGAGCTTCATGAAGGCCAATATTTTCTCAAAAATTTTCGCGTACAGTTCGTACAGTTTGCGTTCAAGACTCACTACTTTGGAAGTAAGTTTTTAATATTTCCCAATTTTGTTCGAGCGTATAGCGTCCCATTTTGCAAATGTCAAACATAAACCTGAAAATTAAAATTAATATCATTCTAATTTTCAAATTTTTCATTATTAATTTAAGCACTTCAAAATAATCTTCATTAAGAAATCTTATATTTGCACCTATAGTCTTCAATAAATTTTCATTATTATCGCATTTTGTAGGAATTTTGAATAGTTTAGACATTGTGTTGCCAAAAGCCGTGTCGTTTTAAGTTAAGACTCTCTAGTTGCAAATGAGCGTTATGTGTGTATGTATGTATGTACATGTACCTCGTACATTGTCATATATGACACATGGAACATGTGCCGAGTCATGCCACTCGAATTGTTTGCCATTAAACTCGGCAACCTACAAAGATCCTCCAGTGGAAGTGGAAGTATTTCAAGTCTTCACATGTCGCCGGTGTCACCCGCCGTGTGAGCGAGCGAGCATAACTATCGCTCCCTCCAACAGGCGCCTAACAACCTCCGTCATCTGCATCATCTGGATAAACATTGTTTTTAGCCAAACTCTCGAGATAAACCCAGGAAAAGTTTTTAGTTTTTGTTTGTATAGTGAGTGAGTGCTACATTGACACAAATGACGAGTTAAGAAAATATATGTAATTATTTAATTTTATTTTTTTTTACATTACATTAATATGCAAATAAAATATTATATTACGTTAGCATTTCTTTGTGTCTTGTATTTAGAGCACTTCAGCTAAGTCTAAAGAAGAAAGTATGGATACGTTTCCTGCAACTTTTCGAAATCGAATAGGCAATAGAAAAACGTACTTTTTTCTCGAGTCAAACATTAGTCTGAGCAATTTAAAAAGGTATTAAAGTTGGCAGTAGCATATAAAAATTATAATATTTTTTAGGCAAATTGTGATATCTTTATACAATTCAAAACTACAACTACGGCAGGACCACGTAAATTACTTCAATTATATTTTTTATATATAGAGAGAGAGAGAATAATCTGGTAATCTATAAGGAATGTGGTAATTTGTGAACATAAATGTTAAACAAAAATAATTAAAAAAAATATAAAATATACAAAAAATAAAATTTTATTTATTTTAAACCAGGAAAAAGTAAATATAAGGCAGCAATCTTCAAATAAATAGCATAAGTATTGGGGATAGTAGGTGCATATTCAGCATTTCCATCTTATTTTAATTCCAACAATAAATTATGAAAACAATAAAATTATGAAAATACAATATCTCTCACGTTGGAGCTAGGAGGTCCAGATTTTGCATAAATACGTCTTATAGTCGTAGATCGGTTGGGATAGAAACCGGGCGAAATCGGCCCAAAAGGGGAAACAAAATTCCTTCACAAGACTGAAAAACCCCAATTTTAGAGGATTTTTAGCATATTTGTTCAATATGTCCGCTTGTTCTTACTTGATATTGGGTATGCGCATTCCCCCCATAACAAAAAGGTGCACCATAAAGTGATTTTTATTCGTAGGGGGTGAAATGTGGCAAAAAGGGATACGTATTAAACGACAACAGATAGAGACACGAAATTCAGTGTGTACATTCCTCTAATTGAGTAGATACATAATATAAAAGTATTTTTTCCACATTCGTACTTTTAAGGGATAAAATGGGAATAGAGGGATAAAAATGGTACCAACCAAACGGCTGTACCTAGAATAATGAAGTTCTGTGTATGCATTCCTCTGATTGCAAAGACACGTAAAATAGAAGAATTTTTCGAAATTCATACTTTTTGGGGTTCAAATGGAAAAATGGGGATAAAAATAGTACCAACCAATAGTACCAAAGTAATGAAATACGAAGTGTACACTCCTCTGACTGCGTAGACCCGAAAAATAAAAGGTATTTTCCAAATTCGTACTTTCAAGGGATACAATGAGTACAGTGGGATAAGAAAAGTACAAACTAAACGACTACAACTAAAATGACGAAATTCAGTGTGTATATCCCTCTAGTTGCGTAGACACGTAAAATAAAGTGATTTTAGAAAGTCGTACTCTTAAGGGGGTAAAATAGGAAAAGGGGGATAAAATGGTACCAACCGCACCAACAATGGCCGCTGGAATCATGGAATTCGGTGTATACTTTCCACTGACTGCATAGACACGTAAAATAAAAAGATTCTTCCAAATTCGTTCTTTTTACTTTTACGGCAAAAATTGGTTGAATAATGAAGTTAGGTTAATTTGGACTATGTACGTGAGATAATGGATTTTCAATTTTTTTTCTTTTGGAATTAAAATAGAATGGAAATACAACCAACTGCAGCACCCACTATCTACCAATATTTATGGTATTTAAGCTTTTGGAAAGTATAAATATAAGAATATTTATTTTTTGAATTGACTTGTGGTATTATTTCGATATAAAGGGTGATTTTTTAAAAGCTATAGGAAAGTTTTTCAAAAAAACGCATAAAATTCAGAAAAATGCATGAAATCTTTATTTGAATCGATAGTACGGTCCATATAATTTAATGTTTGAAGAACGGCGACGAATCGATAATTGATGGTCGTCTCTGGCCGATACAGCTCCGATATTTTCTTCAGTTCGCACTCTACGTAAGCGTATTAGTGGTTTAATGTCCAACAATGTAAATTTGGTGCGAAATTTAGTCACAATAGCCCGAATAGCCGCTTCAGTGGGTCGATTAAACTGACCATAAAATGGAAGCGCGCGATGAACTTTCTTAACAGAGCACGCATTTTGATATTAAAATTCAATAATTTGCAAGCGTTGTTCGTTTGTAAGACGATTCATGATTAAATTATAGACCAAACTAGAGATGTTTGACAGTGAAACAAAACACGAAACGTTCGTCAGCTGTTTAAACCAGTGTTACCAAAAGGATAATAACTAAAAAATCACCCTTTATATAGTGTAAACGTGTTGGTAGCCTTGTCTTATAAGCGTGCCTTGAAATGATTAAAATATTATATTTATTTATAAAATTATTTTTTCAATATTTGTATTTGTTTTGGTTTGGCTATATTAAAAAATATATATTGTCCAGTAATATTACTGCACTTCTACGAAAATCGAAAGCCTCTGCGGAATGCAATTCTTACTTGTTTTTATCTATTTTTATATTTTAATTAAAAGCAGCCATTTTTTGCAGACTGCAAACACTTTAGCAGTGAGAACGCGAGAATGCAGAAAAACTGTTTTTATGGCAGAAAAACCGCTGAAATAGCTTAAAAGTGTCTCCTGAGAGGCAGCATAGTGAAAAACAAAAGAAGACTATTTTTCCTTATAAAGAGTGATTTTTTTGAGGTTAGGATTTTCATGCATTAGTATTTGACAGATCACGTGGGATTTCAGACATGGTGTCAAAGAGAAAGATGCTCAGTATGCTTTGACATTTCATCATGAATAGACTTACTAACGAGCAACGCTTGCAAATCATTGAATTTTATTACCAAAATCAGTGTTCGGTTCGAAATGTGTTTCGCGCTTTACGTCCGATTTATGGTCTACATAATCGACCAAGTGAGCAAACAATTAATGCGATTGTGACCAAGTTTCGCACTCAGTTTACTTTATTGGACATTAAACCAACCACACGAATGCGTACAGAAGAGAATATTGCGTCTGTTTCTGAGAGTGTTGCTGAAGACCGTGAAATGTCGATTCGTCGCCGTTCGCAGCAATTGGGTTTGTGTTATTCGACCACATGGAAGATTTTACGCAAAGATCTTGGTGTAAAACCGTATAAAATACAGCTCGTGCAAGAACTGAAGCCAAACGATCTGCCACAACGTCGAATTTTCAGTGAATGGGCCCTAGAAAAGTTGGCAGAAAATCCGCTTTTTTATCGACAAATTTTGTTCAGCGATGAGGCTCATTTCTGGTTGAATGGCTACGTAAATAAACAAAATTGCCGCATTTGGAGTGAAGAGCAACCAGAAGCCGTTCAAGAACTGCCCATGCATCCCGAAAAATGCACTGTTTGGTGTGGTTTGTACGCTGGTGGAATCATTGGACCGTATTTTTTCAAAGATGCTGTTGGACGCAACGTTACGGTGAATGGCGATCGCTATCGTTCGATGCTAACAAACTTTTTGTTGCCAAAAATGGAAGAACTGAACTTGGTTGACATGTGGTTTCAACAAGATGGCGCTACATGCCACACAGCTCGCGATTCTATGGCCATTTTGAGGGAAAACTTCGGAGAACAATTCATCTCAAGAAATGGACCGGTAAGTTGGCCACCAAGATCATGCGATTTGACGCCTTTAGACTATTTTTTGTGGGGCTACGTCAAGTCTAAAGTCTACAGAAATAAGCCAGCAACTATTCCAGCTTTGGAAGACAACATTTCCGAAGAAATTCGGGCTATTCCGGCCGAAATGCTCGAAAAAGTTGCCCAAAATTGGACTTTCCGAATGGACCACCTAAGACGCAGCCGCGGTCAACATTTAAATGAAATTATCTTCAAAAAGTAAATGTCATGGACCAATCTAACGTTTCAAATAAAGAACCGATGAGATTTTGCAAATTTTTTGCGTTTTTTTAAAAAAAAAGTTATCAAGCTCTTAAAAAATCACCCTTTATTTCCAGAGACTTAGAAAGACCTTACCTACCTTCATTAAGGTATGTATACTGGACAGGGTCACGGCCATCCCCAGATCAAGCCGTATGTGAGCTAAACGCTTCTGAAAATTTCTCTAAAACCATGTTCTTCCGGTGTAATTATTTTTTGAATTAATAGAGTACTTTGGTCGAATCCAGCAAGGAATAACTACAATAATTCGTTCTGCCGGTTTACTACTATATGGCAAATTTTCATAAAAATTAGTTTGCGATTGCAAACCCCCTCCCATTTCGAAAGTAAAAAATTAAATTTTATCCATGAACAGCACCATAATAATATTTATTTTCTTTTGGTCTCTGTTCGAAATTAAAAAAATATATATTAATTTTTCTAAAAATTCAAATTGTTGGGATTTATTTTACTCTTTTTAGGAATTGTTCGAATTTTATACAAGGTATCTGAAAAGTGTTTTTCAAATTAATACGATTACAAATTCTTGAATTCTGTTGCAAAATATGTTTGGCATATTTAATATCAAAATACTGTAACTATATCGGAATGAAGGTCTCTCAACATGTTTGTATGAAGAAGACATATGTGTAATAGGATGTGTTGATTTTAGACAATTTTAGATTTTCAAAAACGTGTAGTTAAAAAAGTGGTGGAACGCTTTGTCATTCTCAAATATATTTTTATTTTTGTGTTAAAATTTAGTTTAGCTTGTTAATTCGTCAAAAGAAAAATCGATTAAAAAAACACATTTTTCAATTTTTAACGACTACTACTTCTAGGTGTACCAATGCTTCTAGGTGATACAAGTGTAGTTAAATTTAAGGTATTATTCGCCTCGATTGGGCTATATACTTCAAAAATAATAAAGGTACACTCGGCGATAATTGTAATTTTAATAAAAAAATAAAATTTTTTCAAAAATTTCAAAATGTTTAGTTATGAAAAAACTCTGGTATGCTTTGCCATTCTCCGATATAATTTTCTTTTTGTGATAAAATTAATTTTAGCTCGATAAATCGTAAAAAAGAACGATTTTTTTAAGTAAAACAAGTAAGAAGGCGTTAAGTTCGACCGGGCCGAATCTTATATACCCTCCACCACGGAGTGCATTCCACAGTATTACCAGCAGATTAAAGGATGTCGACTTTACATAGAAGTACAGTACCATATTACGAAAATTGTGATATTTTTTATGAACATTACTATATTTATTTACTATTTCAAACTATAATGTATACTTATCCGCACTGTTTAAAATCGACAATCAGTCGCCATTAGAAAGAAGCATTTTCAGATACAGACAAAGTGATAAGAAAAGTGTATATTTTAATTATTCTCCGTCCAAATGTACAAATTTCGAAAAACCGATTTTTCGAGTATTCATAGTCAGAATGTATACACCGAATTTCATGATTTCAACTTCAGCGGTTTGGTAGGTCTCATTTTTATCCCTCTTTTTAATTATATCCCTTAAAAGTACGAATTTCGAAAAATCCTATTTTAATTTCAAAAGTATAAATTTTGAAAATACCTTATCTCTCTACCATTTTTGTCGTAAAAGCAACAAAATAAAGTACGAATTTGGAAAAAATATTTTACGTGGCTATGCAGTCAGAGGAATGTATACACCGAATTCCATGATTCTATCAGAGGCCATTTTGTTGGTACCATTTTTATCCCCTTTTTCCAATTTTGCCCCCTCAAGAGTACGACTATCTAAAATCTCTTTATTTTACGTATCTACACAATTAGAGGGATGTACACACTGAATTTCATCATTCTTGCTGTATTCGTTTAGTTGGTACTATTTTTATCCCTCTGTACGCACTGTATCGGTTGAAAGTACGAATTTGGAAAAAACGTTTTATTTTTCGTGTCTACGCAGTCAGAGGAATATCTACTCCGAATTTCATGATTCTAGCTGCTGTCACTTGGTAGGTACTATTTTTATCCCCCTTTTCCATTTGAACCCCAAAAAGTACGAATTTTGGAAAGTTCTTTTATTTTACGTGTCTACGCAATCAGAGGAATGTATATATCAAATTTCATTATTCTAGGTGCAGCCGTTAGGTCGGTACTATTTTTATCCCTCTATCCCCATTTAATCCCTAAAAGTACGAATTTAGAAAAAATACTTTTATATTATGTATCTGCTTTATTAGAGGAATGTACACGCCAAATTTCGTGTTTCTATCTGTTGTCGTTTGATAGGTACCATTTGTATCCCATTTCGCCCCCTACAAATAAAAATCACTTAATGGTGCGCTTTTATGCTATAAAGGGAATGCGCATTGCAAATATCAAGTAAATACAAGCTAATATGTTCAAAAAACATGCTGAAATACTGTAAATATTAGGGGTATTTTCAGTCTTTGTGAGGGAAAAATTTTTCCCTCTGGGTCGATTTCGTCCACTCTCAATCCCAACCGATCTACAACCATAAGACACATTTAGGAAACATTTGAACCTCCTAGCTCATTTCGTTCGGCCGCTATCGTGCTTTCAACAGACAGACAGACGGACATGGCTATATCGTCTTAGAATTTTAGCACGACCCAGAATATATATACTTTATGGGGTCTCCGATGAATATTTCAAGGTGTTACAAACGGAATGACAAAGTGAATATACCCCCATCCTGGATGTGGAGGGTATAAAAAGGTCTAAAATCAACACACCCTCAGAAGTAAGTAACTTGTGAGCATGAAGCTCCCATACCTCTTTCATTCGATTTCAAATATTTCGAAGTCAAATATTGTTGGAAAATCGATTTTTTTCCATTAATTTTCCCATTCAGAGTATAGTTGATATCATCATTATTAAATCGGATCGATTTCCATGACATACGTGAAAATATCACCAAAAATCTTTGCTGGGTTTCCCCAAAGCACAATACAATGTAATCGTAGCAACAACAAAAAAGAAATCCTCAACAAAAGCATCATAATAAACTGTTGATGATGATGATGACCAGGGTGAACTTTTTTGCCAGTACAAAGACCATTTTTTGCATGTCCTATAGATGCCTGGATATCAACAAACAAGTCAAGGGGGCAACACGGAACAACGTATTGGAAAGACACCAGCATCGGAATGTTTCCTGGCGCCTATGCCACACTTACGATATGTGGCATTTTCCGCCAGTGTAATTGTGTAATTGGTTACATATGGAAGACATGCAAAGTGTTCGTGTTGTTGCCACATACCACATGTAGCAAGAAAAACAGAAACTTTCACTTGTGAAGAGACACACAGAGAGAGAGCCAAGAACAATATGCAAACAATTGTGATAGAGTCAATGAAGTCAATTGACATGATTCATATGGCAGAGGTAGTTGAGAAAAATTAAATCAGCCCATTTCGAGTACTCTGCCTTATCACATTACCCTCGTTGGTGGCACTAGAACCTTTTGTTTTCTCCTAAAACTTTTCCGAAAATTTCTCAAAACCATCTCTCCACCAAAAATGAGCTGCCATAATATTTGCTATGTGTGTGCGCGCTTAAAATTCTGTTGATCTTTTCCCAGTGCACATAGTTTTCGAGCTGAGTTTTTTTTTCGGTTGTTTTGTTTTATTTTTTTCTCTCTGTTCGTTAAAGTTGGCATAAACATCACGACTTTGTTGGAATTCGCATGAATTCCTTCTGGTGAATAAAATTTTTGTGCAAAAAAGTTTTTTTGACTTTTCGTTGTTTGTTGGTTGTTGGCTGTTGTTGGTTTGTTGTTGGCTTGCTTTTATTCTATTAAAGTAATTGTTTTAACGAAAGAATTTGTTTTTGGGTTTGCCAGCAATTTTGCTGATATTTTAAGCTGGAAAGTAGATGCTGCTGCTGCTGTTGCTGCACTGGATGTGAAAAGGCTTAAATTGAGTCTGGGATTAAAGTGGGGGAATTTTCATTAGCAGCATTTTCGCCGAATAAAAGCTGCAGTCTAAAGGGAAATTAAGCATAAATACGTTGATGTATATAGAAAACTATAGTCAGGAATTAGAAAATTCTCTGTTAGAGCGTATGAATAAGCAAAAATAATATTATTATATTATTATCATAAAGGAATAGATGTATTAAAGAAGATTCCTTTAAAAACACCATCCAAAAAAATTAAGACTTTTTGAAGTTTTCATTTTTTGGTCCAAAGGAGTTATTATACTGAGTGAAAAATGTGTTGTAAGTAAATGTCTGAGAGAATTCTTATTGTCAGATCTAATTGTGGACTCTTATGAGGATTATTTTTGTGGAAGATTTAACCCTCCAGCTCCTCTTTTTATGGGTCAATTTGTCCTTTTTTCGAGAAAATCAATAAAAGTCATTTCAAACAGGACATTTAAAGACTAAAATGTTCTACGAAAAAATGTGTCGGAAAATTTCAGTGGGGGTCACCGAAGACACCAATGTTGTAAATAAAGCTCTTCACGCTTAAATTGCAAAATATTGGCTGTAAAGACAAAAATTGTGAAAAGTGCCTTTAGAAAAGCGAAAAAACAAGGAAAAAAGAAACTCAGACCAGCTGGACTAAGTTTATTCTACAAAACAAAACTTATCTATTCAGCATGGCCTTTCAGAATTATAGGGTCGCTACTCTATTCCGAAACTGCTGTTGGACAGTGCAATTAATTTCAAACAATTTCGGCTTATTTTGGAATCACCCAAATTGAGTAATTTCATATCACACAAATTTTGTTTCTTCTCTCCGAGTTTGATGAAATATTCCAAATATAAACTTTTCTTTCTTTGGAAAAATAAGAAATTTTAGACACTAGCTTGGATCGAAAATAAAGTATCTTTGTCATAAGATAATTCAAATAAATTTTCTATCTCTTTTGTGGTAATTGTTTTTCTAATTTCAAGCTAATTTCTTCTAGTTTTACAGAAATCTATTGAATCTTCGGCCGGCCGAACTTTACCACAGAGGCTGTCGATTTTCGTAGAAGTGCAGTAATATTACAGGAAAATAAATATAAATTTTTGAATATAGCTAAATAATAATAAATAATTTTATAAATAAATATAATATTTTTATTATTCCAAACCACACGCTTATAAGGTAAATATTTTCAAAAAAGCGTAAGTACCATAAATATTGGTTGATAGTAGGTGCTACTGGTGGTTGTATTTCCATTCCATTTTAAATCCAAAAGTACAAATTTTGAAAATCCACTAATTTCATGATTCCACCATTTTTTCCGTAAAAACTACGAATTTGGAAAAATCTTTTTTTTTTGCTTGTTTATGCAGTCAAAGGAATGTATACACAGAATTCCAATATTCTAGCTGCGGTCATTTGGTTGGTACCATCTTTATCCCTTTTTTCTATTTAACGCCCTTAAGAGTACGACTTCCTAAAATCTCTTTATTTTACGTGTTTACGCAATTAGAGGGATGTACAAACCGAATTTCATCATTCTACCTGTAGCCATTTAGTTGGTACCATTTGTATCCCTCTGTTCCCATGGTGTCCCTTGAAAGTACTTATTTGGAAAACATCTTTTATTTTTCGTGTCTACGTAGTCAGGGGAATGTATACTCCGAATTTCATGACTCTAGCTGCGGTCATTTCGTTGGTACTATTATTATCCCCTTTTTCCATTTTAACCCCAAAAAGTACGAATTTTAAAAAATCCGTTTATTTTACGTGTCTACGCAATCAGAGGAATGTATAAACCGAATTTCATTATTTTAGGTGCAGCCCTCTTTATCCCTCTATTCCCATTTTACCCCTTTAAAGTAGGAATTTCGAAAAATATTTTTATATTATGTACTAGTTTTATCCTTTTTTGTCCCGCTCACACAGGATTTGCGCTTCTACATTGACAGAGGAATTTACACACCAAATTTCACGTCTATAGCTGCAATACTTAAATTAGTACCATTATTATTCCTTTTTGTCCCTCGTAACCCTTAAAAGTACAAATATTGAAAAATCCAATTTTAATGATTTTTTAAGAGCTTGATAACTTTTTTTAAAAAAAAAACGCATAAAATTTGCAAAATCTCATCGGTTCTTTATTTGAAACGTTAGATTGGTCCATGACATTTACTTTTTGAAGATAATTTCATTTAAATGTTGACCGCGGCTGCGTCTTAGGTGGTCCATCCGCTTAGTCCAATTTTGGCATTTCCACGTTTTTGAGTAACAGAGACCCAATTGGTGCGAACGGCGACGAATCGAAAATTGGTGGTCATCATTAACACTGGTCGATACAGCTGCGATATTTTCTTCAGTTCGCACTCTACGTAAGCGTGTTGGTGGTTTAATGTCCAACAATGTAAATTTGGTGCGAAATTTAGTCACAATAGCCCGAATAGCCGCTTCAGTGGGTCGATTAAACTGACCATAAAATGGAAGCGCGCAATGAACTTTCTTAACAGAGCACGCATTTTGATAATAAAATTCAATAATTTGCAAGCGTTGTTCGTTTGTAAGACGATTCATGATGAAATGTCAAAGCATACTGAGCATCTTTCTCTTTGACACCATGTCTGAAATCCCACGTGATCTGTCAAATACTAATGCATGAAAATCCTAACCTCAAAAAAATCACTCTTTACAAGGTCAGAGGAATTTACATACCAAATTTCACGAATCTTGCTATAATAATTTAGTTGGTACTATTTTTATCCTTTTTCTTCCGCTCACCTCTTATAAGTACAAATTTCGAAAAATCCAATTTTACTGCGCTTCTACATGGTCAGAAGAACTTACACATCACATTTCAAGATTCTAGCTGCAGTACTTTAGTTGGTACCATTTTTATCCCTTTTTGTCCCGCGCAACCCTTAAAAGTACAAAATTCATTTATATTGCGCTTCTATGTGGTGAGAGGAATTTACATACCAAATTTCACGATTATAGCGCAATACTTTAGTTGGTACCATTTTTTTCCCTTTTTGTCCCGCTAACCTCTAATAACTATAAATTTCGTAAAATCCAATTTTACTGCGCTTCTACATGGTCAGAAGAACTTACACATCAAATTTGAAGATTCTAGCTGCAATACTTTAGCTGGTACCATTTTTATCCCTTTTTGTCCCGCGCAACCCTTAAAAGAACAAATTTTGAAAAATCAAATTTTAACGCGCTTCTACATGGTCAGAGGAATTTACATACCAAATTTCACAATTCTAGCTACAATACTTTAGTTGGTACCATTTTTATCCCATTTTGCTCCGTTATAGCTAAAAGTACAAATTTCCAAAAAATCCTTTATATGGCGCTTCTACAGAGTAATGTACAAGCCGAACTATATGATTATCTATCGCAGCCATTCGGTCGGCACCAATTGTATACCTATTTGGCCTAAAAAGTACGAGCATCGAAAGATCGCATTATATACACGATATTTCACTAAAACCACAAATATCTCCTATTTCTAGAGCAGTCTAAAATAACAGGAATATTCTCAATTTCAGGTGAAAGTTTCTCCTTTTGGAATGGAAATGTTTAATTTCTATTAGAACTTTCACAATTAGATTTGGAAAATTGCAATACTTATTAAAATATTCCTAATATGAAATGGTAATTCTAAATTTCAATTGGAATTTTCTTCTTTTCAAATGGAAATGGTGTAGATATTGTCATGTTTTTACAATCCGAAATTCTGCTCTTGAAATATGGAGTTTTTGTTGTGCCGTCATGTTTTGTTGTTATTTTAGGGGTAATCGTCCAGAATATTGGCCGATTTTGTTTGTTCCTAAGGGTCATCTACTTTGGTAAAAATATGGACACTTTCCATTTGCTTTTGTTCTATGTCAATTTTCTAGGCAAACACAAAACGACGGAATAAAATTTCCCCAAAAACGATAAAAATGCAATAATAAAAAATATTTCCGATTTTTTTTTCATTTTTCATTTTTAAAAAATATTTGTTATATTTTGGTTGCTATTACAAGGCAAATTTATGGCAATCGATAAATCTCAGAGCTCATATCTTATTTCATTTATGGTTTAAATTATTTTAAATCCTTTAGAAATTTCATAATCTTGAGCATCATCCTGTCTCCAAGGTATTGATTTTATCTTCCCAATATGTACACACAGCTCGTTAAAATTTATTGAATAGCATCTAAAATTACCCAACCCCCATCGACCAACAAACAATTCACAATACTTGGTGTCAAATAAGTGCAAATTCTTTAAATTAAAAGTCCTCAGACACAGAGACACAATCATACCAAATACATAATACACAGATATTCGAGTTAGTATTTGCATTAAAATTTTATTTATTATGTATGTACTGAAATCCTGAACAGTCCGTACTTACAAGTCCATTCGGAAAGTCCAATTTTGGGCAACTTTTTCGAGCATTTCGGCCGGAATAGCCCGAATTTCTTCGGAAATGTTGTCTTCCAAAGCTGGAATAGTTGCTGGCTTATTTCTGTAGACTTTAGACTTGACGTAGCCCCACAAAAAATAGTCTAAAGGCGTCAAATCGCATGATCTTGGTGGCCAACTTACCGGTCCATTTCTTGAGATGAATTGTTCTCCGAAGTTTTCCCTCAAAATGGCCATAGAATCGCGAGCTGTGTGGCATGTAGCGCCATCTTGTTGAAACCACATGTCAACCAAGTTCAGTTCTTCCATTTTGGGCAAAAAAAAGTTGGATATCATCTCACGGTAGCGCTCACCATTCACAGTTACGTTACGATTCGCATCATCTTTGAAGAAGTACGGTCCAATGATGCCACCAGCCCATAAACCGCACCAAACTGTGACTTTTTCTGGATGCATTGGTAGCTCTTGCAATGCTTCTGGCTGATATTCACTCCAAAATCGACAATTCTGCCTATTTACGTACCCATTGAGCCAAAAATGAGCTTCGTCGCTGAACACAATTTCTTTCTTTCTGAACTTTCTTAACAGAGCACGCATTTTGATAATAAAATTCAATGATTTGCAAGCGTTGCTCGTTAGTAAGTCTATTCATGATGAAATGTCAAAGCATACTGAGCATCTTTCTCTTTGACACCATGTCTGAAATCCCACGTGATCTGTCAAATACTAATGCATGAAAATCCTAACCTCAAAAAAATCACTCTTTATAAGGTTACTTTCTATATATGTTTGTGTGCCACAAAATTTGAAATCAATTTTTGAAAGCTTTTTTCTCAACCAATTTTGCTCAAATTTTGCACACTTAATCATTTTCGATGACAATACAAGGAAATGGAAAAATTTGACCAATTGGACAAAGGGGCGTGGCACCTCCCATACAAAGTTAAAACCTATTATCGAATATTGTCAGTTCTATGACACCTAGAGTGCTGTAATTTTGTGTAAGTGCATCTAGCACCAATGTGCATAGTTGTGCCAAAAATGGGCGGTATTGGAAAAGTGGGCGTGGAACCTCCCATACGAAGTTAAAACCTATTATTGAATATTGTCAGTTCTATGACACCTAGAGTGCTGAAATTTTGTGTAAGTGCATCTAGCATCAATTCGCATAGTTGTGCCAGAAATGGGCGGTATTGGAAAAGTGGGCGTGGCATCTCCCATACGAAGTTTAAACCTATTATTGAATATTGTCAGTTTTATGACACCTAGAGTGCTGAAATTTTGTGTAAGTGCATCTACCATCAATGTGCGTAGTTCTGCCAAAAATGGGCGGTATTGGAATAGTGGGCGTACCACCTCCCATACGAAGTTAAAACATATTATCGAATAGTGTCAGTTCTATGACACGTATAGTGCTCAAATTTTGTGTAAGTGCATCTAGCATCAATGTGCGTAGTTGCGCCTAAAATGGGCGGTAATGCAAAAGTGGGCGTGGTACCTCCCATAAAAACCAAAAATTAAAAATCTATTATTTCTGCTCCTGATAACGCAGTAATTCTTCCTTCTACAAAAGATAACTAAAAAAGAATTTCTAGAATTCTGCTTGCATAAAGCATGGATTTGAAAAAAATTTTTTTTTGATTTACTAGTTAAATTAAATATTCCCATTACTATAGTGATACGCGACATATAGGGATTTTTCGAAATGTGTACTTGTAAATGTAAGCTGGACAAAAGGGGATAAAAATAGTACCCATAGAAATGTTAGATTTAAAATCGTTAAATGGGTCAGCGTTTACATTCATTTACAAAGATGTGCAGCGTAAATTAATTTTTTAAATTTGTACTTTGAATGGGGAAGTTGGACATATAGGGATAAAAATAGTACCCATCCAAAGTGATGCAACTAAAATCGTGAAATTCGGTATAAATAACTGTTTCAAAATGTATAGTTTTAAGGAGCAAGTGGTAGAAAAGGGATAAAAATGGTACCAAATATGGTGGGATTTTTCGAAATTTGTACTTGTAAGTGGGAAGCTGGACAAAAGGGGATAAAAATAATACCCAACGGAGTGTTACAGTTGAAATCATTAAATGAGTCGGCGTGTACATTAATTTACGATGACGTGCAACATAAATGTATATTTTAAATTTGTACTTTAAATGGCTGGAAGCTGGACATATAGGATAAAAATAGTACCATCCAAAGTGATGCAACTAAAATCGTGAAATTCGGTATCTACATTCCTCAGACTACGTAGACGCGCTGTATAAAAAAATGTTTCAAAATTTATAGTTTAAAGGGGCGAGTGGTACAAAAAGGGATAAAAATGGTACCAAATATGGTGGAATTTTTCGAAATGTTGTACTTGTGAGTGGGTCAAAAAGGATAAAAATAGTACCCAATGAAGTGTTGCAGTAAAAATCGTCAAATTTGTAGACGAATACATTCGTTTACAAAGGCGTACAACATAAATTTATTTTTTTAAATTTGTACTTTAAATGGGGAAGCAATACATATAGGGATAAAAATAGTACCCATCCAAAGTGATACAACTAAAATCGTGAAATTCGGTATGAGCATTCCTCTGACTATGTAGAGGAGCAGTATAAATACATATTTCAAAATTTATAATTTTAATAATTTTATCCAAAAGGGATAAAAAATGGTACCAAATATGGTGGGATTTTTCGAAATTTGTACTTGTGACTGGGAAGCTGGACAAAAGGGGATAAAAATAGTACCCATGAAAATGTTACATTTAAAATCGTTAAATGGATCGGCATTTACATTCATTTACGAAGACGTGCAACATATATGCATTTCTTTAAAATTGTACTTTGAATGGGGATAAAAATAGTACCATCCAAACTGATGCAACTAAAATCGTGAAATTCGGTATGTCTATTCCTCTGACTACGTAGAGGCGCAGTATAAATATGTAGCTGTTTCAAAATTTATGATTTTAAGGAGCAAACGGTACAAAAAGGGATAAAAAAGGCACCAAATATGGTGGGATTTTTCGAAATTTGTACTTATGAGTGGGAAGCTGGACAAAAATAGTAAACAACGAAGTTTTGCAGTTAAAATCGTTAAATAGGTAGGCGTTTGCATTAATTTACGAAAAAGTGCAACATAAATGTATATTATAAATGTGTACTTTGAATGGGGAAGCTGGACATATAGGGATAAAAATAGTACCATTCAAAGTGATGCAACTAAAATCGTGAAATTCGGTATGTACATTCCTCGGACTATGGAGAGACACAGTATAAATAAATATTTCCAAATTTATAATTTTAAGAGGAAAGTGGTACAAAAAGGGATAAAAATGGTACCAAATAAGGTTTTAGTTAAAATCATGGAATTCTGTGGTATCTTTAGAAAATCCCACTTCTTTGAGAGTAATAAAATTACACAGTGATACAAAATAATATTTTTCTTATAGCCGAATTCCCAAAGTGGGGAAAATGTGTTCCAAAATTTGGAATTTGCAATGAATCCCTGCTCATAGTTATTATTATCAATTGATTATGGGCGAAAATGTAAAAACGACAATACCTATCACGATCCACTTTAATGTACATCCGTGCGTAGTATAAATATATGTTTCAAAATTTATAGTTTTAAGAGGAAAGTGGTACAAAAAGGGATAAAAATTGTACCATATAAAGTTTTAGTTAAATTCGTGAAATTGTGTGACATCTTTAGAAAATCATACTTCCTTGAGAGTATTAAAATTACACAGTGCTACAAAAAAGACAGTGAAAAAAGAGACTGAATTCCCAAAGTGGGGAAAATGTGTCCCAAAATTTCGAATTTGCAATGAACCCCTGCTCATGGTTGATAACAATATTGATTATGGGCGAAAGTGTAACAACGATAAAATCGATCACGATCAACTTTAATGTACATCAGTGCGTAGTATAATTAAATGTTTCAAAATTTATAATTTTAAGAGGAAAGTGTTACAAAAAGGGATAAAAATGGTACCAAATAAAGTTTTAGTTAAAATCTTGAAATTCTGTGGTATCTTTAGAAAATCGTACTTCCTTGAGCGTAATAAAATTACACCGGCTACAAAATAATATTTTTCTTGTATCCGAATTCCCAAAGTGGGAAAATTGGTTCCAAAAGGGATAAAAATTTTACCAAATAAAGTTTTAGTTAAAATCTTGAAATTCTGTGGTATCATTAGAAAATCGTACTTCCTTGAGAGTAATAAAATTACACAGTGCACAAAAAAGACAGTGACACTATTTTTCTTGTAGCCGAATTCCCAAAGTGGGGAAAATGTGTTCCAAAATTTGGAATTTGCAATGAACCCCTACTCATGTTTGATAATAATATTGATTATGGGTGAAAATGTAACAACGATAAAATCGATCACGATCCACTTTAATGTACATCCGCATGTGTGTAAATTAAGAGATATCTATGTACGTAAGTACCCTGTCCCCATTCGTATTTTTGGTTTGGTTCTTTTATATACCCGGCACACACATCTCCTCCACACATACGTATATATAGAAAACAAATTATAATGGCAACGACCAGAAAAGGAAAGAAAACCAATTAAATATGAAACCAACTGAGGAATGACTTTGAATACAGACCGAAACGCTATACAACGCTGCTATAGCCGTGATCACAGAATCCGACCCCAGACCGCAGGAAGAGACGAATCAAAATCTCAAACATATGCTTTTAATATGCTCAGCTCGGTTGTGATTCATGTGCGAGGGTCGGTGGTGGAAGTACATTTTATGTGACAGTGGAGCAGTTTCTGATGTTGACTGATATCACCGTGCGACAATTTATTTTCATACTTTTGAGAGCCATACACTAGCGATATGGGTATCAAATAAAAGAGAAAAATGTCTATTAAAAATACTTTAAATATAATATTTCTGTCTGTATTAGTTTAGTCTTAACAACAGTTTCAATTTTCCCCCTAATTAATTTAGTTTATTCATCTTTTGCTATTTAAGGGGGGAAACTTTAAATAGTTGTTAAAGCTTAACTAATACAGACAGAAATTTTATATTTAAAGTGTTTTTAATAGTCATTTTTAGCTTTTATTTGTTACCCATATCGCTAGTGTATAGCTCTCGAAAGTATGAAAATAAATTATTAAGACAAATATATCCTTTGGAAATTAAAAGTCATGTAAAAAGGAGAAAAAATCATCAAATGAAAAACAGGGTACACAGTTGTTCTACATATGATTTCTAGTTTCATATGTATATGGTCTTCTTAGCTAGGAAAATGTAAACTAACGCCACAATTTGCCTATTTATTCGAAATTCATGATTGAGTTCGGGAATCGAAATATTTAGTTCAGTGATGAGGCTTTCAATGATGATAGAAAAATTATTGCTAAGATCTCCTAAATATTCGTCTTCTCATGAAAAACCTATAACTAAACCCCAGTAACTCAAATCCACTGTACCATGTACTGCAGTTCTTTACATCTCGACAAAAAAACTTTGACATTGCCCTGCATGTATTCCGTTCAGGCTAAAGTCACGGCGTGTGTGAGCGCAACACCCATGCATGCTGTAAAAGCGTTAACGAATCCAAGATTTCCCAAGGCTACGTAATGTAATATGAATTTTGTACATTCAACATTAAGGAAGGACACGTACTCACACTTATACACCCACTCACTCACTAGCATACACCCACACTCATACACAGACCGCAAACGATGTCGACGAGGTCGAGGATGTAAATGTGACCAGAGTCTGAGAAAGTCTGGCCACTCTGACCGGGTTTTTGTCATACTTTTTTTTGGGGTGGGGGTAGGTGTTCTGTTGAGCACATGTAACATGCAAAAGGATGTAATAAATGAGTCCAAAAGCCACACAAAAACTTTTCTCGTAAATGTAAGTGTGTGAGTGGAAAACTTTATTTATGATTGCATTCGGGCATTGTGTGGACGGGCGTGAGAGAGAGAGGTGGTCCGAAAAAAAGGGAAAGAAGTCGAAAAAGTCCCGAAAAAAGTGAGTCGTAAAAAGTACATACACAATTACACTTGACAACAGCTATATATACATACATGAGATTGGGGTGGATCAAAACATCAACTTCTTTTGGATGTAATTATAATAGGATCATTGTTCAAAATTCCACATTTTAGGTTGTTAAATATTTTTCAAATCACATATTGTTGTGTATTTAGAAAAATGTAAATAAATAAATGAAAAACAAGCAAAAACGGCGTTATGCTCGGCCGGGCCGAACTTCATACACCCTCCACCATGGATTACATTCCACAGAGGATGTCGATTTTCGTAGAAGTGCAGTAATATTACAGGAAAATATATTTTTTTAATATAGCAAAACCAAAACAAATACTAATATTGAACAAGTAAAAAAGGCGTTAAGTTCGGCCGGGCCGAACTTTATATACCCTCCACCATGGATTGCATTCCACGGAGGTTGTCGGTTTTCGTAGAAGTGCAGTAATATTGCACAAATAAAATACAAATATTGAAAAGTTAATTTTATAAATAAATATAATATTTTAATTATTTCAAACCACGCTTATAAGGTAATGCTCACAATACGTCAATTCAAAAAATAAATATTCTTATATTTATATTTTCAAAAATATTTTCAAAGCCATAAATATTGGTAGATAGTGGGTGCTACAGTTGGTTATATTTCCATTCTATTTGAATTCCAAAAGTACTAATTTTGAAAATCCAATATCAGACGTACATAGTGCAAAATAACCTAACTTCATGATTCAACCAATTTTTGTCGTAAAAGAAAAAGTACGAATTTGGGAAAAAAAACTTTTTATTTTGCGTGTCTATGCAGTCAGAGAATGTATACACCGAATTCCATGATTCCAGCTGCGCCTATTTGGTTGGTACCATTTTTACCCCCTTGACGTTTCTACGCAATTAGAATTTTATCATTCTAGCTGTGGTCGTTTAGTTGGTACTATTTTTATCCCTCTGTACCATTGTATCACTTTCGAAAAATTCGTCTATTTTCCGTGTCTACGCAGTCAGAGGAATATATACTCCGAATTTCATGACTCTAGCTGCGGTCATTTGATTGGTACTATTTGTATCCCCTTTTTCATTTTAACCCCAAAAAGTACGAATTTCGAAAAATCAGTTTATTTTCCGTGTCTACACACTCAGAGGAATGTATACTCCGAATTTCATGACTCTAGCTGCGGTCATTAGATTGGTACTATTTTTATCCCCTTTTTTCATTTACTTATCTATGCAATCAGAGGAATGTATACACCGAATTTCATTATTCTAGGTACAGCAGTTTGGTTGGTACCATTTTTATCCCTCTCTTCCTATTTTACCCCTCAAAAGTACGAATTTGGAAAAAATACTTTTTTATTATGTATTTACTCAATTAGAGGAATGTACACACCGAATTTCGTGTTTCTAGTTGATGTCGTTTAATATGTACCAATTTTTATACCTTTTTTGCCCCATTTCGCCCCCTACAAATAATAATCACTTTATGGTGCACGTTTTTGCTATAAGGGGAATGCGCATACCAAATATCAAGCAAATATAAACAGACATATTCAAAAAATATGCTTAAATACGCTAAAATATTAGGGATTATTATGGGTATTTTTAGTCCTTTTGAGGGAAAAATTTTTCCCTTTGGGCCGATTTCGCCCCATTTCAATCCCAACGGATCTACGACAATAAGACGCATTTATGGAAAAATTGAACGTTCTAGCTCCTTTCGTTTAGATGCTACCGTGCTTTCAACAGACGGACGGACGGACGGACATGGCTAGATCGTCTTAGAATTTTATGACGATCAAGAATATATATATACTTTATAGGGTCTCAGGTCGATATTTCAAGGTGTTACAAACGGAATGGCAAAGTTAGTAGACCTTCATCCTGGAGGTGGAGGGTATAAAAAATAATTTTATATATAAATATAATATTTTTATTATTTCAAACCACTCTTATAAGGCAAGTCTACCAATATATATCGAAATAATACTTCAAGTCAATTCAAAAAATAAATATTCTTATATATATATATATATTCCCATTTTACCCCTTAAAAGTACGAATTTGGAAAAAATATTTCTACATTAAGTATCTACTCAATTAGAGGAATGTACACACCGAATTTCGTGTTTCTAGCTGTTGCCGTTTGAAAGGTACCATTTATATCCATTTTTGCCCCATTTCATCACCCAACGCCCATAAAACCCAAATTTTGAAATTTGGCACAGGACATTTTATTACCTCAATTAAGAATAAAATAAATTTTTATCAAAATTGGACACGCCCACCTCCCATAGAACCAAAATTTATTTTTGGCCCAAACTTTTTGAAATTTGGCACAGAACCTTTTATTAACTCAATTAACGCTCACCGCCCACATATCCCATATTATATTTTTTCCTCAAAACTTTTTGTTTCTTTAGCAAAACTAATTATTTTTTAAATAAATTTCAGTACATGCATTTAAATATAGACTTTTATTCATCATCTATCATTTCTGTAACTATATCATCAAGTTCTAGAACCTGTTTAAGGGGTTGACATCTAATGCTACTTATACAAGGATCTGACGATACTAGAAGTCGATGAAAAACATCTGTACTTGTTGCAACTCTATCACACTTTCTGGAGAACTTTTATCTATAATTTCTATAATCTTTTATCTTTTTCTATATATTTTTGTAATTTTTTAAAATTAAAAATTTCATGAATTTGGAGACAAGTTTTATGATTTTACAAAAGATACTTTGTACTTCATTATTTCAAAGACAAATAAACGTTTTTTTGGGATACAATTTATGGATTCTTCATACTGAATCAATTTTCTACAAAACTGCATCATTACATTTTTAAATTTTATGTGTCGAAAAAATTATTTATTACACAAAAAATCCCACTGTGCCATGTGGCACGAGCCTCCTAGTACCTTCCACACAAATTATCTTGCCATTATAACAAAAGAGACAAAAAGGGATAAAAATGGTACCAATTTAAGAATTGCAGCTAGAATGGTGAAAATCGGTATTTACATTACTCTGACAATGTAGGCTTGCAATAAAAATAGATTCGAAATTTGTACTTATAAGGGGTGAGGAGAACAAAAAGGGATAAAAATGGTACCATCTAAAGTATTGTAGCTAGAATCGTGAAGTTTGGTATGTAAATTCCTCTGACCATGTAGAAGCGCAGTAAAATTGGATCTTTCGAAATTTGTACTTATAAGAGGTGAGCGGGACAAAAAGGGATAAAAATGGTACCAACTAAAGTATTGCCGCTAGAATCTTGAAAATTGATAAGTTAGTTCTTCTGCCCATGTAGAAGTGCAGTAAAATTGGATCTTTCAGAATTTGTACTTATATGAGGTGAGCGGGACAAAAAGGGATAAAAATGGTACGAACTAAAGTATTGCAGCTATAGTCGTGAAATTTGGTATGTAAATTCCTCTCACCACATAGAAGCGCACTATAAATGCATTTTGTACTTTTAATGGTTACTCGGGACAAAAAGGGATAAAAATGGTACCAACTAAAGTATTGTAGCTAGAATCGTGAAGTTTGGTATGTAAATTCCTCTGACCATGTAGAAGCGCAGTAAAATTGGATCTTTCGAAATTTGTACTTATAAGAGCTGAGCGGGACAAAAAGGAATAATAATGGTACTAATTTAAGTATTTAAGCAGCTGTAATCGTGAAATTTGGTGTGTAAATTCCTCTGAAAAGGTAAAAGCGCAAATCCTACCTATAAGGTGTGAGCGGGACAAAAAGGGATAAAAATAGTACCAACTAAAATATTTCTGCTATAGTCGTGCGTATAGTTTGTGCGTAAATTCCTCTGACAACGTAGACTTGCAACATAAATGGATTTTTCGAAATTTGTACTTTTAAGGGGAGAACGGGACCAAAAGGGTACCAACTTTAGGATTACAACTAGAATCATGAAATTTAGAATGTAAATTCCTCTGACCATGTATAACCGCCATCAAAATGGATTTTTTCCAATAAAAGGTTCTGCGGTTGTATTTATACACTCCACGAAAGTATTATGTCTTTGTGCATTTGTTTGTAACACCCAAAAGGAAGCGAGATAGACCCATTGTTAATTATACCGATCGACTTAGAATTACTTTTTGAATCGATTTAGCAATGTCCGTTCGTTTGTCTGTCTGTCTGTCTGTCCGTTCATCTATTCTTGTAATCACGATGCAGGTCGCAATTATAGACAGAACCAAATGAAACTTTGCACAACAAAGTTTTTCGGGACAAGGACGAACGCTATTTAATTTGAAGAAAATCGGTTCAGATTTAGATATAGCCCCCATACGAATTTCATTCCCGATTTGACACTTTTCACTCTAGATACCACATATAACAACAGATTTTCTTCAAAATTGGCAAAACATCTTATATTTCAACTAGAAACACCTGTGGTAAAAATGGGTCAGATCGGTTCAGATTTATATATATCTCCCATTACAATTTCGCCCCCGATTTGACTTTTTCCGCTCTAGAAACCACATATTGTATCAGATTGTCTTCAGATTTGGCAAAACATCTTATATTAAAACTCGGAACACCTATGGTAAAAATAGGTCAGATTGGTTCAGATTTATATATAGCTCCCATTACAATTTCGCCCCCTATTTGACTTTTTCTGCTCTAAGAACCACATATTTTAACAGATCCTCTTCAAAATACGCAAAAAACCTTATATTTCAACTTGAAATACCTGTGGCAAAAATGGGTCAGATCGGTTCAGATTTATATATAGCTCCCATACAAATTTCGCTCCCGATTTGACTTTTTCCGCTCTAGAAACCACATATTGTATCAGATTGTATTCAGATTTGGCAACACATCTTATATTAAAACTCGGAACACCTATGGTAAAAATAGGTCAGATCGGTTCAGATTTATGTATAGCTTCCATTTAAATTTCGCCCCCGATTTGACTTTTTCTGCTCTAAGAACCACATATTTTAACAGATCCTCTTCAAAATACGCAAAAAACCTTATATTTCAACTGGAAATGCCTGTGGCAAAAATGGGTCACATCGGTTCAGATTTGCATATAGCTCTCATATAAATTTCGCTCCCGGATTGACTTTCCCCACCACAGAAACCGCGTATTTTCAGAGAATTTCTTAAAATTGAGCAAAACACGTTATACTTCAACTGGCAGAACTTATTGTGAAAGTTAGTCACTTTATTCCATGTTTGGATATAGCCCCGATACAAATATTCTTCTCGATGTGACAATTGGACTATGTCATATTAGCCTGTGATTAGGAAACATACAAAAATTTTGCCCGATTTCACTTTTTTATTGAATTGAATTGTATTCCGATAGAAAGTGGAGTGTATCAGATAGTCGGCCCCGCCCGACATTAGCCTTTCCTTACTTGTTTTTTCTTAAAAACTGGGTAGAAAATGAGTTCAACTAAAACAGTGCACATCGACAATCATATTCCTTTGACTGCATATGAGAGCTATGTTTCTAATTTACTATTTTAGAAAAGAAAATTAAATAATTAAAATAAATAATAAATACCAGGCTTTTTCGCGGGTACTGCTAGTATATAATATAAGCGTATTGGTAGCATTGCCTTATATGCGTGGTTTGAAATAATAATAATTTTATGTTTATTTATAAAAATATTTTTTTAACGTTTTTATTTGTTTTGGTTTAATATCTCATAAACAATGAAGACTCTTCGAAGAAAAGTTTTTTTTTTTTTAGGGTATATGACATTTTTCATTCTGGTGGCTTCGTTATCGCCGAAAATGACGCATATGGAATTAAGAAAATCCTGTTGAGAAGCAACTGCATCCGCAAAGGTTCCATGATGTCGATATCCCGACATATGGCATATTTTATTCTCAAACAAGCGGATTTCCCGTTTAACAGTATCTGATAGACAAAATGTCCAGATTTTAAAATTTTCAAAAATTGCTTTGTTTGCATTTTTTTTGATCGTATAATTTCCCAATTTGGTGTTCAGAACGGGCCGTCCAGATTATTAACGTAGGCGTTAACACCTTTGCACCTCTTCGTTTGAGGTGTTCTGAATTCTAAGACTCCCACCCACGATCTCCCATATCTTAAGCGAGGACGTTAATCACTCCAGCATCGAGTTTCAATCACATTTGAGCAAAGCAGCACTTGGAACAAGTAAGGAAAGACTAAAGTCGGGCGGGGCCGACTCTATGATACACTCCACTTTCAACCCGAATACAATTTAATTAGGTGAAAAAGTGAAAACGGGAAGGATTTTTGTATTGTAAATTTATGTGTTTGACAAAAAATGTTAAATCGGAAAGGACATTTGTATGGGGGTATATTGAAATCTGGAACGAAATAGGTGAAATATAATATGTATAGTTTGGCCAAAATCGGTTAAACATTTGGGAGCAACACTTGCATTTGGGCTATATCTAAATCTTAACCGATCTTACCCACTTTCATCATAGGTTTTTTTACTTGGATTATAAGCTGTTGTGTAAAATTTAAAGATAATCGAGTACAATATGGGGTTTCTAGAGCGGAAAATGCCAAATCGGGAGCGTCATTTGTATGGGGGCTATATCTAAATCTGAACCGATCTTACCTAATTTCCGTATATGTGTTTCTAGTTGGATTATAAGATGTTGTGCCAAATTTAAAGAAAATCGAGTATAATATGGGGTTTCTAGAGCGGAAAATGTCAAATCGGGAGCAAGAATTGTATGGGGGCTATATCTAAATCTGAACCGATTTTACCCAATTTTTGCATAGGTGTTTCTAGTTAGATTATATGATGTTGTGCCAAATTTAAAGAAAATCGGGTACAATATGTCGTTTCTACAGCGGAAAATGTCAAATCGGGAGCGACATTTGTATGGGGGCTATATCTAAATCTGAGCAGATCTTACCCACTTTCTGTATAGGTGTTTCTAATTGGATTATAGGATGTTGTGCCAAATTTAAAGAAAATCGAGTATAATATGGGGTTTCTAGAGTGGAAAATGTCAAATCGGGAGTGACATTTGTATGGGGGCTATATCTAAATCTGAACCGATCTTACCCACTTTCTGCATAGGTGTTTCTAATTGGATTATAAGATGTTGTGCCAAATTTAAAGAAAATCGAGTATAATATGGGGTTTCTAGAGCGGAAAATGTCAAATCGGGAGCGACATTTGTATGGGGGCTATATCTAAATCTCAACCGATCTTATCCAATTTTTGCATAGGTGTTTCTAGTTGGATTATAAGATGTTGTGCCAAATTTAATGAAAATTGGGTACAATATGTGTTTTCTAGAGCGGAAAATGTCAAATCGGGAACGACATTTGTATGGGGGCTATATATAAAACTGAACCGATTTGCCTCAAATTAAATAGCGTTCGTCCTTGATAGACAAAACTTACTTGTGCCAATTTTTGTTAAGATCGGACTATAATTGCGACCTGTAATTTGATTACAACAATAGATGGTCTGTCCAGACAGACAGACGGACATTGCTAAATCGACTCAGAAAGTGATTCTAAATCGATCGGTATACTTAACAATGGGTCTATCTCGCTTCCTTTTGGGTGTTGCAAACAAATGCACAAAGCCATAATACTCTCGTGGAGTGTATAAAAATTTGCAAATTGTCTAAATGTTCCTTGAAATTCGTGGATGTTCTTGAAGCAAATTCAATTCAATTAAAATTTTATTATTAAAAAGCCCAATATAATATTCGACTAGTGGGGCCACCCTTCTGTACTGTCGCACTTAAATACTCGATAGTATAGAATTTTTTAAAATTGGTCATGATTCTGGGAAGGAAATTCATTCATTCATTGGTACTTTTAACATCCTTCATGCCAATCCCATGTGTGTGAATGTAAGTGTGACCTGTATATGTGTGTACTTCCATGTTTTTGTGTGTGTGCGTATGTTCAATTTCATGTGGCAGCAGGTAGCCATTGAATCGTTTGTTCGGGCGTTCGTTCGTTCCGTTCAAGTTAAATGGCACGTACAGCCAACAACTCAACTTCTACTTTGAATAGAACATGGAATTTAAATGCGACACTTAAAGTGTATTTTGTTGTGTGTGCGAGTGTGTTTGTGAGTCCTTTCATATGTGCCTGGGTATGTAGGAGTATCCTCAGAGCCAGAGTGAACTTTTCGTGAAGCTAATTGAATTACAATAACAACAATACTGGCCACATGCATGAGTTGTCACTGCCTCTGTGCACTCGGTTGATATATTGGCAACCTCAGGAAGAAGTTCCTTAAATTTAATGGATATAAGTGTGCGTGTGGGTGTGTGTGTGTAAGTAGAAGGTATCGAATGTGGGGAATATGTGCTAGCGCAGCAAAAACGTTTTTGATTTTGGTTAGAAGACGCAATAAAATGTGTCATGTTTTTCTTTGAAATAACTCACGCGGAAAAATAAAATAAATTGGCATTTCACATGGACTTTTTGTAGTTTTTTTGGCAATTGGCAATAATCCTTCCCATGTACAAGGCAATAAAACAAAAATAACTAAATTGAGAAAATATCACCGAATGAATAACTCGACCTCAAAATGACTCATGCAGTAAATTTATTATTAAAACCACAAATAAATAACTGCCACCAGTCAATTACTTTGTATTGAACTATAAATGGAGAATTGTCTAATGATGCCTCAGTTCCAAAAAATATACACTAAACTGTAAAAATTTGGTAAACAAACAGCATGTCATTTGGAAACGTCTATTCTATAAAAACGTTGGACAGAGACAATTGCGTGGGAGGCACCAGAAGGGGAGTGACTAAATCGTAAATATTTTTTAGGTTCAAAGTAATTATAAAAACATTTTTAAATATCAAATTGCAAACGATTTTCACCGCCCGTATGGATGTTATATCGGTTTTATTGTAACCAAAGTTTATGCCACTTTGTGTGGGAGGTACAGAAGGGGCGTGGCAATTTCGCCCATATTCCATGCGAATGCAACCACTGAAAAAGCATTCTAAATATCAAATTTCGCAGTATTCCGAACATCAGTATAGAAGTTATAACAGCTTTAATTTTACGTAGTTTTAAGTGATTTGTGTGGGAGGTACTAGAAGGGGCGTGGCAAAACCCGCCATATTTAGTACATTTAAATTGATTATAAAAAATATTAAATACCAAAATATAGCTGATTCTGAGTATTCGTGTAGAAGTTACATTTGTTTTAATTTAACATAGGAATATAAGTAATTTGTGAACCAGAAGGGGCGTGACAATTTCGCCCACCTTCGAACTTAAACTAAGTTTGGGCAAAATATTACCATATAAAAAGTTTGAATTGATTGTACACCAGCCAGCCAGCCAGACGGACGTACGGACATGGCTCAAACAACTTAAAAAGTCGTGAAACGGATTTGGTCCCAATATACTTGGGGTCTTAAGTCTCACTCCTTCAATGCGTTACACTTTTTTCCTATCCCAAATGATATATACCCCCTACTCTGTAGAGTGAGTAAGTTTATACAGTACTAGTTGAACCCCGCCCGCTTCGCCAGGCAAAAAAACAAACGGTAAAATTAAAATTTATGTACCACTTATAATCAAGGTACTTCCCTGAGATATTAAAGAAATGGATATGTTCCATGAAGAACGTTAGTTTTCGCCGAAAAATGGAAGAAATGTCAAAAATCAAATTGATTTTTTGTTAAATGTGATTCTCCTCCTTTCCATGAAATAAACAAAACACTTCATTCGTAAGAAGAACTTACATTACATTCAAAACACATAGAAAATCAATCAAATTGTTCACTAATCAAACAACACAAAAACTTAAAAATTATATAATTTCCGATTTCTTGAAAAGAAGAAAATCCAAAGAAAATGTGTAATTTTACAAAATTCATATCAAAAATGCTCCAACTTTCAAATCCCGCCCATATGTATATTGTCTAAGCAGGTTACAACTAAATTAACTCACACAGCAATATAGGAATCTCGGTGTCGAATATACTCAAAAACAGGTTTTATTTTCGAATGGGAAGGGTCACGGCCACTTTCCGCCCATCTCTGTATCGAATATACTCTAAAACCGGTTTTAATTTCATATGGGAAGGGTCACGCCCACTTTCCGCCCATCTTTGTACAACTATTTACACTGAATGAACTCACACAAAATTTCAGCACTCTAGGTGTCACAGAACTGGCAATATTCAATAATAGGTTTTAACTTCGTATGTGAGGTGCCACGCCCACTTTTCCACTACCGACCATTTTTGGCACAACTACGCACATTGATGCTGGATGCACTCAGACAAAATTTCAGTGTTGTATCTGTCATAGAACGGAATATATTCGATAATAGGTTTTAACATCGTATGGAAGGTGCCACGCCCACTTTTCCAAAACCGCCCCTTTTTGGCACAACTACACACATTGATGCTAGATGCACTTACACAAAATTTCAGCACTCTAGGTGTAATAGAACTGACAATATTCAATAATAGGTTTTAACATCGTATGGGAGGTGCCACGTCCACTTTTCCAATACCGCCCATTTTTGGCACAACTACGCACATTGATGCTGGATGCACTCAGACAAAATTTTAGCATAGTATCTGCCATAGAACGGGATATATTCGATAATAGGTTTTAACATCGTATGGAAGGTGCCACGCCCACTTTTCCAATACCGCCCATTTTTGGCACAACTATGCAGACTAATAATTAGTGACTTTCACAAAATGTAAAGACTCTAGCTGCAGCAGTATTCAAAAAATGCTAATTTATATAAAACGAATAAATCCCCAGTTTGCGTGGGAGGTTCCACGCCCACTGAAAATATCCAAAAAATATATAGCCTATTTTCACCACCGGTTCACTATGAACATGCTGTGAAAATTTCAAGATGATCGGTTCAGTAGTTTAGGCTGCTATAAATAACAAACAAACACAGATTCATCTATATATATATAGATGTCGACAATCTCCTACCCGGGAAAATTCAAATCCTAATTGTGAATGTATTTGTTCCCCCAAAAATCACTAATGGAATTTCTCAATACCAATAAAGATAATATATAAAAAGATGAAAATGAGACTCATCACTGCAAGAAGGACAAAATAAAACTTGGAAATCATAAAAAGTTTTGAAATGCTCCAAAAAAACCTCAATATTTTAGAAATAGAAATTCAGTCATTCATTCATGTGCCCCCATTTTTTCCGACTGAACCCAATTTGGTCCATTTTAAATCCCAAACGATCGACAATGGCATGTATTAGCAATTTCTAATCATCTAGCTCATTTCTAGCGACTTCTCGTCATTTTTTGACCTATTTTATTATGTTTCATTACTAACATAAACGCACCAATAAATTATTAATTATAAATATAATTAAATTACAAATATAAATAATTCACATAATTATATTTATAATAAATTTTAAGCATGCATGCTGATGTTTTAGGCTTTTAAAAATATTTATTTATCAGACTAGCCTATGTGAATGTTGAATTTTATTTTAATCTATATATACCTCACTGTAACTACGAAATACTAACATATTTTTTTCCTTCTTTTTCTCTTTCCAGGTACTTAACACAACAACTATAAAATTTCATTATTTTTAAAAACTAAACGAAATCACATTGAACTCCCTGGACCAGTCTACGTAACCAAGTATGTAGATTGACTTTAAATAGTGTTGAAATAATAATATATTTGTATATATTTGTATTTTGTATTTTTTATCCCGAAAATGGTACAGTTTTTATACCCTCCACATATATTATATTTATTTATATTTGTCCTTCCGTTTGTAACACTTTAAAATATTCAACGGAGAAGTATTGTATATTCTGTATCCTGATAAAATTCTAAGACGATTTATTCATGCCCGTATGTCTTTTGAAAGCACGCTGGCAAACGAATTTAGCTAGGCGGTTCAAAATTTTCATATAATGGTAGCACATCGCTTGGGATTGAAAATGGGCGAATAATTTACCCTAACAAGGACTGAAAATAACCCAATCCAAAGTAAAAAAAATATATATTAAAAGATTACTACGAAGTAGGGAATGTTCCACAAAGGAAAGTAAAAAGTTTGAAGTGCGCAAAATTCTTCAACAGTTAGGCTAATTCCTATAAGCCTTTATAAAAACGAATATAAAGGGTGATTTTTTAGCTTCTATCTTTTTGGCAACACTGGTTTAAACAGCTGACGCACGTTTCGTGTTTTGTTTCACTGTCAAACATCTTCAGTTTGGTCTATAATTTAACCATGAATCGTCTTACAAACGAACAACGCTTGCAAATTATTGAATTTTATTATCAAAATGCGTGCTCTGTTAAGAAAGTCCATCGCGCGCTTTTACCGAAAAATTGTGTTCAGCGACGAAGCTCATTTGTGGCTCAATGGGTATGTAAATAGGCAGAATTGTCGATTTTGGAGTGAATATCAGCCAGAAGCATTGCAAGAGTCACAGTTTGGTGCGGTTTATGGGCTGGTGGCATCATTGGACCGTACTTCTTCAAAGATGATGCGAATCGTAACGTAACTGTGAATGGTGAGCGCTACCGTGAGATGATATCCAACTTTTTTGCCCAAAATGCAAGAGCTTGACTTGCATGACGTGTGGTTTCAACAAGACGGTGCCACATGCCACACAGCACGCGCAACAATGGACTTATTGAGAGACGAGTTGGGTGAACATTTTATTTCACGTTCGGGACCGGTCAATTGGCCGCCTAGATCGTGCGATTTAACGCCTTTAGACTATTTTTTGTGGGTCTATGTTAAAGCTCATGTCTATACAGACAAGCCCACTTCAATTGACGCATTGGAAGACAACATTGAAGCATTTATTCGTGAGATACCGGCCGAAATGTTGTTGGCCAAAATTGGACTAAGCGGATGGACCATTTGAGGCGCAGTCAAGGTCAACATTTGCATGAAATAATCTTCAAACATTAAATTATATGGACCGTACTATCGATTCAAATAAAGGTTTCATGCATTTTTCTGAATTTTATGTGTTTTTTTTTTGAAAAGCTTTCCTATAGCTTATAAAAAATCACAATTCTCAATATTATAAAAACGTAAAGTGTCTAAAACGTCAAAGCGTCTGTAAAAGCCGCCTCTTAATCCCGCCAGAGGCAGAGGATATAATTGGCGAAGGATTTACTTACATTTATTGTGTTTCAAGGCTAACAACCTAGAGTACTATTTTCTGGCGAGAGGCGGTTCAATATCGAAATCCCAGACGACTATAACTATGACTATTTTCATGACGCCAGTAATTAAGAACACTTTCCAAATCGTCATTATAGCTCTGCAAGAATTTTTCATAAATTTTTAAGTGAGGCTATCCTATGTAACCGATGCGTCTTAATTAGACAGCGGATTTTTATGCAAAATCGTATTTTGAACGGATGGTTATAATTGAATGCCGCCTTCACACAAATGATTTTACTTATAACGCATTTTAATAAACCGATATAACCAATTTTATGCCGGTATATCTTGCATAGCAATATGCATATTTTATATACTTGAGTATTAACAAGTAAGAAGGCGTTAAGTTCGGCCGGGCCGAATCTTATGTACCCTCCACCACGGAGTGCATTCCACAGTATTACCAGCAGATTAAAGGATGTCGACTTTACTTTACGACCATATTACGAAAATTGTGATATTTTTATGCACATTACTATATTTGTTTACTATTTCAAACTATAATGTATACTTATGAGCACTGTTTAAAATCGACTACTATATATAAATAAAATGCTGAAATTGTGAAAGTAAACATGCCTAAATATTAGGCGGTTGTCAGTCGCCATTAGAAAGAAGCATTTTCAGATACAGACAAAGTGATAAGAAAAGGATAAATTTTAAAGATATCCCCATTCGCCCCATTCGCCCCATTCTCCGCCCAAATGTACAAATTTCGAAAAAAAATTTTTCGAGTCTTCATAGTCAGAATGTATACACCGAATTTCATGATTTCAACTTCAGCGGTTTGGTAGGTTCCATTTGTATCCCTCTTTTTAATTATATCCCTTAAAAGTACGAATTTCGAAAAATCCCTCTATTTTACATGTCTATGCAATTAGAGGGATGTACACACCGAATTTCATGATTCTAGCTGTTGTCGTATCATTGGTACCATATTTTATCCCTTTTTGTCCCATTTCGCCCGCTAAAACTTTTATTTTCTTTGTGGTGCTTCCAAACTACAAGAGGAATGTCTGCTACAAATTTTAACTGTATGAAAATAAGAAATTTAATTAATAAGCCAAGGCTACCAATATTTGTCTACTATGTATATATATAATGGATATAATACTTCATAAAGTAAATATAAGGGAGCAATCATAATTACCCTAAATATTGGGGGATAGAGAGTGTACTTTCACCTACAGTCGTTTGGTTGGTTGTATTTCCATCCTATTTTAATTTCAAAAGTATAAATTTTGAAAATACCTTATCTCTCACGTACGCAGTACAAGACAACTTTATGATTGTACCATTTTTTGTCGTAAAAGCAACAAAATAAAGTACGAACTTGGAAAAAAATATTTTATGTGGCTATGCAGTCAGAGGAATGTATACACCGAATTCCATGATTCTATCAGCGGCCATTTTGTTGGTACCATTTTTATCCCCTTTTTCCAATTTTGCCCCCTCAATAGTACGACTATCTAAAATCTCTTTTTATTTTACGTATCTACACAATTAGAGGGACGTACTCACTGAATTTCACCATTCTAGCTGTATTCGTTTAGTTGGTACTATTTTTATCCCCTGTAGCCATTGTATCCATTGAAAGTACGAATTTGGAAAAAACGTTTTATTTTTCGTGTCTACGCAATCAGAAAAATATATACTCCGAATTTCATGATTCTAGCTGCTGTCATTTGGTAGGTACTATTTTTATCCGCTTTTTTCATTTGAACCCCAAAAAATACAAATTTTGGAAAGTTCTTTTATTTTACGTGTCTTCGCAATCAGAGGAATGTATATATCGAATTTCATTATTCTAGGTGCAGCCGAAAGGTTGGTACTATTTTTATCCCTCTATCCCCATTTAACCCCTTAAAAGTACGAATTTAGAACAAAAACTTTTATATTATATATGTACTCCATTAGAGGAATGTACACGCCAAATTTCGTGTTTCTATCTGTTGTCGTTTGATAGGTACCATTTTTATCCCTTTTTGTCCCATTTCGCTCCCTACAAATAAAAATCACTCTATGGTGCCCTTTTATGCTATAGAGGGAATGCGCATTGCAAATATCAACTAAATACAAGCTAATATGTTCAAAAAACATGCTGAAATACTCTAAATATTAGGGGTATTTTCAGTCCTTGTGAGGGAAAAATTTTTCCCTCTGGGCCGATTTCGTCCACTTTCAATCCCAACCGATCTACAACCATAAGACCCATTTAGGAAAAATTTGAACCTCCTAGCTCATTTCGTTCGGGCGCTATCGTGCTTTCAACAGACAGACAGACAAACGGACAGACGGACATGGCTATATCGTCTTAGAATTTTATGACGATCAAGAATATATATACTTTATGGGGTCTCCGATGAATATTTTAAGGTGTTATAAACGGAATGACAAAGTGAATATACCCCCATCCTGGAGGTGGAGGGTATAAAAATGGAATTTGCATAAAAATCCACTGTCTAGTCATAATATGACGCTCCACTAGGGCATACAATTGTGTTCGAATAGATAGTTTGAAATCAAATCAACTCAATACTCTGAACAAGAATGCATTTATTTTTAAATTGACTCATTGGGTTAAAATACTTTGCACCGCTATCTCAGATAACACCAAGCTCCTTATGCCAGATATTCTTCCATATTAAAAAGAATGAAAACTTGAGTTACGTTCTTTTGCATTTCAGCAAACGCATGCATACATATTGCGTGTCCTTTCTGTCACACTCGTATCATAACATAAATCTTCTTAATGCCGAAAAACAAAATCTATAAGCACGCATATGTGGACAAATACACGCATATGCATTGTCCGTACATACACACATACGTACACTTTGGAGATCAGACTTTGTAGTCCTCCATAGAAATATCCATAGATGCAGTTTATTTGCAAGTTTTTATGGCTGTCGTTTTATGTTTTTTTTTGTTGTTCCATTTTGCAAACGTTTAATGTGGGATTTGCAGCTCAAATGAATGCATTTCCATAACTTTCCGCTTCGTTCAGTTTCCGGTCGTATTCATACGAATGCGTAGAGTTTGCAAACTTGATATCCGTATCCGTACTTGTTGTCGTTGTTGTTGATTGCACATGGCTTTCCAGGGCCTTGTGCATCTGCATCTTCATCTTCATTTGGTTTGGCGGTTTGGAAAGATACTTTTCTGCTTTTGCGAAGATTTATAGTTGCATTTTTTCGGGGCATTATTAGTTTACTCTCACAAATGTTTTGTGAAATGGTAGTTTGCAAAGATATTCCAAAATAAGAATGCACTCGAACGTACGTACACCAGATTCAGTATATAGCCGCCGGGGGATCATTCCAAAGTTTATCTAATATGTTTGTGCCAGACATCATAAATTTGTCTGCGGAGGGAATTCGGTGTTCGGTGCAAGAGCAACTTTTCAATTTTGCTTTATGCTTGTGGGGGTGCAAAAAAAGAGAATAATGATACGCTTTGAAAGATTAAGGATACATAGACGACGTCTGTTTTTGTCCATAGCTGTGAGCTAAATGCAAATATACTTTTTTTTTAATTTATGAAATGTGAGTTTTTGGCCAGGTTTAACATTTCATATTTGCTAAATTGTATTTTGTCTTGAAGTCATTAATGTTGGGTGGCAGACGAAATATGTAAAGATATTTACATTCAATATTAAATTGCAGTTATCTATGTATTGAATATAAGTTTCCGAACTTATGGAAGAGAATATTATTATATTGGCAATGTTAGACAAAGTAATAATTGAAATCATCGCAACAAATTTCCACCAAAGCAGATATTTCCCTCGTCTCACATGATTACAAGTGATATCATTTCAGTCCACAATTAAATGAAAAAATTACTATTGCAAAATTGATGCACCCAAATCTCCACTATAAATTAATCGACGTGTATTTTCAAATCCATACTTTTAGGGTTAAAATAAATTCTCTTACAGCTATAAACAAATACGACACAATAGATTAGATTAGATTAGATTTATTGAGCCTTTTTAAAAACAATGACAGATTTTCACTAATTCGATGAACAAGAAATTACTTAAGACTATAATGTATTATCTAAATGAAAAAAATCGAAGTGTGTAGAGCTCCATGCTTTTCCAATAAGTGGTTTGTATATAAATATTATTAATGTAGTATAGAATATCGTCCTTGCTCCCGGAACTTTGCAGGATATGAGAGTGTAATATCTCAAAAATGCGCTTAAAACTAATCTTAATTCTAAATTAAATCTAAATAAAACCAAAACTTAAAATTAAAAAAAATAATAATAATAAAATGAAAGAAAACAAGAGCATATCAAGAGTTATGTATCCGTTACCTTAACGCGATCCCCTATGTGTGCCAAGAAGAGACTTTCTGTAGAACTCAGGACGTATAGACACTGATAAATCAAAATTAGGTGGATTTTCTCTAAGATATCCAATGGGAGAAAGGTAGCGTACATCAGACCAACCACAGTCCTTCGCAGTCCATCGTAAATGGCGGTAATAAAATCATTTTCATGAAAAGAAGCCCTTGTCACAAACATATCAATGATGTCACAAACATAGAGACCTATTGGAGTAACCTTCGACTCTTTGTAAATATATGTAAACATTTAAATGAAGACGGTTGAATGACTCAAAGTTTTTCCCAATACAGTATCGCTGAATCTCTCATTCGAGAATTTCGAATTCCCTCATCACTCTCGGCGATATATTGAACCATATCGGGAACCCATATAATATGATTGGGCGTTAGTGGTCTTGCACAGCAGAAGATTAGAGCTCTGCGGCAAACTTCTGTTCCAGATCCCAATATCCTATATGCCTTACCCAAAACAATTCGAGCATGCTTATTAAATTTCAACAAATGGTTGAAATGAATTCCCAAATATCGTATCTCATTTCTGAAAGGAATCTCCTCACCATGAACGAAAACTCTCAGTAGCTTACTCTCAGGCACAACAGCTGCACCGCATCTTCGTGATGCTTTTCGAATACAAATAGCCTCACTCTTAGAAGTATTTATTCTTATACCCAATCATCATAAAATCTCTTAACAATAACCAAATGATTCGAAACTTTCCGCAGAGCATTGACCGGGGACTCATCATGTGCATAGAGGAGGCTATCATCGGCATATAGCAATCCAATCGACTCCGGCAAAACATGAGGAAAATCGCTCATAAAAATGCTGTATAAATGAGGAGCCAACATAGAGCCCTGTGGAACTCCACATTTGACCTCCCCAAACTCAGAAGTCCTACCATTCAGTACAATACTAAAACACCTGTCTAAGAAATAGCTTCGAAACAATTTAGTTATTTGGGGATCAAATCCAATCCGAATCATCTTATACAAAATGCCGTCATGATATGCTTTATCGAGAACTTCCTAGACATCCAACGGCACAGCAACCGTACATCGACGTAGTCTCAAATTAACAACAATATCGTCCTGAAATTTCAGCTGAAATCTAAATCCAAATTGTAAATCTGGAATATACGATCCAGTCAGTCCTCTGTCCATCTTCCGACGAATCACTCTTTCAAAAAGTTTTCCCAAATTGGATAATATAGAAATTGGCCTCAAGTTACCTATATTATCAGAATTTCCTTTCTTCCGAATTGGTACAATCTTCGAAATCTAAAGCTAAAGGATGAAATAATTCGGCACATTAATGGCATGGAACCTCAATTATGCCTCAGCGTCATCGAAAATTTGGACCATCGAATGGAGATTAATGAAAAGAGACAAATTGGGAGTGAAACTACAAATTTCGAAAAATCCCATTTTACTGCTCTTCTACATGGCCAGAGGAATTTAAATATCAAATTTCACGATTCTAACTACAATACTTTAGTTGGTACCATTTTTCGTCCCGCTTATACCTTTAAAGTCCAAATTAAAAAAAAAAAAAAAAACATTTATGTTGTAAATAGGGTTTGCATTTTCCCGTACTTTTTATTTCCCGGGACACGGGAATTATTTTTTCGATTTCCCGGGATTCCGGGACAGGACGGGAAATCGTCAACATTTTGTTTTCTATATAAACACTTACTTTTTCCGAATAAAACATGCGAACTTTAAGAAAGTAAATTTTTATATTTCTGTATTACAAACATTTGGCGTGAAACAAACTTATAATTCCCTATTCCACGAAGTGATGTGGAGTATGAAATGTAGGAGGTTTTTTGAAATATAAAATTTTTTAAAGCAGACAACCCATTTAAAGACTCATAAGATAGTATATTGCTAATTTCATTGGGAAAAATTAATAGAGAACGGTGTAATCGAGAGTTGTATTGTTAGTAAATCGTTAATTATCAGTTGCCTTTCCTGTAGCTTCGAAACCTAAATTTAAATTTTGAGGCAGTAATATAGCCATTTTTTAATACATAGTTGTTACTTTAGGGTGTATATATTTTTAATTTATTATTTATTACATTATATATATATATATTATATATATATATATATATATATATATATATATATATATATATATATATATATATATATATATACATATTTTAATTTATTAGTAAAATTGTGTTCGATTTCTCCACAGATATTAGTGTATCAAGACTTTTTTCATTAAGATATCAAAAATTTTGAAATTCAATTATCTCAAAATATTAATAACGTTATTGTAATTTTAATTATATAATAATATTAAATTACCATATTCAAGTTAGAAGATTTATATCGCCTAGCTGACACATACATATCTAATTAAAAGTGATCTTTTACAATTTTATTTTGAAACAAGTAACGAAAGGCTAAAGTCGGATGGGGCCGACTATATAATACCCTACACCACTCCCTGCATATATACATCGCTTTGATTACTAAGCCCAGGTATTCCATGGGAGCAATTTTATGTAGTTCATATAAATTATACAGACTAAAGATGAATTGATAGTAAATCAATTCATCTTAAGTCAAATTTAATGAATATGGTAAATAATAAAGTAATTGATCCAATTTTCCAGCAGATATTCCGAGTAAAGTAAATATAACATGATATGGAAAAATGGATCAAGATCCATAGGTTTTTTTAGTTGGATTTTTAGATGTTGTGCCAATTTTAAAGAAAATCGGGTACAATATGTGGTTTGCAAAGCGGAAAAAGTGAAATCGGGAGCGACATTTGTATGGGGGCTATATCTACATCTGAACCGATCTTACCCACTTTCTGCATAGGTGTTTTTAGTTCGATTATAAAATGTTGTGTCAATTTTAAAGAAAATCGGGTACAATATGTGGTTTCTAAAGCGGAAAAAGTGAAATCGGGAGCGACATTTGTATGGGGGCTATATCTAAATCTGAACCGATCTTACCCACTTTCAGCATAGGTGTTTCTAGTTCGATTATAAAATGTTGTGCCAAATTTAAAGAAAATCGGGTACAAGATGTGGTTTCTAGAGCGGACAATGTCAAATCGGGAGCGACATTTGTATGGGGGCTATATCTAAATCTGAACCGATCTTACCCACTTTCAGCATAGGTCTTTCTAGTTCGATTATAAAATGTTGTGCCAAATTTAAAGAAAATCGGGTACAAGATGTGGTTTCTAGAGCGGAAAATGTCAAATCGGGAGCGACATTTGTATGGGGGCTATATCTAAATTTGAACCGATTTCCTCCAAATTCAATACCTATGGTCCTTGGCCAGAAAAAAAACTTCTGCCAAGTTTCATGACAATCGGACAACAATTGCGACCTGTAGAGTGCGAACAAGCTTAGATGGACAGCAGACGGACAGACGGACGGACGGACAGACATAGTTAAATCGACTCAGCTGGTGATTCTAAGCCGATCGGTATACTTAAAGTTGGGTCTAGCTCGATTATTTCTTGGTGTTACAAACATTTGGCGCGAAACTAACTTATAATACCCTAGCCCACGAAGTGGTGTAGGGTATAAAAGAGTGGTTAAAAAATGTGTGAGAAATATGTAAAACTTGCTGCTGAATTCCCGCGGGAATCCCGTACAAATTTCCCGGGATATGGGAAACTGAAAATATGCAAATTCCCAGGATTTTTCCCGCGGGAAATCCCGGGATGCAAATCCTAGTTGTAAAGTAAATATCGTTATTCACGAATTGGTACCATTTTTATTTCTTTTTGTCTCTTTCTATGTTTATCCATTTTTTGTCCCATAAAAATACCTCCTAAAGTACAAATTTCGTAAAACCCTTTTTTAGTCCTCGCCTTCATAATATTTGGCAACACCCTGAAAATTTCTGACCCTGGCTGCAGCCGTTTGGTCTGGGCACTGATCAATGATAAATCAGTCAATCAGTCAGTAACGCAACTCTTTTATATATATAGTCGATTATCAACCGATTTTCATACACACGCCGGATTCAAGAAAATGATACTTGCGTCATTCGAACTGTATATTCTGTTTATATCAAACTTGAAGAATCTGTGAGTATTTGTCCAGAAACACACTTTTTAAGCAATTTTTTATCATTTTTCAAACTTAGCAATGGACAAAAGGACACAGGTTTCTTACATTTTCTTAAATAAGCTATATAACCCCCAAGATTCTTTTTTTTTCAAATCCGATGAGAAAGTAAAAATCGGTTGATAACCATCTAAGTTACGGGCTTAAAAGTGTGCAAAGGTACGAAAAACCGTTCTTTAATCCGTAACTCAAGATTTTGGGAGTGTCTGGGAAATTTCAAATACAGATACTTGTTCTACTCGACAATGCCTACCAGAAAAATAATATCACTTCGCAGAGTTTTCTACTTCATTCTTTTGTGTAGCACTGTTTAATACTCTGGGGCCATATTTCGTGGCCCAGCCGAATAAAATGTTGACTGAAGGCATGTTTTTCCAATAGGATTTATTTATCCAACCTGAGAGCTATACATACATCAAAACAAACAATCGTGTTATTGAAGATTTATTTCTCCAACTGGACCTTTCTATTGGTCGTGCGATATTACACCTCCAGATTATTTTCACTGGAAATCAGAGAAAACGAAATCATTGGATTACACAAACAAATCAGAAACTTTAGACGGCTTCGAAGACAATATTGTGCGAAGCATTGTCGGCTGGTATTGCTAGAAAAAGTAATCGAAAATTGGATTTTCACAATGACCCACATCCGAGCCAGCCACAAATAATGGAATCCTTTTTTATTTCAGTTTAAACTTTTGCAGACCTGATCTGTGTTTTGTCATCTACACTTTTGGAAGTATTTAAACCAAAGTTGAATATAAGTCAAACAGCTCCAAATGAAGTTTAATAAAATCTGTAACATTTTCGAAATCTCCTTGAGGAGGCAAAACATCTTTCCTTCATATATTTCCTACAGACAAATCACTTTCTCTTCGTGTAACTTGGTTTCAAACAAGATCCAATTAAGGACACTTTACAACTTGCAAGTAAGTGTATAAAATATTTAAACAAATGACAATTACAAGTGCAGAAAAAGCAAAGTAACGACGACTACACTCCCACTACCACTCACTACACTCCAACTAACACTTACACAGAAACTTTCAAGGAAGCCCACTACAATTCGGCGTGAGTGAGTGTCAGTTACTTTTTTGCTGTTGTTTCGTTGTGGTTTCCGGTTTCCTTCGGTTTGGCCATAATAATAGGATATACTTACGTATGTATATAAGGATGTATGTTAGCATTGTTAGCAAGTATGTCCTGTAACCATAAGTAGACGAAAACTTGGCTCAAGTGCTTAGTCAAAGAGCAGGAGGGGCGGCGGCGACGAATAAGACGTTGATGAAGAAGAAGAACAGCTTCAAAACATCCTCATAGTCAAACAACTTGAGAAACCCACTTCAAGAAAACTTAACCTGCTGATGATTATGACTATAACCAAAAAAAGAAGAAACAAAAACAATGAAGGAAAAACAACAGCTCCTGCTGCAGCTGCTAAAAGTATCACTACCACCAGAACTACCACAACTACAACTACTACCACCACTCTAGTAAGTTGTTTAGCTTACTTCTTGTACTATCCACTCGAGGACAATTAAAGTTAAAGAAAATTGCAAACAAAAGTTAATGTATACATGAATATATAGTTTCCTCCCACCACTACCTCCACCAGCGCGTTCTGTGAAAATAAAATTTTCAGGAAATTCAGGAAAGAGGCAGTAAAATAAAATAAAATTGCACAAACACATCCGTGCATACATTCACTTCCCGAGCACAATGGAATAGTTGTTATAAATTAAATGAGAAAACATAAACCGAAAAAAGAAATCACAGCGAGCGACGTAAAAGTTGAGAGCACTCAGTTGTTAGGGTGGGGCAGAAAGGGACAGCTTCCCAGCAAAAACTCTCATTGCCAAGTAATGTGGGAAATAAGGCAAACCCAAAAACCTTCAGTACTTATTTTTCGGATCCGTTTCCAACTATTTTTATAAAGAGATTGTAAAAAAATAAGTACTTCCACGCATTCTTACGAAAAGTTAATAAATAAGTACTTCTAAACAAGTTGTAAAATAAGTGGCCTCAGGAAGATACAAAATACGTCATTATTGATAACTAGTCAAATAATGTACTATCAATAATGGGCTTAATAAGTGATTAAAACAACATTTTTATTAAATTATATATTTTGTATCGGCTTGTTGACAATCTGAATACAGAATTTAGGGTTGATTTTCTTTAAGCCTGGATAACTAAGCTGCGATAACAATTGCTATTCTCTGACTCAACAAAAAATGTTGAAAATTATTTGTTAAAATATGAAGTTCTATGAAATTTAACTTACCAATAACTACTTATTTAAACCATTATAAGGAATTAATTATTTCATACTTCAAAATAATGCAGGGCGTAACGAGCTATCATTACTAGGTAATGCTAAATATAATGAGGTGTCATTACCAAGTTTTTGCTGGGTTGTTCGAATCAGGGTTTAAACTTCGTCAGGGAAGAAATTTTTCTAAAGTCAATATTTTTGAAGAAGTACAATTCAAGTAAATGAAACATTGAACATTGGCAAGGAAATTATTTTATTTAAATCTTATAAAGACATAGTTCTAAACATGATGGTTGACTCGCAGGATACCTGATACTTGAACTGTTCAAATCAACCCAGTTATGATTATTAACATTTGAGAATTATTGAAGACTAGCAGTACCCGCTGCTTCGCACGCGAAAAAGCCAGTTAATTGTTAATTTTATCCGTCTTTGTTTTTAGATAGTATTTATTTAATTTTCTTTTGGTGAATATAGATAAATCTTAAATAGTAATTTGGAAACCTCCTATTAGCTACCACTCACACACAGTCAAAGCAATTTGCTTGTCGATATGCACTATTTTTGCTGAACTACTTCGTATGCATAATTTTTAAATTTTCTACCAAGATTTGAACAAAATATTACAACCATTTATATCCTCGATCTCATGTTTCTAGATTCAGCCAGCCAGTTTATAACTTTTTGCACTTCTTTCCCAAAATGTACACATTTTGAAAAATTACTGTAGGTAACTTGTGTTTTTGCTTCCCCTAAAAATATGTACTTTTTTTGTAACACATTTATTCCTTGTTGTCCCGTATCCCCCCTTTTAAGTACAAATTTTGAAATATCCATTTATGTTCCGTGCTTACTTAATTAAATAATTGTACAGCATTTTTATCCATTTTCGTCCCGCGCACCCCTTAAAAGTACAAATTTTGAAAAATCAAACTACTGCGCTTCTACATGGTCAGAGGAATTTACACACTAAATATCACGATTCTAGCTGTAATACTAAGGTTGGTACCATTTTTATCCCTTTTTGTCCCACTCGCAACTTAAAAGTACAAATTTCGAGAAATCCATTTATGTTTCAAGTCTACGTTGTCAGAGAAATTTAAACGCAAAATTTCACGACTATAGCTGAAATATTTTAGTTGGTACTATTTTTATCCCGCTCATTCTCGTTGTCAGTGGAACTTACACACCACATTTCACGACTATAGCTCCAATACTTTAGTTGGTACTACTTTTATCCCTTGTTGCTCACCCCCTATAAGAAAATTTCAAAAAATCCATTTAGATTGCGCTTTGCACACAGTTTACACTCCAAATTTCCCGACTATAGCTGCAATTCTTAAATTGGAACTCTTTTGGTCCCGCCTACCCCCTAAAAAGTTCAAATTCCGAAAAATCCAATTTTACTTCGTTTCTATATGGTCAGATGAATTTACATACCAAATTTCACGATTCTAGTTGTAGTACATTAGTTAGTACCACTTTTATCCATTTTTGTCTCGCTCGCCCCCTAAAAATACAAATTTCGAAAAAATCTAATTTTATTTTGTTTCTATATGGTCAGAGGAATTTACATACCAAATTTCACGATTCTAGTTGTAATACATTAGTTGGTACCATTTTTATCCCTTTTTGTCCCGCTCGTCCCTTAAAAGTAAAAATTTCGAAAAATCCAATTTTATTTCGTTTCTATACGGTCAGAGGAATTTACATACCAAATTTCACGATTCTAGCTGTAATACATTAGTTGGTACCATTTTTATCCCTTTTTGTCACGCTCGTCCCTTAAAAGTAAAAATTTCGAAAAATCCAATTTTATTTCGTTTCTATACGGTCAGAGGAATTTACATACCAAATTTCACGATTCTAGCTGTAATACTTTAGTTGGTACCATTTTTATCCCTTTTTGTCCCGCTCGCCCCTTAAAAGTACAAATTTCGAAAAATCCAATTTTACTTCGTTTCTATATGGTCAGAGGAATTTACATACCAAATTTCACGATTCTAGCTGTAATACTTTGGTTGGTACCATTTTTATCCTTTTTTGTCCCGCTCGCCCCTTAAAAGTGCAAATTTCGAAAAATCCAATTTTACTTCGTTTCTATATGGTCAGAGGAATTTACATACCAAATTTCACGTTTCTAGCTGTAATACTTTAGTTGGTACCATTTTTATCCCTTTTTGTCCCGCTCTTCTCTTAAGAGTACAAATTTCGAAAAAATAAAATTTTACTTCGTTTCTATATGATCAGAGGAATTTACATACCAAATTTCACGTTTCTAGCTGTAATACTTTAGTTGGTACCATTTTTATCCCTTTTTGTCCCGCTCTTCTCTTAAGAGTACAAATTTCGAAAAAATAAAATTTTACTTCGTTTCTATATGATCAGAGGAATTTACATACCAAATTTCACGTTTCTAGCTGTAATACTTTAGTTGGTACCATTTTTATCCCTTTTTGTCCCGCTCGGCCCTTAAAAGTACAAATTTCGAAAAATCCCTATCACCGAGTTTCATGTTTATAGCTACTGCCGTTTAGTCAGGACGAAGGTTCGATGTTTATCCCTTTTTGGGCCATTTTATCCCCTAAAAGTACGAATTTCTTAGTCGACGACTATATTATATTTGGGAACTACCCTGAAAATTTCATGACCCTGGCTTCAGCCGTTTGGTCTGGGGGCTGGTCAATGATAAGTCAGTCAGTCAGTCAGTCAGTAACGCAACTCTTTTATATATATAGATAATAGGTTCTAGGTAGGAACATTGAAAAGAGTGTTGTGTCAAAACGCGTAGGTACAATTCAAAGAATGAAGGCTTATTTTAAAGAAAATTGTGTTTTGTTATTTTTGTGATTTTTTTAAAAAGTAAAAATAGACGTTTGAGAAGTGAGAAATAATAATAATTAAACAATTGTAATAAATACATACAATTGTAATAAATAAATATTGACTTTTCTACTAAAACAGATTTTTCATAATGCATAGGGTCCGCCAAATAACTTTTTTGAAGATGCTATAAAAAAAACTACTGAATATTTTCTAAAATTTCTTTTTTTATTTGAAAATACAATCCTTCCGGTTAATAATGGAAACTAATTTCATTCAAATGGCTGCTGCACCATAAAGTGATTCTTATTTGTAGGGGGTGAAATGGGGCAAAAAAGGGATAAAAATGGTACATATTAAACGACAACAGCTAGAAACACGAAATTCGGTGTGTACATTCCTCTAATTGAGTAGATACATAATATAAAAGTATTTTTTCCAAATTCGTACTTTTAAGGGGTAAAATAGGAATAGAGGGATAAAAATGGTACCAACCAAACTGCTGTACCTAGAATAATGAAATTCGGTGTATACATTCCTCTGATTGCATAGATAAGTAAAATACACGGATTTTTTAAAATTCGTACTTTTTGGGGTTAAAATTAAAAAGGGGATAAAAATAGTACCAATCTAATGACCGCAGCTAGAGTCATAAAATTCGGAGTATACATTCCTCTGAGTGTGAAGACACGGAAAATAAACTGATTTGTCGAAATTCGTACTTTTTGGGGTTAAAATGAAAAAGGGGATAAAAATAGTACCAACTAAACGACTACAACTAGAATGATAAAATTCTAATTGCGTAGAAACGTCAAGGGGGTAAAAATGGTACCAACCAAATGGAATCATGGAATTCGGTGTATACATTCCTCTGACTGCATAGAAACGCAAAATAAAAAGTTTTTTTCCAAATTCGTACTTTTTCTTTTACGGCAAAAATTGGTTGAATCATGAAGTTAGGTTACTTTGCACTATGTACGTCTGATAATGGATTTTCAAAATTTTTACTTCTGAAATTCAAATAGAATGGAAATACAACCAACTGTAGCACCCACTATCTACCAATTTTTATGGCTTTGAAAATATTTTTCAAAATATAAATATAAGAATAATTATTTTTTGAATTGACGTATTGGTAGCCTTGCCTTATAAGCGTGGTTTGAAATACTTAAACTATTATATATTTTAATTATTATTTATTTATAAAATTAATTTTTCAATATTTGCTTTGGTTTGGCTATAAAAAAATTGTATTTTCCTGTAATATTACTGCACTTCTACGAAAACCGACAACCTCTGTGGAATGCAATCCATGGTGGAGGGTATATAAAGTTCGGCCCGGCCGAACTTGACGCCGTTTTTACTTGTTATTTTTTCATAATATTTTTTTAGTTTTTTTTTTCGTTTGTATTTGTTTGGTCTGTAATAAATATTTGATTTGAACTGGGATATTGTCCTGGCTCAAGACCATTTTGCAACTATATTTAATAGAATGCAAATTTATTTACAAATGGCATGGTGACATTTACCACGATCATGATTTCGACCATGTCAAAAGTCTTTTCAAGTGGCTTCGCAGCGACTTTTCAACATCAAACCCGGCCTCTATAAGGAGATGATTCTCACAAACGAACGAGAAGCACAACTCACTTGCCGAATTTGCGTTTAAAAAATCGCACCAAGTAATAAAGTACACATGCCGTCTTACAAGCATCTCATTGAGTTGCATATGTAAGTATGTGTATATGCAGGTATAGTTACCCAGCAATACTTCGGTCATGCCAACGCTCATTTGTTTTAGTTTTTTCGTTTTTTTTCATAATAATAATACGCTTACAGAAAGAATTCTAATCTTACAGACTTTGTATAAATTTTGCTGTCCGGCTAACTTTGTACATATTTTGCAAATATTATATAGAGGACATATACACAAAAAAAATCATATTAGAAAAATCCTTCTAATGTCTAGAGAAAGAATCCCACATTTCCTAAAATAAAAGAAAAATTCAGAAATCGGTATTTTTCACTTTTTTTGCAATAATTTCCACCATTTCTTATCTTACCTTGCGCATATTTTGAAAATATTATTAGAAGAGCATACGAAAATCAGTTTGGACTTTAGAAGGTATTTGGATTGCATTCCATAGAGGCTGTCGCTTTTCGTAGAAATGCGCAGTAAGATTACAAGAAAAATGTTACATTTTTTAATATATCCAAATAAAAATATTAAAAAAATAATTTTATAAATAAATAGAACATTTTATTTTTATTAAACCACGTTTAAAGGGCATGCTATATGTTTATAAAGGGTGATTTTTTAGCTATTATCTTTTTGGCAACACTGGTTTAAACAGCTGACGCACGTTTCGTGTTTTGTTTCACTGTCAAACATCTTCAGTTTGGTCTATAATTTAACCATGAATCGTCTTACAAACGAACAACGCTTGCAAATTATTGAATTTTATTATCAAAATGCATGCTCTGTTAAGAAAGTTCATCGCGCGCTTCCATTTTATGGTCAGTTTAATCGACCCACTGAAGCGGCTATGCGGCTATTGGCTAAATTTCGCACCAAATTTACATTGTTGGGCATTGAACCACCAACACGCTTACGTAAAGTGCGAACTGAAGAAAATATAGCAGAAATTATATAGGCCAGTGTTAATGATGACCATTAATTATCGATTCGTCGCCGTTCCCAGCAATTGGGCCTCTGTTACTCAAAAACGTGGAAATGCCAAAATTGGACTAAGCGGATGGACCATTTGAGGCGCAGTCAAGGTCAACATTTGCATGAAATAATCTTCAAACATTAAATTATATGGACCGTACTATCGATTCAAATAAAGATTTCATGCATTTTTCTGAATTTTATGTGTTTTTTTTTGAAAAACTTTCCTATAGCTTTTAAAAAATCACCTTTTACTATGTATATTGAAATAATAAAGTAAACAACCCAAATATTGGGGAATGGTGGGTGCATTTGCAGCTACAGCCGTTTGGTTGGCTGTATTTCTATCCTATATTAATTTCAAAAGTACACAATTTGAAAAATCTCAAGTTAGGACATGCCCATCTTTGCTGTAAAAGTATAAAAGTACATTTAGAGGGATGTACACACCGAATTTCATCATTCTAGCTGTAGCAGTTTAGTTAGTACCATTTGTATCCCTTGAAAGTACAAATTTGGAAAAACCTTCTTTGTTTACGTGTCTACGGGATTGCAACATGGCGGAATGTATACTCCGATTTTCATAACTCTAGCTGCAGTCATTAGGTTGGTACACTTGTTATACCCTCTTTCCTAATTTACCCCCTAAAAGTACGAAATTTTGAAACATCCGTTTATTTTACGTGTCTACGCAATCAGTGGAATGTATACATCGAATTTCATTATCCTAGGTGCAGCCGTTTGATTGGTACAATTTGTATCCCTCTACTCCCATTTAACCTTTTACAAATATGAATTTGGAATGTATTTACTTAATTAGAGGAATGTACACAATATCAAGTAAATATAAGCAGACATATTAAAAAACAAGTAAAGAAAGGCTAAAGTCGGGCGGGGCCGACTATATGAAACACTCCACTTTCTATCCGAATACAATTAAATTTGGTAATAAAGTTAAAACCGGAAGGATATTTGTATCCTGTAAATGTATGTGTTTGACAAAAAAATGTTAAATCGGAAAGGACATTTGAAACCTGGAACGAAATAGGTGAAATATAATATGTATAGTTTGTGCAAAATCGGTTAAACAGTTGGGAGCACCATTTGTATAGGGGCTATATCTAAACATGAACCGACATTACCCACTTTCAGGATAGCTGTTTCTAGTTAGATTATAAGGTGTTAAGCCACATTTGAAAAAAATCGGGTACAGAATGTGGTTTCTAGAGCGGAAAAAGTCAAATCGGGAGCGACATTTGTATGTGGGCTATATCTAAATCTGAACCGATCTTACCGAATTTCTGCACAGGTGTTTCTAGTTGGATTATAAGATGTTGTGTCAAATTGAAAGAAAATCGGGTACATTATGTCGTTTCTACAGCGGAAAATGTCAAATCGGGAGCGACATTTGTATGGGGGCTATATTTAAATCTGAACCGATTTGCCTCAAATTAAATAGCGTTCGTCCTTGATACACAAAACTTATTTGTGCCAATTTTTGTTAAGATTGGACTATAATTGCGACCTGTAATTTGATTACAGAAATAGATGTACAGACAGACGGACAGACAGACAGACGGACAAACGGACATTGCTAAATCGACTCAGAAAGTGATTCTAAGTCGATCGGTATACTTAACAATGGGTCTATCTCGTTTCCTTTTGGGTGTTACAAACAAATGCACAAAAACATAATGCTCTCGTGGAGTGTAAAAAACATGCTGAAATACTCTAAATATAAGGGGTATTTTCAGTCCTTGTGAGGACTAGTTTCAATCCCGAACAATCTACGACTATAATACACATTTATGGAAAATTTGGACCCCCTTGCTCCTATCGTGCTTTCAACAGACGGACGGACAGATAGACGTCCGTCTGTGGCTAGATCGCCTTAGACTTTTATGACGATCAAGAATATATATACTTTATAGCGTCTCAGGTTGATATTTCAAGATGTTACAAACGGAATGACAAAGTTAGTATACCTCCATCCTGCGGTAGAGATTGCATTTTTTTCTCGTGGATGATATAGTTTTGGTGCATTTTGAGATTTTTGTTAGTCTAACTTCAAATAATTTAGTTATTCAGTTTTGTTGGCAAAATGTCCACTCATCGATAGTAGCCACCGAAATTATAAGTGTGACACTAACGTCCACTTTCAATGACACATGGAATGCACACATTTATTAAAGTCGTCCTTAAAATCTATCTCCCAGACATAAACTACGACTAGTAAGAAATGCCTGATAACCTACCAAGAATTTCACAAATTGCCCCACATATTCAAAATTAAATCTTATATACCCCCCACCACGGAAGATAAGTCCAGTTTCTAATTCATTCGGAAGGAAGTGATTCATTTCGGTCATCCCTTTGCCATATAGCAGTCTCTAGCCTTTGATCTTTAAAAAACATTCCAAGAGGACATCAAATCCAAAAATTGAATATTGCAAAGGTGGCGGCAACCCTAATTAACCTCGTTACCACACGCAACTAGAAGGCAATCACAAAGGAAAAGATGGCGAAAAATCGAAACAATCCGGCTGGCTGGCGGGCGGGCTGACTCGCTGCATCAACTGCCAACCTTTGATGTTTGATGACCAAAAGAAAACTACTTGAACAAGTAACAAGCTCGCCGCCAACCACCACCACCCCCACCATCATCTCCAGGATGCAGATATTGCTGACTTACTGAAGGACTATGACGACGACGATGATGTCGATGCCAATGATGATGATGATGATGGCGGACACTTGAGAAAGCCACTAAAAAAGCCATCATCAGAGCGATGGCGGTCGGTTTATTTAATTTGAAGGAATGGAATAACATCAAAATTAAAGTAGATATAACTGGCAACAACTGCCACTAATTGCAGCTGGACATAATGAGCGACTTTGTGTTTCAAGCAACTGCAGTCCATAGGCCAACGACAAGAGCAGCAGCAACAACAACAGTTACAACATAAATTGATACTAAGTATCCAATCTCTTTTTTTTTGTTGCCCGTTCTTTTCTGCTCCACCGCGAATCATAGAGAGTGGGAGACTGAGAAAAAAAAATGTCAAAAACTTTTAAGTATGTCCCAAACTCAAAGAAAGAGGACCGGCAAAAAAATAGTTTTTTTTGGCGCTGCTTCTCTAAAAGGATATTTCAAACTTTGTTTCCCTTACGTTGATGTTCGGCAATTCATTCATAGTTGTGCTGGACAGGGTAGCAGATGTAATAGAAAAATTACGCTCCTTTATAAATGCTAACAATAATGTTTTTAATAAACCGTTTGCTGCCTTCTTTTCATTCTCTTTCAACAGTTGTTTGCAGTCCCAGTAGGTGGGAGAGACTCAACCCCCTTTTCTCTTTGTTTTCTTCTCCAGCCGAAAGAGGTGGAATTTTGGGATAAATGCATTGTGTAGCTGGGAATAATGGATTCCTTTTCCTTTGCTAAATGCGAATTGCAAAAGTCAGGCACAACTGCAAGGATTTGATGTAATTTTATTTTCCTATTTTAATATTGAGATATGAGGGACAGATTTTATTAGGTTTCATAAACTACAGAGGTTCACAAAATGTATAGCTCCACAGACAGGAGAATGGGATTCAAGGAGTTTTTGTATCAAACAGAAGGTAAAACTAATTATCAAGCTTCGATAAACAATTTTTGTGCACATTGGGGGGTGTGGGTCGATAGCTGATGCATATATGAAATACGAAAAGACCTGCATAAATTTTATTTAAATACATGAGATTAAAAACGTCTGCAATATATGAGATGAAGGAATTCTTGATAATTTTATAAAGTCTATCAAAAATATAATAGTCTTTTTATACCCTCCACCTCCAGGATGGGGGTATACTAACGTTGTCATTCCGTTTGTAACACCTTGAAATATCGACCTGAGACCCTATAAAGTCATAAGACGATCTAGCCATGTCCGTCCGTCCGCCTGTTGAAAGCACGCTAGCATCTAAACGAAAGGAGCTAGAACGTTCAAATTTTCCATAAATGTGTCTTATAGTTGTAGATCGGTTGGGATTGAAACGGGGCGAAATCGCTCCAAAGGGAAAATTTTTTCCCTCACAAGGACTAAAAATACCCATGATAATCACTAATACTTTAGCGTATTTAAGCATGTTTACGAGAGTATTATGTCCACGAGAGTATTACACTGTGCAACATTTCTGAAGTCATTTCAAAATAACCATATACGGACACCGCTACATGATAAAAGACCAAAAAAAAAAAGACCCGTGTTTTTTTGTTTCCCCCAAAGTCATGCACTTTTTTTTTATGGGCCCCCAGAGATTTGAGGCCTCGGTGTAATTTTTGGAAAAAAGTGATCATATTCTCAGGCTCATATCTTGCAAACCGTTCGGAATTTTGATTTACTCTCTGAGGCAAAGTTCTAGCTCTTGTCATAAAGAACAAAAATTGTGAACATATAAAATCAAAAAACTTCATCTTCAAGGTCAAAATCGCAAAAAACTTAAAAAAATTCGATTTTTTTAACCTTTTTTCCCCTGTTCAGGTCCATAGGTAGCAAACCGCTGAAAATTCAGGGAAACAATCAACTACAGAAATGTACCTAAGATCTCAATAAACAACTTTCTAGAACATATGAACTTCCTAGGAATTATTCTTAACACCGTTTAGGTAGCGCTTAGGTAGCGCTTAGGTAGCCGCAAAATTGAAAAATTTCCCAAAAATTTCACTGTGCAACATTTTTGAAGTCATTTCAAAATAACCATATACGGACACCGCTACATGATAAAAGACCAAAAAAAAAAAGACCCGTGTTTTTTTTTCCCCCAAAGTCATGAACTTTTTTTTTATGGGCCCCCAGAGATTTGAGGCCTCGGTGTAATTTTTGGAAAAAAGTGATCATATTCTCAGGCTCATATCTTGCAAACCGTTCGGAATTTTGATTTACTCTCTGAGGCAAAGTTCTAGCTCTTGTCACAAAGAACAAAAATTGTAGTTGATTGTTTCCCTGAATTTTCAACGGTTTGCTACCTATGGACCTGAACAGGGGAAAAAAGGTTAAAAAAAATCGAATTTTTTTAAGTTTTTTGCGATTTTGACCTTGAAGGTGAAGTTTTTTTGATTTTATATGTTCACAATTTTTGTTCTTTATGACAAGAGCTAGAACTTTGCCTCAGAGAGTAAATCAAAATTCCGAACGGTTTGCAAGATATGAGCCTGAGAATATGATCACTTTTTTCCAAAAATTACACCGAGGCCTCAAATCTCTGGGGGCCCATAAAAAAAAAAAGTGCATGACTTTGGGGAAAAAAAAACACGGGTCTTTTTTTTTTTTGGTCTTTTATCATGTAGCGGTGTCCGTATATGGTTATTTTGAAATGACTTCAAAAATGTTGCACAGTGAAATTTTTGGGAAATTTTTCAATTTTGCGGCTACCTAAGCGCTACCTAAGCGCTACCTAAACGGTGTTAAGAATAATTCCTAGGAAGTTCATATGTTCTAGAAAGTTGTTTATTGAGATCTTAGGTACATTTTTGTAGTTGATTGTTTCCCTGAATTTTCAGCGGTTTGCTACCTATGGACCTGAACAGGGGAAAAAAGGTTAAAAAAAATCGAATTTTTTTAAGTTTTTTGCGATTTTGACCTTGAAGATGAAGTTTTTTTGATTTTATATGTTCACAATTTTTGTTCTTTATGACAAGAGCTAGAACTTTGCCTCAGAGAGTAAATCAAAATTCCGAACGGTTTGCAAGATATGAGCCTGAGAATATGATCACTTTTTTCCAAAAATTACACCGAGGCCTCAAATCTCCGGGGGCCCATAAAAAAAAAAGTGCATGACTTTGGGGGAAACAAAAAAACACGGGTCTTTTTTTTTTTTGGTCTTTTATCATGTAGCGGTGTCCGTATATGGTTATTTTTTTCGTGTTGCACTGTGTTATGTCTTTGTGCATTTGTTTGTAACACCCAAAAGGAAACGAGTTAGACCCATCGTTTGTTATACAGATCGGCTTAGAATCACTTTCTGAGTCGATTTAGCAATGTCCGTCTGTCTGTCCGTCCATCTATTCTTGTAATCACGATACTGGTCGCAATTGTAGACAGAACCAAATGAAACTTTGCACAACGAAGTTTTTCGGGATAAGGAGGAACGCTATTTAATCTGCAGAAAATCGGTTCAGATTTAGATATAGCCCCCATACGAATTTCACTCCCGATTTGACCCTTTTGACTCTAGATACCACATATTTTAACAGACTTTCTTCAAAATTGGCAAAACATCTTATATTTGAACTAGAAACACATGTGGTAAAAATGCGTTAGATCGGTTCAGATTTATATATAGCTATTTCGCTTCCAATTGGGAGTTGGAGTTTTTCTGCTCTAGAAACCACATAGTTTATCAGATTGTCTTCAGATTTGGCAAAACAACTTATATTTAAACTAGGAACACCTATGGTGAAAATAGGTCAGATCGGTTCAGATTTGTATATAGCTCCCATTAAAATTTCGCTCCCGATTTAACTTTTTCTGCTCTAGAAACCACATATTTTAACAGATCATCTTCAAATTAGGCGCAATATAAAGAGTGATTTTTTTGAGGTTAGGATTTTCATGCATTAGTATTTGACAGATCACGTGGGATTTCAGACATGGTGTCAAAGAGAAAGATGCTCAGTATGCTTTGACATTTCATCATGAATAGACTTACTAACGAGCAACGCTTGCAAATCATTGAATTTTATTATCAAAATGCGTGCTCTGTTAAGAAAGTTCAGAAAGAAAGAAATTGTGTTCAGCGACGAAGCTCATTTTTGGCTCAATGGGTACGTAAATAGGCAGAATTGTCGATTTTGGAGTGAATATCAGCCAGAAGCATTGCAAGAGCTACCAATGCATCCAGAAAAAGTCACAGTTTGGTGCGGTTTATGGGCTGGTGGCATCATTGGACCGTACTTCTTCAAAGATGATGCGAATCGTAACGTAACTGTGAATGGTGAGCGCTACCGTGAGATGATATCCAACTTTTTTTGCCCAAAATGGAAGAACTGAACTTGGTTGACATGTGGTTTCAACAAGTTGGCGCTACATGCCACACAGCTCGCGATTCTATGGCCATTTTGAGGGAAAACTTCGGAGAACAATTCATCTCAAGAAATGGACCGGTAAGTTGGCCACCAAGATCATGCGATTTGACGCCTTTAGACTATTTTTTGTGGGGCTACGTCAAGTCTAAAGTCTACAGAAATAAGCCAGCAACTATTCCAGCTTTGGAAGACAACATTTCCGAAGAAATTCGGGCTATTCCGGCCGAAATGCTCGAAAACAGTTGCCCAAAATTGGACTTTCCGAATGGACCACCTAAGACGCAGCCGCGGTCAACATTTAAATGAAATTATCTTCAAAAAGTAAATGTCATGGACCAATCTAACGTTTCAAATAAAGAACCGATGAGATTTTGCAAATTTTATGCGTTTTTTTTTTTTTTTTAAAGTTATCAAGCTCTTAAAAAATCACCCTTTATTTGTTCTATAAACAGCCATGGTGCAAATGGGTCAGATCGGTTCATATATATATATAACTCCCACACAAATTTCATTCCCGATTTCACTTTTTTTCTTCCCGTTTTCACTTTTTTACAGAGTTGAATTGTATTCTGATAGAAAGTGGAGTGTATCATATAGTCGGCTCCGTCCGACTTTAGCCTTTTCTTACTTGTTTTTGAATATGTCTGTTTACATTTGCTTGATATTTGGTATGCGCATTCCCCTTATAGCAAAAACGTGCACCATAAAGTGATTCTTATTTGTAGGGGGTGAAATGGGACAAAAAAGGGATAAAAATGGTACATATTAAACGACACCGAAATTCGGTGTGTACATTCCTCTAATTGAGTAGATACATAATATACAAGTATTTTTCCAAATTCATACTTTTAAGGTGTAAAATGGGAATAGAGGTATAAAAATGGTACCAACCAAACGGCTGTACCTAGAATAATGAAATTCGGTGTATACATTCTTCTGATTGCATAGACTAGTAAATACACGGATTTTTCAAAATTCGTACTTTTTGAGGTTAAAATAGAAAAAGGGGATACAAATAGTACCAACCAAATGACTGCAGCTGGAATCATGCAATTCGGAGTATACATTCCTCTGACTGCGTAGACAGGGAAAATAAACGGATTTTTCGAAATTCGTACTTTTAAGGTATACAATGGTACAGAGGAATAAAAATAGTACTAACTAAACGACTACAGCTAGAATGATGAAATTCTAATTGGGTAGAAACGTCAAATAAAGAGATTTTAGATAGCCGTACTCTTAAGGGGGTAAAAATGGTACCACGCAAAATAATTCGTACTTTTTGTTTTACGGCAAAAATTGGTTGAATCATGAAGTTAGGTCATCTCGCACTATATATATAATGGATTTTCGAAATTTGTAATTTTGGAATTAAAATAGAATGGAAATACAAACAACTGTAGCACCCACAATCTACCAATATTTATGGTATTTAAGCTTTTTGAAAATATAGATAGAATAATATTTATTTTTTGAATTGACGTATTGGTAGCCTTATCTTATAAGCGTGGTTTGAAATAATTAAAATATTATATTTATTTATAAAATTATTTTTTTAATATTTGTATTTGTTTTGTTTGGCTATATTAAAAAAATATATATTTTCCTGTAATATTACTGCACTTCTACGAAAACAGACAACCTCTGTGGAATGCAATCCATGGTGGAGGGTATAAAAATTTCGGCCCGGCCGAACTTAACTCCGTTTTTACTTGTTTTTTAACTCAGCACGGATGCAAATTTAGTTCGAGCTTTTCATATTCACAGGTAAACACTGAATATCATATCCTGCGGAGCCTTTTCCAAATGTTCGCCCACCAATAACGATCTTTATCTTACATTTCGGAATTATTTAGTAATCTAGAGGTATTCTACTTTCCAATGATAATTTTAAGAAATTCGAGATTCTAAAAATGCGGTGCTGTGGAACGGATATAATAATACGGACGGATAATCTGTCCTATTGGAAACCCCTTATAAATCTAATTAATTTACGTGACAATTTTGAGAAATTCGAGATTCTAAAAAAGGTCGTGATCAATTTTGATCCATACTCTTTAGTTTCCCTATAGTTCCATCTCAATGTCTCCTATAGTCGCAGTTGTCTCCCAGTGTGTATACATATTCTGATTTCCTTCCATCCATTGTCATCCAGCATCAGGCCAGAAGTGTTCACTTACTAATGATGAGGAAATCAATAACAAATTGAAATGTCGCATATGGCTCTTAAACATGCACCGAACTAAGTAAACGATGGGAAATTCCAACAACAACAAAAAAGAAAATACTCATATTTTGTTAAAATTTTAATTAAATTGCATTTTGTGCACTGTGAGAATGAGAGGACAATACTTATTTGAAGTTTTCGAAAAGCAATTTATTTTGCAAAACAATAGAGAGAGGGAAAAAGAAAAACAACAACATCGGCAGCAACAGTAACAAGAGCCAAGAGCCAACAACATCGACAACGACAACGACTACGAATGAAGAAGACATAACAGAAAACTCAACTAAATCACTCTGTTATCTCGACAAACAAACACTGACTTTTAAATCATTTGGCAATTTATCACATCACTCTGCAACAAAAACAAACAACACAGCACAACAGCAAGCACAGGACCTAACAGGAACAGGAACTAAAGCAAAATGCACACACACACTCGTACAGGCACATACAAATATGCAACGCTTTTTTGTGCTGGCTATTGTGTGTTGTTGCTGTTGTCTTCTCCCACCCCTTTAATGCCGAGCTTAACAAATGCTTAGGTTTTTTTTTTGAGTCTGTGACTGGTTTTGGTGCCAAAAGTACGCTCTAGTTAGTGTTACTATCACCACCATCACCATGAGCATAACCATCACCAACACCACCACCAACATCACCACTACAACTACAATAACTGCAGCCTTTGCTTTGCTATCACTTGTGCCACTGTGAGCAAAAACAAAAAAAAAAAAAAGGATGGCAGCAGGAACAAAAAAGAACACGCTCAATGGCAGCTGTCATTTAAAATGCTTGTTAAAACTTCATTAATGCTAGCGACATACACACAAACACCCATATGTGTGACTCAGATTGGAAATAAGGACGACCAGGACAATTGGAGGAAGTCGACTGTGTGGCACACCTCTGGGTCATGTATTTGGAATACATTAATAAATAATGCGATATAATTATATAATTTCAATTTTACGGTCTTCCATTTTTGGCTGAATGGCTATGTTAATAAACAAAATTGCCGATGTTCAACAGTTGGGAAATAATACAATCGGATTTTATTTGTAAGTTATAAAAAATCACGAATAAACGGACGACGTTATAATAAACAAGTAAAAACGGTGTTATATACCCTCCACCATGGCTTGTATTCTACAGAGGCTGTCGATTTTCGTAGAAGTTCAGTAACATTACAGGAAAATGATATCTTTTTTAATATAGCCAAACAAAAACAAAAATGAAAAAAATAATTGTATAAATAAAGATACAATTTTAAATATATTAAACCCCGCTTATAAGGTTAGACTACCAATATGATTGTTTATACAGCGGTCACCCCCAGAAATGAAGATAGGATGATCTGAAATGAAGATAGATGATCTGCAAAATATTTCGTCAGTGTGCCAAGTCATCTGTGAGCTAATCGCTTCTGAAAACACCGCTAAAATCATGTTTATACACTCCACGAGAGTATTATGTCTTTGTGCATTTGTTTGTAACAACCAAAAGGAAGAGAGAAAGACCCATTGTTAACAATATACCGATCGAATTAGAATCACTTTTTGAATCGATTTAGCAATGTCCGTCTGTCCATCTATTGTTGTAATCAAATTACAGGTCGCAATTATAGTCCGATCTTAACAAAAATTGGCACAAGTAAATTTTGTGGATCAAGGACGACCGCTATTTAATTTGAGGCATATCGGTTTAGATTTAGATATAGCCCCCATACAAATGTCGCTCCCGATTTGCCATATTCCGATCTAGAAACGACATATTTTACCCGATTTTCTTTAAATTTGGCACAACATCTTATAATCCAACTAGAAACACATATGCAGAAAGTGGGTAAGATCGGTTCAGATTTAGATATAGCCCCCATACAAATGTAGCTCCCGATGTGACATTTTCCGCTCTACAAACGACATATTGTACCCGATTTTCTTTAAATTTGGCACAACATCTTATAATCCAACTGGAAACCAATTTGCAGAAATTGGGTAAGATCGGTTCAGTTTTAGATATAGCCCCCATACAAATGTCGCTCCCAAATTGACTTTTGCCGCTTTAGAAACCACATATTGTAACCGATTTTCTTTAAATTTGGCACAACATCTTATAATTCAACTAGAAACACCTGTGCAGAAAGTGGGTAAGATCGGTTCAGATTTAGATATAGCCCAAATACAAATGTTGCTCCCATATGTTTAACCGATTTTGGCCAAACTATACATATTATATTTCACCTATTTCGTTCCAGGATTCAATATACCCCCATATAAATGTCCTTCGATATAACATATTTTTCAAACACATACATTTACAGGATACAAAAATCCTTCCCGTTTTCACTTTTTCACCGAATTGAATTGTATTCGGATAGTAATTTTAATTTTAATTTTTTTATAATCTCAGAATCAGCTATAATTTGGTATTTGATAATGTTCTTATAATCACTTTAAGTGTACTAAATATGGCGGGTTTTGCCACGCCCCTTCCAGTACCTCCCACACAAATCACGCAAAACTACGTAAAATTAAATCTGTTATAACTTCTATACTGATGATGGGAATAATGTGAAATTTGATATTTAGCAATGCTTTTGTAGTGGTTACATTCGCATGGAATATGGGCAATATTGCCACACTCCTTCTGGTACCTGCCACACAAAGTGACATAAACTTTAGTTACAATAAAACCGACATAACATCCATACGGGTAGTCAAAATTATTTGAAACTTGATATTTCAAAATGTTGTTAAAATCACTTTAAACCTAAAAAATATTTACGCTTTAGCCACGCCCCTTCTTGTACCTCCCACACAATTCTATCTATCCTAGGTAATATTAAATCCTTCATAAGTTCTATACTGGTGTATAGAATCCACTATGATTTGATATTTGATCATGTTTTTACAATTGTTTTATAAATGTGGAAGCTGGGACCATGTGACGCGAACCTCCTAGCACCTTCCACACAAATTATCCTGCCCTACATAAAATTGCATTCTCTATAACTTCCGTATATATGTTCTCTGAGAGTGAGGGTATATATAAGTCGGTTTAGCCGACTGAAGCTTACTTACTTGTTTATGTTGCATTTTTGTCCAACATTTTTTATGAATTAATAGACCCTTGGAAGCACTTAAAATAAAAACTTGTATTGTTGTCTTAGAGTATCTCATTAGACATATTATTGGACGTTTTTATTTATTTTTTTTTTTGAGGTTTTTCAAGGCCACAACTAAAAACTCATATTTCTTGGAAATATTTGTTAAGAGGTGTTATGAAAAATAAATAGAAGGAATCATTACCTTTCGAATGATGCCTAAATGATGAATATCGGACTAAAAATTACTTCACTGATTCCATGTTTGTAAAATAATTTAATACAGGAGATGGATTTTCCGAGCCAAAATTTGTAAACTCTTTTTACAAAAAATGAGCGCAGCGGCGTCAATTTCCTTCCGATGTTCAGGTTTCATTCGAAAGGTATTAACTGTCGCTATTTATTTTTTTAAAAATACTAACACCAAAGACGAACAAATTTTCAGTTGCCACTATGAAAAACACAAAGAAATATATATACAGGTCCAATAATTCGACCAGCAAGTTGCTCTAAGACAAGAATCAAAATTTATATTTGAAGTGCTTTCAAGGGTCTATTATTTCAGGTCCAATAATTTGACCAGCAAGTTGCTCTAAGACAAGAATAAAGATTTATATTTGAAGTGCTTTCAAGGGTCTATTATTTCAGGTCCAATAATTCGACCAGCAAGTTGCTCTAAGACAAGAATCAAAATTTATATTCAAAGTGCTTTCAAGAGTATATTATTTCAGAAAAAAAAGCCAAAAATGCAATACAAAAAAAATTACATGGGAAAAACATGATTTTGAGGGGTATTTTCAGGAGCATTTAGCTCACAGACGGCTTGATCTAGGAACGAAATATTTTGCAAATCATCATTAAGCACTCCAAACTTTATTTTCGGTTCGGGTGACTGGAAATTGTTTTTCCAATTGTATGGACTGCGATCCAGCCTAATATACATATATCGAAATAATAATTCAAGTAATTAGTAATTCAAAAAGTAACTATAAAGTACTTCAAAAGAGTTTAAATACCCTAAATATTGGGAGCTAGTGGATGCATTTTCAGCTACAATTGTTTGATTGGTTGTATCCTATTCCATCCTATATTAATTCCAAAAGTATAAATATTGAAAACTCATTATCTCTCACGTACACAGTGCAAGATAACATAAGTTCAGGATTCTTGCCATTTATGCCGTAATATTAAAAAAGTACGAATGAATGTATTCAGCCAGTTATATGATTTTAGATGCGACCAGCCATATGGTAGCATTTTTATGCCCTTTGTTCCCATTTTACCCGCTTAAAAGAACAACTCTCAAAAATCTCTTTATTTTACGTGTCTACCCAATTACAGGGATGTACCCACCGAATTTCATCATTCTAGCTGTAGCCGTTCAGTTAGTACAATTTTTATCCCTCTGTTGCCATTGTATCCCTTGAAAGTACGAATTTGGAAGAATCGTTTTATTTTGCGGGTCTATTCAGTCGGATGAATGTATACACCGCATTCCATGATTCTAGCTGAGGTCATTTGGATGGTACCATTTTTATCCATTTTACCCCCTTAAAAGTACGGCTTTCGAAAATGTCTTTATTTTACGTGTCTAAGCAATTAGAAAACCAAATTTCATCATTATAGCTGTGGCCGTTTAGTTAGTACAATTTTTATCCCTCTGTTGCCATTGCATCCCTTGAAAGTACGAATTTGGAAAAATCGTTTTATTTTGCGGGTCTATTCAGTCGGATGAATGTATACACCGCATTCCATGATTCTAGCTGAGGTCATTTGGATGGTACCATTTGTATCCCTTTTCCCCATTTTACCCCCATTAAAAGTACGACTTTCGAAAATGTCTTTATTTTACTTGTCTAAGCAATTAGAACACCAAATTTCATCATTCAACTTGTACCCATTTAGTTGGTACCATTTTTATCCCTCTTATCCCATTGTATCCCTTGAAAGTACGAATTTGGAAAATCATTTTTAATTTTTGTGTCTACACAGTCGGAAGAATGTATACACCGAATTCCATGATTCTAGCTGTGGCGATTTGTTTGGTACAATTTTTATCCCCTTTTTCCATTTTATCCCCAAAAAATACGAATTTCTTAAAATCCTTTTACTTTACGTGTCTACGCAACCAGAGGAATGTATATACCGAATTTTATTATTCTATGTGCAGCCGTTTGATTGGTACCATTTTTATCCCTCTAGTCCCATTTTACCCCATAAAGGTACGAATTTTGCAAAATACTTTTATATTATGTATCTACTCTATTAGTGGAATGTACGCACCGAGTTTCTAGCTATTGTCGTTTGATAGGTACCATTTTTATCCCTTTTTGTCCCATTACACCCGCTACGAAAAAAAATGCTTAAATACTCTACTAAATATAAGGGGTTATTATGGGTATTTTTAGTCCTTGTGAGGGAAAAAATTTTCCCTTTGGGCCGATTTCGCCCCATTTCAATCCCAACCGATCTACGACTATAAGACGCATTTATGGAAAATTTGGACGTTCTAGCTCCTTTCGTTTAGATGCTAGCGTGCTTTCAACAGACGGAAGGACGGACATGGCTAGATCGTCTTAGAATTTAATGACGATCAAGAATTTATAGGGTCTCAGGTCCATATTCCAAGGTGTTGCAAAAGGAATGACAAACTTTGTATACCTTAATCCAGGAGGTGGAGGATAAAAAATAATAGTTTCAATTATATATTCTTACTTACGTGCAATTATTCTTATTAGGTATATCCCAATTTCGGTGATTTTGTTGACCAGAGTAATTGAGGGAATTTCCAATGCCAACACTTTTTCAAATTTTCCAACTAAAAGTGTCTCTTTTCTTTCAAAACAATACGAAACCAAATACACCATTTTATTGTCTATAGAGTGTCCATGAAAAGCTAAAACAAAAAACTTTGGATTGTGGCATGTTTCGTTCTACATTTTTTTTTCGCTTTTTGTTTGAAAACTGCAACTGCATTCTTGTCCGTGGGTGTTAAGGAACGCCAACAAGAGTTCACGTTTCGTCCTGCTTTTTTGTTCTCACGAACTCTTATAAGATATTTCAACACATTTGGCATTTTTGAGTTCAAAGTGTTCTAAAGAGATATGTGTTAGTTAAAGCAGCAGCAGCAGCTTCGCAGCTTAAGACAAAAAACAAGTTCATTTATAAGCTATCGAAAAATCATTTTTCAAACTGGAAAGAAATAGAAAAAAGTAGAAATGCTTGAGTTTTTGAGTTTGAATTAAGATTTAATATAAATTGTTAAATAATACGAAGGGAAATTGAAAATTAAGATTTATTATAAATGTGAAAATAATACGAAGTGAAATTGAACTGCAATCAGAGGGGAGTTGCAAGTCATTCGAAAGAGATTTATGAATGTTTTCTCGCAATTAAAGTAACATGTGTTAGAGTGGAATAATATAAAAAATGGATATTTCAGATATCTTTTTATTTTACTCAACTTTCTGTACAATAACTGCATTGAGTACAATTAAAGAAATCTGACATTTATTAAAATTAATATTTTTAATTGTCTGTTTTTATGTTCATTAAATAAAATATTCCAAATTAATATATGTTCTCATATGCATATTGTTTCCCTGAGCTCACGATATACGAGATATTAAATTTTATAGAAAATATCCCATAAAAATATACTCGTATTTCACTTATAATTACTTCATCTGAAACCATAATATTTTATTTTTCCACTTTTAATTGCAATGCAAAAACAAACCAAAAAGAAAAAAAAAGCGATATTTCAAATTTATGCAATCATTAAAATCATAAATTCTCAACAAAACAGGGAAATTAATTTTTATCACAGATAAAACGAACACTCACACACATTTGCATACATGCAATAGGGTGGCGCGATTATTCAAACACATAACAAAGTCTTGTGCTATAAAGAGAAACGTCCTGGTCAAACAAGGAACAAAACTTTTAAAAAGCTTCAAATCTCTCAAAATTTTACAAAATTCATCAAAACAGATACAAATTACGAAAAATTTACTAGATTTTGCATTTTTACAAAAAATAGCCAAATTACCAATCCAAAATTTTGAATTTTTTACTAAAATTTTTCAAATACAGAACAAATAGAAACTAATGAAAATTTGCCATACTTGACGATTTTGCGCTTTTGCAAAAAATCTGAATTCGCGGGGAAAGTATTTTCCAAAATTTTTGATTTTTACTAAATTTGTTTCAAATACAAAACAAATAGAAATTATGAAACATTTACGAGATTTCCAGATTTTGTATTTTTGGGAAAAATATCTGAATTCTCAAATTGGAGAAAATTAGTTCCAAAATTGGGTATTTTTACTAAAATGTTTAAAATACAAACCAGACAGAAATTAAAAAAAATAGAATTGCAGATTTGGCATTTTTCAAAAAAAAAAAAGAATTCACAAAATTTGGGATTTTTTACTTAAATGTTTACAATACAAAACAAATGACAATTATTAAAAAATTGGTAGATTTGTAGATTTTTCATATCTGAATTCCCAAAGTGGAAAAAATATGTTGCAAAATTTGCGATTTTTTATTAAAATATTTAAACTGCAAAACAGATAGTAATTATGAAACATTTACTAGATATGCAGGTTTTTGATTTTTGCAAAAATAAAAAACCGAATTCCCAAAATGGGAAAATATGTTTAAAAATTTGGGCTTTTTACTAAATTTGTTTCAATTAAAAAATTATTAGATTTGCAGTTTTCGCATTTTTGCAAAAATAAAATCGAATTCCCAATGTGGAGAAAATAAATAAAATATTTAAATAGAAAACAGATAGAAATTATGAAAATTAATTAGATTGCATTTTTTTCGTATCTGAATTCCCAAAGTGGGGAAAATAAGTTCCAAAACTTCGGATTTTTATTACTAAAATGTTTAAAATACAAAACCGATAGAAATTATAAAAAATAGTAGAGTTGCTAAATTTCCGTATCTGAATTCCCAAGTGGAGAAAATAAGTTCCAAAATTGGGGATTTTTTTTACTAAAATGTTTAAAATACAAACCAAATAGAAATTATGAAACATTTACTAGATTTGCAGATTTTGCGTTTTTGGAAAAAAATTTGAATTTTCAAAGTGGAGAAAATAAGTTCCAAAATACAAAACAGATAGAAATTATAAAAAATATACTGAAATTACTGATTTTGCATATCTGAATTCCCAAAGTAGGGAAAATGTGTTCCAAAATTTTGTATTTTTTAGTAAAATGTTTAAAATACAAAACAGATAGAAATTATGAAAAATTTACTACATTTGCAGGTTTTGCATTTTTACAAAAAAAGAGATGTGGGGGATAATAAGTTCCAAAATTTTGGATTTTTTGCTAAAATGTTTAAAACAAGATATAAGTTATGAAAAAATATTACATTTTCAGATTTTTCATATGTGAATTCCCAAAATGGGGAAAATGTGTTCTAAAATTTGGGATTTTTACTAAAATATTTCAAATACAAAACACTTAGAAATTATGAAAAAATATTAGATTTGCAGTTTTTGCATTTTTGTAAAAATAAACCAAATTCCCAAAGTGTAGAAAATGTGTTTCAAAATTGGGATTTTTATAAAAATGTTTACCATACACATTTATTACATTTTGAATTTGTACAAAGTGGGACAAATGTGTTCCAAAATTTTGGATTTGAAAATTGACGATTTTTAACGTTTAAAACAGATAGAAATTATGAAAAATTTAGTAGATTTTAGTAGAATTACAAACCGATAGAACTTATGAATAATTTAGATTTATTTAGATTTAGAATTATTTTAGAATTTAGATTTGCAGATTTTGCATTTTTGTAAAAAACTAAATTTCCAAAATGAGGAAAATGTGATCCAAAATTTGAGATTTTTTACTAAAATGTTTTTTATCTGTTTTTATGAATTTTAGATATCATTGTTGGACCTCATAATCGTAAAATTTTGAGAGATGTGAACTAGAATGATCAAAACTTGTATTTCTGCAAAAATTTCCCTTTGAGAAAATTTCAACAATTCAGTCATAAATAATTTGTTACATAAATATTTTTTTAACATAATCTATATATATAAAAGAGTTGCGTGACTGACTGACTTATCATTGACCAGCCCCAGACCAAACGGCAGAAGCCAGGGTCATGAAATTTTCAGGGTAGTTCCCAAATATGACGTAGACGTCGACTAAGAAAGGGTTTTACGAAATTCGTACTTTTAGGGGATAAAATGGCCCAAAAAGGGATAAACATCGAACCTTCGTCCTGACTAAACGGCAGTAGCTATAAACATGAAATTCGGTGAGTTCCTTGCAATGACCATGCAGACGAGCTACAAATAGGGATTTTTCGAAATTTGTACTTTTAAGGGCCGAGCGGGACAAAAAGGGATAAAAATGGTACCAACTAAAGTATTACAGCTAGAATCGTGAAATTTGGTATGTAAATTCCTCTGACCATGTAGAAGCGCAGTATAATTAAATTGTTCGAAATTTGTACTTTTTAGGGGGTAGGCGGGACAAAAAGGGTTCCAATTTAAGATTTGCAGCTATAGTCGGGAAATTTGGAGTGTAAACTGTGTGTAAAGCGCAATCTAATGGATTTTTTGAAATTTTCTTATAGGGGGTGAGCAACAAGGGATAAAAGTAGTACCAACTAAAGTATTGGAGCTATAGTCGTGAAATGTGGTGTGTAAGTTCCTCTAAACGAATTTTTCTAATTTTGTACTTATAAACAATGAGCGGGATAAAAATAGTACTAAATAAAATATTTCAGCTATAGTCGTGAAATTTTGTGTTTAAATTTCTCTCACAACGTAGACTTGCAACATAAATTGATTTCTCGAAATTTGTACTTTTAAGTTGCGAGCGGGACAAAAGGGGATAAAAATGGTACCAACTTTAGTATTACAGCTAAAATCGTGAAATTTAGTGTGTAAATTTCTCTGACCATATAGAAGCGCAGTAGTTTGATTTTTCAAAATTTGTACTTTTAAGGGGTGCGCGGGACGAAAAGGGATAAAATTGCAGTACAATCATTTAATTACGTAAGCGCGGAATATAAATGGATATTTCAAAATTTGTACTTAAAAGGGGGGATACGGGACAACAAGGAATAAATGTGTTACCAAATAAAGTACATATTTTTAGGGGAAGCAAAGACACATTTTTATAGTGATTTTTCAAAATGTGTACTTTTTGGGAAAGAAGTGCTAAAAGTTATAAACTGGCTGGCTGAATCTAGAAACATAAGATCGAGGATATAAGTGGTTGTAATATTTTGTTCAAAACTTGGTAGAAAATTATAAAAATTATACATACGAAGTAGTTCAGCTAAAATAGTGCATATCGACAACCACATTCCTTTGACTATTTTAGATTTATCTATATCCACCAAAAGAAAATTAAATAAATACTATCCAAAAACAAAGACGGATAAAATTAACAAATAACTGGCTTTTTCGCGTGCGAAGCAGCGGGTACTGCTAGTTTTATATAAAACTAGAATCAATTTGCTTGAAATTAGGTCAAAAAATAATAATTTTTATATGAAAGTATTTCATATGTGCCAAATATAAATTCAAATATGAAAAATTACCTTTTTGGGCGATTTTTCAAAAATGCAAACTTTACTCTGCGTAGAAAAGAAAATCATTAAACTGGCCGTAGGCCAGCAACGCTGAAAATCTTTACTCTACGTAGCCGAATTTGGACATACCCCAGATGGTGTGTTTTTGAGCGATTTTTCATATTAAAAATTACTCAAATTTTTGTTCTATTTTTTCATATGAAAATAACCCAATTTTTACTTTAGATTTGGTTGATTTTTCATTCCTTTTAGAAAGTAATTTCGTTTTGATTCATGCGATTTTTCATGTCGCCAACTGTAGCTTTCTTAAAGGGTTGTTTCTATAAAAATCCTATATACTTTAAAGAATATTTTATTTCCAGTTATTCCGAAGATCTAGCCATGTCCGCCCGTCCGTCCGTCTGTTGAAAGCACGCTAGCATCTAAACGAAAGGAGCTAGAACGTTCAAATTTTCCATAAATGCGTCTTATAGTCGTAGATCGGTTGGGATTGAAACGGGTCGAAATCGGCCCAAAGGGAAAAATTTTTCCCTCACAAGGACTAAAAATACCCATAATAATCCCTAATATTTTAGCGTATTTAAACATGTTTTTTGAATATGCCTGTTTATAATTGCTTGATATTTGGTATGCGCATTCCCCTTATAGCAAAAACGTGCACCATAAAGTGGTTCTTATTTTTAGGGGGTGAAATGGGGCAAAAAAGGAATAAAAATGGTACATATTAAACGACAACAGCTAGAAAGACGAAATTTGGTGTGTACATTCCTCTAATTGAGTAGATACATAATATAAAAGTATTTTTTCCAAATTCGTACTTTTAAGTGGTAAAATGGGAATAGAGGGATAAAAATGGTACCAACCAAACGGCTGTACCTAGAATAATGAAATTCAGTGTATACATTCTTCTGATTGCATAAACAAGTAAAATGCACGGATTTTTTTAAATTCGTACTTTTTGGGGTTAAAATGAAAAAAGGGGACAAAATAGTACCGATCGAATGACAGCAGCTAGAGTCATGAAATTCGGAGTATACATTCCTCTGACTGTGTAGACACGGAAAATTAACTGATTTTTCGAAATTCGTACTTTTTGGGGTCAAAATAGAAAAAGGGGATAAAAATAGTACCAAACAAATGACCGCAACTAGAGTCATGAAATTCGGAGTATAAATTCCTCTAATTGAGTAGATACATAATATAAAAGTATTTTTGCCACATTCGTACTTTTAAGGGTAAAATGGGAATAGAGGGATAAAAATGGTACCAACCAAACGGCTGTACCTCGAATAATGAAATTCGGTGTATACATTCCTCTGATTGCATAGACAAGTAAAATGCACGGATTTTTTAAAATTCGTACTTTTTGGGGCTAAAATGAAAAAAGGGATAAAAATAGTACCAATCAATTGACCGCAGCTAGAGTCATGAAATTCGGAGTTTACATACATGACTGTGTAGACACGGAAAATAAACGGATTTTTCGAAATTCGTATTTTCAAGGAATACAGTGGTACAAAGGGATAAAAATAGTATCAACTAATCGACTACAGCTAGAATGACGAAATTCTAATTGCGTAAAAACGTCAAGGGGTAAAAATGGTACCAACCAAATGGGCGCAGCTGGAATCAAGGAATTCGGTGTATACATTCCTCTGACTGCATAGACAAGCAAAATAAAATGTTTTTTCCAAATTCTTACTTTTTCTTTTACGAAAAAAATTGGTTGAATCATAAAGTTAGGTTATATTGCACTATGTACGTCTGATAATGGATTTTCAAAATTTGTACTTTTGGAATTAAAATAGAATGAAAATACAACTAACTGTAGCACCCACTACCTACCAATATTTATAGCATTTAAGCTTTTTGAAAATATAAATATAAGAATATTTATTTTTTCAATTGACGTATTGGTAGCCTTGCCTTATAAGCGTGGTTTGAAATAATTAAAATATTATATTTAATTATAAAATTATTTTTTCAGTATTTGTTTTGGTTTGGCTATATTAAAAAATTTATTTTCCTGTAATATTACTGCACTTCTACAAAAACCGACAACCTCTGTGGAATGCAATCCATGGTGGAGGGTATATAAAGTTCGGCCGAACTTAACGCCGATTTTACTTGTTTTTTACTATTTTTATATTTGTACAGTATTGTCTATCGTCCACTTTAGGGTTTTTGATTTAAGGTCTGTTCAAAAGTTATGGAATTTTTTGCTCATACTGCTGCCATTTTTACCAAAAAAAAAAAACAAAATTCAACGAAGGACGATGGCCATAACCTTCCCGAATAAGTAAAAATGTGTTTAATTTTTTTAAGATGCCAGACGGAGGAAATATGCACTACACCTGCAAGGGGTTTCAAACATGGCCGTCATTTTGTTACTTTTTATTTTTTTTAATATTGCCACTGTGTTTTCTAAGTTTTATAATTTCCGCACAATAAAAATTGCTCATGTCTAATGTGTGTTGGTGTAACTAAGCTAAGCTTTATGAAATTTCATGAATTGTTCTTTAATTTTTTATTTTATTTTTTTTTTTGAAACTCCCAATATGCTGAAATAATCTCAAGAATATTTCTGTAGATTATCTTCATTTATTTTATTTTTTGCAAACAGTGGAAAAGTGCCTTAAAACTGCAATGTTGTGTTATTTTTATAAGAAAGAATCACTTCCAATTAAACTTATCAAAAGCCAGTTAAATTTAAATTATATTATTCCACCCTAATGTCCAAACCGACAATAATAGTATGAAATTTGGTCATTTATAAACTAATATCTCCTACCGGAAGTGTTAAATTTTATTGAAATTATAGATTATATTTATTATTATAGATGTTGATTCCACTGGAAATTTAAAAGCGAATATTTAGCCTAAGGGAACGAAGTTCAAAGATTTTGGTTTTATAAAATTGATATTTATATTTAATCATGGAAATAGCAGACATTGATTTTATTTTCAGTACATTTATTTATTTGTATTCAGCTAAATGTAGGCCTTTGGCTTACAAATTTGCAAAAGAAAGTAGGGGTTTTTGTCGACTTCGGTAACAGGAATTTTTCATATGGAGAATATCAATATACAGCATCAATTCGCGAAGATGAAGATTTTCATAAAAATATTTTTTTTTGTTGGCTCCAGAGAGTAGTCGATTTGTATGTCAAATAAATTTATTTTCTAGCTTCGTTCGTGATATTTGAAGGAAATATTTTTCAAAAATACATTTTTATCCGGAATTAAATATTCATATATTTTCTGAATAGCTGAGGAGAGGTCTGAATATGATGTTTTTAATCTCAAAAAAATTAAATTTAATAGGCAAATATTTAATAATAAATTTAATATTTAATCTATATAAAAAACAAAATTTTCTCCTATTTTTTTTTTCAATTCTTTTTTATTTAATTTTTTTTTAAAAGTGTCTTAAAATTACATGTTTTACTCATTAGTTTAATATGAATTACTTTTTTGTCGGTTTGTTTTCTTTATTTAGTTAATTTATAGCTACTTTAAGAAATTACTACTAAAAATACTTTCAACTATTACTTTTTCGGAGAGATTTGCTGAAAGCAGCCCTAGTTGATATGCCCATTGGTTCAGTAAAATAGCGATAGTTTACGAGAAAACTGTAAATACTACATAAAAACCTATAATATTTTTGAATTCAATGCATCATAATCCATTTCGAAATGAAGTTTCATTATATTCTGAAAACTCATTCTATTTTTCTATTCATATTGAAATGATCATCAGATTTTTTTAAATTTTTTATAAAGTTGTATCTGGAATTAATTTTAATGTTAATAAAATAACGCTTATCCATTCAAAATTAATTTCGTTTTCGTATTTTGGACACCAAATCAGAAAATGTTATAAAGTTATCGCAAAATTTGATTTGGACTGGAATATTGTCCTGGCTCAAGACCATTTCGCATTTATATTTAATAGAGTGCAAATTTATTTACAAATATTTGATTTGAACTGAAAAAAAATATCGCAAAATATTGTAATTTGACAGCAATATTTGTCACACATATTTGTTGCTATTGAAAATTGTTGAAATTAATAAATCTATATGCATTAAGATACAACAAATTACAGTAGCTTGTCATAAAATACAAGTAAACAATTGTTAATATTTATGAGAGGTTCTAATTTATCCCTTTAAAATTTGAACACAACTACACTTAAAGTCCTTCAAACCACCCAATTGCGAATATTTTCCTTTAATTTCTCTTTTACTTAGTTAATGCTTTTTTCCCCTCTACTTAATTAGTATTCTTCTTATCTTTATTATGCACCGGGCGATTGCAACGAGTATCTTGTGCTTTACGGCTATCTTCGTCCTCTCGCTTTATCGCTGCTAAGGCTGTCTTAATTTCCATTTCGCATTCCAGTTTTTTTTGTGGGTTGCCGGGAATAAACTATTTAAAATTAATTGCTTTCGGTGAGTTGTTGGGCGTTAGCGTTAGCAGTAATGGTTAAGGAGCGGCCAACAATAATGAACCCAGAAAGGATGTACAACATACAACTTTGTGCTCTCTCTCGCGCTTTTTATTGCATTCAGGGAGTACTAAATTAAGGACAACGATGCATTGGACAATTTTAAGGGAAAATAATATTGTAAAAAAACTTCCAAAGTCAATGAAAAGATACAGAGTATTTAAAGAGGGGAAATGTGGATAAAAAATGTATACGTTTCTAATCAAAGCGAGATGTAGAAGACAATAAAAGAATGAATGAATAAGGAAATTGTGGCTGGGGCCGAAAAAAATATTTATTGGTGCATTTAGGCATTCCATAAAATTCACAAAAATATAAAATTTCAATTTTCTTCAAATTTGCAGTACAATTTTTGGTAGTATTGGTCTGATCGTGAATGCTGCAGAAACCGTAGTCTAGGATCAGACATTTTGAACAGAATTTCAATAAAAAAATACAAAATTATAAATGTTTAGTATCGTTTTCGACTTTACCATACCTAAATACATCAGCAAATGTTACACACACAGACAAAAGTTTTGTAAACTAATTTCATTTATAAAAGTACCTATGCGTATGATCAATATCACTGTCAATAAAATTAATATTAATCATACGCTACAATCGGGGTACTGGGTATGAAAATAATTTTTAAGTGGCAGATCCATTTTGAATAAAATTCCACGTAGACATAGCTGAAGTGCTTCTAAGCTTATGTCTGGAAGATTTACCCAAGAAGGCTAATGCTAGTTTCAATGGAATTTCAGAATAACCAAAGTGCTGTGTTTAGTTCTATGTGTCAATTTATCACATGAAAAAAATATATAGGTTTATTACTTTGTTTATAATTGTTTTTAAACATAGATAGTATTTTGTATTTTTATACCCTCCACCTCCAGGATGGGGGTATATTCACTTTGTCATTCCGTTTGTAACACCTTAAAATATTCATCGGAGACCCCATAAAGTATATATATTCTGGGTCGTGGTAAAATTCTAAGACGATATAGCCATGTCCGTCTGTCCGTCTGTCTGTCTGTTGAAAGCACGATAGCGGCCGAACGAAATGAGCTAGGAGGTTCAAATTTTTCCTAAATGTGTCTTATGGTTGCAGATCGGTTGGGATTGAAAGTGGGCGAAATCGGCCCAGAGGGAAAAATTTCCCTCACAACGACTGAAAATACCCCTAATATTTAGAGTATTTCAGCATGTTTTTTGAACATAATAGCTTGTATTTACTTGATATTTGCAATTCGCATTCCCTTTATAGCATAAAAGGGCACCATAGAGTGATTTTTATTTGTAGGGGGCGAAATGGGACAAAAAGGGATAAAAATAGTACCTATCAAACGACAACAGATAGAAACTCGAAATTTGGCCTCTAACAGAGTAGATACATAATATACAAGTATTTTTTCTAAATTTGTACTTTTAAGGGGTTAAATGGGGATAGAGGGATAAAAATAGTACCAACCAAACGGCTGCACCTAGAATAATGAAATTCGGTGTATATATTCCTCTGATTGCGTACACATATAAAATGAAGGAAATTTTCGAAATTCGTACTTTTAGGGTGTAAAATGGAAAAATGGGATAAAACTTGTACCAAACAAATAGATGCAGCTAGAACCATGAAATTCGCGGTATACATTTCTCTGACTGAGTGACACGAAAAAAAACGTTTTTCCAAATTCGTACTTTCAAGGGATTCAATGTGAGCAGAGGGATAAAAATGGTACCAACTAAAAGGCTACAGCTGATAATGAAATTTTCGAAAGTCGTACTTTTAAGGAGTAAAATGCGAAAAAGGGGATAAAAATGGTACCAACAAAATGGCCGCAGATAGTATCATGGAATATACATGGTATATACATTCCTCTGAGTGCATAGCCACGTAAAATAATTTTTTTTCCAAATTCGTAATTTATTTTGTTGCTTTTACCACAAAAAATGGTAGAATCATGAAGTTGTCTTATACTGCGTACGTGAGAGATAAGGTATTTTCAAAATGTATACTTTTGAATATAAAATAGATGGAAATACAACCAACCAAAGGACTGCAGCTTAAAATACACTCTCTATCCCCCAATATTTAGGATATTTATGATTGCTGCCATTTCCATTATATATATATATATATATATATATAGTATAAAAATATTGGCTTATTAATTAAATTTCTGATTTTCATACATTTGAAATTTGTTGCGGACATTCCTCTTGTAGCTTGGAAGCACCACAAAATAATAAATGTTTTAGCGGGCGAAATGGGACAAAAAGGGATAAAATATGGTACCAATGATACGACAACAGCTAGAATCATGAAATTCGGTGTGTATATCCCTCTAATTGCATAAACACGTAATTCGTACTTTTAAGGGATATAATTGAAAAATATAAAAATGGGACCCTTCAAACCGCTGAAGTTAATATCATGAAATTCAGTGTATATATTCGGTGTGTACTCGGTGGTCTGACTATGAAGACTCGAAACAAAAAGGATTTTTTTTTCGAAATTTGTACATTTGGGCGGAGAATGGGGCGGGATATCCCCATCTTTGAAATTTGTACTTTTCTTATCAAAATAATGCAGTCACTTTGTCTGTATCTGAAAATGCTTCTCCCTAATGGCGACTGACAATCGCCTAATATTTTCGGCATGTTCACTTTCACAATTACAGCATTGTATTTATTTATAGTAGTAGATTTTAAAGTATACATTATAGTTTGAAATAGTAATCAAATATAGTAATGTGCATAAACATATCACAATTTTCGTAATATGGTTCGGTACTTCTATGTCGACATCCTTTAATCTGCTGGTAATACTGTGGAATGCACTCCGTGGTGGAGGGTATATAAGATTCGGCCCGGCCGAACTTAACGCCTTCTTACTTGTTTTATATAGGGTTTTCCAACAAGAGGTGTTATTTGGAATCACCCGGTATTTCGGTAGCTGTCACTTTGAAGTTTTTATTCTATGACATTTGACAAGTAGAAACTACGCCATTAAACGCCATTATTAAAATTCATGAATGAAAAAGACCCGGAATTCCATCGAAAAATCATCTTGACTGATGAGGCCCATTTCCACCTCGGTGGCTACGTCAACGAGCAAAATTGTCGCATCTGGGGCTCGGAAAATCCAAGAGTTAGTGTTGAGAAGCCTCTCCATCCTCATCGTGTGACTGATTAGTGCGGTTTATGGTCCGGCGGGGTCATTGGACCCTACCTTTTCGAAAATGAGGTTGCATCAACAGTTACGGTGAATGGATTGCGCTATCGAGAGATGATTGAGAGGATATGGTCCTGTAAGCGTGGTCGTGGTGGCCATTTGGCTTATGTTGTTTTTCATTATTAACGGCATACCTTCTTCTTTATTATGAAATAAACATCCGATCATTTATCTCAAAAAATGGCATTTTTTCTTTGAATACCAAAATAACACCTCTTGTTGGAAACCCCTGTATATATCTAAGTGTATATGAATTTACATAAACATTATAGGGTTGTCCCGTTTTTGCCCCAGCACACTTCGAAGATTCCCATGTTTATAAGCTAATTCCTACTTTGAACCATAAGTTCTCAAAACAAAGACAAAGACTTGTGCAAGACAAAAATTTGAAAAATTGTTTCCGGGATCTAAAATTTTAAAAATAAAATAAAATCAAAAATTTTCTTTGAAGAATTTTTGTACTCTTATTATGGAAATATAAGTACGATTACACTCGCTTATATGCTTAATAAAAGGTACATATGACAGCTACAAATGACTGTTTAGACATAGTGTAGTTTAAGACGAGAATTGTGAAACCTATAGCTAAAATAATAAAAATATCAATTTTGAATTGAGAATTTTATAACTTATTTTAGCAAATCCTAAAAATTATTTCCAAAGTCAAAATAGATGTTGTTCCCAATGTTTGGGCTATGCAAGTCAATAATTGTTGAAACTATAGCTGAAAATAGCAATAAATCTAAATATTGATTCCCGCTGTTTTATTATTTTAGAAATATTATATTATTTTAGGAATTCTATGATTCTGTCTTTATTTTCTGAAAAGTAAAAAATCAATTAGAACACCTTTGATTGTTTAATCTATCAGTCAAAATTAAGAATATTATACCCAAAGCTTGTGCTAACTCTAACTTTTTTAAAGAGATATACTTTTTGAAAATTCTGTCAAAATATGTAGTTCCGTGGATAGATATATTAATTAAAATTTGAACGACTCTCCTGTATTGAATTTATAGTAAAATTACAATTAAATTTTTGTCGAAGGTACCTTTAGTATTTGTAAAACAGTCGAACCTGGATAAGGCGGTCCAGCATAAGTGGGAATCCCCTTGTTATGGGATATTTTTGATGGCCCTGCACGCTTCAAACCAAAATCCTCTTTAAACGGAAATTTTATTTTTATACACTCCACGAGAGTATTATGTCTTTGTGTATTTGTTTGTAACAACCAAAAGGAAGAGAGATAGACCCATTGTTAATTATACCGATCGACTTAGAATCACATTTTTAATCGATTTCGCAATGTCCGTCTGTCTGTCCGTCCATCTATTCTTGTAATCACGATACAGGTCGCAATAGTAGACAAAACCAAATGAAACTTTGCACAACGAAGTTTTTCGGCATAAGAACGAACGGCATAATTTGAAGAAAATAGCTCCCATACAAATTTCGCTCCCAATTTGACTTTTTCCGCTCTAGAAACCACATATTGTATCAGATTGTCTTGGGATTTGGCAAAACATCTTATATTTAAACTAGGAACACCTATGGTGAAAACAGGTCAGATCAGTTTTTTTTTGTATGTTTATTTTGGTTTATTAATGATGTTGTTACTATAAATAAACGAAAAAAGATTATAATAATTACATACAAATAATACATAGCCCTATAATCGGGAACTCAAGTACATTTAATATTGTGACTTAATATTAATATTAAGTTTTAATATTATTCATAGTTAGTCTTTATGCTAAGGATTTAAATACTATGTAATGAAAAATTTACAAAAACATTACTTCGGTATATAAAAAATATAAAAAATATAAGTTAGGGTAAGTAAAAAAGGAAATTTGGTTTAGCTTTTAATCCACCAATATTTATTTTTATCTATTGTTTTCCTCTTCAGAATATCTTTGTTTGATATGCTAATATCGAATCTCATATCATTGTTCGTTACTAATTTTCTGTCGACAGCTTTTATGTTCGCTCTTCTATAACAGGTCAGATCGGTTCAAATTTATATATAGCTCACATTAAAATTTCGCTCCGGATTTGACTTTTTCTGATCTAAGAATCACATATTTTAACAAATCTTTTTCAAATCTTTCAAAATATCTTATAGTTCAACTAAAAACACCTGTGGTAAAAATGGGTCAGATCGGTTCAGATTTATATATAGCTCCCATACAAATTTCGCTCCCGATTTGACTCTTTACACTCTAGATACCACAAATTTTAACAGATTTTCTTCAAAATTGGCAAAACATCTTATAGTTCAACTAGAAACACCTGTGGCGAAAATGGGTCAGATCGGTTCAGATTTATATACAAATTTCGCTCCCGATTTGACTTTTTCCGCTCTAGAAACCACATATTGTATCAGATTGTCTTCAGATTTGTCAAAACATCTTATATTTAAACTAGGAACACTTATGGTGAAATTAGGTCAGATCGGTCCAGATTTATATATAGCTCCCATTAAAATTTCGCTCCCTATTTGACTTTTTCTGCTCTAAGAATCACATATTTTAACAGATCTTTTTCAAATCTTTCAAAATATCTTGTAGTTCAACTAAAAACACCTGTGGTAAAAATTTTTCAGATCGGTTCAGATTTATATATAGCTCCCATACAAATTTCGCTCCCAATTTGACTTTTTCCGCTCCAGAAATCACATATTTTAACAGATCTTCTCAAAATCTTGCAAAATATCTTATATTACAACTAGAAATACCCATGGTGAAAATGGGTCAGATCGGTTCAGATTTACATATAGTTCCCATACAAATTTCGATCCCGGATTGACTTTTTTCGCCCCAGAAACCACCTATTTCCACCGAATTTGTTCAAATTGAGCAAAACACGTTATATTTGAACTGGAAGAACTTATTCTGAAAGTTAGTCGTCACTTCATTACAAGTTTGGACATAGCCCCGATACAAATATTCTTCTCGATTCGACAATTGGCCCAGGTGAAAAAATCCTTCCCGTTTTTACCGAATTGAATTGTATGTGGATTGAAAGTGGAGTGCCTTTCCTTACTTGTTTTAATTGGGATTGCATTTTTCGGAATTTTCCTCTGTAAGTGGTATTTGCATTTTTCATTAATGAACAAACTGTTTGAGTTCATCGCTGATTTAGAGTTACATCCTCGCATAAGCATATCGAAACTAAAATTAAAAAATCCGGTATTCATATTCGAGTTTCAAAAACCTTCAACATTCCAAAATGAGTGACTCGAAATGTGAATTGAAATGGTAAATGGTGGAAGATCCTTTGGTGACATGGATAGAAGTTGGTCAATAGGCGGGAACGATATTGCTATATCTTTAGACATCTCTCAAAAAGACTTTAATTTGGCAAAAGGTAAATTAGCTGGTTAAATGTGAAACTGGGTTAGTGTGAAAACTCTATGAAAATAAATGGCCTGTATCTTGAGCTCCCACTTATACAGCTTTGAATCTATTATTTTAGTATCAAGCAGTCGGATTATGCCCGGATATGCGTTAAACTAAAAGTAAATGCAAAGATTACAAATCCTCTCAATATATTCACTGAGACAGTCACCAAAAAATTGAGTTTTTACGGAAAGAATCGTTTTTTGTTCTCACAAAAAACCTCATAAAAAAAAAAATACGTAAATGAATAAATTGTTCTGCTCCATTTTTACTAGCTATCCTCCTAATGAAGAAACCAATGTAAATGTATGACCCTCTTATAAGAAAATTAAATAAGAAAAACATTTTCAACTATTCATTTCCTCAAAGCATTTTCTAATAGCAGAAGAAAATGTGTCCTGGTTGAAGCACGAACGTGGGCAGTAATTTTGATTTTATATATAAAAAAATATAAAAAAGTATTCATAAAAATATTTTTCAATATATTATTCGTGTTTATACACAAAATTTTTGTTGCATAGTGTAGCCTAGAGATTAGCGAAATGCATCGATGTACTCACACTAAGTACATACTTACGATGAATTCACATTAAAAGCTTATGATTAATATTAAGTTTATGCATTCCCAACCGATCCCCCCCCACGACCCCATGACCATTTGTGTCGGGATAATCAGCAGCAACCGCCACATCAATTCATTCAAATTAAAATCTCTTTGAATTACAATTTGGCAATTTGCAACTGTCATTGAGTGGAATTTATGACAACGATGAAGTACTTAATGGGTGATAAAGTGAACCTTAAAAGTAAATCAAGAATAGGCCAACAACAACAAACAACAACGTTTAACTAATTATGATAATCAAGTCAAGCAGCGTCATCATATAACACTTTTAACCCGCTGCCATCATGAATAGTTAGCTGATTGCTTTATTTGAAGGAAATGTGTATAAACAGCGCCGTTGTAAATACAAACATATGAGCCATTCCGAAACCAGTCGAGCCAAAGGGATCGAGTTTTTAGAAAATTTCGATATATAGTTTGAACTACACTGTTACAAAATCATTTTTAAATATAAAATAGCAACTTACTTCGACAATCTGTATAGAAGTTATATTCAATATGCGATATAAAATGTATATATATACAATAGTGTGGACTATTTAAAATTTTTAAATTTTAACTACCGATTACTTTGACTTTGAAAGGTAGAATAACATTCATTATACCCTCCACCTCCAGGATGGGGGTATACTAACTTTGTCATTCCATTTGTAACACATTGAAATATCGATCTGAGACCCTATAAAGTATATATATTCTTGATCGTGATAAAATTCGAAGACGATCTAGCCATGTCCGTCCGTCCGTCCGTCTGTTGAAAACACGCTATAATCTAAACGAAAGAAGCTAGGACGTCCAAATTTTCAATAAATGCGTCTTAAAGTCGTAGATCGCTTCGGATTGAAACTGGGCGAAATCGGCCCAAAGGGAAAAGTTTTTCCCTCACAAGGACTAAAATTACCCATAATAACCCCTAATATTTTTGAGTATTTAAGCATATTTTTTTAATAGGTCTGCTTGTTCTTGATACTAGGTATGGGCATTCCCCCTATAACAAAAACGAGACCATAAAGTGATATTTATTCGTAGGGGGTGAAATGGGACAAAAAGGGATAAAAATGGTACATATTAAACGATAACAGCTAGGAACACGAAATTCGGTACGTACATTCCTCTAATTGAGTAGAGACATAATATAAAAGTAGTTTTTCCAAATTCGTACTTTTAAGGGGTAAAATGGGAATAGAGGGATAAAAATGGTACCAATCAAACGGCTGCACCTAGGATAATGAAATTCGGTGTATACATTCCTCTGATTGTGTAGACACGTGAAATAAACGGATTTATCGAAATTCGTACTTTTTGGGGTTAAAATGAAAAAAGGGGATAAAAATAGTACCAACCAAATGAACGCTGTTAGAGTCATGAAATTCGGAGTATAAATTCCTTTGACTGCGAAGGCACGGGAAATAAAAGCTTTTTTCCAAATTCGTACTTTTAAGGGATACAATGGACACAGAGGGATAAAAATAGTACCAACTAAACGACTACAGGAGAATAATGAAATTCGGTGTGTACATCGCTCTAATTGCGTAGACACGTACAAGAAGGAGATTTTAGAAAATCGTACTTTTAAGGTGGTAAAATAGGAAGAATAGGGATAGGGATAAAAATGGTACCAACCAAATGGCCGCATCTAGAATCATGGAATTCGCTGTATACATTCCTCTGACTGCATAGACACGCAAAATAAAAAGATTTTTCCAATTTCATACTTTTTACTTTTACGACAAAAATTGGTTGAATCATGGAGTTAGGTTATTTTACACTATGTACATGTTATTTTTATTTTCAGGTTTATGTTTGTCATTTTCGAAAATAGGACGCTCGAACAAAATTGGGAAATATTAAAGACTTACTTCCAAGGTAGTGAGTCTTTGGCGCAAACTGTAAGAAATTTATGTGGAAATTTTTCGAGAAGAGATCGGCCTTCAGTTCAGCCTTCATGAAGCTCATTTTCATCTCGGCGGCTAAGTCAATAAGCAATATTGCCGCATATGGGGTTCAGAGAAATCACACGTGACTATTGAGAAGCCAATGCATCCACAACGAGCCACTGTTTGCTGTGGATTTTGGACTGGCGGCATCATTGGGCCATGTACTGAAAAAATGGGTTGGTCGGATGAGGTACTGTCGAACCAGTCGTGGTAGTCATATGAATGTTCCTTTCCAATAAAACCAGAAATTTGAAAAATATTCAGTACTTTTTTACAGCCGATTATAATTTAAAGTTTTAAATGACCCACAAACAAAGTGATTGAAAAATATTTTTTAAATAAAAATAGCAACTGATTTGGACTATCTGTATAGAAATTATATTCAAAATTCATGTAGGTGGGATTATAAAGGCACAACGTCCTTTCGGTTTCGATTACCACAACCCCAAGTGAAGAATATGCATGCTGCCTGAATGCCAAGTCGAAAGTTTTTGGAATCACTCTCGTGCTCCCCCTCCCCCTCCATACATTGACATCTATTAATGTATATGTCATCATCATTGACATACTCACACTCACACCCGGCTACACATGAACACTCATGTTCGTATGTGAACTCACAACAAATACCATTAACTAACTATAAATAACTAAATTATGGTTTATGGAAATGTTGATGTTTTGTTAAGTGTGTTTAAGACATTAATGTGATTCAACACAGTTACACACAACATGTATGAGAGTGAGTGTGTGAGTTTATGTTTGTATGTCTTGGGTTATCCATGGGTTGATGTGGCGGCATGTTTGTTTACTTTATGCAAATTCAAATTGAAATTTAATGTCATCCATTCATTTTGCGGTTATTGGAAATTTATTATAACGTCCTCCTCTCGTGTGTACAAGATTTTGGCTCATGGCATGGTCTGTTGGTGAAAGAAATTCCCGCAGCCATACATACATTCGTACGAAGTACGTACTGGAGAATTAATAAGCTTTACATTGGCTTAGCCAAGAAAAAATGCACAAACACATTTGTTATTTAGTTTAGCAAACATGACAGTGGAGCACTGACACTATACCATGTAAAACTGGTAAGAAAGGCTAAAGCATGGGTAGGATGACTTTTAGAGAGTAACCAAAGTTTCAAAGCTCAAACTTAAACAGTTCAAATCAAATATTGAGCTTCCTTACAGTTTACGCGAAAGACTCACTACTTTCGATTACTTCCCATTTTTCTTCCAGCGTATAGCGTCCCATTTTGCGAATTACAAACATGACCTGAAAATAAAAATCAATGTTTCTACCTTTGAAAGTTAAAGTAATCGATAGTTCAAATATCGATATCGATCAAATATCGAGTTGGATGGTATTGATTTGGTCAACGTTTACTTTCAAGAAGCTCTTTTAGGGGAAAAGTTTCCGGACCGTGTTATCTCTTGAAGAAGTGATCACAATTGGCCATGAGATCTTGTGATTTAACACCTTGTGTCTTCTTCCTTTGGGGCCACGTGAATGATTAGGTCTACACCAACAGCCCAGCGTCGATTCAAGACCTCAAAGATAGAATTCGTGAGGCTATCGAGGAAATAGGCAACCACTTTACGATTTGGTTATGGAAAATTTCATGAAAAGGATATGGTCCTGTAAGTGTGGTCGTGGTGGCCATTTGACCATGTTGTTTTTCATTACTAACGGCATACCTTCCTCTTTATTATGAAATAAACATCCGATCATTTAAGGCATTTTTCTTTGAATACCAAAATAAAACCGCTTGCTAGAAAACATATGTACATATGTTGAAACTAGATAGTCGCACCTTATCAAAAAAAATATATATAAAACAATTAGATTAGGGCCCAGAAATCAGTATTATTTAGTTTGGAATTAGAAGAATACACACACAAAATTTCACGATTTTTATTTTTTTCGAACCTTGCGCACAAAACTGAAAATAAAATCTAAACCAAACGTGATAATGCGTTGGGTACTTATACTGTTGTTCGAAGAACCAATCTAAGTTTGTTTTTGTGAGAATACACGATTATTGAGTAAATTCGAGATTTGCGAAGAGTGTCCTAAAGCACTCTTGAAGGGAAAAGGTTAGAGGGTTAAGTTTATTGGGAAATTAAAATTTGTTCGAGGTAGTTTAATTCATTATGGGTGAGTTTGTTTCCCCATTAGGGTGAACTCACTCATTGAACTATTAGGCATACTTCTTTGAAAATTGGAGTCATAGCGTTCTTCGTTATTGGAAGCGGATTCACTCATGTCATGTCATTCACTTGGCCATCATTGTTAAGAACAAACAAACAAATCTTTATTTTTATGCGCTTTCTGCAGCAGCAACTTTATTTTCGACTCGGTCTAATGTATATATCAGGAGACTATGCCACACATATTTTGATTTATGTATAGTACTATGATTTTTGTTTTAAAAAAATTTCGGTTTCGAGTGTTAATATACGAAATATATTTTAAGTGACATTATCACATAATTTTAGATTAGAATTGCCACAATGATGCTTCTGCATTTCCAGGATCCTGCTGATGACACCAACCGAATCGTTTTAAACCACCCATTGCCGTAAAAACTGAAAATTGACTCTTTGCTGTTTGCTATTGTAGTCTCTTGTTGAGTTTAACCCCTTCAAATCCTCCCCCACACACTTACATTACATCCATCCGAATTAGATAAACCGCCCGCTGTTGGCAAATTTCAACTCTGTTTGTGAAACAAAACACATCCAATTTTCCCTCTTTCGGGCAAAAATGCAAAAATTTACATTTGCACTTTGATGGTTAAAAATTAGCTGACATTGAATATTTTTCTGTTGGTTGTGGCAAAAATGGATGCGAGAACATCATAATCATCATCATCGCCGTCAGTGGCATTAGATGTCGGTGGGATCAAGTCAGAGTTCACGTGTAATTTTTGTAAGATCAGAAATTAAGTTTATTTTCATGGACATAATGCAAAAGTCCACTTTTACTTTCAAAAGCTCTAAAAAGGACAAAAACCCAGCAAAAACTTGGTAATGACACCTCATTATTTTTAGCATTACCTAGTAATGACAGCTCGTTACGCCCTGCACTATTTTGAAGTATGAAATAATTACTTCCTTTTAATGGTTTAAATAAGTAGTTATTGGTAACACATACACATACTTTCATATGCATCTCAATGAGATGCTTCTAAGGTGTCGTGTGTGCTTTATTTCTTGGTGAGATTTTTTGAAAATGAAAAAAGTACATGAGTTGTGCTTCTCATTCGTTTTTTGAGAATCATTAACTTAAAGAGTCCGATCATTTTGTTGAAAAGTCGCTGCGAGGTCACCTGTCGAAGTCTTTCACGAGCCACAAATCATGAAAGTGGCTGTGTGTGCAACCAAGTTATAAAGGTCACCCTCCACCACAGGATGGTTTGTCATTCCGTTTGTAACACCTTCAAATATCGTCTTGAGACCCTATAAAGTATATGAGTCATTCCATGTCAAGCGGTACGGTTTTTGACCTCGATAGCTGTGATTGTTTTGAAATATTGTACACGTATTTTGGAAAAAATAGTTTTTTAAATATAGTTTTTTAAAAATAGTTTTTTAAATAGTAAAAAAATTGTTTTCACCATTTAACAGTAACTCCTGTTGTGAAGGTAATATCAATTACTTTTAAAATGTTGAAGTGTTGTATTAAAGCCTGGTTAGATTCTTTAAAGCTTTTACAATTTTAATTCTTTTATTGTGCTTTTCGAAATGATTACATTTATTGATTTTTCTGAAATTTGGAAGTAGTGTTCTTAGCTCTCTTTTTAAGCGACTGTGCGAGTTTGAAAATGAAGAATCTATTTTTTACGATTTTTATACCCTACACCACTTCGTGGACTAGGACATTCGTGGACATTCTGATCTATTACAGCTCTAGAAACTACATCTTACATCGTATCTTCATCAAATTTTGCAGATCATGATATTTTTCAACTAGGAATACCTACCGTGAATGAGAAATATATAGGCCCATGTTTTGGACCAGGCCCAAAATGTTGTTATAGGCTCCCTTTTTCATATTTAACCATATTCGTTAAATATGACTAAAGATGAATTTATAGTAACTGTATAATTTATATGAACTACATAAAATTGCTCCCATGAAATACCTGGGTTTAGTAATCAAAGCGAGGGAGTGGTATGGGGTATTATATAGTCGGCCCCGCCCGACTTTAGCCTTTCCTTACTTGTTTTATTTTGAAAATTTATTTTTCCGTTTTTTGTAGTGTGCGATTGTACCATCAGAAAAAAAAAATAAAAAATATATATTATTGATCGTCATAAACTTCAAGGACGATCTAGCCATGTCTGTCTGTTGAAAGCACGCTACTATCTAAACGAAAGGAGCAAGGAGGTCCACATCTTCCATAAATATGTACTGTAGTCATAAATCAGTTGGTATTGCCACTGAAGAACTAAAAATACACCTAATAAACTCTAAAATTTTGAGTACTTAAACATGCATTTTCATGTACTTTAATGGTAACAACCAAACGATTGCACCTAGAATAATGAAATTCGGTGTATGCATTCCTCTGATTGCGTAGACACGAAAAATAAACAGATTTTTCGAAACTCGTACTTTTTGGGGTTAAATGGAGAAAGGGGATAGAAATAGTACCAACCAAATGACTTCAGCTAGAGTCATGAATTTCGGAGTATATATTGGTCTGATTGTGTAGATACGAAAAACAAAAGGTTGTTTTCCGTACTTTCGTTCGTACTTTCTTTTCCAAATTCGTACAATTCGGGATACAATGGAAACATAGGGATAAAAATGGTACCAACTAATCGGCTATAACTAGAATGAAATTTGATGAATACCCACCAAATGACCGCAGCTAGAATCATGGAATTCGGTGCATACATTCATCTGACTGCATAGACTCGCAAAATAAATTAATACTTTTTTACTTTTACGCAAAATGTATAGAATCATGAAGGTTTAGGTTATATTGCACTGTGTACGTGAGAGATAATAGATTTTAAAAATGTGTACTTTTGAAATAAAATAGGATGGGAATATAACCAATATGCAGCCACTATCCCCCAATATTTAGGGTATTTAAGGTTTTTTTTGAAGATTGCTGCCTAATATTTAATTTTTGAACTGACTTGAAGTATTATTTCGATATATATGTATATAGTATAGATATATTGGTATCTTTGTAGGCGTGGTTTAAAATAATTAAAATTTCATATTTATTTATAAAATTATTTTTCAACATTTTTATTTGTTTTGGCTATATTAAAAAATAACATTTTCCTGCAATTCTACGAAAATCGACAGCCTCTGTGGAATGCAATCCAATGTCGAGGGTATATAGAGTTCGGTCGGACTTAACGCCGTTTTTACTTGCTTTTTCTTACGAAGGAAATTTTGGCCATATACGCATTTCATATCCTCTGCGGGGATAACTCATCAGTGGACTTTGCGTATATATATTAACATCATAATTACCATATAACCAAATACTTAAAAAATCTTTTGCATCTACAAAGAGAGCCGCATTCTTTTACACATATCTCCAAGGTTTTTGATAGAGTTTGGCACGGCGCACTCATATCAAAGCTCATTGCTTTTGGTGGTGGTTGTGACTTCTCTCGATTTATATCGAGCTTCCTCAGAGATCGCACTATACGAGTTGTTATAGATCGGTTCTCATCCGACGAGCATAGGTTAACCGCAGGGGTACCTCAGGGCTCTGTCCTTTCCCCTTCCCTTTTTCTTATCTTCATCGATGACCTCTTGGATCGGACTACAAATCCAATCTATTCATTCGCGGATGACAGCAACCTCTGTCATTCATACTCATTCGATCATAGACCAAGTCGTCAAGAAATTGATGACAAAAGGCGATTGATGGATGAATCCACTCAGCCAAGATTTACTGGCCATTTCAGGGGGGGGGGTCAGGTGAATAGAGTGGATTTTAATGCACGTAAGACCCAATGCTCCTTGTTGTCTCACAAGCGATTCACTGATCCAATGGTGTCGTCGATTTCTATGAACGGTGTAGATGTTGAGCAATCGGACACTCTTGATGTTCTACGCATGAAAGTACAACGTGATGTTCGTTGGACAAAACATGTATTTGATGTGTCGAAAGAAGCATTCAAGTGTCTTGGCTTTTTAAAGCGGTGTAGGAAATTCTTCACTCCCTCCGATCTTCTCAATATCTACATTACGTACATCAGACCTAAGATGGAATACAACACCCATTCAGAGGAGGGCGATGATGTTGATGGGTGACAGCAGGATATCCATTTCTGTTGTCTCCCTTGAACATCGTCGTAATGTGGTATGTGTATCGCTGTTTTATGGTATTTGTTCCTGGGATATTCGTGATCTCATACCGGACGTGAGGACGTTCGGTAGAGATACGCGACTTTCAAGGAACTCTCACCCATTTGTTGTCGATTGGACACTACGCATTACAGAATGAATTCGTTCTTCGCTCGCGCAACTCGTATGTGGAATCGACAAATACTTCTCCCTTTTTCCTCCTCCCTAACCCTTATCTTCCTTTTGCAAACGCAATGCACTGCATTTATAGGGGACATCCCCTGAGTGTTGGTTCAATGAAAAAAAAAAACGAAATAATTATTTCCAATTTTTTTCGTACCAGCAAAAAAACAATTTTTAGGAGACTGTGATAGTGATATTAACAACATTTGTAGTCATCATAAATGTCTTTAATTCAATATGTATGCGAGTGTGATAGCTTCGATGAAAATTGGAAGTTTATATTAAAAAAAGTCGAACCATAAGAAATTTTTGTGTTGATTTTATGAATCAGTGTACCACAGAATTCTTATTTTTGTTAAATTCTCCGGAACTTTTAAAATTGTTCCCGAGAATTTCAAAAGTCCGTCCAAAAGAAACTCTATCTATAATATTTATCAAGACTTTCCTATCAGTACCCGCTGCTTCGCACGGGGAAAAACCAGTTATTTGTTATCAGTTTTTGGATTTATTCAATTTTATTGTGATGAATATAGATAAATCTGAAATAGTAATTTTGAATGCTCACATTCTTGTACGTTTTCACGATTCTAGCTACAATAATTTAGTTGGTACCATTTTTATCCTCGTTTGCTATTGTTTCCCTTTATAGTAATTTTTTTTAAAATAATCCCCCCTAAAAAGTACAAATTTCGAAGACTTAATTAATGCTGTACGTCTACATGATCAGAGGAATGTGTATACCATTTTAACGATTCGTATAATTTCTATCGCTTTTTGCACCGGTGCCCCTTAAAAGTAAAAATTGCCATGTTCAGAGGGATTTACACACCGAATTTTACGATTCTAGCTGTAATAGTTAAGGTGCTACCATTTTTATATCATTTTGTACCTCTCACCCCTAAAATTCAAAACTTCCAAAAATTAATTTACGTTGTACGTCTACATGGTCAGAGGAATGGACGTGTACATTTCATGGATGTAGCTGATATACTTTGGTTGGTACCTTTTTATCCCCTTTTTATACCGTTTCCCTTAAATGTACAAATATCGAAAAATCCTTTCATGTTCCGAGTCTTCGTTGTCAGAGCTATGTACATAACTCCTATACTAAAATTGGTACCAAATTGGTACAATTAGTACAAATTTCAAAAATCCCTTTTTGTGTCTACATGATGTGTGCCTTCCACACCGAATTTTCTGTTTCTAACTACTCCCGCTTAATCACGATGTTTATCCATTTTTGACCCATTTTACCCCCTAAAAGTACGAATTTCGGCGCTTATCACAACTCTTCATTAGATTTTTCTTTAGATTAAATAAAACAATATATTTCATATTTTTTTGATATATTTAATTTTTTTTTTTGAAAACTTAGAAGAATTGCAAAATAATTCCTCATCCATATCAGAACTCATCAGCGGGAGCGAGAAATCTATGTGCATTCCGTCCCACTGTACCGACCTATTGCAATGCATATGTTGTGCTGACATATTTTTCAAGTTTTTTGGCACCGCTTCTCGAAGCAATTTAAAATAATTAAAATGTATTTTTACCAACATTTGCCATCCATTCGCTCTCCATCTCCCCTCTCTGCCTACCTAGTTTAGCTTGACAATTTTGCGAAAGGATAACAATGTAAATGATGTTGACTCGTAGGTTTTTCGAACTTTTGTAACTCATTTCCCCTCATTTCGTTTTGATTATTTTCCATTTTAAATGTATTTCCATCTTCTTCTTTTACAGATTTTGGCTGCAACCACAAAAATAGTTATAAACTCTCGTTCTAACATCATCAGCAGTAGCGGTGGCCAAAAACCCCACCAACACCAAACCAACCAGCCCAGTCGAACAAAACCACAGGCAATAACACCAACACATCGGGGAGAGAAGAGGAGCAACATTCACATACGACGAGATCGGAAACAAACAGCACACGACTTGCTAACCCACAATCTACTGCCATCGTGCCATTCTGCGTAAGCGTGCAACTGTGTCTGTGTGCGTGTGTGTGTTTGTGCATATCTGCGGTGTGGAAAATTTAACTCATTTTCAAAATGAATCTCGTAATGGCATCCGTGCTTTTGTTAGCCATGTTGGCATTTCAGCCGACATTGATTTATGGCACAAAGAACTTGGCAGCATCAGCGGCTAGAAGCAATGGCCACGACACCGCAGCCGCCGCCGCCACCGCCACCATCGGCAGTAGCAATTCAGGCCGCAAGGCCAAATCTTCGAAATACGGCAAAAGGCACGCAGCCGAGGCACTCCATCCATTGTACTCGCCCGCTTTGTCCTCGGCATCGAAATTGGTCTTGTCTATGGAATCGGGTGATGTTCTAGTGCGTGCGGCCAGAGGTGCTGCCGTAGACAAACAAAATCCAGCGGCAGCGGTCGGGGCCAGTGGGAGCAAACGTCAAAAAAACAGCAACAGTAAAAAACTAAATAAGAACCTATCCACACATGAGAATGGTTCAGCTGCAACATCAGCGTCGGCAGCAGCAGCAGGCGGAGCTGGAGGAGCCTCAACTACTTCCGCAACCGGACGTAAACATTTGGAAAAGAAATTTTCCGCCACATCGGGATTATCCAGTGCTCAACAACAACAACAACCGGCAAACAACAAAGGCAAGCAACGTCAAATGTTGAAATCACAAAATCATCAGGGCAAACGTTCCGGCAACAATGGTGGTGGCAACAACAAAGCAATTAGAGAAAATGGTGAAATGTTGCAAGGTGAAGGCGAGAAGACACGTAAGTACCACAAGAATCGTGGTGGTGGTGAGGGCAATTTCACGCCCCACACTCCCTCGGTGTTATATGAAATCCATAGGACTATTACAAATGTGTGTCCTCATTTCGGAGTGAGATAAGTTTTTCCATTTCGAAGACATTGTGGCGAAGAACAATTCAGTTCAGTTAATAGCGTGGAACAAATTTGGGCCAATGAAATCAACAACTTGATTTTTTGGTCCAAATTAAAAATTTAAAAATATCAAACTGAAATCTTCTTGGTAGTCAAGTTTTTCAGTAGGAACTCGAAGCCTGCAATCCTTCAAAGAAAGTAAGAGGAAAGAATAAAATCGAGGGTTACATTTCTTAAACATGCGATTTGGCATTTCCTTCTCCCTCTTTTCCTTTCTCTTTACTTTCGGCACAATTCTGTAAAGAAAATACTCATTCCCTAACAAAGCTTACAAATCTATAAGACTGATCAGCTCTTTGAACAAATGGCTGATCATAGCGTTTATAATGTGACTAAATAGGGATGAAAAAAAAGAAGCCATCGTCCTAAACAAACGGCTGGGGAAAATCATGAAAATGGTTTTTCGAAATTTGTATTTTTAGGGGGGAAACGAAACAAAATGGAAATCGTTATATTCCGGAAGTACAACCATCGTAGGCGCGCAATGTGAGAGTAACTTTCAAAAAGTGTACTTTTTGGCGAAAAGTGTGAAAAAATGGATGAAAACAGCACCACCAAAGTGCAGCTAGAATTATGAAATTCGTATATCACCTTTTTCAAAATGCTTACTTTAGGGGGGAATGCGGGACAAAAGGGGAAACATTTTTTACCATTTGGTACCAAAGTGTTGTAAATGGATAGTGGCAATCGGAGTGTGCAACCTTTTAGGCGGATTTAAAAAATACTTATACGATGAAGTGGGACAAGAAAGGTGAATATAATAATCATGAAATACGGCGCACAGTGGTTCAGAATCAAAATCCTTCGACCAAAATTCAATAACTTTTGTTCTAGTAGACAGTTCAGTTCTGTAAGAAATCAAAATTATACAAGGACCCAAGGATTATTTTGAAATATTAACATTAAAAATCGAGAAATGAGATATTTTTTAGAAATCGGCCCAAAGTTGGCCACTTTCCGTAATTTTCGATTTTAAAGAAAATTTAAATTTTTATTTTTTTTTTGTTTTTTTTTTTAACATAATTTTACGTATTTGTTCATAATGCGAAGAAAAAAAATTTTTTTTTAATTTTTTTTTTTTATTTTTTTTTTTCAAAATCCATCGGCCAAAATTCAAAAACTTTTGTTCTAGTAGACATTTTTGAGTTCTGTAAAAAACCAAAATTAGACAAGGACTCAAGGATTATTTTGAGATATTAACATCGAGAGAAATGAAATATATTTTCGAAATCGACCCAAAGTGGACCACTTTCCGTATTTTTCGATTGTAAGGAAATTAAAATTTTTATTTTTTTTTGTTTTATTTTTTTTTAACATATTTTAACGTATTTGTTCATAATGCGAAGAAAAAAAATTATTTCATTTTTATTTATTATTTTTTATTCATATTATTTAATTTTTGTAATTTCTTTTTTTGACTTTGTCGAACTGTTTCTCACACATTTAAAGGATTTTGCACTCAAATTTTTTACTAGAAATTTTGGTTTCTTAGCTTTATTATGACGCCAAAAATATGTTTGTGGCAACTATAGTTTGGTTGTAATGAATATTGTGAAAAATATCCTTTTTGTACAAATGCCTGAATTTGGACCAACACAACTTTTTTCCTTCAAAAGCCTTTAACAAAACATATACATATTTGGAAAGGTTGAAGGGTTCCCCGTTTTTTGTAGGGTAACTTGCCTGCACGAAGTTGCACCCCTGGCAGATAGGATACATTTAGTGCAAAAAGTCAGATTTTTTTAGATTCAAAACGCAATTTAGTCAGTTGGGTTTCATTAGCTTCTGAAAAGTAGGTACACAGATAAAAAATGAATAAATGCTAATTTTATAACAATCATGCTAAATTTTATAATCATTTGCCGGAAATATGCCAAAAAAAAAAAAAAAACAAGATAATAATGCTAAATCATGTGTTTATAGGGCTTTTTGGGCATATTATCGGCAAATGAACCAAATGAATTGGGACATGTACCGTAAAATTGGGTTGATAGGATGAGATACTTCCGAGCCAGTCGTGGCAGTCATATGAATGATATTGTTTTCCATTAAAAATTTGAAAAAAAATTAGTACTTTTTATAGTCGATTCTAATTTCAAGTTTTAAATGACCTACCCTATACATTAAGAGGTAATTTGACAAATAGAATATCCAAGACTGATAACACTATCCAACAAAAAATTGTCGAAGGGCTATGTACAAAATTTGCGGGTGTTTTTTTTGGATTGAGATTTTTTTGAATTCAGACTTTTTCCAAAAAAAAATATTTTGTTGCTGGCTCGAAAAATCCCATAAAAATAAAAAACAAATATATATCCAAAAAGAGAGTACATATTTTTAAGGTACTTTCGACGAAAATTGGAATTTTAGTGAAAAAAAATTATTGGCAATTCCATGCCATACCGAGCTTCTCAAATGTAATGGTAACATTAAAAGTGATGTATTTAAGAATTGAGTGAATAGATGTTTTAACCCTTCGAGTACACACTTATTGTTTGTAACAAGCAGTACACACACGTTCACAATTGGCGGACAAGTTTGACTTACGAAAACACAACAAGAACGCTATATATAACTTTGTCATTCCGTTTGTAACACCTTGAAATATCGACCTGAGACCCTATAAAGTATATATATTCTTGATCGTCATAAAATTCTAAGACGATGTAGCCATAACCGTCCGTCCGTTGAAAGCACGCTAGCATCTAAACGAAAGGAGCTAGGACGCCCAAATTTTGCATAAATACGTCTTATAGTCGTAGATCGGTTGGGATTGAAACTGGGCGAAATCGTCCCAAAGGGAAAAATTTTCTTTCACAAGGACTAAAAATAACCACAATAACCCCTAATATTTTAGCATATTTAAGTATATTTTTTCAATATGTCTGCTTGTACTTACTTGATATTGGGTATGCGCATTCACCCTATAACAAAAACGTGCACCATAAAGCGATTTTGTTCGAAGGGGGTGATCCATGGGGCAAAAAAGGATAAAAATGGTACCCATCAAACGACAACAGCTAGATAGACGAAATTCGGTGTGTAAATTCCTCCAATTGAGTAGATACATAATATTAAATTATTTTTTCCAAATTCATACCTTTAAAGGGTAAAATGGAAATAGAGGGATAAAAATGGTACCAACCAAACGACTGCGCCTAGAATAATGAAATTCGGTGCATACATTCCTTGATTGCATAGACATAAATTTTTCGAAGCTTGTACTTTTTGGGGTTAAAAGAAAAATGGGATAAAAATAGTACCAACCAAATGACCGCAGCTAGAATCAAGAAATTCGGAGTATACATTCGTCTGACTGTGTAGACACGAAAAATAAAAGGTTTATTTTCCCGTACTTTCAAGGGCTACACTGGGTACAGAGGGATAAAAATAGTATCAACTAAACGACTACAGCTAGAATGATGAAATTAGGTGTCTACATCCCTCTAATTTCGGAGACTCGTAAAATAAAAAGATTTTAGAAATTCGTACTCCTGATGAGGTAAAATAGGAAAAAGGGGGTAAAAATGGTACCAACCAACTGGTCGCAGCTAGAATCATGGAATTTGGTGTATACATTCCTCTGACTGCATAGATACGCAAAATAAAAAGTTTTTTCCAAATTTGTGCTTTTTACTTTTACGACAAAAAATTGGTTGATTCGTGGAGTTAGGTTATTTTGCACTATGTACGTGAGATAATGGATTTTCAAAATTTGTACTTTTGGAATAGATTGAAAATACAACCAGCACCCACTATCTATTAATATTTCTAGTATTAAAGGTTTTTTGAAAATATAAATATAAGAATATTTATTTTTTGAATTGAATTGAGGTATTATTTCGATATTTAAAGGTTGTTTAACTTTTAAGGGCCGATATTGATTTTGAATAAAACACATATTATTTAGGCAATTATTGTCATTTCTTTTTATTATGATAATATTGATTTGGTGCAATTAAGTATGGAACAAAATATCGACCAAATGGCTGCCGCGATCTCGGCGGCACACCTCCATACGATGGTCAAAGTTTTCGATTATGCTGAGGCATAATTGATGTTCTATGCCGTTAATGTGCCGAATTATCTCATCCTTTAGCTCTTGAATTGTTGCTGACTTATCGACGTACACCTTTTCTTTCAAATAACCCCAAAGAAAGAAGTCCAACGGTGTCAAATCACATGATCTTGGCGGCGAGTTGACATCGCCACCCCGTGAGATAACACCAGAGTTACAAGCCGAACCAGAATTATCGGCGGCGGCGGCGCTACCCAAAATGGGTCGGCGGCGGCGGCTTTCGGCTCATTTGCCGGCTCGTTCTGTCATTCGATCAACTCTATTTATTTGACAATTTTGGGAAAAGAGAAGGAATTTGTATTGTTTCCTTTTCTTTTAATTTTTGGCAAGTACTAATATTGAGCCAATATTCCCATAATTTCATATTATTATTCCATACAATTATTTGTTTGGAGTGGGAATCCATTCCTAAAATTTATATAATGGATGAATTTAATAAATATGAGGCATATTTGACCAGACATCTTGAATATCATAATCCTTCCAAAGATGGAAAAGCTCTACTACTTTGACATATTTTGTTTTTATAGGAAAACATGGCCACGCATACTGGAATTGACTTATATAAATGCGACTTTCAAATCAAAATACAATCATTCAACTTTCTATAGACATCATCATTTAGTGGGATCCCAAATTCAAAGAAACATCCATATATATCACAGAAGTTGGGTGTCTAAGTAGCAGTTATATTTTCTTTTGTAATTTTCGACTTTTGTAAATTTTGTCTTCAACCACGGCGGCGTGGTTGAAGTCGATATGAGCCGATGAAATCGGCGGCGTGGTTGAAGTCGATGTGAAATCGGCGGCGGCGCGGCTCGTGCAGAAACATGCGGCGTCGGCGGCTTGTCGGCTTAAATCGGTCGGCTTGTATCTCTGTCAGTAACTGCCTGACCGGCCTCATTTTGGAAAAAATACGGCCCGATGATGCCCATAAACCGCACCAAAAAGTCACTCTTTGTGGGTGCATTGGTTTATCGACAATCACTCGCCCAAATGCGGCAATTCTGCTTATTGACGAATACACTGAGGTCAAAATGTGTCTCATCACTGAAGATGAACAAATCACGAAGTGCACGATATACATATTGATTTGAACGCTCATTTTCATAATAATCCTGAATAACTTTAACGCGTTGCTCGATTGTGTATCTTTTCATGGTTCAAATTGAGTTAGTCTGAAATTGAGAAATGTCAAATGAAATGCAGAAAAAAAACTTGACGTTTACGTGTGGTTCACATTCAACATCGGCCCTTACAATTTAACCACCCTTCATATATACTGTAAACGTATAGCTAGCATTTTCTTATAAGCGCGGTTTCAAATAAAAAATTTTGTGTCCGTTTGCCCACTTTGTTATACCCTACACCACTTCGTGGACTAGGGTACTATAAATTAGTTTCCGGCCAAATGTTTGTAACACCAAGAAATAGACCCACCTTTAAGTATACGGATCGGCTTAGAATCACCAGCTGAATCGATTTAACGATGTCTGTCTGTCCGTCCGTCTGCTGTCCATCTAAGCTTGTTCGCACTCTACAGGTCGCAATTGTGGTCCGATTGTGATGAAATTTGGCAGAAGTTACTTTTTTTGGCCAAGGACGATTGGTATTGAATTTGGTTCAGATTTAGATATAGCCCCCATACAAATGTCGCTCCCAATTTGACTTACAATTTGACTATTATGACTATAAAGCACATATAGTACCCGATTTTCTTCACATTTTGCATAGCACCTTATAATCTAACTAATAATACCTGTGACGAAAGCGGGTTAGATCGGTTCAGATTTAGATATAGTCTGCATACAAATGTCGCTCCCTTTTTTCGTTTTAGAAGCCGCATATTGTTCCCGATTTTCTTTAAAATTGGCACAACATCTTATAATCGAACTAGAAACACCCATGCTGAAAGTGGGTAAAATCGGTTCAGATTTAGCAATACCCCATATACAAATATCGCTCCCGATTTGACGTTTTCCGCTCTAGAAACCACATATTGTACCCGATTTTCTTTAAAATTGGCACAACAATTTATAATCGAACTACAAACACCCATGCTGAAAGTGGGTAAGATTGGTTCAGATTTAGATACAGCCCCCATACAAATGTCGCTCCCGATTTGACTTTTTCCGCTCTAGAGACCAGGTATTTAACTCGATCTTCTTTAAAATTGGCACAACATCTTATAATCCAACCAAAAACACCTATGGTGAAAGTGTGTAAGATCGGTTCAGATTTAGATATAGACCCAATACAAATCTTGCTCCCGAATGTTTAACCGATTTTGGCCAAACTTTACATACTATATTTCAACAATAAACATACATGGTGAAAGCGGGTCACATCATTACAAGTTTCAATATACCCCCATACAAATGTCCTTTCCGATTTAAAATTTTTTGTGAAACACATACATTTACATAATTCAAAAATCCTTTCCGATTTCACTTTTTTATCGAATCGAATTGTATTGCGATAGAAAGTGGGGTGTATCATATAGTCGGCTCCGTCCGACTTTAGCCTTTCCTTACTTTGTTTGGCAGATGCCCATAAATTTATACTTTGGTATAACCCAAATTGGGCCCCGTTCTGCTGTATTACAGCTCCAGAAACTACATCTTACATCGGATATTCTATGTTTCAACTAGGAATGCCTACCGTGAATGAGAAATATATTGACGCATGTTTTGGCTCAGGCCTCAAGTGTTGTTATAGGCCCCCTTCAAATGTCCGTCCGATTCATCCTATTACCGCTGTATAATCTGTATTTGTCTTTGGATCTTGATCAATTTTTGCAGATCATAATATATTTACTTTACTCGGAATGTCTGATGGAAAATTGGATCAATTACTTTATTATTTACTAAATTCATTCATTAAATGTGACTAAAGATGAATTTATAGTAACTGTATAAATTATATGAACAACATAAAATTGCTCCCATGAAATACCTTGGTTTAGTAATCAAAGCGAGGTATATACGCTTACAAGGCTTTTTACTACTAAATATCGGCAGCATTAATGAGGTTATAAGTCCGCTTAATTGAATTAGATGGTCTTAGCCTTGTAGTAACACAAAAAATAAACTCTTCACTGACTTTAATAAAACTTTAGACATTTGCTTGGTCTTCCAAGAAAATTGTGTATCTTCCCTCTTCTTAAATTCCTCAGGGAGAAACTTGAAGGAAAATCCCTAAAATCTTTTTTGTTTAAAAACAACCTACGTTGGCCTTTAATTAAATTCTCTCCCACCTCTTCGCATCTAATGCAATATTAAGCATGTGTGTCTCGAACATAACAGCACACATTCCATTCAATATGATATTACAATCTTTAACATTTACATTTTTTTCGTTGGATGCCTTCGAACACAGGCGAAGAAATGTGATGTGATTTCCTTTTCGTTGTTGTGCCACCTACATAATCGAATGTGCTACCTACGTTCGCATTCGTACCTCACGCTCGTTGCCAGTGAAAATCACTTTAAAATCCCTCAAGGTTTTCCATCAATACACATAAACTAAGCTTTTAATATTGAATGAGAGGAAAAGAGAGAGCGAGCGAACGACGTGTACTATACACAACAAAAACAATACCACTTACCGGCATCACAAAAATGGAAAAGGATACAGGTTTTATGTGTCCTTTCGTTTAATGTCTGTTTTCTGGTGAGCGTGAGTGTACGTGTGAGTGTGTATGGCTGGCAAAAGTAAAGGCTTTAAAGGCATCGCCACCATCAAGGTTGGGCAATAACAGCAAAAAATGGGGATTTTCAATGAACAAATAAAGGACTTTTTGTCGAACAAAGAAAGGAAATCCTGATGAGATTATATCGCACTTCACGCTAAAAAAAGTACAAGCATTTGTGTTGCTTGTCTCTGTGTGTGAGAGTGGGTGTGTGAATACTTATTACCGCTGCTTGTGTTCAAAGCAAAGTATTTAAGCCAAAATCGAATCGAGTTTTGTGGGTAGCTGTGTAAACAAGATGAGAACATTTGTATATAATTTCTTAATTAATCCGCAACTCAGGCATGTTTGTGTGTGTGTGTAAAACATATACATACATAGATGCAAAGACAGCATATACCTATGTAATCTAATTCATTTTGCGTATAAATGAATAGTCAAAATTACACAGTGCTACAAAACCACAGGACCTGGTAGAAGGATTTTACATAGATTATATGTAGAGTGCATATGAGGATTCAATATTATTTTGGAGGAAGTTTGGCCGCCATGCCACCCTGTATATAGAAAAACTATTTCTGCCTGAAATATGTCTGTCTGAAATATTTAAATGAAGACATACAATTATTGTTTTATTTATTACTATTTATTTCAAGATTTATCTATAAAATTTGTGATTTCTTGGACACAATCCTATGGTTGGGTTCATATATACTAAAGATAGAGCCATGTTCCATGATGAATATTGAAGAATCGAACTTAGTTTTCGGCGAATAGGGAGTGAAATGTCAAAAATTAAATTTAATACAGGGTTTTCCAACAAGAGGTGTTATTTTGGTATTCAAAGAAAAATTTAATTTTTTGAGATAAATGATCGGATGTTTATTTCATAATAAAGAGGAAGGTATGCCATTAGTAATGAAAAACAACATGGCCAAATGGCCACCACTACCACACTTACAGGACCATATCCTTTTCATGAAATTTTCCATAAGGAAATCGCAAAGTGGCTGTCCTATGTCCTCGACTTCTATCTTTGAGGTCTTGAATCGAAGCTGGGCTGTTTGCGTAGACATTATCTTTCACGTGGCCCCAAAGGAAGAAGTCGCAAGTTGTTAAATCACAAGATCTCGGTGGCCAATTGTGATCACCTCTTCGAGAGATAACACGGTCCGGAAACTTTTCCCGTAAAAGAGCAATGGTTTCGTTGCTTGTGTGGCACGTATCGCCGTCTTGTGGAAAGTAAACGTTGTCCAGATCAATACCATCCAACTCCGACCACAAAAAATCATTAATCATCTCTCGATAGCGCAATCCATTCACCGTAACTGTTGATCCAACCTCATTTTCGAAAAAGTAAGTAAAAATGACTCCGCCGGACCATAAACCGCACCAAACAGTCACACGATGAGGATGGATAGGCTTCTCAACAATAACTCTTGGGTTTTCCGAGCCCCAGATGCGACAATTTTGCTTGTTGACGTAGCCACCGTTGTTGAATCGTGTATCGTTCCATTTTTAGTAATGGCGTAGTTTCTACTTGTCAAATGTCAAAGAATAAAAGCTTCAAAAGTGACAGCTACCGAAATACCAAAATCAGAAATTTCGAAAGTGTCATTGAGTGGCTCAAAAATCGATTAAATACTGTAAATTTTGAACAGAAAAAAATATATTGACGAAATTGCAAATACGTGAAGCAGATATGTTGCAAAATTCTCCTCATATAAAACTCGCACAATTCAAAATGTGATTTTATATCCGGCCTGACGCCAATGTCAAAATATTCACTTTTCACAAAGATTGCAATTGAAGGTTTTCATAGATTTATAAATTTCAGTATGCAACACGAATTTTGTCGAAGGGTCTTGTATAATATTTGCTGATAATAGCTTGCTAAATCCGAAAACGAAATTGTTTTTTTTTTTTAATTTTTTACTAAAACTCCACATTTCGGCGAAGGTACCTTAAATATTTGTACTCTTTCTACAAAAATGTTTTGTTTTCTTCGTTAAGATGCCAGCTAAAGGGTGATTTTTTAAAAGCTATAGGAAAGTTAAAAAAACACTTAAAATTCAGAAAAATGCTGAAATCTTTATATGAATCGATAGTACGGTCCATATAATTTAATGTTTGAAGATTATTTCATGCAAATGTTGACCTTGACTGCGCTTCAAATGGTCCATCCGCTTAGTCCAATTTTGGCATACTCTTTCCAACATTTCGACCGGTATCTCACGAATAAATGCTTCAATGTTGTCTTCCAATGCGTCAATTGAAGCGGGCTTGTCTGTATAGACATGAGCTTTAACATAGTCCCACAAAAAATAGTCTAAAGGCGTTATATCGCACGATCTAGGCGGCCAATTGACCGGTCCCGAACGTAATATAAAATGTTCACCGAACTCGCCTCTCAATAAGTCCATTGTTGCGCGTGCTGTGTGGCATGTGGCACCGTCTTGTTGAAACCACATGTCATGCAAGTCAAGCTCTTGCATTTTGGGCAAAAAAAAGTTGAATATCATCTCACGGTAGCGCTCACCATTCACAGTTACGTTATGATTCGCATCATCTTTGACTGTGACCAAACAGTGACTTTTTCTGGATGCATTGGTAGCTCTTGCAATGCTTCTGGCTGATATTCACTCCAAAATCGACAATTCTGCCTATTTACGTACCCATTGAGCCAAAAATGAGCTTCGTCGCTGAACACAATTTTTCCGTAAATGAACTTTCTTAACATTTTGATAATAAAATTCAATAATTTGCAAGCGTTGTTCGTTTGTAAGACGATTCATGGTTAAATTATAGACCAAACTGAAGATGTTTGACAGTGAAACAAAACACGAAACGTGCGTCAGCTGTTTAAACCAGTGTCCCCAAAAAGATAATAGCTAAAAAATCACCCTTTATTACAAATATAAACACTACATTCTTTTATATAATTTGTAATGGGACTTTTCGCGCTATTTAAACAAAATTTTAAAATATCAGGATTTTTTAATTCTTTTGCGTATACAAAGAGTATCATAACTTCTATATTTATCCATAGATTTTTACATATGATCATTGTTTTTTGCATTAGAATGATAGCTATTAAAAAGAGAAAACAAAATACTTTTCCGACTTTTTTTTCTATTTTTTATGATTTTTGAAAAAAAAAATAATTTGATTTGAACTGGGATATTGTCCTGGCTCAAGACCATTTTGCATCTATATTTAATAGAATGCAAATTTATTTACAAATGGCATGGTGACATTTATTACTTGGCTGCAGACTACCACTATCATGATTTCCACCCTGTCTAAAGGTTTCATTCAGGTGGCTTCGCAGCGACTTTTCAACATCAAACCCGGCCTCTATAAGGAGATGATTTTCACAAACGAACGAGAATCACAACTCACTTGCCGAATTTGCGTTTAAAAAAAAATCGCACCAAGTAATAAAGTACACATGCCATCTTACAAGCATCTCATTGAGTTGCATATGTAAGTATGTGTATATGCAGGTATAGTTACCCAGCAATACTTCTGCCGTGCCAACGCTCATTTGTTTTAGTTTTTTCGTTTGTATTTTTTTGGGATTTTTTTTTAAACGCAAATTCGGCAAGTGAGTTGTGATTCTCGTTCGTTTGTGAAAATCATCTCCTTATAGAGGCCGGGTTTGATGTTGAAAAGTCGCTGCGAAGCCACCTGAATGAAACCTTTAGACAGGGTGGAAATCATGATAGTGGTAGTCTGCAGCCAAGTAATAAATGTCACCATGCCATTTGTTTTTTAAACGCAAATTCGGCAAGTGAGTTGTGATTCTCGTTCGTTTGTGAAAATCATCTCCTTATAGAGGCCGGGTTTGATGTTGAAAAGTCGCTGCGAAGCCACCTGAATGAAACCTTTAGACAGGGTGGAAATCATGATAGTGGTAGTCTGCAGCCAAGTAATAAATGTCACCATGCCATTTGTTTTTTAAACGCAAATTCGGCAAGTGAGTTGTGATTCTCGTTCGTTTGTGAAAATCATCTCCTTATAGAGGCCGGGTTTGATGTTGAAAAGTCGCTGCGAAGCCACCTGAATGAAACCTTTAGACAGGGTGGAAATCATGATAGTGGTAGTCTGCAGCCAAGTAATAAATGTCACCATGCCATTTGTAAATAAATTTGCATTCTATTAAATATAGATGCAAAATGGTGTTGAGCCAGGACAGTATCCCAGTTCAAATCAAATATTGATTACAGACCAAAAAATACAAATTAAAAAAAAAAATAATTTTTCCCAATTCGGAGGCTATTCCTAAACCACGGTTTCTATGTGAAAGAGTAATTCGTAAAATTTGTAGACATCATAATTACCTTTAAGTGGACATAGGACCTAGGACGAACATTTTATTTTTAGTGATTTTATGAATCAACATGCATCAAAGCACACAAACAATAATAGTAATAATTTCGCTTTAGACACAAAATTTTTCTTTTTTTCTAGTATAGTGTTTTTTGAGGTATACTATTCGTAGTTGAAAAACAGCATGGTCTGGAAAATCATGATCAAGATCCGATGTGAAATGTGGATTCTAGAGTAGAAAGAGGACAAATCAGATGGACACCGACCGTTCCAGCCTCAAATGAGCAGGCGTAATCGAATTCATTATTTTTTGTTTTTTTTTTATGTTTTTGACATATTTTTTTATTTATTCATAACACAGTGAGACAATTTCATAATTTCTTATTGGACATGAACCGTATGTAGAAAAACTGTGTACACAATTTTTCATTTGGCGATATTTACTCCTCTTACAGGACTTTTAATTCCCAAAGGATATAGATGTCTTAAAAATGTATTTTCGTGCGAGCCAAACAAGGCCGATATGGATATCAAATGAAAGAAAAGAATATCTGTTATATATAATTTAAATTTCATGCTTCAATCTGTATTAAATTCCTTCAACAGAATTTACAATTTCCCGCACATAGTTCCTCGACATAGTTTTTGCAACTTATATCAATTGTTTATTTAATTTAAACCAACATTATTTTTTTATTTGCATAACAACCCAAACCATAAGAAAATCGATTTCAAACATGTATATTACACTGACTCAAAAAATAAATAAATAAAATGCATACTAAACTATTGGAAAGAGCTTTTTTGTTCTTTTCCATCTTAGAATTGCAGAAACGAAATTTGGTGGAAATTGGACCACGAAAAGGGGATCAACAGCTTTATAAAGGAGAAAAAAATAATGATATAATGATCATTATTTGTAATTTTCCAAAGAAATGGAAATCTGTATTAAGCAACATTGGTATACAAAATAATCGCCAAAAATTCGAATTTGAGAAAATTTAAAGTTATGTTCTCATATTCTATTTTAAACAATACGCACATCACGCGTATAGAATATTATCCGGTCAGCATTTCATTAACCCCTCGAATATATGACCTTCGTATTTTATAGAAAACCGAAAACATCATTTTAATTAATTGGTGGATTTTTTTTATTTTAAGATACACAATGTCAAAATTAAACTTTAGTCAATTATTGTGAATCCTTCAAGGATTAGAACTAAGTAAAACTATAAATACTAGCAAATACCCGCTACTTCGTATGCGGTGTAAGGATATACTCTTCAAGGCAAATCGCTTGTAAACACTCAAAACAAAAAATCACATTATTTTGCGCAACTACGTATTCAGAGGTATATTCACACCAAATATTCGATTCCAGATCCTACATTGCCGATGGAATTTATACACCGAATAAATTTTAGTCCCCTTTGTACAAATCATCATAATCAATTTATACGTAGTCAATAGTTTAATTTAAGTAGGCACAAACATTGAAACAATTTTCTTACAAAAAATCATATGAAGTAGAAAAATATTTGTCCGTCTGAACAGAGTAGGAGCGTATATGTCACTCGGGGTAGAAAAAAGTGTAACGCATTAAGGGAGTGATTTATGTCTAAAATTCCTTTCACGTCCGTCTGTCTGTGTATCTGGCTGGCTGGTGTACAGGCTAAATCTCGAAGGGAGTTAGAAATTTATTCAAACTCTGAACATAGTATTACTTTACCCAGACTTAGTTTAAAATTGGAGATGGTTGAATTGATTATGGTACCCCACAGAAATAGTCCATATTCCTAGTAAAACACTCGGAACCAGTTTTATTTTGATGTTTGATGAAGGATTTGCCACGCCCCTTCTAAACTTCTAAATAGAACAAAGAGTTTTTATATATTTTTTCGACGGGGCTATAATGTTCGCACAGAACTTCACGATTCTAGTGCAATACTTTGGTAGGTACTATTTTATCTCATTTTGTCTCCAATCATTTATGTTGCGCATCTATGAACTCGGAGAAATTCACACACCGAATTTTTAATAGCCTTTCCATATTCTAGCTGAAAACTTTGGTTGGTACCATCTATATCCCAATTTCCCCAATTTGGTTTGTTCGATTTTTATCACTTTGATACAGTACATCTGTATTGCACGTTAGAGTAATTTTGTATATACCTTATTCGATACATTGGTGGGTACCATTTTAATCGACATTTTAATTTACACTTAAAAGTATAAGTTTTGAAAAATCCATTATGGGTCAGAATTTCACACAGATTCTAGCTTTAGCCGTGTTGTTGTTGCTGCATCTACGCTGTAAGACGAATATACACACCGATTACATGTTCAGTCGTGTTGTTAGTAACTTTGTTATCCCCTTTTTTCCTGTTTACCTTTTAAAAGTACGAATTTTGAAAAATTCTTTGATTTTACGTTTCTAAGCATTTTGAGGAATGAGCTCGCCGAATTTAATGATTACAGCTCTTTTTGTTTGATCGGTACCATTTTTATTCCTTTTTGCCCTATTTCACACACAAAAGTACGAATTTTGCAAAATATTTTCTTGGTCGCATTCATGCTGTAAAAGTAATGCCCGTCCGAATTTCAAAATTCTAGGCTCAACCATTTGGTCTGGGCTTTAGTACAATTTTTATCCCATTTAATCTTTTAAAAATACAAATTTCGGAAAATTCCTTATTATCACTCATCTACACTTTAAGGCGAATATTCACTCCGAATTTTATGGTTGCAGCGTCAGCCGTGTTTTTGGTACCTTTTTTATCCCCTTTTCTCATCTACCCTTTAAAAGTACGAATTTCGATAAATTCCTTCATTTTGCGTTTCTAAGCATTTTCAAGGATGCAAACTCCGAATTTCATTATTCCAGCTTCGTCTGTTTGATTGGTACCATTTTTATCCCTTTTTACTCAATTTCACCCACAAAAAGTACGAATTTTGCACAATATTTTCTTGGTCGCATTCATGCTGTAAAAGTAGTGCCCGTCCGAATTGCAAAATTCTAGGCTCAACCGTTTGATCTGGGTTGTGGTACAATTTTTATCCCATCCCATAAAAGTACAAATTTCGAAAAATACCTTCTTATCAGTGATATGCGCTGTAAAACGAATATACACAGCGAATTTTATTATTGTAGCGCCATCCTTGTTGTTGGTACGTTTTTATCCCCTTTTCCCTGTTAACCCTCCAAAAGTACGAATTTCAAAAAATTCCTTCATTTTGCGTTTGTAAGCATGTGAGGTACATATATACACGCCGAATTTCACGATTCCTGCTCCGTCTGTTGTATTGGTACCATTTTTATGCCTTTTTACCCATTTTCGTCCTCAAAAAGTACGAATTTTGCAAAAATATTTTCTTGGCCGCAGTAGTGCTCCCCCCCCCCAAAAGTACGAATTTTTAAAATGGCACTTTTTGGGATGTCTTCGCGCCACAAGAGGAATATCCAAACCAAATTTCAAGAATCTACGCCCAGTCGTTTGGTCATTGCGGTAGTACCATTTGTATCCCTTTTTACCCCGTTTTACCCCTTAAACGTAGGAATTTCGAAAAATCCCGTCTTATCACACCTCTACACCGTAAGAGAAATGTACACACCAAATTTCATGATTCTAGCTTTAGCCGTTTGGTCTGGGGAGTGATCAGTCAGTCACTCAATCACGCAACTCTTTTATATATATGTGCTGCAATTTTTTGCAATGTACAAGTTTTAACTTCCCCACCAAATCATCAAAAGGCTTATTTAAAATTTAAATGGTGTTTTCCAGAATAGAAGCTCCGTTCGAAATCGATTAGTAGTTCAGTTTACTAAGACTTAATTTCTGTAGAGGTTACGGCATATCTTTATTATATTTGCATTGACATGGAAGGCCTGGGATTATTCCAGATGAAAAATAAAACGGCAAGTAAAAATACCAGAGTTTCTTCCCGCTCGAAATCCCGCAATGTGAACTCTATTGTTCGACAATTTCAAATTTTCTGAAATTTAAATGCCCAAAAATTCCTATTTTTGAATAATATACTATCGCTCAACAGCACTAGGGTTATAAATTTCCATCAAAACCACTAGTTAGGTTTACACTGCCATCATACTACTTTCCCCAAATTATATCCAAATCTTGTGATCATTTAACTCAATATATAGTAGCACTGTGTTATGTCTACAAACGTGTGTATTTTATTTGAATGTTTGTGTGTGCGCAGTGTTCCAGTTCCAGTTTTTTTAATACATTCACGAAATATTATGTGCAAAATATATATTTTTTCCTTTTTCCATTATTCTTTATCATAACATAATATCCTTGTGACTTTTTTCCCATGTTCCCAAAAGTGTATTCTAGTTATTAAATATAAGTTATATGGAAAAAGAAATGGCGTCGAAGGTATGGGGGTTAAAATGACACAAACCACATTTAACTGACAAAGGCTTAAATATTCTCAAGTGCTTGACAATATTATAAGCACGAACATGATTAGGTCTAGTTGACTTTGGCAGAACAGAATTATTGTTTACAGGTACTTCATGGCGTATGAGTCATATAAGTTGATTACATTGATAATAATATTACGTATACGGCACCAAATGTTTCTCATAAGAAAATCGAGTAAAAGTGAAGGTTTTATTATAAAAGCTTTTCAAAGTTAGACAAAATATAATTTTCCCAATTTTTTATCGTATCCGATTAGTTGTTGTTCCACAAAAGGTTAACAAGTTAAAATCTAAAAATTTAATTAAACAACTATTTGTCTATAGTTGAGTCCAGAGAAGGTAGAAGGAAGGTATTCTGAAAACACAAAAAAGAGGACACAAAACAATAGACGATTTTTACACTGGGTAGACATAACCACTGCAATTGGACATTTTTATACCCTCCACCTCCAGGATGGGGGTATATTCACTTTGTCATTCCGTTTGTAACACCTTAAAATATTCATCGGAGACCCCCTAAAGTATATATATTCTGGGTCGTGGTAAAATTCTAAGACGATATAGCCATGTCCGTCTGTCCGTCTGTCCGTCTGTCCGTCTGTCCGTCTGTCTGTCTGTCTGTCTGTCTGTCTGTTGAAAGCACGATAGCGGCCGAACGAAATGAGCTAGGAGGTTCAAATTTTTCCTAAATGTGTCTTATGGTTGCAGATCGGTTGGGATTGAAAGTGGGCGAAATCGGCCCAGAGGGAAAAATTTTTCCCTCACAAGGACTAAAAATACCCCTAATATTTAGAGCATTTCTACATGTTTTTTGAATATGCCTGATTGTATTTACTTGATATATGGAATTCGCATTCCCCTTATAGCATAAAAGCGCACCATAAAATGATTTTTATTTGTAGGGGGCGAAATGGGACAAAAAGGGATAAAAATGGTACCTATCAAACGACAACAGCTAGAAACACGAAATTTGGTACGTACATTCCTCTAATTGAGTAGATTTATAATGTGAAAGTATTTTTCCACATTCGTACCTTTAAAGGGTTAAATGGGAATAAAGGGATAAAAATGGTACCAACCAAACGGCTGCACCTAGAATAATGAAATTCGATGTATACATTCCTCGAATTGCGTAGACACATAAAATAAAGGAATTTTTTCGAAATTCGTGCTTTTAGGGTGTAACATTTAAAAAGGGGATAAAAATTGTACCAACAAAATGGCTGCAGCTAGAATCATGAAATTCTGTGTATATATTCCTCTGACTGTGTAGACACGAAAAATAAAAGGTTTTTTTCCAAATTCGTACTTTCAAGGAATACGATGAGAACAGAGGGATAAAAATGGTACCAACGTAAAGGCTACAGCTAGAATGATGAAATTCGGTGTGAAAGAACATTTTGGCGTTGGTACTTCGAAATTCAAATATAAATAGAGAACATTAGGAAAATTTCAGTCTGAATAATAAAGTCAGTACAGATGAGAATGATTTGTCTTTAACGCGTTATCTAAGTATACAATTCATTTTGGACGATCATAGCTATTATCTTTTTGGCAACACTGGTTTAAACAGCTGACGCACGTTTCGTGTTGTGTTTCACTGTCAAACATCTTCAGTTTGGTCTATAATTTAACCATGAATCGTCTTACAAACGAACAACGCTTGCAAATTATTGAATTTTATTATCAAAATGCGTGCTCTGTTAAGAAAGTTCATCGCGCGCTTCCATTTTAATGGCAGTTTAATCGACCCACCATTGGTGGACATTAAACCACCAACACGCTTACGTAGAGTGCGAAATGAAGAAAATATCGCAGCTGTATCGGCCAGTGTTAATGATGACCATCAATTATCGATTTGTCGCCGTTCGTAGCAATTGGGCCTCTGTTACTCAAAAACGTGGAAATGCCAAAATTGGACTAAGCGGATGGACCATTTGAGGCGCAGTCAAGGTCAACATTTGCATGAAATAAACTTCAAACATTAAATTATACCAATTCAAATAAAGATTTCATGCATTTTTCTGAATTTTATGTGTTTTTATTTGAAAAATTTTCCTATAGCTTTTAAAAAATCGCCATTTACAAACATAAATGGATTCATTGATGTCTACATACATATTGAAAAATTCTGGAAATTTGGGCCATAAAACTGTTAGAATGGGTTTTTTGTTATCTACCAATAAACTGCACGTGCACAGCACTTAAGGAAAAACGCAATTCTTAAAGTAAACAGGTAAACGGTTTCGCAAAATGATAATTTGTCCCATAATATTATTTTTTCCGCCGTATAATGGGTTTTATCCACACCCCTCATAAACAGCACATGTGCAGTGGGATAAAAATCAGAAATTTACGCAATTCATAAGGTCTACAGGTAGTAATTTGGGGATTTCCATTGACATTATGAATAACTTAAGGCAGCAAAGGGAATTTATAGATCTCTGTTTGTACCTGAATTCATTCTCCTTAGTGAAAACTTAAAAAAATATAGTTCAGTTCGATATATCGTCTGATAGCGAACAGTCATACAAAAAATTCTCAAAAAAAGTTTGTAATAATTACGTTCAACTAAAACCAATACGCATATAAAATCTAGTGTTCATAATTAGTGTCTGACAATATCTATACTTTAAAAATGTACTTTTGTGCATAGTGAAGTGAAATATTTTATACATTTATGAATTACTACTACTTTTAAATATAAAAACATATTTTAACTCATTAAATATATGACCATCTAATATAATAATTGTTATCCCGAGTTTCAACATGGTGTGTAACTTAAAGTGATTTTCTAAAAATCAAATCAAGATATAACCGCAATTATATTTAACAAAAATACACCTTGTGCAGCAGCATAGTGAAGTGAAATATTTTATACCTTTGTGAACTACTACTTCTTTTAAATATAAAAACATATTTTAACCCATTAAATATATGACCATCTAATATAATAATTGTTATCCCGGGTTTTAACATCGTGTGTAATTTATAGTGATTTCTAAATCTCAATAACCGCAATTATATTTAACATAACTTCACCTATAAAATTTAGTATTATTAAATAGTGTTTATGATTATTATTTTTTGTGAATTGTTAAATAAAAGTTATTTAAACATACATTATCTTTAAACCTACCAAAGAAATATATAAACAAATAATTCCAAAAAATCTTTAAATATATAGCGAATAGTTTTAACGCGTGCTTTCCTTCAAAACAGTATATACATTTTTAATATAATTTACTGCATATTTTTTAACAATTCGGTGAGTTCTTCATTTATTTACTGTTTAATAATTTTTGATATATTTTTGACAATATGCCGAAACTACGCAAACAATCAGTAGAACAACGCCGACAATCGAACAGGCAATCACTAAATAATTATCGCGGACAAAACCAAGTGGCAGATAGGATTATTAACGCACGGAATATAGCTGTCAGGAGACAAAATTTAGAATTCAGGGAAAACGAACGGACAAGAGATCGCATTTCACATCAGACTCGTAGGAGAAATGTTATTAGGGCGGAACCAGAACGAGATAGAGATACAGTTGCACACTCTATACGTCGACAGGATCCGAATTTCCGACAGCCAGAACAAGAGAGGGATGCACTTGCACACTCTCTACGTCGACAGGATCCGAATTTCCGAGAGCCAGAACAAGAGAGGGATGCACTTGCACACTCTCTACGTCGACAGGATCCGAATTTCCGAGAGCCAGAGCAAGAGAGGGATGCACTTGCACACTCTCTACGTCGACAGGATCTGAATTTCCGAGAGCCAGAACAAGAGAGGGATGCGCTTGCACACTCTCTACGTCGACAGGATCCGAATTTCCGACAGACAGAACAAGAGAGGGATGTACTTGCACACTCTCTACGTCGACAGGATCTGAATTTCCGAGAGCCAGAACAAGAGAGGGATGCACTTGCACACTCTCTACGTCGACAGGATCCGAATTTCCGAGAGCCAGAACAAGAGAGGGATACCGTTGCACACTCTATTCGACGACAGGATCCAAACTATCAGGAATCAGAACAAGAGCGCAATACTATTGAACATAGTCTAAGAAGGCTCGATCCTACTTACCGAGAGTCAGAACAAGAGAGGGATACAGTTTCACACTCTCTTCGACGACAGGATCCAAACTATCAGGAATCAGAACAAGAGCGCAATACTATTGAACATAGTCTAAGAAGGCTCGATCCTACTTACCGAGAGTCAGAACAAGAGAGGGATACAGTTTCACACTCTCTTCGACGACAGGATCCAAACTACCAGGAATCAGAACAAGAGCGCAATACTATTGAACATAGTCTAAGAAGGCTCGATCCTACTTACCGAGCGCCGGAACAAGAGCGGGATACACTTGCACGTTCTCTTCGACGACTGGATCCAAACTACCGGGAATTAGAACAAGTGCGAAATACTGCTGTACACGGTCTACGGCGACAAGAAGCTGGTTATCGGGAGGCTGAACAGGAACGGGACACAAGACGACATTCACTTCGGAGATCGAACCGCATCCAACGCAATATTGAACAACAACGTAACACAAGACATCGTCGTGAAAACAGACAGAGAGCCCGACATCGCATACAGGACGAACTTAGAATTAGAAATTGTCGCGTAACCGTTCATCGCATTGACCCTATAAACCGAGTGAGAATTAATGATAGTCAGGCTGACAGAAATAGACAAAATAGGCAGAATCTTTCACCAGAGTCACGGTCACAACTTTTAGTGTTAGATTCACAAAGACACACTTCGAGAATGATTTCAGATTTTTTCTCTATCATCAGAAATGGACCCACAGAGATTTGTATTTGTTGTGGGGGTCTTTGGTTTCCAAACCAAATTAAAATATTAGGTATGAATTCAGTATTGGAAAAATATCCAAATTTGTCCGATGTTTTTTTCTTGTCCTCCGTATTTCCGTCCGAAAATAGCAAATATAAATTTTGCAATACTTGTCATAAAATTGTTAATGGGGGTAAAGTTCCAACCATATGTCTCTCAAATGGTTTGCATTTCCCTTCAATACCAGATGAGTTGAAGGGTTTAACATCATTGGAAGAGCGCTTTGTTGCTCCCAGAATTCCGTTTATGAGAATTGTTTCGTTAGGTTACAATCGACAATGTGGTATTAGGGGTGCAGTTGTGAACGTTCCCATTTCACTGAATTCAACCGTGAGTGTACTTCCCAGAACTTTCGATCAAACTGAAGTCATCCAGGTTCACTTAAAGCGCAGATTAGAGTATAACCATAGCTTTATGACTGAAACTATCAGACCAGCGAAAATTTTTGGAGCTGCCAGACATTTAATCGACACAGCACTTTATAGAAAGCATAACATTACAATATCTGAGGACTGGTTGAATAGTATAGGATCAGGTGAAGAAGTTCCTTTTATAGCAAGTAGGGAAGATAACGAATTTGTTACAGGGATTATTAATGAAAACTCGGAAGAAGACAATGTTGACGAATTTAATCCACAGGAGACTCTTTTAGAAAATAATCCAATTGAAAATATTCCATTGCAAGATATTTCGCTTGCTCCCGGAGAAGGACAACGACCCTTGGATTTACTGTTAGACGAAGACTCTGAAGAACTGGCATTCCCTTCAATATACTGCGGTGTTAAACGGACAACTGACGCAACAATTTCAAAGGTTATTAAATCCGAAGCTAGGCGATATGATAGACGTTGTGCACGTGTGGACAAAATTTTGTATTCTTACAAGAAATTAGAACTGTCGCGAATTAAAAGTAGTATTTCCACTTGTTTACGGAAAAAAATTGGACATACTAGGTATACAGCACGCGACATTTTAGACGACGGTTTTGTACAGAATTTGATACAACACGACGAAGGCTACCATGTACTGAAAGGAATTCGTTCATCGCCAGCACACTGGCAAGGAGAAAAGAATAAAGTTTTAGCCATGATTCGTCAGTTTGGTTTACCAACATTTTTCATTACGCTCTCTGCTGCGGAATCTCAGTGGCCGGAACTAATCGTCATACTAGCAAAGGTTGTGGAAGATAAGACTATTTCGGAGGAAGAAGCATCAGCGTACACTACACAACAAAAGTATGAGCTGATACGAACGGATCCTATTACATGTTCGCGCTATTTCGATCAACGAATTCGACATCTCTTCAAACATTTTAAAGCTAACGGTGGAATTTTTGACGAACATCACGTACAAAGGTTTTATTGGCGGATAGAGTTTCAACAGCGAGGTTCACCACATGTCCACGGAATATATTGGCTTAATAATGCCCCAATCATTAACATCTCCGATCACACTTCCTTCCCGCCTGTTGTGAATTTCATCGATACATTTATTTCAACCAATTCAACTCTCACTGAGGTTCAAGATTACATAAATTATCAGAAACATAACCACAGCAGGACATGTCACCGAGAAATTAGAGGACAGAAGTTTTGTAGATTCCGGATACCATATCCGCCACTCCCCAGCACAGAGATTTTATTGCCACTACCGGAAGACATAGACATAGCAGAATTGAAGCAACATAAGGAAAACTTTGAGAAAATTCACAATTTACTCAACGCCACTTTACCTGACAATGAAGTTGCTGCGCTGGACATATTCGAAGACTTTTTGTCTGACGCACGCATAAGCATGACACAGGATGAATATTCTCTAGCGCTAAGGTCGTCGCTCAAGAAACCACAAATATTCCTTAAAAGAACATTCAAAGATAGAAGTATTAATGCTTTCAATCCAAAAATATTGTCTATGCAAAGAGCAAATATGGATATACAATTCGTACTGGACGCTTATGCATGTGTTGCATATATTGTAAACTACATCAACAAGTCCAACCGTGGTGTTTCTAGGTTGCTACAGGAGGCAATGAATGAAATTCGAGAGGGTAATTTTTCGGTTAAGCAGCGACTTCAACACATTGGAAATAAATTCATATCCGCTTCAGAAGTTTCAGCGCAAGAAGCATCCTACAACATCCTGGGAATGCATTTATCCCAGTGCAGCAGTTCGGAAGTATATATAAATACGTTTGTGCAAGAAAAGCGCGTCCGAATGGTCAAGTCAAAGCAGGAGTTGCGAAACCTTCCAACTGACTCTACTGATATATTTCATAGTAATCTTCTCGATCACTACATTCAGCGACCAGACATCCTAGACAATGTATGTCTGGCATATTTTGCTTCATATTACAACTTTTCGAGGACATTGCGAAGGACAACACGCCGTCAACGAGAGGAAGATGACGATTTTGCTGAAGATGATGATACTGGCCCAGACCAAGTTGGTGCTCCTCTTCGTCTCAAAAACAACTCTGGATATGTATACAAAAGGAACAACGGAGCTATAATTCGATTCCCATCATTTAAACCAGATGTTAGTCGAGATGATTATTTTCGAGCATTGGCAATGCTATATTTTCCTTGGCGAAATGAAAGAGAAGACCTCTTAGAAAACGACAACGAGAATACGTGCAATATCCACACAGACATTATTGAAATGAACAGGCTGCAATTTGAAATGTTTAAAGAGGGTGAACTTCAGGAAATTTTACAAGCCATACATGAGGAGAACGGCGAAACTTCCCCTCAACAAGGTGACAATGTGGCTGCAACCCAATTACTGGATGATGAGTTCCGAGCATTAGCTGTTCCCGAAATTGATGCTCGTCTTAACATTCTCGACATTGAAGGTGTTCACCAAAATGAAGGAAATCACTCAAACGATGGGATTCGGATAATCAGGCTTCCTGCTTTAATAAGAGGGGATGAACTTTTAACTTCGATTAGAACTCTCAACGTAAAACAACGGTCATATTTACAACATCTTCTACAAAATGTGGTCAACAATAGCGGATTTTTTGAATTTATCGGAGGCGGCGCTGGTGTTGGAAAGAGCAGATTGATAAAAACCATCTACCACTCCATTACATACAGATTCAACTCCATTCCTGGAGCTAATCCGGACACTCCGAAGGTTTTGCTAAGTGCACCAACAGGAAAAGCAGCTTTTGGGATTGGTGGTGCGACATTGCATTCGTTATTTTCTTTACCAGTCAACCAGTTCAGCGGAGAATTGCGGCCTCTTAGCAGTGACAACGTGAACTCACTCATCGCAAAATTCACTGACTTAAAACTAATAATTATTGACGAAATTTCGATGGTTGGAGCAAGAATGCTGGGATATCTTGATAGCCGACTAAAACAGATTTTCAAGACTACAGAAGCTTTCGGAGGTGTATCTATCTTAGTCTTTGGAGACTTTAAACAACTTCCGCCGGTAGGAGATAGATGGATTTTTAGCACCAATACTGGTAATCCATATGGAGTTATTGTAGGAGAAGGATTATGGGATTTATTCACTTTTTACGAACTAACGGAGATAATGCGCCAAAGAGATGACCAGAGTTTTGCAGTTGCGTTGAACGGATTGGCAATTGGCGAAATGACGGAAGATGACATTCAACTAATATCATCCAGAATAGTTTCATCAAATGTTGATGTACCTCTTGAAGCAATTCATTTGTTTTGGTCCAACGAGGAAGCTGCCCAATACAATTCCCTAAAGCTGGGCCAAATTTCAACGGAGGAGTTTACTTCAAAAGCGTTTGATGTCATCAAATCGGATGTTTTGGCAGATGATCATAGAATCCGGATCTTGAACTCTGTTGCCAAATTTAAGACCTCTGAAACCCAAGGACTATGTTCTGAACTGAAATTAAAGTCTTCTGCGAAATACATGATGACGGTAAATATTAATACTAGTGATGGACTTGTCAATGGAGCTACCGGAATTTTGATGTCTGTCGAAACTCTAAGAGGATCGAGAAATCCAAAAACTATATGGATGCTTTTCTCTGATGAAAATGTTGGTCGTGAAGCGCGTACACAAAAACCCCATGCTACACAATCATTATGGACACCTATTGAAAAATGCATAAGGACTTTTCAATTCAAGCGTAATGAACAAATTAATATAGAACGTTGTCAGTTCCCCTTGGTTGTTGCAGAAGGTATTACTATTCACAAGAGCCAAGGAGCAACATATGCCAAAGTTGCTGTCCATACACGTCCGAGGATGAATAGAGCAGCACTGTATGTCGCTTGCAGTAGAGCAACAAACGCATCAGGATTATTCATCATTGGTTCATTTAATCCACCTAAATCCATTCCAGGTTCAGACCCTGTTCAAATGGAACTGCTCAAATTACGAACGACGAAAGGATTGCGCCTGCGGCATAACTTCATGTCCAGAGATGATCTTCAAATAAATTTGTTCTACCAAAACGTTCAAAGTCTTTCGGCTCACCATCCAGATATTTCCAGTGACACAACACTTACGAATTCCGATCTCCTCTGTTTAGTGGAAACATGGACTTTTCCGGAGGAGTGCCATTATATACACAATTTTTCCATCCTTAGTCGTTTGGATTGCTGCAATATCGATCAAGTTGAAGGACGATTGAGAAATAAAAGAGGGATCACTATCTTCGTAAAAAGTTCAAAATGTCCAGATGCAGAATTTCTATTCCAAGCAGATCACAGTGTTGACAACAATACATTACAAATTATTGTCTTTCGTTTCAAAACCACATTTTTCATCGTATTATACCGAAACTCGTCATTTCCTGAACGCCTTTTCAAAACTACCTGTCGCAAACAATAAATGAACTCCAACAACAACTACAAAGCTCCGAACGGATCATAATCATTGGAGATTTCAATATATGCCGCAGCAGTGTTGACAGCCCGATAGAAACAATTCTGATACGACGTGGTTTTTCGTCACTTATCGAAAGAACCATTGCTACAACAAAACACGGCACACACATTGATTGGTCTTTTACAAACTCTTCACGCGATGATATTATATGTGAAACCTATGCAACAACACACTGTCATCACGACGGAATAGTTATAGGCATTAAATAATTATGTATAAAATATTGTAATATTAGTTAATATAATGTAATAATATATGTATAAAATAATTTGTATTTTTTGGTACATGTACCTCTAAAGTAATTTATCAATACTATTTTCTTTATATATCTAGCTTTTGTCTTTGATTGTAATTATAATAAATGTGTATAAATTAGCAATAGTTAATAAAATTTCTTTTTATTTCTTAACTGTCTATGCAGATCCGTGGTGGAGGGTATATAAGCTTCGGCCCGGCCGAACTTAACACCGTTTTACTTGTTTAAATTTGGAGTTGTCTAGAAAAAAATACAGAATGCCCACGAAAACGGTTGAAACTCAGGACAAATTCACTATACTTCAGTGTACTCTCAACACTCAGTGTACTCAAACACTTTCGATCAACAATTTGATTTTCATTTCAAATTCCAAATTTATAAAATTTGCACTGAGGCTTCATTATCTCCTTCCAATTTCCCACTACGCTTCTGTTTTTAGTTCTCCGCACTTGACGCAAGCAAAAAAAATATCACAAAAATGTATACGAAAGGAAGGAACATGAAAAAACATAATCAAGTGTAAGAAAAAGCAAAAAAAAACGATGAAAATAATGGGTAAACTTAATTACAATCTTGTTTTTTTTTGTTTGCTATACAGTTTGCTTTAAACACAATTAAATGGAACATAGAAGCAGGAGACAACGATGACAACGACGAAGCGAGGCGACAACATCGATGAAAGAGAAAAATAGAATGGAGGTTCGCTTTATGGGATGATAAGATGAATTTGAAGAGGTGCAAGAAAGGGAACACAGTTTTTTGTTGTTGTTGTTGTTGCTCCCTATGTGTGGGTGTGTTGTTCGTATCATAAAAAATTATGGAGCTGGTGTTGGTGTCGGTGTGTTGGCGGGCGTCACCATGATAACCATGGACAGTGTACTATTATCATTGTTATCGTCATCGCCATCACCAGCACCATCATCAGAGCCATCAACATTAATTATTATCCTTTGACGAGCACAGATTCCGTTCAGTCAGGTCAAGAGGGGTGGCGGGTGGCAGGCCGAGTTATGATGCGTTAGGCTGGGAAGGATGGATGTTCGCTTCCTTTGCCATGAATATTAAATAAAATGCAAGTAGTGTAGATTTGTGTCCTGAAAATGATGTTAAGGAGGAATTGTTATCTAAAGCACTCACACAGAAAGAGAGCGAGATAGAGAGAGGGAGATGGGTGGGTGTTCCTTAACCCAGATTATGTCATCGCTACTTCATGGCGTTTGAATTATGGGAATATTTTTCAAGTGTTCGGCAGCTGCGTATGAGTGATAATTTTATTTGTTTTTCAAAAAATATATATTCAACAAGTGTTTTGTGCCAGAAGTAAACTTAAATGATTGTCGTTGTATTTTTGCCATTGGAAACAATTGTGTTATTAATATTTTACCATTCTGTCCCACTTGATGAGGAAATTGATTGGAAAGTAAACAGAGTATTTTTGACTCTTTTTCCGTATGACTAAAGAAATAAATAGAACGAAGTTATCAATTTAATTTATTGCATATTATATTCGCCATCATATTAACGTTGTAGTTGTAAACAAATTGAAAAATATCAAAGTCATGTGGAATCAACTATATGATATCATCCACTATCAATCACAGTATATATTTATACTCGTCCTTCCTTTGTGGAATATACAACACTGAGCCAAAATTAACTCCAAATATATGAAATATTTGTCTTCTAGTGTAGCATGATGTCAAACCGTAAGTGACATTTATATGTTATATATAATGATATATGCCAAACCTGACAAAAATTCGATTGTAATATATGTTTTCGAGAGCGCTGGAGGGACATTTTAAAATTTGGACCGATGTGACCCACTTTCACAAAAGATCTTTCTGGGTGAAAGATAACATGTTCTTCCAAATTTCAGCAAAATAGATTGAATTATGTGGTTTCTGGAACGGATAAAGACCACTCAGGGCCTGTGCGAATTCCAAAAAATGTATGTTGTCCGTCTACGTGGTCAGAGGAATGTACGTGTCGATTTTCGCGATTCTGGCTACGATACTTTAGTTGGCACTCTTTGTAACCCTTTTTGTCCTCCTCACTTCTTAAACTTACAAATTCCAAAACAACCAAATTATGTTGTCCATCCACGTGGACGACGGAATTTACATGCCGAATTTCACGATTCTGACTACAATACTTTCGTTGGCACCATTTTTATCCCTTTTGTCCCGCGTACCCCTTAAAAGTACAAATTTCGAAAAAATCAATTTTAACTGCGCTTCTACAGGGTCAGAGACATTTACATATCAAACGACTCTAGCTGCACTAATTTAGTTGGTGCCATTTGTATCCCTTTTTGTGCCACCCATCTCAAAAATGCATTTATATTGTGCTTCTATGTGATGATAGGAATTTACATACCAAATTTCACGACTCTAGCTGTAATACTTTAGTTGGTACCATTCTTATCACTTTTTGTACCGCTCGCCCCTTAAAAGTACAAATTTCATAAAATCCGTTTATGTTGCAAGTCTATGCTGTCTGCGAAATTTAAACACCGATTTTCACAAATTAAATTGGTACCATTTTTATCCCTTTTTGTCTCTTTCATCCCTTAAAAGTAAAAATTTCGAAAAATCCCTTTTTGTAGCACGTCTGCATGGTAAGTGCAAGGCACACACCGAATTTCATGTTTCAAGCTACTACCGTTTCGTCCGGGCGAAGGTTCGTTTGTTTATCCCTTTTTCGCCCAATTAACACCTAAAAGAACGAATTTCGAAGTCCGTCATGTTTGGGAACTACCCTGAAAATTGCATGGACCCAGCCGCTTGGTCTGGGCGCTGATCAATGATAAGTCAGTCAGTAAGGTAACTCTTTTATTATATAGATTAAAGATAATTATGATGGCTACAAGTGTCGCGAATACTTCTTTCACATAGAAACAGTGGATTAGGAATAGTTTCCAAAAATATTAAAAAAAATCCGAAAAAATATGAAAAATAGAAAAAAATCATTTTAATTTAAAAAAAACATTTGTGCGAAAAGCCCTAGTTGCAGAAAATCTATAATTAAATGTAGAAGTTATGGCTTTTCTTGTAGAATTTCGTAAAAAGGTGACATGATTTTTGTAAAATCCCTTACTTTTACAATTAGGGTATCATAACTTCTACTTTTACTGATGGATTTCCTTCGATTAGGCCTTGATTTCGTTAATAGGATCCCAGCTATTACAAAATAAAACTCAATACACTGATATTTAATTTTCAAAAGGCTCAAAAAATACCAAATTTTTAGCCATCAAAATTGCCTTCATCGTACGTATAAGCGGGCATATATTTCCAAAATGAGATTACAAATATTAATGTGCATACCTTCGACGAAAATTGGTATTTTATTAAAAACTAACAACCCTAGAATTTTTTAATATTATTTTCTATTGTGGAAATAAAAAAAAACATCAGAAAATGTTATAGATGGGCTTTCGGAATAATTTTTGATGCATAGTGTAATATGCCGAAATTATAATTGTCTTTAATTATGAATTATGAATTTTTAAAAAGAAAAAAAAATAGATTTGTGCCTCCCTTTATGGAGGCTATAATAAAAAGGGGCCATTCATTTTAGATGCTTCTGGATGAAATGTAAAGTGCGTAAATGTTCACCAAAACCGATTAATATATGTGACAGCGCATAGAGAAAGGGACCTAAGGGTATAAAAATAAATCTTCATTTTTTTGATGTGGACAACATCTGGGCATCGAATGAGACCGATCCCATGCCCCAAAAGTGTTCCCTCCCAGAGATATGCGCGTTTTATGAAGTGATGGTACACCAAAGATACACGTATTTAAATCTTTAAAATGGCTCTCCTGAACAAAACCGATTTTTACCCTTAGGTTCCTTTCTATTTTGCGCGGCACATATGTGGTTTCTAGAGCGAAAAAAAGTCAGTTCGGATATGAGATCAATAGTGTCCGTCCCTAACAAGCATAAATCGCTTGTGTGAAGATTTCTAGGGATCGAATAATAATTACGGCCTAATGGCTAAGTCGTCTCAAAAATGTTTATTCGATCGGTATAATAAATGATTATCTTATTAGGTTGTTACAAACAATTACACAAAACCATAACAACCTCATGGAGGGTATACAATCTTCTAAAAAAATCGAGAGGAATTTACATACTTCTGCCCCAGAACGGTTTTAGTTCCTCGCTTCTTCAAGGCGAATGAGCTATGAGAATATTGGTATGTGTGGCGTATGAGTGATATTCTACGCAAATAATATTAGTCATACGTCATATGTTCTAATAAACAAATCAGGGGGCTCATTATGTAATTTCCGATTTATAGTGTCGTTTGACGTTATTTTGACATATTTCCATACAAACAAAAACAATTTCAAACTTTTCTTTTCAAACGTGATAATGAACGATACATGGGATGACGGAAAATAAATATATTTCATTCTTACGTATCACAACAACATTTTGTATTTTGAATATTTGAATTTTTTGTTTGTATGGAAATATTACACATATCGTTAAAACGACACGATAATTCGGATGTTACATAATTACCCCCAGGCAAGTTACTATTGAAAATCAGGCAAATTAAATTGTTAGTAAATTAAATAAATAATAAATAAAGTGATTCTAAGTCGATAGGTATAATAGGTATAATTTAGGATGTTACAATTGCCAAAATTTTATTATGGGATTAATACCCTGTGGAGGGTATACATGTTACTTCGAAATCTTCTAATCTAAATCGATCGAATTTATCTTCTGCCCCAGAAAATCTTCAACTTTGCAGAAGTTTTAATTCTTCGTTCCATCAAGGCGAATGAGTTACAACAACATTGGTATATGTGGCGTATGAGTGATATTTTTATTTCTACTCAAATAATATTAAGCATACGTCACATTTTTTATAAACAAATCAGGCAAGTTACTATCGAAAATCAGGCAAATGAAATTGTTAGAAAATTAAATAATTTATTTGTCATGTGTCAATATATGTTTATTAGGCTGGGTCGCGGTGCATACAAATGGAAAAACAAATTGCAGTCACCCCACGAAACTAAAGTTTGGATTATTTAATGATGATTTGCAAAATATTTCGTTCCTAAATGAAGTCGTCTGTGAGCTAAACGCTCCTGCAAACGCCTCTAAAAGCCATGGTTTTACCTTGTAATTTTTTTATGTTGCACTTTTGTACAAACATTTTTTTGAAAGCACTTTAAATATAAATTTTGATTATTGTCTTAGAGTAATTATTAGTCGAATTATTGGACCTTTATAGTAGTTTTTTGTCTTTTTTCATAGTGGCAAATGAAATTTTTTCGTATTTTGTGTTAGTATTTAATAGTATTTAAATAGCGGCAATGCCTTTCGAATGATGGTAAAATGATGAACGTCGGAAGGAAATTGAAAATCCATCTCCTGTATTAAATTATTTCACAAAAATTGATTTAGTGACGTCATTCTTCGTTCGATATTCATCATTTAGGCATCATTGGGAAGGTATTGATTCCTTTATTTTTCATGGCACATTTTACAAAGCATTTCTAAGAAATGTAAGTTTGTAGTTGTCATTTTAAACCCCACAAACACAATTAAACCCCAATATTACGACCAATGAGTTATTCTAAGAAAAGAATGAAAATTGTTATTGAAAGTGCTTCCAAGGGTCTATTAATTCAGAAAAAATTTGGACAAAAATGTAACATAAAAAATTACACGGAAAAACATGATTTTTAGAGGCGTTTTCAGGAGCGTTTAGCTCACAGATGGCTTGTCCCAGTGACGAAATATTTTGCAGATCATCATTAAACAATCCAATTTTCATTCCGGGGGGTGACCGCAGCAATTTATTTTCGTGGCCCATCCTAATGTTTATAAAGCAACAAAGATCTATAAAATTATAGAAATCTGTTTTTATACCCACCACTTAAGGATGGGGGTATGTATATTCACTTTGTCATTCCGTTTGTAACACCTTTAAATATTCATCGGAGACTCCATAAAGTATATATATATTCCGTGTCGTGGTAAAATTCTAAGACGATCTAGCCCTGTCCGTCCGTCCGTCTGTCTGTCTGTTGAAAATACGCTAGCAGCAGAGTTTCAGATTTTCGCTAGGAGGTTCAAATTTTCCCTAAATGTGTCTTATGGTTGAAGATCGGTTGGGATTGAAAGTGACCGAAATCGGCCCAGAGGGAAACATTTTTCCCTAACAAGGACTGAAAATACCCTCTAATATTTAGACTACTTAAGCAATTTTTTTTAAATTTCTGCTTTATATGCACTTGAGATTTGTTGAGTACACTTCTTTTGTAGTCTAAAAGCACCAGTCTGCAACATATTGGATCTTAAATATTAGAACTTTTCCTATCAAAATGGTACATACATTAAGACTGTAGCTGGAATCAATAAATTGCAAATGGGTAAAATCGGACTTGAGGGGAATTAGGGTACATTTTTGAAGATTCCTGCCTAATGTTCTCTTTTTGATTCCACTTGAAGTTTTATTTGTATATATTGTAGAAGACTATTAATATTATAATAAAGGAGCATCACAATTTTCCTAAAGTGGTAGTGCATGGCTATGTTTGCAACTTAGACTTGCTATGTTTGCAACTTATTTGAGCTACGCCAACTCTAAGTAAGTTTGGCTAATTAGTCAGAAATATCTCCATATCTCATAAAACCTATTAAATACATAACAATTTGCTTTCGTATTCGTCTTCTTTTGGGCACATAAATGATTGCTTTTATAGAAATATGCTACAAATGTACATTAAATTAAGTTTAGTATTTCTACAGATACATTCACACAAAAGAAATATATTGTTGAACCATCATTTTCCTCTTTCAATTTCAGCCGGCTGCCGTTATGCCAAAAGTGTTTGGACCGAATGTGATGCCAAAACCAACATGCGTTCCCGCACATTAAGTTTGAAAAAGGGTGATGCCAGCTGTCAACAAACCAGAACTATGCAAAAGAAATGCAAAAAATGTAAGAAAATGTAGTAAAACTAGCACAGCAAGGACACGAACAACAACCGCTACAAAACTAACCACTAACAGGGTTAACTTAAATTTAATTTCGAACACAAACTGCACGGAAACCATAACGCCAACGCAAAGACATAAAAGACATACAATACTACCTACCCATCGAACCATTCACCCATTCATTCATTTGTCCAGAGAGTTATCCATCATTGTCAGCAGAGCTTTAACAACGTGTACAGACAATGATGATGCCGCTGTTGCTGCCGCTGCTGATAATGATGAGCTTGTCTTTGGGTTCATTCGCCCAAAAAAGGGATTTAATTACATCCCCAGGGTGTGCAGCAAACATGAAAATGAAGTAGAAATTTGTAACCTTTCCCCAAAACCCACAAAAAAAAGACCTGAAAATTTCTAGTTGTAGTTTTGCCCTCGTTACCCCCTTCGATTTCTTGCAGTTAGCGATTGTTGGTCGTATCCCCATTTTTTGTCGTTCTTTTCACATCACATTACACAGCATTTGTTGGAGTCACTCATAAGTAATGTGTACATTTTGCCCTTCATCATTCCACCAACACGCTCCATCCACCAGGTACTGTTGACATACTCGTGGACACATGATAAATCTGCAAATTTATGATGATGTCCCTTGTACTGTCATGATGCGGATGATATTCTCTCCGCCGTCCATTTCTACTAATGCAGCAGAGCTATAAAAAGGTTAATAACGACTACGGGCAAACGTATTATGTTGCAAGTAATTTCTGAAACGATATATCTTTGGGTGGGTGCAGCTGAAAGGCCAATTGCACTGGTCGACAAAATGAGAAGCTGAAAGTTGGCTGTTAATGTGAGAAATTCGTTAAAGTAAAGGGTGTTTTTTTTTGAAGATGTATAGAAATTTAAATTGAAATAAAATGATTTAAAACGGAAAATTGACTTCTTCCGAAGCTAGAAGTATTAGAGATTGACATGAGGGTGCCTCATGTGCCACATTCTGAAAGTCCAATGCTGATCTTTTTCAATATGGGCCGTTTCTCGGCTTCACACAATCTTCCAATTAATCTTTCTTATTCCCAGATAAACTGGATGCGTGGAGTCGCAAGATTTCATTGGCCAATTGACTGCTTAATGGAAATTTCCAGTGCCAAGACCAACACACATATCCATTTTTATACCCTCCACCTCCAGGATGGGGGTATATTCACTTTGTCATTCCGTTTGTAACACCTTAAAATATTCATCGGAGACCCCATAAAGTATATATATTCTGGGTCGTGGTAAAATTCTAAGACGACATAGCCATGTCCGTCTGTCTGTCTGTTGAAAGCACGATAACGGCCGAACGAAATGAGCCAGGAGGTTCAAGTTTTTTCTAAATGTGACTTATGGTTGCAGATCGGTTGGGATTGAAAGTGGGCGAAATCGGCCCAGAGGGAAAAAATTTTCCCCCACAAGGACTGAAAATACCCCTCATATTTAGAGTATTTCAGCATGTTTTTTGAACATAATAGCTTTTATTTACTTGATATTTGCAATTCGCATTCGGTGTATAAATTCCTATGATTGTGTACACACATAAAATAAAGGAACTTTTCGAAATTCGTATTTTCAGGCTGTAAAATTAAAAAAGGGGATTAAAATAGTACCAATCAAATGACAGCAGCTAGAACCATGAAATTCGCGGTATACATTCCTCTGACTGAGTGACACGAAAAAAAAACATTTTTCCAAATTCGTACTTTCAAGGGATTCAATGGGAGCAGAGGGATAAAAATGGTACCAACTAAAAGGCTACAGCTAGAATGATGAAATTTTCGAAAGTCGTACTTTTAAGGAGTAATTTTCAAAATTTATACTTTGAAATTAAAATAGGATGGAAATACAACCAACCAAAGGACTGCAGCTGAAAATACACTCTCTATCCCCCAATATTTAGGGTATTTATGATTGCTGAGTAAATATAACTTTATGAACTGAAGTATTATTTCCATTATATATATACATAGTATAAAAATATTGGTAGCCTTGGCTTATTAATTAAATTTCTGATTTTCATACATTTGAAATTTGTTGCGGACATTCCTCTTGTAGGTTGGAAGCACCACAAAGAAAATAAAAGTTTTAGCGGGCGAAATGGGACAAAAAGAGATAAAATATGGTACCAATGATACGACAACAGCTAGAATCATGAAATTCGGTGTGTACATTAGGGCGTACCTCAAAAAAAAGTTCGCCGTACACCTGCCGAATATGAAGTATTATTGAAAGGTAGTTTAAAAATTTTTTTTTTTTATTTTTTTATGCCGAACGTAGGGGTCTTGCTTTTTCATTTTTCGATATAACTTCTGCATTTATAAACGAATTTTAAAGTGTAATACATCGATGTTTTTGTCTCGACGAGGCCGATTTTTTTGTCTTTAAAGTCATTGAGCTCAAGCACCCCCTTCTGGTACTTACCCATCATATCTCAGTTACTACTACCCTAATGTACCACTCTAATATCAGAAAATTAAAGCTCGCATAAAATCATGAAACTCTTCCTAAGGAAGTATGTCGAAAATCGGCCTCGTCGAGACAAAAACATCGATGTATCATACTTTAAAATCCGTTTATAAATGCAGAAGTTATATGGAAAAATGTAAAAGCGCGACCTGTACGTTCGGCAGAAAAAAATAAAAAAAAAATTTTTTGAAACTACCTTTCAATAATACTTCATATTCGAAGGTGTACGGCGAACTTTTTTTTACTTGTAACCTGGTACGCTCTAGTGTACATCCCTCTAATTGCATAAACACGTAAAATAGAGGGATTTTTTGAAATTCGTACTTTTAAGGGATATAATTGAAAAAGAGGGATAAAAATGGGACCTTCCAAACCGCTGAAGTTGATATCATGAAATTCGGTGTATTCGGTGGTCTGACTATGAAGACTCGACAAAAAGGTTTTTTTCCAAATTTGCACATTTGGGCGGAGAATGGGGCGAATGAGGATATCTTTAAAATTTTTACTTTTCTTATCAAAATAATGCAGTCACTTTGTCTGTATCTGAAAATGCTTCTCCCTAATGGTGACTGACAATCGCCTAATATTTTCGGCATGTTCACTTTCACAATTACAGCATTGTATTTATTTATAGTAGTAGATTTTAAACAGTGCGCATAAGTATGTCTTATAGTTTGAAATAGTAAACAAACATAGTAATGTGCATAAAAATATCACAATTTTCATAATATGGTTCTGTACTTCTATGTCCACATCCTTTAATCTGCTGGTAATACTGTGGAATGCACTCCGTGGTGTAGGGTATAGAAGATTCGGCCCGGCCGAACTTAACGCCTTCTTACTTGTTTTTAATTCAGAAACAGAAAACGTACTCAAATTTTAAAGTTGTATGTCTTACCACACCCTACAAAATAATTTAAGCGCAATTTATGGTCGGTTGGCATAAATACACGAACTGTGGTATGGCGTGGAGTGGAATGCGTCATTTGGTTAATGCTCGCCGAGAGATTTTTGCACTAATTACGTTTCAAATTGGAAAACGCTTGAATTTATGAAACCATTACTTTTTCCAACATTAGCGTGTCACACTTTCTTCCCCATGCAACTGTGAAAATGATTTTTTGCCTGTTTGTTTATTTAATGTGACACATATACGAAAAGTTGGTGCTGCAAACGTACATACTCCAACCACCCCATATATAATGATGCTGTGATGAGGTGCCCTACTAAAAGTGAAAAGGGTTACACCTTTTGTTATTCACACAAACACATAAACAGACATACACACGCACATATACAAACGGTGTTCCTTTTTGAAACGAAACGAAACTCACAGAGCACAATCATTTTTTAATGAGCAAAATACCGACGACGACACTGCAGAAGATGTGGCCTTTTTCAGTTTGAGTTTTTGTAGGTTTTGCTTTCGCATTCTGCGAATGCCATCACCGACCAACGAGGCAACACTACCACTGCATAGAGGAAATGCAGCAGAGTTGGTTTTAGCCCTCATCCTGTCCCCTGCCGGATGCTAACTAAGTTATGATTGTTTCATTGTTAATATTCGCGAGTAACTTTTGCGTTAGTTGCACAGTGACACGCTCGCTGCAGCTGGTTTCCTTGAAGGATACATAGGTGTCCTTGGCCTCAAAACAATGGAGGACTTAGAGGCTGAAATTAGGAAAATTGTCTATAATAATTCAAATTATAATTAAGAAATTAGCAGAGAATTTCCGGAAGATTGTCTGGGCCAAATGATCTAATTTACAATCAAACACTTCGATCGGACTGTAATTTAAATTAGAATCGGCTTTAAAAAAGTACTGATTATTTTTTCAAATTTCTGGTTTTAATGGAAAGGTTGAACTTTGTCATTTAATAATGGAACACAATATCATTCATATGACTACCACGGCTGGCTCTTTATTTTATTTATTTATGTTTAATTTATTTTTCGATTAGTTTATTGATTTCTTTAGTAATTTATTTGTTTATTTATAGAGTTAATTGAATGATTATTTATGCTCGGGGTCTTGATTTGATTTTTAATTTTATTTCTTTCTCAATATTTCGCCATCCGCCGAATAGCATATTCAGGAGTTAAAATTAACGTTTATTTACTTTATTTATGCACCAGTAACGTTTGTTTGTTGTAACTCATGAAGTTGCGAAATATTGAGAAACTGGCGGTGCCGACTATATGATACAGCCCACTTTCTATCCGAATTCAATTCAATTCAGTAAAAAAGTGAAAACGATAAGGATTTTTGTATGTTTCCTAATCATAGGAAACAATTTGTCAAATCGAGAAGAATGTATATACATATATATATGTATGTATATCCAAACATGGAATGAAGGGGCCTACTTACACACTTCTGGGCGGAAAAAGTCAAGTCGGTAGCGAACTTTGTATGGGAGCTATATATAAATCTGAACCGATTTTCACCATGGGTGTTATAGTTGAAATATTTGAAATATTGAAATTTGAAGAATATCTGTTTATATATGTGGTTTCTAGAGCAGAAAAAGTCAAATCGGGAGCGAAATTTGAATGGGAGCAATATATAAATCTGAACCGATCTGATCCATTTTCACCATGGGTGTTTCTGTTTGAAATATAACAGGTTTTGCCAATTTTGAAGAAAAGCTGTTAAAATATCTCGTATCTAGAGTGAAAAGAGTCAAATCTGGAGTGAAATTCTTATGTTGGCTATATCTAAATCTGAACCGATTTTCTTCAAATTAAATAGCGTTCGTCCTTATCCCGAAAAACTTCGTCATTTGGTTCTGGCTACAATTGCGACCTGTACTTTGATCACAAGAATAGATGGACAGACAGCCAGACGGACAGACAGCCAGACGGACATTGCTAAATCGATTCAGAAAAGTGCTTCTGAGTCGATCGGTATAATTAACTATGGGACTATCTCGATTCCTTTTGAGTATTACAAACATATGTACAAAGACTTAATATTTTCGTGGAGTGTATAAAAACATATCAACTAACTTTAACTACCCAGCAAAAACTCGGTAATGCCACCTCATTATTATTTGCATTGCCTAGTAATGACAGCCCATTACGCCCTGCATTATTTTGAGGTATGAAATAATGGGCTCCTTATAATGGCTTAAAAAAGTAGTTATTGGTAACAACACTTCCATGTTTTGATACACATAGAGTTGTGTGTAGCTTTGTCATCCAGCCATTACCGCGACAGTCACTCGAAGATATTTTCGATTGATGAAGAAAATTTAGTTGTTTCTTGTCAATCGAAGTGTACACATGTTACGTGGAATGCGAGTTATTTCTTTGCAGATTCATAAAGTTAACTGGTACAACAATATTGAAATTTAAAAAAATGTTTTATTTTATTGCTAAAATACTATCTAAACAACACAACAATAACAATTCTTCTTATTATTCCGTACCTTTTGTTACGACAGCAAAACTGTATTTTTTGTGTATACGTTCGCTTGCCGTGATGTGGTTGTTCATCATACAAATTTTGAAATATAATGAAGTTGCAATAACTTGAAGTTGCGAGAAATCTTTGCTGAGTTTGTTCAAACCACCAACCACAACACACAACAACGTCAACCAACATACTTACCAACCAGTACTTATATATTAACTTTTTGTAAGCGTGCGTGGAAGTACTTATTTCTCAACTTTTTGTAACCGTGCGTGGAAGTACTTATTTTTTTACCATCCCTTTATAAAAATAATTAGAAACGGATCCGAAAAATAAGTAGTGAAGGTTTCTGGTTTTGCCTTATTCCCCACATTACTTGGTAATGAGAGTTTTTGCTGGGTAACTTTAAAACAATTAAACAAATTTTATAAAACAAATAATCAATTTAATTAAATTTGACAAAAAAATTACAAATATAATTATATATTTATTATTTATTTATCGATTTATTAAAATATTTATTTACTAGCTGAACCCCGCCCGCTTCGCCAGGCAAAAAAAAAGAAATGGTAAAATTAAAATCAGGTTTCATATTGTTTTTTATCGTGGTCAGTAATATATACGTTCCAATTCTCAGCCGTCTAGCTCCCAAAAACACTTTTGCCACGCCCACGAAACGAAAATCTAAATTTCGGCATCAAATTGATCTTTCCGTTGTCAGTAATATATATGTACCAATTTTCAGCTTTTTAGCTCTCAAAAACACTTTTGCCACGTCCCTCCCCCCAAAAACGAAAATCCATAATACGCCATCAAATTCATTTTTATCATGATCAGTAATATATACGTTCCAATTTCCAGCCTTCTAGCTCAAGAAACATTATTGCCATGCCCACTCCGCCCACAAAACGAAATTCCAAATATCGGCATCAAATTGATCTTTCTCGTGGTCAATAATATATATGTACCAATTTATACACTTTATATACCCTCCACCATGGATTCCATTCCACAGAGGTTGTCGGTTTTCGTAGAAGTGCAGTAATATTACAGGAAAATATAAATTTTTTAATATAGCCAAACCAAAACAACTACAAATATTGAAAAATTTATTTTATAAATAAATATAATATTTTAATTATTTCAAACCACGCTTATAAGGCAAGGCTACCAATACGTCAATTCAAAAAAATAATTATTCTTCTATTTATATTTTGAAAAATATTTTCAAAGCCATAAATATTGGCAGATAGTGGGTGCTACAGTTGGTTGTATTTCCATTCTATTTGAATTTCAAAAGTACAAATTTTGAAAATCCATTATCAGACGTACATAGTGCAAAATAACCTAACTTCACGATTCAACCAATTTTTGCCGTAAAAGAAAAAGTACGAATTTGGAAAAAAAACTTTTTATTTTGCGTGTCTATGCAATCAGAGGAATGTATACACCAAATTCCATGATTCCATTTGGTTGGTACCATTTTTACCCCCTTGACGTTTCTTCGCAATTATAATTTTATCATTATAGTTGTAGTCGTTTAGTACTAATTTTATCCCTATCCCTACTATTTTTATCCCTCTGTACCATTGTATCCCTTGAAAGTACTAATTTCGAAAAATTCGTCTATTTTCCGTGTCTTCGCAGTCAGAGGAATGTATACTCCGAATTTCATGACTCTAGCTGCGGTCATTAGATTGATATAAGGGGAATGAATATCAAGCAAATATAAACAGAAATATTCAAAAAACATGCTTAAATACGCTAAAATATTAGGGATTATTATGAGTATTTTTAGTCCTTGTGAGGGAAAAATTTTTCCCTTCGGGCCGATTTCGCCCCATTTCAATCCCAACCGATCTACGACTATAAGACGCATTTATGGAAAATTTGAACGTTCTAGCTCCTTTCGTTTAAATGCTAGCGTGCTTTCAAAAGACGGACAGACGGACGGACGGACATGGCTAGATCGTCTTAAAATTTTATGACGATCAAGAATATATATACTTTATAGGGTCGCAGATCGATATTTCAAGGTGTTATAAACGGAATGACAAAGTTAGTATGCCCCCATCCTGGTGGTGGAGGGTATAATAAATTTATGTGTTTATTTAACGACTTATTTATTTATAATCTAACCTAATCCCTATGTACTTAGTTATTTATTTTTCGATTTATTTTTTATTTACCGATTTATTTATATATCGGTTTATTTATTTATAACCTAAGATATCCTATATTGATATATTTATCGATTCGTCGATTCATTTATTTAGAAATAACAAAAAATGACATCGAGTACTATCAACTGTTATTGACCAGTAGCACTTTTGCGCAAACATGGTCTGACAATGCCTCCTGCATCCAAAATGTTTTGAATGCATTTGCATGGATTTTCTGAACCCAAAATATCAATTAAGGAGCCGTCAATATGAAAATAAACTTCATTGTTGATGAGGATTTCTTACGAAAAACCTTGATTATTTTTCCAATCAGTGGAAACCGTTTCCATTGATTGATTGGATCTTTCTTTCACTTTTGGTTGGAAAAATTTTACCAAGTCAATCCCTTTGCGAAGTATGGCATTCTTTCCTTTTGGAACCACTGTGCATCGTCATTGTTGGTTTTGTTTGTTTTATAGCGTTCACCGCGGTTACAGTGAAAATCATCTAATGGGCGAAAAATGGCAGACAACAAATAGTGTAATTAAAATATAGTTAAAAGCGAATATGCAACTGTAAACTAGAGTGGGTCACCAATATGATTATGAAAAAAATTGCTAGTCTTTGGCTTAAACCGATTCAAAATCATCTCAATATCATGACATATCGATTGTCTACTACCGGATCTTGGATTTTGGAGTTAGGCCCGGAGTCTTTTTAGTAAAAACTGATATAGCCTGCTCATGCTGACTTCCTGGCAGCTGCAACGTCTTAAAAGCGGAAGGAACTGTCCGAAGTCTGGACATAACGATCAATTTTCAAAAAAGCTTAAATACCCTAAATATTGGAGGATAGTGGTTGTATTTGTATCCTATTTTAATTCCAAAAGTACAAATTTTGAAACCCCATTATCTTTCACGTACACATTGCAAGACTTCATGATTCTAACAATTTTAGCCGTAAAAGTAAAAAAAGTACGAATTTGGAAAAATATTTTTATTTTTCGAGATTAATGTATGCACCGAATTCCATGATTCTAAATGCGGTCATTGGGTTGGTACCATTTTTATCCCCCTTTTCTAATTTTCCCCCTTAAAAGTACGACTTTGAAAAATCTCTTCATTTTGCGTGTCTACGAAATTAAAGGAATGTATACACCGAATTTCATTATTGTGGGTGCAGCCATTTGGTTGGTACCATTTTTATCCCTCTGCTCCCATTTTACCCTAAAAAGTACAAATTTGGAAAAATACTTTTGTAGTTATGTATGTATCTACACATCGAATTTCGTGTTGCTAGCTTTTGTCGTTTGATAGGTACCATTTTTATCCCTTTTTGCTCCATTTTACCCCAAAAAGGACAAATTTGGAAAAAATACTTTTGTATTATGTATCTACATATCGAATTTCGTGTTGCTAGCTGTTGTCGTTTAATATGTACCATTTTTATCCCTTTTTGCCCCATTTCGCCCCCTATAAATAAGAATCACTTTATGGTACACGTTTTTGTTATAAGGGGAATGCGAGTACCAAATATCAAGCAAATATAAGCAGAACTATTGAAAAAACATACTTAAATACTCTAAATACATATTAGAGGTTATTTTCAGTCTTTGCAAGGGTACATTTTTTCTTCTGGACCGATTTCACCCACCTACTGGGCGGGTCAACTTAATTTCCTTTCTCGTACACTTTTTGATAGCAATGATAAACTCTGTATTGTATATGCAATGCGACCCACTTTATTATTCACTATACTACGTGGCGATAGTTTTATGCGATTTTTAAGTCATACGAAAGCAATTAAGGATGTCTTTTTTTTTCGTCCTGCAAGTTGTTGTAGCGAAATAACGATGGCATTTGCTGTGCAAAACCAACGACGACGATGATGATGACGATGATGTGTGAGGATGTGAAGGCATAATCCTGTAAAAATTGAAAGTTTTGTTTTCGCCGCTATTGTTTTGTTCGCTGGGGTTGAAGTGAAAGGTGTGATGGTAATAGCAGGTACTTAAAAACTCATTACACTACAAATATTTATGTTGTTGAATTTGAATTTGAATGTGAATCAGAATTTGTTCTTCGTTTTGTGTGGTCGGTCGGTCGGTGTGCTTGAATATTTTGAATAGATTATGACGGTAAATGCCAGTTGAAAATAATTTAGCATTTCGAGGACATGAAATTGTTCATAAATGTTTTATAGTAATTTGTAATATATGTATGTATACAATTATACATATATTTCACAAGTAAAATTAGGTCAAATTGTAAACAAGCAGTATGAGTTTAAAGTAGAAACTCAGACCATTTTGTAATTTATTCTTGATGAGTGATTTTAAAAATGTTTGTATTTTAGATTTCATTTTTTTTGTTCTTATGAAAATTGTATTTTCTTAAATTCCCATTACATTTCAATTATTTCTTCACACCAGGGAGCATCGTTTTTTTTTGTTCCCAAAAGGAAACAAATGTTACTAGTAGTCCAGCAAGGACAATAGGTTATGAAGTAAATTGGATGTTGTTTAAACAAGGAAAAATCAGCCGGTCAAAACGACTTTTATTTACTCTCACAGTCAAAATCCACATTATACGTATTTCATATGTCAAAATCTATATAAACAAGTAAGGAAAGGCTAAAGTCGGGCGGGGCAGACTCTATGATACACTCCACTATCAATCCGAATACAATTTAATTCGGTGAAAAAGTGAAAACGGGAAGGATTTTTGTATCATGTAAATGTATGTGTTTGACTAAAAATGTTAAATCGGAAAGGAAATTTGTATGGGGGTATATTGAGATCTGGAACGAAATAGGTGAAATATAATATGTATAGTTTGGAGAAAATCGGTTAAACATTTGGGAGCAACATTTGTATTTGCGCTATATCTAAATCTGAACCGATCTTAGCCACTTTCACCATAGGTTTTTTACTTGGATTATAAGCTGTTGTGCCAAATTTAAAGAAAATCGAGTACAATATGTGGTTTCTAAAGCGGCAAAAGTAAAACCGGGAGCCACATTTGTTTGGGAGCTATATCTAAATCTGAACCGATCTTACCCAATTTTTGCACAGGTGTTTCTAGTTAGATTATAAGATGTTGTGCCAAATTTAAGAAAATTTGGTACAATATGTGGTTTCTAGAGCGGAAAATGTCAAATCGGGAGCGACATTTGTATGGGGGCTATATCTAAATCTGAACCGATCTTACCCACTTTCTGCATAGGTGTTTCTAGTTGGATTATAAGATGTTGTGCCAAATTTAAAGAAAATCGGGTACAATATGTCGTTTCTAGAGCGGAAAATGTCAAATCGGGAGCGACATTTGTATGGGGCTATATCTAAATCTGAACCGATCTTATCCAATTTTTGCATAGGTGTTTCTAGTTGGATTATAAGATGTTGTGCCAAATTTAAAGAAAATTGGGTACAATATGTGGTTTCTAGAGCGGAAAATGTCAAATCGGGAGCGACATTTGTATGGGGGCTATATCTAAATCTGAACCGATATTACCCACTTTCAGCATAGGTGTTTCTAGTTGGATTATAAGATGTTGTGCCAAATTTAAAGAAAATCGGGTACAATATGTCGATTCTAGAGCGGAAAATGTCAAATCGGGAGCGACATTTGTATGGGGGCTATATCTAAATCTAAACCGATCTTATCCAATTTTTGCATAGGTGTTTTAGTTGGATTATAAGATGTTGTGCCAAATTTAAAGAAAATTGGGTACAATATGTAGTTTCTAGAGCGGAAAATATCAAATCGGGAGCGACATTTGTATGGGGCTATATCTAAATCTGTACCGATTTGCCTCAAATTAAATAGCGTTCATCCTTGATCCACAAAATTTACTTGTGCCAATTTTTGTTAAGATCGGACTATAATTGCGACCTGTAGTTTGATTACAACAATAGATGGACAGACAGACGGACATTGCTAAATCGACTCAGAAAGTGATTCTAAGTCGATCGGTATAATACACGATGGGTCTATCTCGTTTCCTTTTGGATGTTACAAACAAATGCACAAAGACATAATACTCTCGTGGAGTGTATAAAAAGTCTCAAAAACCGGTCAAAGTGGATTCAGTATTAGGCAGATGATAGTACTCTTCAAAACACCTTGTGGTGAATATATACAGGGTTTTCCAACAAGATGTGTTATTTTGAATCACCCGGTAGTTGGGTAGCTGTCACTTTTGAAGCTTTTATTCTTTGACATTTGACAAGTAGAAACTACGTCATTACTAAAAAAGAAACGATACACGCTTCAAAAACGCATTGACACTATTCAAATTCATGAATGAAAATGATCCGGAATTCCATCGAAAAATCATCTTGACTGATGAGGCGGCCCATTTCGCAAAATTGTCGCATCTGGGGTTCGGAAAACCCAGGAGTTATTGTTGAGAAGCTTCTCCATCCTCATCGTGTGACTGTTTGCTGCGGTTTTTGGTCTGGTGGGGTCTTTGGACCTTACTTTTTCGAAAATGAGGTTGGATCAACAGTTACGGTGAATGGATTGCGCTATCGAGAGATGATTAATGATTTTTTATGATCGGAGTTGGTTGGTATTGATCTGGACAACGTTTACTTTCAACAAGGCGGCGCTACGTGCCACACAAGCAACGAAACCATTGCTCTTTTACGGGAAAAGTTTCCGGACCGTGTTATCTCTCGAAGAGGTGATCACAATTGGCCACCGAGATCTTGTGATTTAACACCTTGCGACTTCTTCCTTTGGGGCCACGTGAAAGATAAGGTCTACGCCAACAGCCCAGCGTCGATTCAAGACCTCAAAGATAGAATTCGTGAGGCTATCGAGGACATAGGGCAGTCACTTTGCGATTTGGAAAATTTCATGAAAAGGATATGGCCCTGTAAGCGTGGTCGTGGTGGCCATTTGGCTGATGTTGTTTTTCATTATTAACGGCATACCTTCCTCTTTATTATGAAATAAACATCCGATCATTTATCTCAAAAAATTGAATTTTTCTTTGAATACCAAAATAACACCTCTTGTTGGAAAACCCTGTATATACATTGGGCTGGGTCGCGGTCCATACAAATGGAAAAATCAAATTCCAGTCACCCCACGAAAATAAAGTTTGGATTGTTTAATAATGATTTGCTAAAAAGTTCGTTGATAGATCAAGCAGTCTGTGATATAAACGCTCCCCTAAAATGCATGTTTTTCCCGTGTATTTTTTTGTGCTGCATTTTTGTCGATTTTTTATTCTGAATTAATAGACCCTTGAAGACACTTTAAATATAAATTGCGATTATTGCCTTAGAGTAACTTATTGGTCGAATTATCGGAACTTTATAGCAATTTTTTGTGTTTTTTTTCATAGTGGCGATTGATACAATTTACGTATTCGTTGTTAGTATTTTATAAAAAAAAACCATTCGAATGATGCTTAAGTGATGAACATCGGAAGGAAATTGACGCCACATTTTTGTAAAAAGAGTTTGAAAATTTTAACTCTGAAAATGCATCTCCTGTATTTAATTATTTCACAAAAATGGAATCAGTGACGTCACTTTTCGTCCGATATTCATTATTTAGGCATCATTCGAAACCTTTTACAAAATGTTTCCAGGAAATATGATTTTTAGCCTTCAATTTTTACGTTTTTTTTTAATTTTACTTATTTCTTCATAATGCGCAGAAAAAAAATTAATTTTTTCGCATTATATCTATAACACTTTTCAGATTTTGAAAATTGAAAAAAACTTTGTCGAACTTTTTCTCTCACATTTTTATTTTATTAGAAATTGTGGTTTCAATTAGAGTGATCAAACCCGAGACCGAAACCCGGCTCAACCGGGTTTTTCATCTGATACCGATCGTCTGGTTTTTTTAAATTCGGGGTTTTTGAAAAACCAAGAAACCCGTGATTCTTATATCGGTCTCAACCGGTTTTTCATAGTGCAAAAAAGAATCTTTTTTGGTGCTAAGTTATTAATAATATGTCAATTTTTATATGAGACCGATATAAGAATTACCGAGAAAACCGGGATTCTTATATTGGTCTCAACAGGGTTTTCATAGCGCAAAGAAGTCTCTTTTTTGGTGCTAATTTGTTTATAATATGCCACTTTTTATACTATCACAAGCTTCATAGAACTTTTTTATCAGGGTCCGAAAATTAAGTAAAACAAGTAAATGGATTGCATTCCACAGAGGCTGTTGATTTTCGTAGAAGTGCAGTAATATTACAGGAAAATATATTTTTTTTAATATAGTCAAACCTCAACAAATACAAATATTGAAAAAATAATTTTATAAATAAATATAATATTTTTATTATTTCAAACCACACTTACAAGGCAAGGCTACCAATACCTTTACACTATATTTATCGAAATAATACTTCAAGTCAATTCAAAAAATTAATATTGATATATTTATATTTTCAAAAAGGCTTAAATTTCATAAATATTGATTGATGGTTGTATCATAATATTAGGTTATTTTGCGCTGTGTACGTTAGATAATGGAATGTGTTCCTTTCCATTTTAATTTCAAAAGTACAAATTCATTATACATTCCATTATCTAACGTACACAGCGCAAAATAACCTAATATTATGATACAACCAATTTTTGCGGTAAAAGTAAAAAGTACGAATTGGGAATAATCTTTTTATTTTGCGTGTCTATACCGTCAGAGGAATGTATACATCAAATTCCATAATTCAATCTGCGGCCTTTTGGTTTTTACCTATTTTACCCCCTTAACCCTTTCGAAACGGATTTTTTTTTAAATACGAACTCTTTTTTGATGGGTATTGGTTAGTTATAGTTCCAATAATTGGCCATAGGGTGCGTTTCGCGAAAGGATAACCAGAACAAGGAAAATGTCCTGGGACAAATATGTCCCATCAGTAAGTAAGGCAAAACTAAAATAACATAATATATGTAAACTTCAATGCTGTTTTATTAATTTATGAAACAAACAAGTTAGAAATGAATATGTGTCATATACAATGAAAATGTATGTTAATTAGTATGATATTTGGCGAAACACAGCTTGCACAAAGGAATATTGCAAGAAACGCACATCATTTTCGTACGATGCTCTTTGTTATCATTTGAACAGCTTCTGCAACGACGGCGTGTTTTCCCCTCGATAGGAAGATGTTCTCCAACACCAGAAAGTGTTTTTGATCGCTCTGATGGGCGACCACTCGTGCTACGACGTTTAATTGTTGCTCTCTCTTTTCCATAATGAAGAAGCTGCACCGCCAATTCAGCGAGAAAGGAAATTAATGGTACCTTCACATGCCGAGTTTCTTGGAAAAGAATCCAAGCATTGGAGACGGAAACCATTTTCCAGATATCCTGTCAGGATCATAAAGAGATGAAAATTGATCTGAAAGATCTACACCACCCATGTATCTATTATAAAAGGCAATGGGCTCAGGGCATGCAACATCAAGGGCTTCTCCTTTTTTGTTGGTTCTTTGAACGGTCGTTATGATATCAGTATGGCAATTGGTGAGTAACAAAACCTCCTTTGTATCTTGCCATTTACAAAGCATAGTACCGCTGCTGTTATACTTGAAAACATAGTCACCTCTTTCTAATTTTGGTCCATCAAGATTTGGTAAGAATTTCTTATTTTTCATAATGGTAGCAACTAAACCAAAATCCAAAGTCTGCGCTAAGTTGACAGTAGTAAAGAACCGATCGCAGCATATAACGGTGGAAGGATTTGAGATTGTGGAACACAGAGAACACAAGCATGCGAAAACGATCATATTACTGTTGGGACAAATATTTATAGAAATATTTGGGAGTAATTGCGTTTCAGTTCGATTAGAAAACTCAATGGGACACATGTGTCCCGTCAGTGTCGAAAGGGTTAAGACTACAACTTTCTAAAATCTCTTTATTTTACGTGTCTACGCAACTAAAGGGATGTATACACCGAATTTCATCGTTTAGTTGGTACTATTTTTTATCCCTCTGTACCCATTGTATCCCTTACGAATTTGGAAAACATCTTTTATTTTTCGTGTCTACGCAGTCAGAGGAATATATACTCCGCATTTCATGACTCTAGCTGAGGTCATTTGGTTGGTACTTTTTGTATCCCCTTTTTCCATTTTAACCCCCAAAAATACGAATTTCGAAAAATCCGTTTATTTTATGTGTCTGCGGAATCAGAGGAATGTATATACACCGAATTTCATTATTCTAGGTGCAGCCGTTTGGTTGGTACCTTTTTTATCCCTCTATTCCAATTTTACCCACTAAAAGTACGAATTTGAAAAAAAAACTTTTATATCTACCCAATTAGAGGAATGTATATACCTAATTTCGTGTTTCTAGCTGTTTTCGTTTGATATGTACCATTTGTATCCCTTTTTGCCGCATTTCACCCCCTACGAATAAAAATCACGTTATGGTGCACGTTTTTGTTATAGGGGGAATACGCATACCCAATATCAAGTATGTAAACATATTGTAAAAATATGCTTAAATACTCTAAAATATTAGGAGTCATTATGGGTATTTTAGTCCTTATGAGGGAACAATTTTTGCCTTTGGGTCGATTTCGCCCAGTTTCTCCCAACCGATTTACGACTATAAGACGCATTTATGGAAAATTTGGACCTCCTATCTCCTTTCGTTTAGATGCTAGCGTGCTTTCAACAGATGGTCGGACAGACGGACGGACAGACGGACATTGCTAAATCGATTCAGAAAGTGATTCTAAGCCGATCGGTGTAATTAAAAATGGGTCTATATCTCTTCCTTTTAGGTGTTACAAAATGTCTGTCCGTCTATTGTTGTAATCACGATACAGGTCGCAATTGTAGCCAGAACCAAACTTTGTACAACGAAGTTTTTTGGGACAAGGACGAACGCTATTTAATTTGAAGAAAATCGGTTCAGATTTAGATATAGCCCCATACGAATTTCACTCCCGATTTGACCCTTTTCACTCTAGAAACCACATATTTCAGCAGATTTTCTTCTAAATTCGCAAAACATCTTATGTTTCAACCAGAAACACCTGCGGTAAAAATTTGTTAGATTGGTTCAGATTTATATATAGCTCCCATACAAATTTCGATTCCGATTTGATTTTTTCCGCTCTAGAAACCACAAATTGTATCAAATTGTCTTCAGATTTGGCAAAACATCTTATATTTCGACTAGAAACACCTGTGGCAAAAATGTATTAGATCGGTTCAGATTTATATAGCTCCCATACAAATTTCGTTCCCAATTTGAATTTTTCCGCTTTAGAATCCACATATTTTAACAGATTTCGCTCTAAATTCGCAAAACACCTTACATTTCAACTGGAAACACCTGTTGTAAAAATGTGATAGATCGGTTCAGATTTATATATAGCTCCCACACAAATTTCGCTCCCAATTTGAATTTTTCCGCTCCAGAATCCACATATTTTAACAGATTTGCTTCAAAATTGGCAAAACATCATATATTTGAACTAGGAACACCTATGGTTCAAATGGGTCACATCGGTTCAGATTTACATATAGCTCTCATACAAATTTCGTTCCCCCAGAAACCGCGTATTTTCAGAGAATTTCTTAAAATTGAGCATAACACGTTATACTTCAACTGTAAGAACTTATTGTGAACGTTAGTCACTTCATTCCATGTTTGGATATAGCCCCGATACAAAATTTTTTTTTTCTCGATTTGACAAGTTGGGCCAGGTCATATTAGCTTGTGATTAGGAAAGATAAACAATTTTTTCCCGTTTTCACTTTTTTACTGATATATACCCATATTAATTCTACCATAAACTACACACTCAAATGAACACTTTCACATTTACACTTTGAGTCAAGTTGAGTCCTACATATATCTTTTGGTCCACGACATTTATAGGTTATGCTCACTACGAATCACAAAATTACAACACTTAAGAAAACTAACAAGACTACAGTAATCACAAAATGTTAAATATATTTTACAACTACTTACGCCGGCCATCATTTTCAATAATATAGTCACTTCATTATTTTCTTTTTACGCCTTAATTTTAAGTATTTTGTATATCTGCCTTAGACTTGAATTAATCCCACTTGTTTCAACGGCAAACTTTAAATGCCTCTCAGACTTGCAGTGTTGCCACCTAGTTTTCTCCAATACACATTCTTGATAGCTTGGAGTGTTGCCATTAAGAAAATATATACACATTCAACAATTTCCGATTTAAATTTTTCGAATTTCTGCCAAAAAATATGGATTTGGGACCATAGTGCACTAATGCCGAAAACATTTCGTCTAAAATATGCCAAGACCATCACTAACAAAATGTGCAAGTGAAACCACTTTCAATTGAAAGATTGTTGCAGATGAAACCCCTTTTGTCTGCCTATAAAATATTAAATATCCTAACTGCTCTTTGTGCAGAGATATTGTTACTAATCTTGGTCTTAGTTGGGACTTTTTCGACTTAACTAAAAATCTAAAATTTAACCAAAAATTGAGAAATTAGTTTGCATTATTAATAATAAAGATATTTCATAATAAATGTTTAAAATAAATTGTCTTATGGCACGACTCACAGACTTTTGTTGTGGAATTTTCCCACCCACAACCTTGGTGTTTTTTTTGGTGTAGATGACAGCATTTGACTTAAATCCTGAACAACATTGAATTTTTAATAACTTCCTTCATAATCTGTTTGCGGGGAAAACAGGAAAACGTCTACGACCATATACAAAACACAAACAGACATACATACTTCTACTAATAATAATGTATATACACATTTTTTTATTATATTATTTATCACAGCTTGCCGTTACGAAAAGGGTGCCTGGTCGGAATGTATTAACGGTCAAATGACGCGCGAGGATAAAGTGAAAGCAACAGGCGGCAGTGAGTTGTCCAGCTGTGAAGCAGTGCGTAGCATCAACAGAAAATGTAATCCCCATAATGGTGGCGCCGCCAGCAAACAGGCTGGTGGTGGTGGCGGCAAGAAGGAGCGCAAAAATAAGGACAAAGGTACCCTACCGCATTCCCAAATACAATAACAATTAGCCAAAAGACTTACTACCACACCCATATTTATCATCTTACTCTCTCTCTCTCTCTGTTTTGGCAGGTTCCCGCCGCAATCAGGCCCAACAACAGCAACAGCACCAAGCACAAGAACAACAACAACCATAAATTATGTAATTTAAACAGCGGAAAGAAGCCCCGCCATTTTTCATATTTTAATTTTTAAGCATTTTTTCGAAGCAAACAAACAACCAACACCAACCATCGCAAATATGTGCTTTGAGTAATAAATGAAAAACAACGTTTTTTTTTCTTTAAATTAAGGAAATAAATAGCGATCATTTTGCCCATTTCAGTGGAATTGCAAAGAAGAAGAAGAAGGCACGAAACAAAACACCGGAAAAGGAACAAATAAATATATTCGTTAATATTTCATAAGCATATCACCCCCATCTTCGTACATACATAGACACATAAATGCACACATACACAGACGTGCAGACATACTCACATTATTGTATTAAGGCAAAATTAAGGATAAACATTTTAATTGTGCACTTTCATTTCATTTAGTTAAGAAAATTCCGAAATATATGTATGTGTATGTAAACTTATGTAATGTAACTAACTGAAACCAGAAACGTATCGGAAATGTCGATTTTTTATATGATCTGAAAATATTTTTATATAAATAAAACGGTTTAGTAACTAACACGATGTGAGTTTTTTTCATTCATTCATAAATGGCAAAATATAAAATCGATTAAAAAAGTTCAGGGTAAGTAATGGTAAGGGCGAAATCGACCCAAAATGGAAAAAATTGTCCCTCACAAGGACTAAAAATACCCATAATAACCCCTAATATTTTACAGTATCTAAGAATTTGTGCAATATGTCCTGTAACAAAAACTTGCATCATAAAGTGATTTTTATTCGTAGGGGGTGAAATGGGGCAAAAGGGATACAAATGGTACATATTTAACGACAAGAGCTAGAAACACGAAATTCGGTGTATACATGCCTCTAATTGAGTAGATACATAATATAAATGTATGTTTTCCAAATTCGTACTTTTAAGGGGTAAAATGGGAATAGAGGGATAAAAATGGTACCAACCAAACGGCTGCACCTAGAATAATGAAATTCGGTGTATATATTCTTCTGCGTAGACACGTAGACTCGTAGAATATTTTTCGTACTTTTTGGGGTTAAAATGAAAAATGGGATAAAAAAGTTAGGTTATTTTGCACTATGTACATGAGATAATGGATTTTCAAAATTTTTACTTTTGGAATTAAAATAAAATGGGAATACAACCAACTGTATCACTCACTATCTACCAATATTTACAGTATTTAAGCTTTTTGAAAATATAAATATAAGAATATTTTTTTTTTAAATTGCCTTGAAGTATTATTTCGATATATATAGTGTAAACGTATTGGTAGCATTGCCTTTTAAGCGCGGTTTGAAATAATAAAAATATTATATTTATTTATAAAAATATTTTTTCAATATTTGTATTTGTTTTTATTTGGGTTTATTTAAAAAATATATATTTTCCTGTAATATTACTGCACTTCTACGAAAATCGACAGCCTCTGCGGAATGCAATCCATGGTGGAAGTCCATGGTACATAAAGTTCGGCCCGGCCGAACTTAACGCCTTTACTTGTTTCTGCTTAACGATATATATTTTTTTTCACTGAACGAACACTCAGGGGATGTCCCCTATAAATGCAGTGCATTGCGTTGGTAGAAGGAATATAAGGTATTGGAAGGAGGAAAGAGGGAGTAGTGTCTGTTGACATCTGTTTTGAATCTCTGAATGTCGTAATTGGAGGGAAAGATATTTGCCGGAAGTCGATTCCACATACGGATAGTACGGGCGAAGAACGAATTTATTCTGTAATGTGTAGTGCGGTCGGTTGTCCAATCAACAACAAATGGGTGAGCATTCCTGGAGAGTCGCGTATCTCTACCGAACGTTCTCACGGATGTAAATAACATTTTCTGATGTATTTTAGTGTTATAAACTCGAACAGAATATACAGTGGCTCTTACATTATTCCATACACTGCTTGTTTTAAGAGGGATGTTTATCTTTATGTCGGCATAACAAGCTGCGATAACAAAAACTTTAATGAAAATTTAATTTTTACTTGAAATAAAACAAATATTTTTTCACATTGCGTCAACTACAATATACATATATAAATATAAATATTCAAAAAGAATATGTTTTTTGACTTAGCCTCGATAACCATAAAGTTGGTTTACACTGGACAATTAAATTATTTTTTCAAAATCAATGTGTGTATGAAACACATTGATTGATATTGCTTTTGGCGACAATTTTAAAAAAGTGAGTATTTTGAGTGAAATGTAGACCCTATATAGGTTTCTGTCGTACTTTAGATGACGTCGTGGCAGCTAAGTGACATAGATAATAAAAATCGTTTTTAATGAAACCACTGAACGAACGCGAACGAAAGCAAATGTTCGACCTCATTATAGATGTTAAACTCTACACAAACATGCACATCGTCACATGAAATGAAAAAGAGCTTTTTGGTTGAACATTGCATCACATCAAAATAAAGATCCTCACAAAATTTAAGCCTTCTATTGCCAAATATGCCGACTTTACTAACTAAATTGAAAATGTCCTTCAAGAATTTCTGTGAGTTTTGAATGTAATACATTCCTTCCAAATTGTTTGAAAAACAACAATGTGTGGTCTCACATTTTTCAGCCCAATGAAGGAACGAATCGCCATTTTTATTGGGTATCCAATCGATATTTTAACACCTTGAAACAACGAAAACGAAATGAAATTTTTTGCATACCCTCATATTGTGGTGGGTATAAACGGTGCTATAAAAAGTAAGTAAGCTTCAGTGGGCTAAACCGACTTATGTATATATACCCTCACTCTCAGAGAACATATATACGGAAGTTATAATGAATACAATTTTATGATGGGTAGGATAATTTGTGTGGAAGGTAATAGAAGGTTGTCGGCACATGATCCCAGCTTCCACATTTATAAAACAATTGTAAAAACATGATCAAATATCAAGTCATAGTGGATTATATGCATCCGTATAGAACTTATGAAGGATTTAATATTACCTGGGTTAGAGACAATTGTGTGTGAGGTACAAGAAGGGGCGTGGCTAAAGCGTACATAATTTTTCGGTTTTAAAGTGATTATAAAAGCATTTTAATATATCAAATTGCAAATGATTTTGACTACCCGTATGGATGTTATGTCGGTTTTATTGCATTCAATGTTTATGCCACTTTGTGTGGGAGGTACCAGAACGGGTGTGGCAATATCACTAATATTCCATGCGAATGTATCTTCTATCTATATGTAGATGCATTGCTAAATATCAAATTTCACAGTATTCCGGTCATCTTACCCATAGTAAGACTAAGGGTAAGATGGTATGTAAGATGTTTAGGGTGATTTGAGGTACTACAAGGGGTGCAGCAAAACCCGCCATACTTAGTACACTTAAAGTGATTATAAAAACATTATGAAGTACCAAAATATAGCTGATTCCGAATATCCGCGTGGAAGTTACATTAGTTTTAATTTAACATAGGAATATGGGTCATTTGTGTGGGAGGTACTAGAAGGGGCGTGGCAATTTCGCCCATCTTCGAACTTAAACTAAGTTTGCGTAAAATATTATCATGTGAAAAATTTGAATTGATTTCTTAACTCGAAGGAGGGACGGACATGACTCAAACATCTTAAAAAGTCGTGAAACTGATTTGGTCCAAACATACTTAGGGTCCTAAGTCACTCCTTCAATGCATTACACTTTGTTTATGCCCCAAATGATATATACCCTCCTACTCTGCAGAGTGATGGTATAAAAACTATTTGAATAAATGGATAAATCTAAAATAACCATTCAAATAATAACAAGACTATATAATACCCTACACCACTCGCTGCGTTTACATCTGCAATATTTTGTAGTCCATATAAATTATATAAATGCATCTTCAGTCAAATTTAACGAATATGGTAAAATTGATGATCATTGTAGTTGTGTCTGTGGAACAAATATTAAGATAATTTTCAGATTTGCCGTAATAACTTGAACTTTGAGTGTTATGTAAATAAATCAGAAGGAACATATGAACGGTGGCTATATCTTTACATAATGCTCCACTTTTATTGAATGTGTTCCTAAATGAAGTAAAACGTGATGTGGAAAATACGTCTGAAATCGTATCGGAGTCCTATATCAGTGAGCTCCACAGCCAAACAAGGACCCACGTTTTTGGGGCAATATGAAAACATGGACCCGTATGGCCCACTTCAACAGTGATACTATTTGATCAAGATCCGATGTAATATGAGGGTTTTAAGGCGGTAATAACAAATGCTGATTTTTCAGCGGTAATAAGATAAATCGGACGAGCATTTGTAGAGGCATATAAAAATTCTTGTTGTTTGTGCCATAACATGGACCTATATAGAGTTCCCTTTCACGGTAGGTATTCCTAGTTGAAATATACCATGATCTGCAAAATTTGATCAAGATCCGATGTAAAATATGGCTTCTAGAGCAGTAATAGTGTAAAATTGGAGGACATTTGTAGGGGGTTATACCAAAATATGGACCCATACGAAACTACCTACTTAGTGGAAACATGATCTGCAAAATTTCATCATCTTCTGATGTAAAATATAGGTCCTAGATAAAAGTAAAAAATAGGGAACTATTTGAAAGGCCGCTACATTAAAAAGCGAACCCACATAGATGACTTTCAAAATAGATATTCTTCGTTGAAACATAATATGATCGGCAGCATATTATCAAAATCCAATGTGAGATGTGGGTACACCAGAGCGATAATAGTGTAAACTGGGGGCCCATTTGTATGGGGGCTATACCAAAACATGGACCTATATAGCTGGCTTGCAAAGTAGGCGTTTCTGGTCTAAATGTAACATGGTGTTGAAAATTTGAACAAGAATGAGCATTTAGAACAGTAATTTTTAATTTTGTTTCTAGCTTAAATATAACATAATATTGAATATTTTATCAATATTCAATGTAAAATGTGTATTCTAGAGCAGTAATAGCGTAAATTGGAGGGATATTTGTATGTAGGCTATATCTAAATCTGAACCGATTTCCGCCAAATTCAATAGCGATCTCTTTGGGCTAAAACAAATACTTTTACCAAATTTCATGGCAATCGGACAACAACTCCGACCTGTAGAGTGCAAACAAGCATAGATGGACAGCAGACGGACGGACAGACATTACTTAAAGGTGGGTCTAGCTCGAATATTTCTTGGTGTTACAAACATTTGGCGGAAAACTAACTTATAATACCTTATTCTACGAAGTGGTGTAAGGTATAAAAATGACAATAAGATATGCATGTACATTAGACTGGGTCGCGGGCCGTACAAATGTAAAAACAATTTCCAGTCAGCCCACGAAAATAAAGTTTGGATTGTTTAATGATGATCTGCATTTGATTTTTGTCCATTTTTTCTGAAGTATATATTTTTTTTATTCTTGTCTTAGAATAACTAATTGGTCGTGTTATTGGACGTTTATGTTGATTTTTTGTGGTTTTTCAAGGTGATAGCTAAAAACTCATATATCTTGGAAACATTTTGTAAAAGTTGTTATGAACAATAAATAGAAGGAATCAACACATTTCTAATGATGCCTAAATGATGAAAATCGGACGAAAACTGACGTCACTGACTCCATGATTGTAAAATAATTTAATACAGGAGATGGATTTTAAGAGCCAAAATGTTTAAACTCTTTTTATAAAAATGAGCGATGCGGCGTCAATTTCCTTCCGCTGTTCATCATTTAGGCATCATTCGAAAGGTATTGACTGCCGCTAACACCAAACACCGCTGTCACTATGAAAAAACACAAAAAATTACTATAAAGATCCAATAATTCGACCGATAAGTAACTCTAAGACAAGAATCAAAATTTATATTTAAAGTGCTTTCAATGGTCTATTATTTCAGAAAAAGATTTTTGACAAAAATGCAGCACAAAAAACGAGAAAATCATGATTTGTAGTGGTATTTTTATGAGCGTTTAGCTCACAGACGGCTCGATATTGGAATCCAAACTTTATTTTCGTTGGGTGTCTGGAAATTGTTTTTCCATTTGTATGGACCGCGACACAGCCAAATTTACATGTTGCAACTGCCACTTTTGTAAACTTTGAAGACATATTTTGTGTAGCCTGTATTGATTCTAGAGACCAAATCTGTTATCTCAATGAAATTAGGAACGGACACTGGACCACATCGGTCCAGGTGCTTTATAGCTCGCATACAAATGTCCCTTCCGATTTGATTTATTTCTTCAAGAAATATTTACGGTGAAAATGGACCACATCGGTGAATTGGTTATGCACTACATACATTTGTATAGAGGTATCAATTGTGAATCCGTCAAATTGGAAGAAGACTACTTTCGCTTAGGAAAATGGTCACGAAATGATCGTGTGAGCATCAAAACACTTACCTGAAATCGTTACCATTATCGCAATACACTTGTCTCTGTTGTCTCTCAATAAACCACAATGTGAAAACAATTGCACTACTCTTCACTTGCATTTGCATTGCAAAAACTAATTCTGATTTTTAGCAGTTCTTCACAATCACAACTTTTCCGTTTCCGCGGTAAAACAACTAAAAAGGTTTCATTATAATTATATGTGTGTGATCTAATTTCTACAAGAGGAAAAGAGATGGATATAGAATTGGAAGAAATGTTCGGCGGAAATGTCACATATGACATTTAGAAACCTGCCAGATTGTTTTGTTTTGCTCAATCAAAGATTTAAGGGTCCAACCTAAATACGGACGATCAGCCGCTGCGGCTAATATTAGGTCTGTTTTACTTTAAGCCGGGATAACTAAGCTGCGATAACAAAAACGTTAATAAAAATTTATTTTTTTTTTCAAAATAAACAATTATTTTTTCACATTGTCACCAACTACAATCACCCTTTTTCCGGTAGTCGTCGTCGACACAAAATGACGCCGTCATGCGTTGAAGATTACAAATTGGTATTCCCGTTGTCAATACTGAGATTTATCGATCGTCGTCGACGTATATTTGGTATTCTGTAAGTTATGTGACGTTGATATTGTGTTTTGATTTTTGTCGTCGCCGTTTTTGGCGACGACTTGAACATTTTAAATATTCTAAGTGTTCAAAATGCAGCGACGAGATAAAAAAAATGTCGACAAAGAAAAATATTAGTTATAAAGAGTGATTTTTTTGAGGTTAGGATTTTCATGCATTAGTATTTGACAGATCACGTGGGATTTCAGACATGGTGTCAAAGAGAAAGATGCTCAGTATGCTTTGACATTTCATCATGAATAGACTTACTAACGAGCAACGCTTGCAAATCATTGAATTTTATTACCAAAATCAGTGTTCGGTTCGAAATGTGTTTCGCGCTTTACGTCCGATTTATGGTCTACATAATCGACCAAGTGAGCAAACAATTAATGCGATTGTGACCAAGTTTCGCACTCAGTTTACTTTATTGGACATTAAACCAACCACACGAATGCGTACAGTGCGTACAGAAGAGAATATTGCGTCTGTTTCTGAAGACCGTGAAATGTCGATTCGTCGCCGTTCGCAGCAATTGGGTTTGTGTTATTCGACCACATGGAAGATTTTACGCAAAGATCTTGGTGTAAAACCGTATAAAATACAGCTCGTGCAAGAACTGAAGCCAAACGATCTGCCACAACGTCGAATTTTCAGTGAATGGGCCCTAGAAAAGTTGGCAGAAAATCCGCTTTTTTATCGACAAATTTTGTTCAGCGATGAGGCTCATTTCTGGTTGAATGGCTACGTAAATAAACAAAATTGCCGCATTTGGAGTGAAGAGCAACCAGAAGCCGTTCAAGAACTGCCCATGCATCCCGAAAAATGCACTGTTTGGTGTGGTTTGTACGCTGGTGGAATCATTGGACCGTATTTTTTCAAAGATGCTGTTGGACGCAACGTTACGGTGAATGGCGATCGCTATCGTTCGATGCTAACAAACTTTTTGTTGCCAAAAATGGAAGAACTGAACTTGGTTGACATGTGGTTTCAACAAGATGGCGCTACATGCCACACAGCTCGCGATTCTATGGCCATTTTGAGGGAAAACTTCGGAGAACAATTCATCTCAAGAAATGGACCGGTAAGTTGGCCACCAAGATCATGCGATTTGACGCCTTTAGACTATTTTTTGTAGGGCTACGTCAAGTCTAAAGTCTACAGAAATAAGCCAGCAACTATTCCAGCTTTGGAAGACAACATTTCCGAAGAAATTCGGGCTATTCCGGCCGAAATGCTCGAAAAAGTTGCCCAAAATTGGACTTTCCGAATGGACCACCTAAGACGCAGCCGCGGTCAACATTTAAATGAAATTATCTTCAAAAAGTAAATGTCATGGACCAATCTAACGTTTCAAATAAAGAACCGATGAGATTTTGCAAATTTTATGCGTTTTTTTAAAAAAAAAAGTTATCAAGCTCTTAAAAAATCACCCTTTACTTCGAATATCCTAAATGTTTTTACGTTGATTGAAAGGTGGTATTATGGCATTCTTAATCTGGTTTTAAATAAAAAATTAAGTTTTTGTAATATTTAGATTAAGCCTTTATAACCATTTATGTCAAAAATGAGACCAGTCAAAAAAATAGCAGCGCTAATAAAAATTAAAAATATTTTGATTTAATTCACTTTAATTGAAAACTTTTTGAATAATAACTTGAATAACGATATTTCCTTGAATTTAATACTTAGTTGCACTGACTTTATGGATTCTTACTACTAAAGGGTGATTATTTAGCTATTATCTTTTTGGCAACACTGGTTTAAAGAGCTCAAGCACGTTTCGTGTTTTGTTTCACTTTCAAACATCTTCAGTTTGATCTATAATTTAACCATGAATCGTCTTACAAACGAACAACGCTTGCAAATTACTGAATTTTATTATCAAAATGCGTGCTCTGTTAAGAAATTTTATTTACCGAAAAATTGTGTTCAGCGACGAAGCTCATTTTTGGCTCAATGGGTACGTTAATAGGCAGAATTGTCGATTTTGGAGTGAATATCAGCCAGAAGCATTGCAAGAGCTACCAATACATCCAGAAAAAGTCACAGTTTGGTGCGGTTTATGGGCTGGTGGCATCATTGGACCGTACTTCTTCAAAGATGATGCGAATCGTAACGTAAGTGTGAATGGTGAGCGCTACCGTGAGATGATATCCAACTTTTTTTTGCCCAAAATGCAAGAGCTTGACTTGCATGACATGTGGTTTCAAAAAGACGGTGCCACATGCCACACAGCACGCGCAACAATGGACTTATTGAGAGGCGAGTTCGGTGAACATTTTATTTCACGTTCGGGACCGGTCAATTGGGCGCCTAGATCGTGCGATTTAACGCCTTTAGACTATTTTTTGTGGGGCTATGTTAAAGCTCATGTCTATACAGACAAGCCCACTTCAATTGACGCATTGGAAGACAACATTGAAGCATTTATTCGTGAGATACCGGCCGAAATGTTGGAAAGACTATGCCAAAATTGGACTAAGCGGATGGACCATTTCAAACATTAAATTATATGCACCGTACTATCGATTCAAATAAAGATTTCATGCATTTTTCTGAATTTTATGTGTTTTTTTTTTAACTTTCCTATAGCTTTAAAAAAATCGCCCTTTATATAACGCCGTTTCATGGAGTAGACCAGTCTTTTGCACCTTCCACCCGGTATTTTTGCCCATGCTACTATAATATCGTGTCAAAGCTCGTTATTTTTTTTTGTTTTGCTAGTGATACCTTATTTTCGACATCATAATCAAAATATTTAATTATATTGAGATTATCGCCCATGTGCTGACAACCGCATGATTTCCAAATCGCATTTTTTTTGGCGATTTCGAGTCTCTAAATTTCGCATTTTTACTTTAAACAATTGTTTTCAGTTTTCTTTCTTTACTGGCGGATAAATGAAGAAGATGTTTGGTTAAACATAGCAATTTTAAATAGAAATGTAAAATTTAGAGACTCGAAATCGCCAAAAAAAATGCGATTTGGAAATCATGCGGTTGTCAGCACATGGGCGTATGTGTCTGCGCGAACATTCCAGCATTGATATTATTGACTTCAAACCACCTTTTTGCGAATCGGTTGGTGTATTTGGGATAGTTGTCCTGCTAGAAGACCCATTTAAGGGGTCTGCATACGCAAGCATAATATTATGCAGTATTTTGACGTACTGGGTAGAGTTCATGGTAGTTCTGGACCAATGTATTGACGCAAGCCATATTGTGAAAATGACGCCCAAGCCGTGTTCTGTGCACGTCTTATAAACTGCCGACGCACTGTGCCACTAAATGTTTTTACGTTGATTGAAAGGTGGTATTATGGCATTCTTAATCTGGTTTTAAATAAAAAATTAAGTTTTTGTAATATTTAGATTAAGCCTTTATAACCATTTATGTCAAAAATGAGACCAGTCAAAAAAATAGCAGCGCTAATAAAAATTAAAAATATTTTGATTTAATTCACTTTAATTGAAAACTTTTTGAATAATAACTTGAATAACGATATTTCCTTGAATTTAATACTTAGTTGCACTGACTTTATGGATTCTTACTACTAAAGGGTGATTATTTAGCTATTATCTTTTTGGCAACACTGGTTTAAAGAGCTCAAGCACGTTTCGTGTTTTGTTTCACTTTCAAACATCTTCAGTTTGATCTATAATTTAACCATGAATCGTCTTACAAACGAACAACGCTTGCAAATTACTGAATTTTATTATCAAAATGCGTGCTCTGTTAAGAAATTTTATTTACCGAAAAATTGTGTTCAGCGACGAAGCTCATTTTTGGCTCAATGGGTACGTTAATAGGCAGAATTGTCGATTTTGGAGTGAATATCAGCCAGAAGCATTGCAAGAGCTACCAATACATCCAGAAAAAGTCACAGTTTGGTGCGGTTTATGGGCTGGTGGCATCATTGGACCGTACTTCTTCAAAGATGATGCGAATCGTAACGTAAGTGTGAATGGTGAGCGCTACCGTGAGATGATATCCAACTTTTTTTTGCCCAAAATGCAAGAGCTTGACTTGCATGACATGTGGTTTCAAAAAGACGGTGCCACATGCCACACAGCACGCGCAACAATGGACTTATTGAGAGGCGAGTTCGGTGAACATTTTATTTCACGTTCGGGACCGGTCAATTGGGCGCCTAGATCGTGCGATTTAACGCCTTTAGACTATTTTTTGTGGGGCTATGTTAAAGCTCATGTCTATACAGACAAGCCCACTTCAATTGACGCATTGGAAGACAACATTGAAGCATTTATTCGTGAGATACCGGCCGAAATGTTGGAAAGACTATGCCAAAATTGGACTAAGCGGATGGACCATTTCAAACATTAAATTATATGCACCGTACTATCGATTCAAATAAAGATTTCATGCATTTTTCTGAATTTTATGTGTTTTTTTTTTAACTTTCCTATAGCTTTAAAAAAATCGCCCTTTATATAACGCCGTTTCATGGAGTAGACCAGTCTTTTGCACCTTCCACCCGGTATTTTTGCCCATGCTACTATAATATCGTGTCAAAGCTCGTTATTTTTTTTTGTTTTGCTAGTGATACCTTATTTTCGACATCATAATCAAAATATTTAATTATATTGAGATTATCGCCCATGTGCTGACAACCGCATGATTTCCAAATCGCATTTTTTTTGGCGATTTCGAGTCTCTAAATTTCGCATTTTTACTTTAAACAATTGTTTTCAGTTTTCTTTCTTTACTGGCGGATAAATGAAGAAGATGTTTGGTTAAACATAGCAATTTTAAATAGAAATGTAAAATTTAGAGACTCGAAATCGCCAAAAAAAATGCGATTTGGAAATCATGCGGTTGTCAGCACATGGGCGTATGTGTCTGCGCGAACATTCCAGCATTGATATTATTGACTTCAAACCACCTTTTTGCGAATCGGTTGGTGTATTTGGGATAGTTGTCCTGCTAGAAGACCCATTTAAGGGGTCTGCATACGCAAGCATAATATTATGCAGTATTTTGACGTACTGGGTAGAGTTCATGGTAGTTCTGGACCAATGTATTGACGCAAGCCATATTGTGAAAATGACGCCCAAGCCGTGTTCTGTGCACGTCTTATAAACTGCCGACGCACTGTGCCACTACACAAAATAATTTTTGATTCATCTGACCATAAAAAGTGCACCCACTATTCGGTTGACCAGTCCTGGTGTTTTTTTAGTGAATTGCAATTTTTTGTGACATGTCTTTTATTTTTAAGTGGGACTTTTCTCGGACTTCTGGCATACAGATTATGTTTTCTCAGTATTCTATGAACATTTTAAACACACAAAAATGGTCACACATTGTTTTTTATTTCGGTGGCGGACGTAAGTAGTTTTTTTTTTGTACTAGACATTATTATTCTGCGAATGGTTGCAAGTGAAATAAACGGGTTTCTGCCATGTGTTTTAGAATCTTCTTCATATTATATCGAATTTCTGATCATTTTAATAGAGTACTGAAATATCACTTGAATTTCGCTATATCATTTTCCCTCAGATTTCAAATTTTTTATAGGAACTCGATTTTTCATCAAAAAATTCTCCTCGCCCTACTTATTAAGAAAAATAAAACAATAATATTTCAGAAGTATTAATATTTCAGAAGTAGATTTCATAATATCATACTTATAGCATCAAATCAAATAGAAAAATTAAGATAAAATCCCTTTTTCTTGAGGTTTTTGAAAATTGCTATTATTTTGATCGCTCCAAAATGTCGAATAATTCAAAAAATGTGAAATTTCTTAAGTATGTAATTCAAACCATATCACCAAATAGACAATTATTTTGTGTTTGTACTATGATACCACAGAACTTAATGCAGAAGTAGCAATAAAAAAATTATCACACAAACAAATAGAAAATTAATTTTAAGCTATGGTGCGCTGCTATTATTTTGACCGCAACTGTATATATTTGTATCAAAACAAATTTTCACCGGATAATTATCCAGGCTAAGTCCAAAATTTGTAACATTCAGTTAATTTTTCAATTTTTTTCATACTCACATAGATATTGCTGTTGGCGGAATTTTTAAAAAATATTTTTTATTTTGAGTGTTACGATGTTGATCTGTTGTTGACCTGTTTGATTTTAATGTTTTGTATTATCGGCCGGCCTAAGGTCTCAAATAAATGAAAACAAGATCTTGTTTGTTTACTTTATTTTTCAATTTTGTTCCCGATATTTCGACCTGTTTGATTTTAATGTTTTGTATTATCGTCCGGCCTAAGGTCTCAAATAAATGAAAACAAGATCTTGTTTGTTTATTATTTTATTTTTCAATTTTGTTCCCGATATTTCGAACGACTTCGTCGATCATCCTCAGGGGCGTTACACTAAACTATTTTGAATGAAATTTCATCCAGTTTTTATTTTATCTTAGTTATCCAGTCTTAATGAAACAGGCCTATTGTAAACATACGTCTCTTTCAACGCCAAGTTTAAGCGAAATTTGAATTTTGAACTTCCCACACTGCGGGTTTATGGAGTTATCATAAAAATTAATGTAATACAAATTTACATCAACTAAACATGCGGATTTAGATTGGATCGTAGTTTTAAGACATTTACACATCATTATCGTAAAGATGAAAGTTATATCTGTTATATATTGTCAGGATAGAGTCAGGAAAAGCAGTTGTTAAAATCGCGTGAAAGAGTGGAATCCATGAAATAGTTACGGTTTTTGGTATCCTTGGAACTCGAATCTGAATCTCTGTACAATTTCCAGGAAATATATTGCATCATTTAGTGGATCAAAGTTTTGAGTAATAAATAAAAGTAAAATTCAGTCGTTAACACATTGAGTGCCACGTCGTACGTTTCAGTACGACAGTATTTGCTTTTTCTTAGAGCCCAAAAAATGTTTGGTCTCCTGGGAAGGTTTGCGTCAAAACCGCTTGGCACTCAATGTGTTAAACCGACTTACATATACCCTCACCCTCAAAGTCAACCATCATTCATACCATCTGTATGATAGTTGTAAGTATTTTAATTTTACTTAGGACCAGAATATTTGTGTGGGAGGCAAATGGAATCAACTGCCTCTAAAACTTGGATTTCAGGCATCGGTATAGTGGATCTGAACGAATTAATTTTACCAAGGATGGAGTCATTTGTGTGGGAGGTACTAGAATGGAGTTGGCAAAAACATTAATATTATGTAGGTAATTGTAGGTAAAATTGTAACTAATCTATCCTTATAAAAATTATGTTGATTTTATTATAACCAAAAATTTAGGAGGTACCAGAAGGCATCTCCCTCATATTTCATGTGATTTCAACGACTATTAGAATATCGTAAAATATCAACTGAAGATTTCTATCATCCGTATACAAGTTATGTGTTAATTTTAACTGGGTTAGACTGGGAGGTTATAATGATTGTAAGATAAAAATTGCTCAGATTTTTTAATTTTCGCAATAATCTACATCCAAAAATAGTATTTGCTATTTTATCCACTTCGCTCTTCAAGTTTTTTCGTTATTTCATTGTATTATTTTTTTATTTCCCTAACCCCACAATATAAGGTAATGAAATTAAATTACGTTTAATACAACATTAAAGGTAGATTATCAAAAAGTTAATTTATGCATAAGATAAAACAGAGCATTTGTTTATTCAAAACTCACACTTAACCCATTAAAGCCCAGCAAATTTCATTTATCGCTGTTTCTTATCGTTTACTGTTCGATTAATCGAACACTGGGTCAAAATGGGTTAATAATGTACGAAACGACAATAAAATCAATATCGTTTAAAATATCGCTCATTTTAACACAAATTTTCGAATTTAAAAGTGTGGAGTCGTTTTTGCTTGAGAGTTCAAACTTTCCTGGCTGACAAAAATTTAGGTACATAGCAAGGCGTATTTATAAAGGTGATAGCAGGAGCCCAGCTGACTGAAATTTTTTTCATTCAAAAGTAACCGAAACTGTCAAATCCCATATATTTTGCTTTGACAGTATGGCTCACCATTCAAAAAATTACTTGTATTTTGTTGTTGTTCTAGTGCTATCACCTGTATAAATACGCCTTGGGTACATAGTGAGCTATGAAAATTCGTCATTACCTTTCTTACCACATTTTTTCAATTTAAACTAGTTTGTTGTATTTAAAATGAAAACTATTACTTTTTTCTTAAATTTGGGAACTTATGTTCACGAAAAAAGCTGCGTTTACAATATAAAGCATCTGTTTGCGGTAGACTTAAATTATTGTAAAGTTAACACTGCAGTAAATTCTTAAGTGTATAACCACAACTTCAAACAAGCTTTGTATGTTTTCTGAAGGAAGATAGTGAGGGAAGGATTCTGTGTTTACCAAGAAAACATTTTTGAAAGTTTTTTTATAATCTAAGCATCAATATGAGACTTTTTTTAAAACTTAAGAAGAATTTATCGCGTAAGTGCATTATTTTTGCATTTTCCTCATAACTCTGGTTTGTTTCCATGAGTTTGCATTTCTAATAGAAGTAGTAGAAAAAACTATTGTTGTTGTGTAGACAAGAAGATTGTTTACTTGGCATATGTATTTTTTGTTTTTTTTTGGTTTTTAGTTTGTGGTCAAACGTTTGTTTATAATATCGATATATATAGTACGTAAATGCTATATGCTCTACACAGAAAATGTGTAATATTTCTTAAATATGCAAATATGCATACAATTATGCTTTAAAATAAAGACAAATGAGAATAAATTCGTCTTGAATTGGAAACGTAAAAATAATTTTCAGATTCAAACAGGAAGTATCGATTACGAATACATACGGGAAAGACTAAAAACTAATTGAGAGTTAAAACAGAATTCCCTCAGGATTTACTGTCTGGAGTTGGAGAAATTTCCACGAGATCCACCAGGGCCGTTGTTGTTATTACCAAAGTTTCCATTACCTCTGCCGCCGAAGTTATTATTATTATTGTTGTTGTTAAAGCGTTGGCCACCGCCACGATTGCCTCTTCCGCCTTGTTTATTTTGGTAACGCTCTTTTTTCGTTATTTTGTCCTTGCTTATAATGTCATCGGCATTATTAGATATAAATTCCAAATCTGGATTGACATTTTGATTGGCTTCGCGTAGTACTTCGATCAAAGCTTGGGCGCATTTCGCGTTTTTGCGTGTGAAAAATGCGTACGAGGTACCAGTGGAATGTTTGCGACCAGTACGTCCAATACGGTGTATGTAGTCCTCAGAAGATTGAGGAAAATCGAAATTAATAACATGCTTAATGCCATCCACATCCAAACCACGGGCTGCCACATCCGTGGCGACAAGTATATTCGTGCGACCCATGCGGAAGTCATTTAGGACATTGTCGCGATCTGTTTGAGATTTGTCACCATGAATAGCTCCAGATCGTACACCAAAGCCATTAATGAAACGCGATAGTTCGTCGACTTTCTTTTTTGTTGCTACAAAAATAATAATTTTACCCGGCTGGGGCTGATCATATATCTGCGATAGAAGTCCTTTCAATTTTGAACCTTTTTCCGATTCCATGCACACATCTACCAATTGACGAATGTTATGGTTAGCGGCCAATTCAAGAGAGCCAATATTAATCTAAAATGAATAACTGGTGATTCTAGCCCTTTATATGAAAATTCGATAACATACTTGTATATAATTGTTTCCTAAGAAATCTTCTGCCAATTGTCGTACTTCCTTCGGCCAAGTTGCACTCCACATCAGAATTTGCCGGTCTGGTCTAATCTGCCCCATTATTTTACGTATTTGGGGCTCGAAACCCATGTCCAGCATACGGTCGGCCTCATCCAGCACCAGGTATGTGCAACGTCGCATGTTTGTACTATCGCTAGATAAGAAATCCAATAGACGACCTGGTGTCGCTATAACCAATTCGACACCGTTCTGCAAGTCTTGCAATTGTCTTGCTTTCGATGATCCACCATAAACACAGGTATTGCGAACATGAGTGTTGGAACCAAAATCGTTTGCCACCGTTTGAATTTGTTGGGCCAATTCTCGAGTAGGTGCCAGCACCAATGCAATAGGACCATCACCGTTCTGCAATGGAGGCTGATGATTTATATGAACGATAGCGGGCAAAATGAAAGCCAACGTTTTTCCTGATCCCGTCATAGCAATGCCCACCAAATTGTTACCACTCATAGCTATTGGCCACGATTGTGCCTGTATAGGTGTTGGTTGATTGTAACTCTGACGTCTTATTTCATTCATACAGTAATCGGGGAAACAAGCTTCGTCGAAATATATAATTGGGTTTGGAGCCGGTCCACGTACTGTGATCTCATTGTCGGCCCTATATCGCTGAACTTCTTGTTGAGACCGGCCCCTAGTTGTTGGATGTTCTTTATAAAAATCCTTTTGAAACGGCGATAAATTGAACTGGCCCCAATTAACGTCTCGCAAACCTATCAAAAGAGCATCTTAACATCATCTACATCAACGAGATTCGATTTCAAATACTTACTACCAAAGTCGTTATCACTTTTACCACCACCACCGCCTCCAAATCGTCCTGCGCCTCCAGGACCACCACCATTGCGACCTCTACGTTCGACACGTCCTGATCGTATGTTATTCCTTCCTCCGCCGCCACCACCACCACCGCCACGCCCACCTCTACCTCCACCACCACCCCCACGGTTACCGCCTCCACCACCTCCCCTTGAATTAACATTTCTTGGTGGTGCCATTCTGCGACCAGAAGATTCCGGTCCTTAAATTGAATGTATACCTTAAATGTATACACTCGAAACGTCCGATAAATTGCTAGCACTTGCCTGAAATATTATTTAAAACCTTTTTAAACTTGAATATTGCAAAATTCCTTTCTGAGATCCTGAAATGATTTATAATATTTGTTTGAAATTGCGAAAATTGATTGTTGCAAAAAATAAAAAATGCACTGAGCAGATTTCCAAGTCGGCATGAAATTAGCAGCGGCGGCGGCAGAGAAAAAATACCGGCGTTGCTGTTTTTCTTTAAGCCGGGATAACAAGTTGTGATAAAAACACGTTAATAAAAATTTAATTTTTTGTTCAAAATAAAAAAATATGTTTTCACAATGTCGCCAACTATAATATAAATATTTGTATCAAAACTAATTTTGAAAAAAAATTGTGTTGACTTTCTTGGACTCCGCCTCGATAACCATAAATTTGAGTTACACTGGATAATTATCCAGCACCAAAATTTTTAACACAAAATTATTTTTTTTCAAAATTTGATATTTTTACCTAAAAATTGATATTGCTGTTGGCGACAATTTTAATTAGGTTTTTGTTATCGCAGCTTAGTTATTCAGTCTTAAAGAAAAACAGCCATAATATGTAAGTCAAATTTATGGTTATGGAGGCTAAGACTAAAAAAGTTTACATAAAATATTTTTTTTTGAAAATTTGTTTTGATATTTGATATTTATATAAATTTGACATTTGAAAATCGACACTGTATGTTCGAATTCGCATACAGTGTGACAAGGCTATTATCATTCAATACTTTCAAAAATTAATTTAATAAGATGTGGCGATAAGTGCTCAGTAACTGAAAAACTTAGTTTTTCATCAGAAAATTCTAAAATGTCAATGTATAGGGTGGGTCATATAACATCTTAAATTATAATCGGTTATAAAAAGCTACTGATTATCTTTTCAAATGTCTGGTTTTATTGGAAAGGTTGTCATTTAATAATCGAACACAATAAAATTCATATTACAAATGTCAAAAATAAACCTGAAAATAAAAATTAATTTTATTCTACCTTTCAAAGTCAAAGTAATCGGTAGTTCAAGTTGAATAATAAATCTTCGTGTGAAAAGGTCCCTTTGTGTTTTTCTGTACGTACGCACAGATTTACGCGCCGTTCTTTATTTTGTTACACGTTTCACGGAGCGCATTTTGATTAGGTTACCGTGAAATATTTTACTGAGTGTACAATATGGCAACTTTGGACGAATGTTGTTACCATCAGTGATGGCAAATTCGGTACAATTGTACTATTTTTGTAAAAAAATTTATCGTTTGTACTATGATTTGTAATGAACTCTATACATTTAGATAGTTTTTGTAAGGCTGAATTCCTCTTGCTTGCTGTTCTCTGATTTGATTCAAATTTTCACAAATGATGTATATAATTTCTTGGTCTTAATCTAGCAATATATATTTTTCATAACGTCACATTTCGCGAGATATGGGCTCCGGATATAAATATATGTGGCCTTTCAAATCCGATCGAGATATTGCTCGTTGGAAATCTTATATCCTTTTCAGAGTGAATTTTGCATGAAAGCTGAAATCGATCAAGGTCGATTTACAAATGTCAAATTTGTTTGGGATCTGTCATTTGTATATAAACCTATCGATTTCAGTCTAAAAAGGCTATTACTGAACATAACATCAGTTTTGTAAAGGGTGATTTTTTAGCTATTATCTTTTTGGCAACACTGGTTTAAACAGCTGACGCACATTTCGTGTTTTGTTTCACTGTCAAACATCTTCAGTTTGGTCTATAATTTAACCATGAATCGTCTTACAAACGAACAACGCTTGCAAATTATTGAATTTTATTATCAAAATGCGTGCTCTGTTAAGAAAGTTCATATTTTTTCAAAATTTGTTTTCACACAATCGTTGATATTGCCTTTGGCGACAACTTTAATAAAGAATTTTTTGAGTGAAATTTTAACATTTTTCTTATCGCAGCTTAGTTATCCAGTCTTAAATGAAAACAGCCATAATGAGATAAATATTAGGCACTTCTATAAAATCGTTTATATGTGACAAGGCTATAATAGCCTTGTCACACTGCATGCGAAATCTAGTTTAAATGGCATAAGGTCGATTTACAAATGTCAGATGCCTTACAAATTTGACATTTAAAAATCAACCTTATATCATTTAAACTAGATTTCGCATGCAGTGTGACAAGGCTATAAGAATATTTGGAGCCCATTTTTAATTTTGGTACTTTTGGGATTTCTGCTTTGGTAGTAATCTCATCACTGGTAGCATGTTTTTGATGAATCCAATCTATTCGTAAAATGTCACTTGAAGAATTGAATGGAAGCGAGCTTGGCACCAAAGATTATTGGGAAAAGGCTTATGAGCGTGAAATCAAAAACTACAAAAACCATGGAGACGTCGGAGAGATTTGGTTCGATGAAGATTCACAAATTCGTGTTATCAATTGGATAATGAAACAGGATGATATACCAGATGATGCTCGAGTTATCGATTTGGGATGCGGCAATGGTATGCTGTTGGTGGAACTAGCCCGTGAAGGTTATACCTCTCTGCTGGGAGTTGACTATTCTCCCAAGGCGGTAGAACTTGCTGAAAACATTGCCAAAGATCAAGAATTGAAGATCGACTACAAAGTGGCGGACTTAATGAATATGGAATCCTGCAAAGATTTAGGCACATTTGGCATAGTACACGATAAAGGTACTTACGACGCGATCAGCTTGTGCCCTGACGATCCTAAACAAAAGAGAGAATTGTACATGGAAACGGTGAGGAGTATAATGGACGAAAAAAGTATATTTATTATAACTTCATGTAATTGGACCGAAGATGAATTGATTGCCGGTTTTGAAAGTAAGTTTATTAAAATCTGTACGATACCGACACCATCATTCAAGTTTGGTGGTAAAGTTGGGAGTGTTGTTACTTCCGTAGTTTTTAAGAAAGTGTGAAACTAGTTGTATGTTTTAATAAAACTAATAGTAACTCATTAAACTGTTCGTATCCATCTCAAGTGTTTGTACCAAATACGCAATTTAATTTATTTATTTCAAAGTACACGCATAACAATAATAACAATATTAGTCGTGTTTTATTGGCATATGGGGTTCAGATTTCTAATTTAATTAAAACCGAATATTTTTTCGTATTTTCCTACATTCTACAATTGTAAATAAAAATGGCAATGTAAATAAACAGCTGTTTCTTAAAATCCGGTTATTACATCAAAATACCATAGATTTGGATTTTGTTGATAAATCCGGTCAAATTTAATTTAACATATCCGTACAACTTTCAAATGAATAATATTATTTTTGAGAGATGATAGATAAGCACGTTATAGCCTTTTCAGACTGCATACGAAATCAAACGATTCCAGCTCAACATTTCAGTTAGATTTCGCATGCAGTAGCCAAATATTAAATTTGCATGGAATCTAATAATCTTTTTGGCCTCCTGGGAAGGTTTGCATCAAAACCCCTTGGTACTCAATGTGTTAACTTGTGAATTATTATCTGCGCAAAATGTTTTTGTCGTAAATCGCGTTATGCTGAGTTCTGATATGCACCCAAAATCCACTTAGAACGGATTTCGAGTTATGCCAACTTTGTGCGTTTGCATGTTTTTTCAAAGATTTTACAAGTGTTGGCAGTGATTTAAATCTAACATAAAAATAAAAAACACCCAAAAAACATAAGGCATAAGTTAGCCTTGTTACACTGCATGATATCAATTTAATTCCTCGTGAAATCGAGGTGCTGAAATCGACCCAGTCACACTGCAATTTTTTGACATTTGGTCGATTTAGTTTGACAAACTATTGTTTGCAAACAAATCAAAATCTCAACAATAGCCGCAATAGCTTCAATGGAAAGCTCTAATAAAAGAAAATGTAATTTAATACTTAAATGTGTGTTAATTTTTATTTAAATAATTTATTGTCATAGTCCAACTGTTCGCTTTGGACCACCACTGTTTCGCTTGTTCGATCGCCGAAATTAGAAATACATTTAAAATCCTCTTCTTGTTCTCCTATTGTTTAGGCACATAACCATACATTTTTCAAATTTTTCTTATATTTGCGTATCTAAATATTAGACTTCGATTTCGATTTTTATATAGATTTGAATTCGATTTGGCTCGAAATCAAGTTAAATTAGATTTCTCCTGCAGTCTGGTAAGGCTATAAGCACCCTAGAAACCTTGATTTGCCAAAGTTGACTATCGTTTTCTTAGGCCTGTTCGATTGGGCTTACTAGCTTAATTTTTGTATGGAGTTTACTCGCTTAACAAGAAAGTAACTCAATACTCTCTTAGTTGTGTTGTCAGATTTTTCTTGTTAATCCATTAAAGAAAAACCTATGGGTAGCACCGTTGCCACATTATCAAGTCTCGTAATTGTAATCTAGTAAGCCCGAACAGGCCTCTTGTCGCTCTCAATTAGGTTGACTCATCGACCAAACTCACACAGAAAATATTCTTCTGTGCAGGCCATGGTAACTCTACAATCATTACAGTCGTATAGTAGTGTACTCACTCACTCCCATTCAAACGTAAGTGCCAACTACGAGTATCTCCCTATCTCTGTCTACAGTCGTATGAAGTTGAAATCTTCACAGACGTCAGCTTTCATTTATGTCAATTTGTACAACGTTTTCCACGAATGTCTATTTGGTCGTGTTTGCTGCTTGTCAAACCGAAATTAAACTTCTTGTCGGGCGGAACACAAGTTTGACTGGTAGGATAGTAAGAAAGAAATATATATTTTCAATTGCATTTATAAAAACGGGTTTCTTTTCATCAGATTTTTTTGAAAGAAAGACACAGAAGTCTAGTGTTTATTTGTTTGCTGAAAGCAAGAAATAACACAGAACAACCATTTCGTTATTGATAAAACAGTGTTTTAACACAAACGGTTGAAGTGCACCCCGCCTCTTGTCGTCATTAACGATAAAATTGTATAAAGTTCACCAGATATTCATTGTCACCTACTTCAACAAAAAAGAAAAATGAGTACAACAAATACGGCAGCTGCTCCAGCCACACAATCCTCTGCTCCTGCATTAAAGCTTAAGGGTGTTGTTAAACAGGTAAGTTTTTGCAAACCGAAAATAATTGTCATTCGTGAGAAAATCCAGCATAAAATTTTGCGAAAATCCCAAATTCCAACACATTGCCAGTCTGTCAAATTTAGTCACAAAAAAATCGGCAGACAATGAACGGCCGACACATGCATACGCACACATCTACGTCAGCAGAGAAGTGGTCAAGAGACGTTAGCTGCGCAAAGGAAAGAATACGCGCTATAGGGTGTCATGGGCGAGTAACACGTTAGACAGTATCATTTGAATGAAAGTTCGTTTCTGACAGTGCCAACCTGGCAGATTTCGTTGAGAAAAACGAATGTCGACTCCGCGGTCGCTGTCGACGTTTTTCAAATAGTGGCGTTTTGCCGGGTTGTCTGCGTATTGTAGTTTTTAACCTCACTTTTTTCTTCGTTTTTTTTCTTGTTATCTCTTCAAAAGTAAATTGTCATTCTTGGCCAAAAATTTTTCATGGAGAAAATGTTCTTGGAGATGTATGAGATTATGAAATCTGTAGTTTATTTCAGAATTCTTGTGAAAAGTCAATGGAAAAGCAAGACTTTAAACTTATATCAGACCATCATTTATGATTAAAAATGTATTTTTTTCAACTTTCACTTTTTCTGATTTATTGTTTATGCATAAGAGAGACGGAACTCTTTTTTGATGAGTGTGAGGGGAGTTATTTGGATCATGCTATCTTTTATCAGTTGCGTTTGTTTAAATAACATAACTCGTGGCATTTTATTCAATACTGGAAGAGATGGCTTCAGCATTTTACTGTTTGGGCTGAATTTTCTTTTGTAGTGAATGGACGGGGTTAAGTAAACATATGTACATATGTTTTATGTTTCACATAATTGTGAAATTTGGAATGTGTATCTTTTAACGTGCAGACAGACTGAGGGAGGACATGGTAATAATGCATGGGAAAGAAACTGCATTTTACATATTTATTCCATACACATTTGTTAAACGAGCGAAATTTAACTTCAGGGCTATTTGGTATATATATATATGTTATCAATAATTCGCAGATATTTTAGGCAATATTGAATTATCTGCAAGTTTTAATTTTGTTTTAACTGACCTCGAGTGATCTTCTTGCATGCAATCTCATAGATACCTAATTTTGGTGCTTTGCAAGACTTGAATTATCGGCTTGCACATGTATATAACCACCTATTTTGGTAGCATGAAAGGAAAAACATACACGTTCCATCACATATGTTCTCTTTAAGTGCACTAAAACTGAAAAAAGTTAAATTGATTGTTATTGGAACTGAAACTGAATTTCTAGTACATAAATCTGAGTTTATACTTAAACAACATTCATAAAAACTGGTTTCAACATAAAACCAAGGTGATCGTCGTATACTGATTTGTTAAACCTTTTGTTTGTGGCAATAACTGCAACATTCTGTCTGCCCTGCCCTTTTGCTGTTGGATCATTCAAATACATATTTTTTGCAAAAAAGGTCATGTATTTTAAATATTCCAATTTCTGAATATTTTTGTATTGTATTGATATCTAAATAATGACCGGCGCAAATAGTCTTGGTGTTGTTTCATTTTTTTTTTCTTACATTGTTGGTATTAAGAAAACTTTATCAGATACAATTTTAGTTGTACTGGACAAATAAAGTTGTTCCTGTAAACCAAAGATAGCTTCATATACAGTTTCATACTTTATTATTTCAATCGGCGAATTATTCGTTGGAACCCATATGTATACATGTAATTTTTTTCTTTTATAATTACTGTGCGCCGCCCTCATAAAATTCTTAGTTGATCTGGTTTCATTTTAGTTAATATTGTTTCCTGATGATGATGTGTGAATGTATTTTTCTGATCAAGGCGTGAAAATCTCATCACAGTTAAGGAATAGGAAAAAAGATTTTCATTTGTCTTATCAAGAATTCCTGGCATTCCTAACAAAGCAGTAAAGAATTCACACCTCTTACAAATTTATATATCAAAATAACAAGCATTGGTTTAGATATGAACTGGATTTAACACATACTTATTAAGGCATCCAACTGAAAAAAATATGTTGTTCTGCAAATTCCAGAAACCAGTTGAATATGCAACTACGTATATTTCCAGTTATTCATAGAAGATATATAACAATGAATTTAATTTATATTCAAAAAAATAAAGCAGTAAATAAGAATAAAATCGAGACGTATTTATATGTATAAGATAATAGGCGAAAGGAGTAAACGTTATCACTGTTACAATATGTTTCTGGTTATTGTCAATTTTTCTTTATCAATATATTGGTTGTCCATGTTTTGGATTAAAAAAATTATACGATTTATGTACGTATATGTATTTCAGAAGTAATTGCTTATCTCGAAATTTCTCGATTTTTGTACTATTACATTATATTTAAAAAGTATTTCGCAACTTTTTTTAAATGTACTAAAAAGAGACTTATTTTGACTTCGCTGAACTGTTGGGCTTTTTTTTATATAAGCTATTCTTCATAAAAACCACAGATATTTTCATTAAAGCCTGACAAAGGACCAGACTTTATATTTGTGCTAAGCCATATTTTCTTTGGTTTGTAACAAATATTAACTTAGCAAAAAACATATGTTCTTCTGACAATTGCTTTAAAATTGCGTTTCTGATATTAGGAGCTTGAAAAATATATACCTTTGTATGCAAGTATGTATATATGTGTCGATAATTTTAATTAATACTTGCCCATCCTCAAACAATACGCAACATGCACACTGTACTGCCGTACAATACAGCACACAGCCATCTAAAAAATTTTATATGCATACAAATATACTTATGCATACATCCATACATCTATATTAATATTTTATATAAATATTATTATATGTGATAATCCAATTGCCAGATCATCAATTTTTTCTTGCACCTTAAAAAGCAAACTCACTCAAGATGGACGTGTACTTTTATTTTTTGTTTTCTACTTTTTTAAATCTTATAAAATACAACCACTGATAGCTGTTATCTATCGTTCATATGCTCGATTTGATTGCCTTTTGTGCATAGCCTTTGCCAACATGTATGTCGTCTACACGTATAAATTTCGTCGACACACGGGCATCATCAAATATTGACGGACGGACGGGACGGGAAAAGTTGCTTGACTACTATTTAACACTACTTCGTTTTTCTCCATTTTTATAGGTTAGTGTGTATATTCACTTGTTGATAATAACTAACAACAAAAACACATTTCTTTGCCGGTTGAATATTGTATAAATTGATGTGTATTTATTATCGCCGCGTATCCACGTATGAGAATGTATATATACAAGTCAATGACTTTGTTCGTTCGTACCCTACGTTATAGCTCAAAATAATAGAGTGTTGTCTATCTGTTGTATACGTTTTGTGTCATACCTGTATGTAGCAGCACCTCGGCATACTAATCGTGTAGACCTTATAAGGAAAAGAAAAAGAACACGTAACTCCATTAGCATGTTAGTTGCATACATATATGTATGTATTTGTCAAGTGGTTTACGCAGGTATTTTTGGACCCAGTAGAGTGTTCATCGATTATTCGATTATACATTTTCGTTTTGAATCGTATTACATAATAGCCATTCAACAGAACAATAACTATTTTTATAAAGCATGACTCTGAGACGGCCTCCAAATTCGAGTGCTTTTTGAAATTGGTTGTATAAAGTATAAAGGGTTTAAATTCCTCTTTGCAGAGGAGTCAATCCGGCAATAATAATGTGTTATTAGTAAAAGGCCTGCAAATCACACATCTACTATCTTTTTTGTATCACTATTAACCATTTTGCAATAGGTCTAGGTTTTCCTTCATATTCCTAGAAATTTAGGTTTCGTCATTAACAGATTGACGGTTAGATCGTTTTAGAATTTGACCGTGACCCAGAATAGGTACAGATGTCGATAATATGCCAAGGAGTTGCAATCGGAATGACAAAATTAATATAAAAATAACACTAAGATGACGGGGCGTAGTTCCCTGCTGTATATATGAAAGGACATTGGAAGACTCGATATATAATGATTTATTTATTATGATGTGGTATTTTAGTTAACTCTAGGGCTTTAAACAAGTCCATATATTAAAAAGTGGCGAATTTACTATGTACGTGTGTGATTGACATGATTTCAGAGTATTTCTACATACAAATTGTTTAAATTTGTTCACTTTACTGTCAAACTCTTTTGAAAACACATTTAGTTGAAAATATGTTACATTTTATTTTTTTTTTATAAAAAATTGTCTTTTGTGTAAATGTTGCGCCTATTCAGACGATTGAATGAGTCGTTCCTCTCTCTCGCTGTGTTCACCTCTATTTCTTCCACTCTATGGCTTTTGAACAAGATTCACTCGGCGGATGCTATTGAAGTATACATAAACTAGTGCATTGGCTTGTGGTTCGCCAATTCTTTTTAATAAGAGTTTTCTTTTCTCCAAAAATGAGCGTTGCTACATGTTATAAAAAGTTTAATGCACAGTTTATAACTTTGTGCTGACCATGTCTTTAAATAACACACTACTGGAGGTGGATGGTTGGTTACCTTCCACCCGTCTGTTTAGCCCGCTAGCAGAACGAGCGCCTGTTTCGCGTTGAATAAATAGCTTTTTTTCGTTTATTTGTTGTTTGCACAACCAACCTCTCATAATAAAAAATGATTTGAATGAAGTTTGAATTGAAAACTGTTGTGATTTTATTGGAGCACAAAGTAATCCAATTCAACGTTGCTTGGTATTGCTAACCTAGTTTTATTTATGATTTGAAAGAAAAATGTGTAAGTGGATAGATTTTCCAACGAAAAGGCTGTATATATTTTAAAAGGTGAGCCTTTTTAAATATGTTTTCCGTGGAGCTTGTGCATAGATGATTCTTCAATATTAATTTTATTTCAAAAAGGTGTATTTATTGTTTGTGTATGTTAAGTCTGGAAGAGAATACTTCAAGCTCACTAAAGCAAATGTATGCAGGGGGACGTAGACGAAATGCACTTTTACGACATTTAAGAATACCAAATATAGATTCACACATAGGTAGTCTAAAGCAATATTGTAACCTTAATTAAGATTTAATTAAAATAATTGATAAAAAATAAATACTTTCTTTAATTAAAGTATAAGCAAATGTAAAAAGAAATAAAAATGCTTTTGTCATTCCACAGGAAATAGAGTTTAAATTGGTCAATGATGATTTGCAAAATATTTCTTTCCTAGAACATCATGTTTTTCCCTTGTTGATTTTTTTCCAAAAGTTTTCTCTGAATTAATAGACTTTTGAAAGCACTTTAAATATACATATTTATTCTTGCCTTAGAATAACTTTTGGTCGAATTATTGGACGTTTATAATAATTTGTGGTTTTTTATAGTGACAACTGAAAACTTTTTCTTTGTTTAATTTTTTTTTTGTTTAAAAATAAATAGATTCGATCTCATAATGAACCATCCGATGAAAGTGACTTAAACTATTTTTACGAAAATGGAGACAGTGACTTCATTTTTAGTCCATTTATCATTCTTTCTAAATGTATTTATTCCTTCTATTTATTTTTCATAATAACTTTTACAAAATGTTTCCAAGAAGTATGAGTTTTTAGTTGTTACATTGAAAAAACTGACTTATTTCAAGACGAGAATACAAAATTTTTATTTAAAGTGATTCCGTGGGTCTATTAATTCACAAAAGGATTGGACAAAAATGCAGACATAAAAAATTACACTATATAAGCATATTTTCCAAATAATAATTTAATAATAAAATTATAAATTTAAAAATAACGATTTGCATTTGATATAACACCCACCCTTTTCGTTGGGGGAACAGCTGTTAGCAAATGTATACATACAAAAAATCAACTCTGTGTGTGGCGTTGATCATTTCCAATAGAACTGCAACCTACTTCATTCATTACTAAATTCAGTACAGCCAACTTCGTTTATAACGTTCACCACAACCGTTCTTTTCTCACCGATCATTGACTTGTGACCACGTGGGCTGTGTGCTTGTGTTTAAAATATAAAATACGAATCAACGTGTGCGTTGATTGATGTTCATTTAAAGTAATTTATTATTTGAAATATATACAGTGTAGGGAATATTATATTAAAAACTATTCTTTGTCTTTACATTCAGGTTCTTTCTGGTGACACCGTGGTTATTCGCGCCAGCAAAGGCGCTCCACCACCGGAGAAACAAATTACATTCTCATATGTTCTTGCTCCCAAGTTGGCCCGCCGTCCTGGTGCCGGTGGCGATGAAACCAAGGATGAACCTTGGGCTTGGGATTCCCGCGAATTTTTACGCCAAAAGTTGATTGGCAAGGAGGTAACATTCTCCTTTGAGAAACCACCAAACTCGAACCGTGAATATGGTTTCGTTTGGTTGGGTGACGAGAGTGGCGAAAATGTTGTCCAGACCATGGTTAAAGAAGGTCTAGTCACTGTACGCCGTGACAGTCGTCCCCCAGAGGCACAAAAGCAAGAAGAATTGCAAAAATTGGTTGAATTGGAAGATCAAGCCAAACATGCTGGTCGTGGTAAATGGTCAACAAATGCCAATTCTAGCGACCACATTCGTCAAATCAGATGGACTCAGGACAATCCTTCACAAATTGTTGAGCTGTTTGGTGGCAAACCAGTCAAAGCCATTATTGAGCATGTTCGTGATGGTTCAACTGTGCGTGCTTTCCTATTGCCCGATTTCTATTACGTTACCTTGATGATTTCGGGTATCCGTTGTCCTGGTGTCAAATTGGATTCAGAGGGTAAACCCGATTTGAAGATAAAGGTTCCTTATGTCGACGAAGCCCGTTACTTTGTGGAGACCAGATTGTTGCAACGTGAAGTTCAGATTCTTTTGGAATCGGTCAACAATGCCAATTTCATTGGTACCATCCTCCACCCTAAGGGTAATATTGCCGAATCTTTGTTGCGTGAGGGTTTGGCTAAGTGTGTCGATTGGTCGATGGCTTTGATGAAAGGAGGTAAGTCATTTGTTTGTTTTGTTAATCTGCCTTTTGTTTCTTATATGTACTTAGATGGCATCTCGATCTCAAATTTAAAATTGAACCCATTCTTTTATTTGGAAACTAAGATGCTCGATTAAAGACTTATTATTCATGTTGTTTTTGCATACTAACGGCTCTAACATTAGTAATTAGTCGACATTATTGTAATTTTTAATACTATGTATTATATTTGCATCGTTCGGTTTTACTTGGAGCATATTGAGCCACTGCTTGTAAAAGCTTTGAGATAAAACTGAATGGTGCTATATAAAACTGGCGGACTCCAAGATTTTCGGACCTTTACTCCATGGTCTTTAAATCATTTCACCCCGGCTACAGAACAAATTTATGTTAATTTAACTTCAAATGCAAATTTGTTGAGAACAATGTTTAATAATATTATAAACTTGGTATACTCTATTTATAATTAATCATTTCTCGTTTCAGGCGCCGAAAAACTCCGTGCTGCTGAACGTGTTGCCAAGGAAAAACGTTTACGTTTGTGGCAAGACTACAAATCGAATGCTCCTACCTTCAATACAAAGGAAAAGGACTTCACCGGTGTAGTCGTTGAAGTTTTCAATGGCGATGCCGTCAACGTAAAATTGCCGAATGGTCAAATCAAGAAGGTCTTCTTCTCCTCGATTCGTCCACCACGTGACAACCGTGCTGTTGTCGGCGCTGACGGCGAGGAAGTTAAGGCACCACCACGCCCCAAGAACTTCAGGCCACTTTATGAAATTCCCTTCATGTTTGATGCCCGTGAATTTTTGCGTAAGAAGTTGATCAACAAGAAGGTTCAATGTGTGTTGGACTATATTTCTCCTGCCCGTGACAATTTCCCCGAAAAGTACTGCTACACCGTCCTAATTAGTGGTCAAAACGTCGCCGAAGCCATGGTTGCCAAGGGTTTGGCATCTGTTGTCCGTTATCGCCAAGATGATGACCAGCGCTCATCGTGCTACGATCAATTGTTTGCTGCCGAAAATCAAGCCATCAAGGGCCAAAAGGGCATGAATGGCAAGAAGGATACTGCCACAATGCGCGTAAACGATCTTACTGTTGACCATTCCCGCATTAAGATTCAATATTTGCCCTCTTGGCAACGCGCTTTGCGCTCTGAGGGTATCGTTGAGTTTGTAGCCAGCGGTTCACGCCTACGTCTCTTCATCCCCAAGGACAGTTGCTTGGTTACATTCTTGTTGGCTGGCATTTCCTGCCCACGCTCTTCACGCCCCGCCTTGAATGGTGTGCCCGCTCAAGATGGCGAACCTTTCGGCGATGAAGCTTTGACATTCACCCGCGATCGTGTATTGCAACGTGACGTTTCGGTACACATTGATACCACCGATAAGAATGGTACCTCCGTCATTGGCTGGTTGTGGACTGACACAAATACCAACTTGTCCGTTGCTTTGGTAGAGGAGGGTCTCGCCGAAGTCCACTTCAGTGCTGAGAAATCGGAATACTTCCGCCAATTGAAGAGTGCCGAAGATCGTGCCAAGGCTGCCAAGAAGAACATCTGGGCCAACTATGTCGAACAAGTGGTCGAGGAGGTACCCGTTGTTGAAGATAAGGAAGAAAAGACCCCCGTCGAACGTAAAGTTCACTTGGAAGATGTCATTGTTACAGAAATCACTGAAACATTGTCCTTCTTTGCTCAATCTTGTTCAAGTGGCTCCAAATTGGACACTTTGATGGCGAAATTGCATGCCGATTTCCAATCGAATCCACCAATTGCTGGTGCATACACCCCCAAACGCGGTGATTTGTGTGCTGCTCAATTCTCTGCCGACAACCAATGGTATCGTGCCAAGGTCGAACGTGTCCAGGACAACAAAGCTCATGTCTTGTACATTGATTACGGCAACAAGGAGGTAAGTTTTCATACATTGAGTACATGATATTTTATTTGCACGCTCCTTAGATCCGTTTCCGTCTCAAAGAGAAACGCATGAGTCATAAGCTTGCTACATAAAATCACGGCTTTATTTTCAGTACATACCCGAAGATGTTTGACTAAAATTTGTTATGAATTTAAACTTAGTTATCGCCATAATTGCTATTAGAAGCACTACAAATGAAGATCGAGTGGGAGTGGAAGATTTAACTTTAATATTTTTTTAAAGTTGTATGGTCGGAAACTTCTGCAAAGGTTCTCATTTCGCTTTGAACGCAGTTGATGATTAGGGGTCATCGTAGTCTTTGGAAAAAGTGGAAATATTGCTACAAAACTCCAAAAACATGATCATCACTTGGATCTGCTTTACTAATGAATGTTATATTTTCAGATTGTTCCATTCACTCGTTTGGCTTCATTGCCATCTGGTTTCTCCAGTGAAAAACCATTTGCTACCGAATATGCTTTAGCATTAATTCAACTTCCTCAGGACAACGAAGACAAAGAAGAAGCTTTGCGTGCCTTCGCTGAAGATGTACTGAACCGCAAGGTTCAAATCAACATTGAGTTGAAATCGGGATCCGGCCCTGCCCTTGCTACCATCCATGATCCCACTACCAACATTGATATTGGTAAACAATTGGTATCCGACGGTTTGGTTATGGTGGAGAAACGTGGCGAGCGCAAACTTCGTGAATTGATTGATCAATACAGAGCTGCCCAACAAGCTGCCTTGAATGCTCATTTGGCCATCTGGAAATATGGAGACATTACTCAAGATGATGCGCCCGAATTCAGCCGCTAAACACGCACGCTATGCTCGTGCGCATTTAGCAAAAGTTGAATGTTTGTCTGCCACATACCCGCCCTTTAAAAACAACAACAAACAACAACAACAGTACACGAAAATAAACTTCAGAAATATTCAAATTCAAAACATCCCGTTCAACTCAGACGAAGCGATAAAAATATATATGGTAGAGGTCTATACAACAACAGCAACAATATAAAATATATTTAATCGTGTTTAAATAAAAAAGAATAACAAGCTTCCAATACAATAAGTAAAATAACAACAAACATGAACACCAACAAGAAAACTCAGCAATCAATCAACAACAAAACAACATTTAAACGATAAATTCCTTTTTTTATACATAAAATTAAAAATATTAAAAACAAACATATTCTAATAATAGATCTATTACAAGGAACTAAATTTTTCAATTTATAAACAAAAATATATTAAAATATATACCGCTTTTCTCAAGTTAACTATTATTAAAAAGATAAAATGAAAACAGAACGACTTAATTTTTCAGCTTAACTTTATTTTTGCGCCTTGAAATACTTCTTGTTATGTATTTTCTCTCCAAACCAAATTTCACTGTTTTTTTACAATCACCTTGCGTTTTTCCATTATATTCTTTATTTTTCTATTTTTTAGAGGATTACGATGATGTTTGATAAACATTTTTTATTAAGAAGAATTATAAATATTTCACATATATTTTGTCATTTTTTAAACGAAAATTTAATTTCAAGAAAAATACACGATGTAATTAATAATGAACAAAAAATATATGCATGTTTTATTGGTAGAGGGGGGAGGCGCCGGCAAAAATGAATATGATTCTCATACACAAATGGCTGAAAATGTCCAAAAGTATTTTATTCCTGGATAGTTTGGTTGCGATTGAGGGAGGCTACGCCGATTATTTTTATATATCTGACGTTGAACTAAATTTCATTTTCACAAATTTGACAAAACTACCAGGAGCCCAGAATGTTAGAGGTGTACTTGAATTAATGTACTGTACACGACGAGTATGTACTGTACACAACAGAAAATATGTACTGTATGGATATATTTAATTCGATTAACTAGTTAATTTTCACAAATTTGACAAAACTACCAGGAGCCCAGAATGTTAAAGGTGTACTTGAATTAATGTACTGTACATAACGAGTATGTACTGTACACAACAGAAAATATGTACTGTACGGATATTTAATTCGATTATCTAAATTTAAGATTGAATACAAAAAAGCAAATTTGAGATTTTTATTTCAGATAAATCTTACAAAATAACTAAAATTAGATGAAAATACAAATAAATTATTTACATAGTTTATTTATCTTTAGTTTTGTCTTTTTTCAATATTTGCACTTTTTTGATGAGTTCGTCGATGTTTAGATCATCCGGAATTTCTAAGGCATCCTGTAAAACAAACTCGAATTACACTATATTTTAGAACATATGCGCCATAATTTCCTCACCAATCGATCTTGAAGACTTTTCATATTTGCTTCAATGTCCATTTTAGAAGTTTGCATTTGAGCCTCAGATACCAGTCGTTTATTGATGGAAGTTGTAAATCTGTAAGAAATCCAGACAAGAGTATTGATGTGATCACATATTGCTGAGGCAATCATCTTACTTCTCCAACAAATTACATTCAGCCTGCTCCTTTTCCAATTCTTCTTGCTGCTTTTTAATTTCATTTTTCAGTTTGGCAATAATGACCTGATTCTCCACATGCTCCTTTTTCTTTTTGTAATAGAAAGTTTTAAGATTCTGCAGACGCATATCCTGCAAATTGGTAACACGTTGTAATTCCACGCAATCATCAAGTAGGACGTGAAGATTATCATCGAGGTCGCACATTTCTAGTCCCACTAACTTCAATTGATATTCGTAGTGTTCTCCTGTAGAAAAAAAAAGAAATGTTGTGTAATGAATATAAATTTATATCTAATTTGGCAATTTAAGGATTTGTATGGACCAGACGGCCTTGAAATTCTTCAATTGGCACGATTATCAAACATCATAGATCCAATAGTAAATATAAGGCCACTCCATTTTCACGCTTATAAAAGTAGCCAATGAAACATGTTAATGCACTCGGAACGTACTTAATTTTTTCAACTGGTTGATTTCTTCAGATAGAAGTAATGAATCTAAAACAAAACGGATAATAAATTAATGTTCGGAACAAATATGCAGCAAATGTTAGAAATACCCATTGTTATTGAATTGAAAAAATGTAAATTTAAGAAATGCGCTTTAGGAATGGTAAATCTACTTTTATTTTAGTTGAAGATCGGTTTTGCAATTCCAAAACGATTTTTTGTTATCGATAATGCATATCATTACGTTTAATTGTTCCATCAAAAGGAATCTTCTACATAAGGGTGTTTACACTTAATGAATTATCGTACAGCTCAAGGCTTATTTATAAGAGGAGCAGAGCAAAAGCAATTCGGCCGGCATCAACAAAATAAAGGTATTTTTAATGGTACTGTCAAAGAATATATATATGAGAGTTGACAGATTAGAATGAACAAAAATCAGTCCGCTGCGCTTTAAAGATCAGAAACAATCATATCAATTCTAGTAATTAGCTATAATACAGCAGTACGACTTATTATATAAATATATTGCGATTTATAAGTTTAAAAATTTTGTATATATTTTACATATGCTCGATTTATGCAAATATGCACTTTGCATAAAATATGCAAAATATTGAAAAATATGTTTATATATTTCGAATAAATTTTTTATTAGAGAAACATTTGTGTAGCATTGCCATTTCGATACAACCATCCAATCAAAATACGTAATTGCATATATTCCGCTGTCTAGTAATAAAAGACAAAGAGCGAGATTTATTGTCTTATATATAGAAGGTTTTTGGCTAAAATATGAAATGAAGCGAATAATATGAAAACCAATGTGGTTACAAAGCTATTTTTCTGGATACTTTCAAAACGCACAAAACTAGTTATGTTTTTTAAACAAATTTGTTTTTCGGACTGTTTTCGCTCATAAAGTCAAAATTTTTTGGCAAAAGAAAGGAAAATGTTAATCAGTATTATGAGTACATGCTCTAAACTAAATTTATGGAATAGCCGTGCCACACTCCATATGAAATCTAGAAGAAATGACATAAGGACGATTTATAAATGTTAGATCCCATACAAATATGACATTTGAAAATCGACCTTATGTAATTTGTGCTAGATGCAGTGGAACAAGGCTATAACCAAATAAAAAATACACACTTTTCACAATATTTTTAGCAAAACACATGGCTGAGCTGTTTTACATTAATACACACATCCAACTTCATTTTGACAGGTGCTTAATGCGATGCAAGCTGCAATGCTTTTTAACTGAGGATGCCTTTAAATCAAAGTTCTTTCAGGCTTGACTCCGGCGTCAAAAAATTGTTTACACTCCCAAATATTTGGGCGAAAATTTTATCAAATTACAATTTTAGTAGAATTTGTAAGATTCATCATAATCTATTTTTCAGTTGCACAATAAATCTTCTTGTGTAATGGGATCTGATATTTGAGATCGAGTTCGAGCTCAATTTCGTCGATATAGCTTTTTCAGAAGTCAAGCTGAAATCGATCGAGGTCCATTTACAAATGTCAGATTCCATATAAATTTGACACTAAAAATCGACCAATTTCAGTTCGATTTCACATGCAATCTGAAAAGGCTATAAATGCGTACTTATAAAAACATTTTCATGGAAGAAAATAACCATTGACATTATTTGTGAATTTATAGAAAGTATTGAAAGCAATTTAATTAATCAGAAACGTTTTTTTTTTTTCTTTTTTAGGTCTTTTCAGATTGCCGACCGAGTTCGATTTCTAATACAAATTTTACACCTATTGCCTTGTCACATTGCATGCGAAATCTAACGGACATAAGGTCGATTTTCAAACGTCAAATATACATGGGATCTGACATTTATAAATCGACCTTATGTCATTTCTGCAAGATTTCGCATGCAGTGTGACAATGCTATTAAAATCGAGTTAAGATCGATTTCGCTTGTAGACAAGAGAATGGTATTACAAGTTGTGTAATAAATCTTCATGTGTAAAGGCTCCAACTTTGACAGAACTACATATGTTAATAAATCAGGTGTTTTCTCAATAACAGCTGTTTATTATTTTTGTGATTTTATTATTATCTTTTTAATTAGATAACAAACACTAATTAGCAGTTACTCATATTTCCAAAAAGCAATAAAAATCGCACAGGAATGAGGAGAATTACCAGATTGAGTTGCGGTTATTTGAAATTGGCCAATGAATGCTCCATAAAGCCGCCTAGATGTTTATTCGCCGTCTTAAGGACAACACACAGTCTACAAATTCCAAAAGAGACAATTTTCAATCATTTAGTTAGTCAGCAAAAACGTGGGTATGTACCGGCAACAGCAGCAGCCAACGAATGTTGGAACTGCAACAAACCTAGTCAAAATATGATGTGCCAGCATTGTAATCATCTACAAGATGTCGATACAGATATAGTAAGTTTAACGGAACGTAGTTATGTTCATATACATGTCTTTTTAATGAATGAAGTTCTTTTAGAATTATTTTGAATTGCTGGATTTACCGCAAACGTTCGCTTTGGAAGCTCCAGCTTTGACCAAACGTTTCCGACAACTGCAGACGGTCGTTCATCCCGATAAATTTAGTAACAAGTGAGATGAAATATAGCATTATTTTTTATTTATTTTAATAAAAACGTAATTTTACCAGGTCTTCCCGTGAACAATCAAATTCGGCCGATTGGAGTTCCTTAATAAATAAAGCCTATAAGACGTTATTAATACCCATCGATCGTGGACAATACTTGCTTAAATTGAATGGCCGGCAAATTCCCCAAGATAATAGTGCCTTAGACAAAGAATTTCTCATGGAAATGATGGAACGAAATGAAGAGGTCGACGAGGCAAATACCAAAAAAGAATTGGATGAAATCCATGAACGTTTATCACAGGAGTTGCAAGAAAAAGTGGATATTTTAACAAAAGTTTTTGGCAAAAGCGATTTGGAAGCAGCAACCTCGGTGCTTGTTGAAATGAAGTATTTGCTGAGTATACAGAAAACGATAAAAAATAAGCAACAGTCGTTAATGGGCAGCTGAAAACATGGCATATGTTTGTAAACATGTTTCTATCAATTCCTTTTACTAATTGACTAAATACATTAAAGTGACACATTAAAATTAAAATGCATTCAATATGTTTTTATTTGGCTTATTTTTCCTTTCCATCTAAAAGTACTTGAAACGAAATTTGGAGGAAATTGGACAACGATCGACTCAATATTGGAAACAGCTTTATAAAGAGGAAAAACGTATTTATATAATGTTAATAAAATTAACGCTATATGTTATTACTATGAAGTGGCAAATACTCTGAAGTATGTGTTGAAACACCTTTCGAACAAAATTAACCCATGATTATCCTTTGTATCAAATGACTCGTTTTGGACAAACAGGAAAAATTAATAAAAAATTCACAATAAATAAAAAATCGAATTTGAGAAGATCTAAAGTTTCTGTATCTTATAACACATGGAATATTAACCGCACAGAGTTTCAGAGAATGAAATCTGAATTTTGCTTGTATACAAAATGTAAAACGAATTTTTATTCCGGAATGAAACCACTTTCAATTTCCAAAGTGGAATTGTATATGAGAATTAACACCCAAATATTACTTTGAAACTAAACAGAATGAATGTATAGAAAATAATAACTACTAATTGAAATCTAGGTTATACTTATTTAACAGCAAATTTCGAAAAATGTTTACAAAACCGGAACCGAAATGTGTAAAAGCTGAAGCAAAAGAAAAGGACTAAAATTGTTATTACATCAAACCAATTCCGAACGGAATATGTGACACTAGAGTGGCTTCAAAATAAAAGTTGTGGATGTTCCCGACTAAGATGAAAGATTGGTTTGTTTTATGTGTTCTCCCAAAATATTTCGCTTTTATCATTGTCCGTTCGTGAGCTGGACGCGTTCAAAATAACCTCTATAAATCAGGTTTTTCTTGAATAAAATTCACGGTGATAAAGGTATTTAGAAAAAAACTGCTAGCAATTAAAATCTGGTCCGTGACTTATCAAACCATACCAAAACCTTGCATTTTAACTCAGAATATTTTTGTTACATTTTTTATAAAAACCACAATAACTTCCATATTTTTAGTTCGATTTGTGTTTTTGTTGGATCGTTGAAGACGTATTGATCACCAATTGCAATTTTTAGAACTGCTTAACCGATTAAGGGCCGAACATTTTTTTCTTACCGTTGGTTCTCAGTGGGTAAAGTGTTATGTAAAAACTGAAATATGGGGTTATTTGCATTGTAAACACATTCTAGTCCTACAAAAGCTAATTTTTGAATAAAAAACATCTGAAATTTGGTCTTTCAATGGAAAGATTGGGAAAAAACGTCACCTAAGATGTTACAATAAAACCGTGCGACATGAATTCCCTCCCAAAAACAAGATTATATAGAAGTGAAACTGTAGGTCACTAATAGGAAAACTCATACTCAGTTTTTTATTTCGTGGTCGTTTGTCTTTTTACAGGACTTTTAATTTCCAAAGGATGTAAATGTTTCCATAATTTAGTTTTGAACTTTTGCGTGTCATACAATGGCGATATGGGTATCAAATGAAAGAGAAGAACATCTGCTAAATATACTTTTAATTTCATGCGTCTATCTATATTAATTTAACATTAACAACCATTTTCAAAATTTTCCCCTTTAAAGAGTTTATGTAGATTATTCATGTTTTAATTTTTAAGAGGGAAAATTTTAAATGGTTGAATTTCTTTCCAAAAATTAACTTTATATAAGGCTGGAATGTGTTTACGATGCAAATAACCCCATATTTCAGTTTTTACTTCACATTTAACCCACTGAGTATTAACAGTAAGAACAAAATTTGCAGCCCTTAATGGGTTAGAAAATTCTAAAAATTGCTGTTGGTTATCAATACCTCTCCAACGAGCCCGTAAAAACAAAAATCGAACTAAAAATGTGGAAGTTAAATTGCACTAAAATAGTATAAATGATTTCACCTGATATAAATACACCTTGCGCAAGGCGTACGAGCCCAGCTGACTGAAATTTTTTTCATTCAATTGTAACCGAAACTGTCAAATCCCATATATTTTGCTTTGACAGTATGGCTCACCATTCAAAAAATTACTTGTATTTTGTTGTTGCCGAATTTGTTGTTGTTCTAGTGCTATCACTTGTATAAATACGCCTTGACCTCGCGTATGAGTGTATAGCCAAATCCGAAATATTTGAAAAAATGGTTTTAGAAAAAAATTTCTTTTCCAAAATTTATATGGCATCAAAAACTCATTTTCGAGAAAATGATTCATAGAAACTTTTGAATATAAGTCCTCGATATCTAATCTAAACTTTTCTTTTTTTATAAAGAAATACATAGTATAAAAATTAAAATAATAGTAAAATAAGCAATCAATTATATACAAAATACGAATATATATAATATACATATACATATATTTAAAAATTAAATGCCATATTTATAAACATTTATCGAAGTTTTAAACTTTAAAAATGCAAATGCAAAGCAAAAGCATACTTTAAAATTTAAAGTATGCTTTTGCTTTGAAAATTCGTATTATTAACCTGCTATAAAATATTATGAATATGGCCGTTAAACTTTTAAAAAATCAACAAATGATACATGATACATTCACTACTACTTACACTTGAACCGCGCAAAATCGAATTTGTTCGCTCCCTCTTTGGGTGTACACCCAATATGTATTTCCAGAATATCAGAATCAAAACAAACTAAATGACACCTATCAGCTGGCACTCGGCACTCTCTGGCTTATTTTATTCGCTCTTTTGGAGAAACACTAAAGTTGTTTCAAAAAGTTGTTATTATTTTCACATGTGAAATTTTGTTTTGTATTAAAAAAGATCTCAACAGATACGGATACGGGGGAATTTTTAAAACGATAACAATTCCGTTAAATTAGAATTTTTGTTGTCCAACAAGTGAGTACAATTTTACAAAAAATATCTATTGTTAGAAGTTGCTAGTCGTTGCTGCATTAACTACCACCAATGTCATTTGCCGTTAGTGTGTACTCACACTTCTAACAATTGTTGTTGTTTTCATAGCAAAAATGGAGGGAGTTTAATGAAATATATAGAGTAGAGAACAAAAAACAAAAACAAGTTATTTCTGCATGTCATGTCTCAAAACCAATAAACTGCATACAGTGAGTGTTATGGAAAATCGATAGAAGTACATTGCAAGTTCCCCGATTAACGTAAATGAGATTTGAAAGTTGAAAATAACACTATGCAACGAAAAAATACAAATTTTGTGTTCGAGGCGAATTTTTTTAACAATATATTTTTTAATTTTTTTACCTTTGATATTTGTACGATCGTTTTAACAGTGAAGTCTATTAAACTAAAAGTAGAGAGAGAAGAAGTTTAGGAACAGTCGCCAAAAAACAAATAATAGAACAAAAAAAATAGTTTTTTGTTGACACGAAACAATCCATAAATAATAGAAAATATGCTTTGTTATATCTTTAATAGTTAAAAGCTTAAGGAATAAAGTATTAGTGCTGTTTTCTTTAAGTCGGGATAACAAGCTGCGACAACAAAAATTATTTTTTCAAAATTTTAAAAAGAATTTTTTATTTGGAGTAAAATTTGAATTTTGTATTTAGGTTTTTATTTATTTATATTTAGGCTGTGATAAATCTTAGTTATCTAGTCTTAAAGAAAAACAGCCCAAATACATACTTGAATATATCTAAGGATTAACAAATATGATCCTCTTTATAAGAGAATTTTAAAAAGTAGGGATTTTTTTTCGGGCACGATAAAAACCAATTACAAATAGAATGGGTATTTGTGGCGTATGTCCAAAACCGACTAGGTAGAGTAAAGGTATTCTATGTAGTCGGTCTTCGGATGGGTGTATGTCCAAAGCACAAAGGCATGTTTGTCGTAAACTTAGTAAAATGTTTGTAAACTTTGATTGTCTGTTTTGTACTCACTAGAGGAATCTAAATTATTGATTGGTTGTTTTGATTTAATTGGAGAAATATTTTAATAATTAAAAAAAAATAAAAACAATGCAAAAATAAATAAAAATTCTAAATGGATTTCTCGAAATTTGTACTTATAAGAGATGAACGGGACAAAAAGGGGTACAAATTGTGCCAACAACAGTATTGTAGCTAGGATTCGCTAAAAAGACATATAAGAAAACTACTTTAAACTTTCAAAAAAAAGCATTAATTTAATCATTTCGTAAATCAAAATAAATGAAATGAAATTGTAAAAAACCTAACGCGACTATACCATAACAGCTAAATATTTTAGAAATAAGTCAAATTACATTCAAAACAAGGTATAGCACATTAAAGTCAGTCAAGTATTTCAGGAGTCTCATACGATTGAATGAACCCTCCTTTTTTGAAAAAATCATATTTTTTCTCTGTTAAATTGAATGCATACGCAAAGTTTAAAAACAATCGGAGCCATCGAGGTAAAAAATCGTACCGCTTGACATGGAATGACTCATATTCGAAATCTGACTTATAGTTTTCATTTATGGCATTTCTTTGCTGCTTCCAGAAATATAATCTATCATGTTTTATATAATCTATAATGCTTTCTAGTATCGGATCAATATAAAGATTCTTGGGAGAGAGATATATATATCCCGCCATTCTGAATGCATTAACTAACTGCGAGTCAGTTTTGTATATTAACGTAATATCACTTGAAAGAAATTGTGCAATAGAAAACAAAGATCGCGCTAAACTCGTTTTCGCCTGTCAGTCAGTCTGAGAGGCTTTTAAATGCGGGACGCTTATTTAGTATCTTATTATTATATTTTTAATAACTTTTTTTATTTATGTGATTATTTTATTTTTTTAAATACAGTATATTTTTGGGGAATTTTTTGCAATTAGCTTCGAAAAATGATATCCTGTAAGTGATGTCCATTTTCTGCTTCGCACATACGTGCTTTTTTTAGCATATTTTTCATAACTTTTCGCAAAATTTAAAAAAATATGGGCCAATTATCATTTCGGAGGATACACTGCAGCAAACAGTACACGTAAGTGGTTGTGATTGTCGCTGATGAACGCTCTTGGATTTACCGTATCCCAAATCCTGCAGTTTTGCTTGTTGACATATCCATTTAATAGGAAATGGGCTTCATCGTTCATTACCAAATTGTGAATATTGGGAATTGCGAATTGTGACTGTTGGTTTGAAAAATAGAATTCAATTATTTTTGTACGTTGTTCGATCGTGAAATGATTCATAATTAATTCCCCAAGTCTCCTTCGCAAAATGCTGAACAAAAAAAACAAAGAAAGAATAATAATTAAAAAAGTTATAACGATTTCAAACCATATAGCTCATTCTGCGCCACCCTGTAAAAGCTAAAGCAAAAGCTTTTGGTTATGACAGAAAAGTGTCTGGTGATAGTCAGCAAACAATATTTGCTGTAAATAACAGATTTTTGTTTAAGTCCAGATAACACGCCAAAATTTTACAAAATTAGGGGGAAAATTCCAAAATTAAAAACAAATAACAACATTCATAATTTTGATTTTCTTACTTTATGTCGGATTAATTGTTATTATTTTTAAGAGCTTCGCTTGGAATATGTGTACATATGTCTGAACAAATTGCAAATTGAGAATATAGAACGATATTTAAACAAAAATCAATAAAACACGATTTTTTTATTTTTTTACTACAGAAAGTGTTAAATTCTATATTAAACCACAAATTTGCATTATTTTTTTCTATTTGTATAGGATAGTAAATATATATTTTTTTTTTTCAAAAAAAATGTTTCTTTCAATTTTTCGGCGACTGTTCCTAAACCACTGTTTCTACGTGAAAATAAGCCATTGACCTCAAAATATCGTTTTTGTTATATACACCCTTTGGGTGAAATTTTTCGTAAACGAGTTTTTCCATCAATAATTTCAAGACATTACAGTACGATTTGTCAGCGGCACTCACTGTACATGCGAGTATATGTAATTATAATGATCGTATACGATCATTAACATATGTAAGCATGTATGTACATATAAAAAGTGATAAACGTGTAACTTGCATATTTTTAAAGTGCATTGCATTTTGTTATCAATTCTTGGGAGAATTAATCCGGCTTAAGCGAAATTCATTTAATTTGAAAAGTAAACTCATGCGATGTTGTTATTATTTATATATATATATATATATACATATTATATTATAAGTTGTTATTATTTATATTATTATTTGTGGATATTCAGAGCCTTTTTACAAAAATGAGCGAGTGGTGTTATGTTCCTTCCGGTGTTCATCATATAGGCTACATTCGAAAGGTATTGAACGCAGCTATTTATTTTTTTAAATACTAACATGAATTACGAAAAAGTTTTCAGTTATCGCTATGAAAAAAAACACAAAAATACTATAAAGGTCTAAAAATCAAAATTTATATTTAAACTGCTTTCAAGGGTCTATTATTTCACAAAAAAAGATTGACAAAAATGACACAAAAAAGGGAGCGTTTTATCTCACAGACAGCTTGATCTAAGAACTAAATATTTTGCAAATCATCATTAAACAGTCCAAACTTTATGTTCATGGGGTGACTGGAAGTTGTATTTCCATTTGTATGGACATCGACCCAGCCTAATGTATATATACAGGGTAGCTAAATAAATAGCCGATTTTCAAGAGATGGCCCACGAGCAACAGCTCCGGAAATAACTAAAACATATCCTTGATATCGTTTTGAAAGATTCACATCGTCTACTTATTGAACTGGTCTCGTAATGCATACAAATCAGACACATCGGGTCATAAATCGCTTTTTTCCATACAAAACTGTCAAAAATGATAAAATATGAATTAATTAATTCTCTTGATGTATTTCCTAGTTATGCGCTGCGAATTTGCACACAACAAAAATTTCATCACAATTGTCCGATTGTGAATCTTTGCAAGCGATACGGAGCTGTGGACCGGACATTTATTATAATTTGAATTTGCGAACGCATTGCTTACTTTTCAATTTAATTAAATGCTAATGAACTCGGAAGAAATATTCGTGGTACGTGTATTACATTTTTAATATTTGTATGAATTAAATTCTACATCATAATTATCTAATAATACGAGCATGTGATGACACAAGCATTTAATCCAAACAAATTTACTTTATATATACTTTATAAGCGGAATTTTTAAAGTTCATTGCATTCTGTTATCATTTTTGTGTTGGAATATTTATGTATATGGTCATTGCCAATAAATTAAATTGACAAATAGTGATTAACAGCACAATACGGTTAATTTTTTCTAGGGGCGTGAGGATAATTTGCGAATTATAGAATTTTTAAAAAAGTTGTATAATTTATTTTTTTTCATTTAAACTGGGACATTGTCCTTGATCAGTATATTTTTGGTTTCAAATCAATGTATTTATGGTTTTTAATTTTCTTCTTAAAATAAATTACACTTAGATCATCTAACTGAAGAGATTAGTTGAAAACCCTAGTTGGTTTGAAGTCATATCTAAAATTATAAAATACGAAACCATAAAAAGGAAGTGATTTGAAACCACCATGGAAGCCATCAAACAGTTTTTGCTATTTCAGTACAGACAACCTGTTTCCCCTTTTCAGAAGAAAATATGCCTTTTCACATTTTTGCTGTGTTTACTGACAAATTTAAAATTTTGACATAGAGTGAGTTAGAAAAAAACGTAATCTACGGAAAATTCAAAGAACATTTCTCCAAGAATTCCTAGCTCGAAAATATATCGTCTTAGAATTTGAAGTCGATTTCCGCAGACCAGGAATTCATATTAGATCTAAGTTCTCTTAGAAATATTCTTAGAATTTTTCGTAGATATTGTTTTTACCTGGCGCTTTGTGCATTTTTTTCCACCCATACAAATTGACCCCCCTAATGTTTATTCTTACTATACTAATTCACACTGCATGCCATTATTGCTAGTTTTTAGTGACACTCGCAGTACATACGTACATTAGGATGGGTCAAGAAAATAAATAGCAATTGGATTGATGAAGATAATGATCTGCAAAATATTTCGCCACTGGGTCGAGCCATCTGTGAGCTAAACGCTCTTGAAAACACCTCTAAAAATCTTGTTTTTCCCGTGTCTTTTTTATTTGGTATTTTTGTCAAATTTTTTCTGAAGTAATAGACACTTGGAAGCACTTTAAACAAAAATGTTTATTCTTGTCTTAGAGTAAGTAACTATTGGTCGTTTATATTGATTTTTTTGTGGCTATTCAAGGCGATTTCAGTAGTCCTTATAAAAAAACACAAAAAATTACTATAAAGGTCCAATAATTCGAATAAGAATCAACATTTTGACAAAAATGCAGTACAAAAAAAATTGCACTTTATTTTCGTGGGGAGACTGGAAATTGTTTTTCCATTTGTATGGACAACGACCCAACCTAACGTAAATATACGTAATAACATTCGGTGTACTTTATATAGAGGTGATAATATTATCATTCAATTAAATTGTTAAATAACGATTAACAATATATTGCGGGTAAATCATTAAACCGACTGTGAGGATATTCTGTAAATTTAATAGTTTTGTCATTTATATATGCATTAGAGCAGGGCCGTGCGCAGGGGGGGTTTTGGGGGTTCAAACCCCCCAGAGAGGTTTCGAACATATACTTTTTAAAACCTTCTAGACTTTCTGAAGCAATAAAATATAGAATTTTTAATGTCTTTTTAAAATAACTTGTCTGAAATGGTAATTTTGTAGTAAAATCATGAAAACACGAAAATTACATAAAAAATCGTGGACACTTTCTTGAATTTAGGACAAAGGTTATGAAAAATACAAACAAACTAAACGAATTGTGCCAATTTCAAGATTGTGTAGTGCTAATTTCGCTAATGGACACCAAATTGTTCGGAAAATTTTCATTTTTATTAACCGATACCACTTCTTGACATTCGACTAGAGCTATATTATATGAACTTTTAATTGTGTACTGCAATAAAAGTTTGGAAATTTAATAACAAAATCGTTCAGTAATTTTAAAAAAGTGTAGATAAGAATCACTATGATTCATAATGAAATCTAAAATATTCTTAATAAAAGCAAATAATTTGCTTGATGCTTGTAGAGCGCTAAGATGTAACATTTGCGATTGGACATTTTTATGGAGCTGTATCTAAATCTGAACCGATGTGTCCTATTTTCATCACAAATGCAACAACACCGTTTTCTGTTACTTCTAATGTTTTGGGAGTTTGCAATTATAATACAAATCCATTTCGACAAACGAAGAATACTGTTTGATATACATAAACGTATTTCTCTTTGTTCATTTACAATAACTGATGACATGTTTACCGCAAACAAACTAATTTTTCCCACAAAAGAAACTCAAAAACGATGTTCACGTGTCTAAAATTTCGTTTGTACGAAATGCATTTTTTCTCTGCGTGTAGGTCTCTATTTTAAAATCTACTTTAAAGTTGCGAAACAATATGAAATGAGTGTTAACTTACTAAAATTTGTGTTATATTTATCACTTATGTTAAATATTGTTCAGAGTTAGTATTTTTTTGTACATGTGTAACAAGTATTATTCAAAAGAGAAACAAAAAATTCAGTAACATGGATCTACGTAGGAAAACGAAACTCTAGAATACCAATTATTTGGTTTTTTACATATTTAAGATTATAAAAATTAAGAAACCTTTCCAAATATTTTTTATTTAATCGGAATATGCGTATAAAGATTTTGAGTAAACATCCTGTTACTCATGTCCTACATAAATTAAAAACTCCAAAACACTTTAGACATCCTATTTATACCCATACTTCGTCAAGAATCATATCCAATTTATCCAAAAAAATGGCGGACTGAAGGGTTTATCGCCGAGGAATTTGATCGTTTTTTGTGTAATATTTCTTCAAAATATATATCGAGGGCTTATATCTAAAAGTGGCTATGAACCATTTTCTCGAAAATGAGTTTTTGATGCCAAACTATTCTCAGATTTTTTTTCTGATTTGGATATCCCCTCGCACGTTAGTTTGTGACTGCATAAGTGGCTATGAACATACAAATAATAGAAATAAAATAGTTCAACAATGGAGCAGCATAAAACCGAAGGTTATAATTCGCTACAACGATTTTGTTTAAAACATTTTTCTAGATTTAGGGCATATCGTACTATCAAATTCCATCACTTCGAGTTAATAGCATTTTGATTCCCCAGTTATGAAGCTAAAATAGGAAAAATGGTGGCTGTAAAGTCAAAAATTGTGAAAAGTATATTTAGAAACACCGGCGTAACTTTTTATTATATTGAGAATACCAAAATAATTCTATGGCATGTGATTAAGTCAGCAATCATGGGCAATATTTGTGTATGAAAAGTTTCAGAATTATGAATGAAGACATTTAAAATATAAGGAATTGCAACGGCGAATTTTGGATTTTTCATCAATTGAAGCGATTTTCGTGACTGGCTACATATATGTTACAAGCGACCAATCTGATGGATGAAGCTGGGATCTTTAAATTCGCTGTGTACATCACAGAAAATGAGTTTTTCATACAACATTAAGGAGAAAATCAGTTTTTTCGCTCTCCTGAAAAGTTATGTTTTTGTTCATAGTCACTTATGAATATAAGCCCTCGATATGTATGTATGTAATTTCAAGCAACTATTTAAAAAAGTTCTACACTTTGAGAACAAGTCTGTTAAAAAAAGCAGCGATTGTCTGCTGCCTATCAGCAGCCACTTTTCTGCTATTACAGCTGTTTTTTGGCATAACAGCAGTTTTATGCAATCTTACATCACCATTCATATAGATGATAGATGGATTACTGAAATGCAATTTTGCCGACAATGTCTGTCGGACGAATGTATCAAAATATTTCTCGAAGATCCTGGCAATACAATATGAGTGGTTTCCAAACGCTCCAGTAAAAATTTCCTAAAAAGTTGGAAAATTAACTATTTATGAGTAAAGTTTCCATCTTTCAAAGCCATAATAAATAGTTCATTTTCTAGAAAAAGGGTAGTAGATTTACTTAAAATCATTACTTTGGATCTAATAAAAATTCTTACAATTGAGTAAACTCAAACATATTTGGAAGAATATTTCCAAGGTTTTAAGTGAGAAAAAAATCTGAAATTTTTTGTATGGAAAAAATTCCATTTAGGAAATTTTAACTTAAAAATGTGTTTATTTCCTAAAAGTAAGTTAATATGTATATATTTAGTAAAAATGTACTTGGTTTTAAATTTTAGTTAATTTTAATTCATTATAGGGTTAATTTTTTATGAGTGTTAGATGAAACCCACCCCCCCCCCCAGGGGAAAATCCTGCGCACGGGCCTGCATTAGAGTGGTCTTTTATGAAAAAAAAAATAAAACACAAAGTTCGGCAATTTTTTGAAAGCATGAATAAAAAGATGAGTAATTTCAGCATGCTATAATGCTGGGAAGGCGAGGCGTCTATGTCATCAGTGGTGCAAATATAAATCTTTTTAATACTATATTTAAAGTCTATTAAAGATATATATTCATGCTTCTCGTAGGATTACATGTAGTGGACAACAATTACCTTTAACATTAAATGTTAGAATGAATTAATTATTGTGGCCCACTATATTGAAATTGATACACATTTAACACACATTTAAAAGCCAACATCTTCAAATGTCCATCTTGATCCCTGTATACAAACCTAAGTTTCACTTATGTGTCTTAAGGTACACTACGATAAAGTTCTGTAAAAACAAGCACATTTCATCAACACTTATTGCCAAGGTGCATCTTGATAAAATAAAAATTTGCACTTCGGTCATCGACACTAATGGCCGAGGTTGCAAATTTCAGAGTATTTCGATCATCCGTATATAAGATATAGCAATTTTAATTTTTTAGAGTGTTTTTTGGAGTCGTTTGTGTGGGAGGTACCAGGAGGGGCGTGTCAATTTCCGCTATCTTCGAACTTAAACTAAGTTTGGGAAAAATATGATCATGTGCATAGTTCGAATTGATTCCTTAACATTCCTTTCGAAAGTTATCGTGTATACCAGCCAGACAGACGGACGGACATTGCTCAAATAGCTTAAAAAATAATGAAACAGATTTGGTCCAAACATACTTAGGATCTTAAGTAACTCCTATATATACCCTCCTACTCTGTAGAGTGAGGGTATAAATAGTAAATACCAAAAATCAAATTATTGAGATTCTTCGATTGTCATCTTCCTACGCAGTTCCGAGTTATTGAATTTGTAATTTCTCTCTTAAAAATGAAAAAAAAACTGTGAAAATATTATATTTTATAACCCATTATGACCTGGCGACCAAAATACGTCTTCAAATGTTGTTAGGAATAAAATAAATCGTATAAATATTCAAAAAATCCTCACACATTTTGAATGTAGGGGCGTTGAACATGATAACAAAATTCGGTAGATTTGGTAGAATTTGGCGATTTATTTAAATTCAAAGTACAAATAATCCCCGGTATATTCTGGAACTTTTGAGATTTTATTTGCGAATTAGTTTTGCATTTCGTCATCCTGTTACCCCCTCACAGGACTACAAAATTCCATAAAATAAAATTTTTCAAAAAATATTTTAAATACTTATTCGCACCCTGTGAGTCAAATAAAATCGAGAATATCTGCTAAAATCATTCAAATTTCATGATTCTATCTGTATTAATTTAACACTAACCACCGCTTTAAATTCCCACCGTAGTTTATTTAGTTTTTTCATATTTTACTTTTTATGGGAGTATTAATTTGACACTTATACCGTATGATGGGTCACGAAAACAAATTACAGCGGTCACCCCCCAGAAATGAAGATTGGATTGTTTAATGATGATCTACAAAATATTTCGTCACTGGGTCAACCTCTAAAAATCATGTTTTTCCGATGTAATTTTTATACACTCCACGAGAGTATTATGTCTTTGTGCATTTGTTTGTAACATCCAAAAGGAAGCGAGATAGACCCATTGTTAATTATACCGAATCGATTTATCAATGTCCGTCTGTCTGTCTGTCCATTTATTCTTGTAATCACGATACAATTCGCAATTGTACCAAGAACCAAATGAGACTTTGCACAACGAAGTTTTTCGGGACAAGGACGAACGCTATTTAATTTGAAGAAAATCGGTTCAGATTTAGATATAGCCCCCATACGAATTTCACTCCCGATTTGACTCTTTTCACTCTAGATACCACACATATTTTAACAGATTTTCTTCAAAATCTTGCAAAATATCTTATATTTCAACTAGAAACACCCATGGTGAAAATGGGTCAGATCGGTTCAGATTTACATATAGCTTCCATACAAATTTCGATCCCGGATTGAGTTTTTTCGCCCCAGAAACCGCGTATTTTCACCGAATTTGTTCAAGTGGAGCATAACACGTTATACTTGAACTGGAAGAACTTATTCTGAAAGTTAGTCACTTCATTGCAAGTTTGGATATAGTCCCAATACAAATATTCTTCTCGATTTGACAAATTGGAACAGGTTATATTAGCCTATGATTAGGAAACATACAAAAATTCTTCTTGAATTGTATTTGGATTGAAAGTGGAGTGTATCATATATTCGGCCCCGCCCGACTTTAGCCTTTCCTTACTTGTTTTATGTTGCATTTTTGTCCAATTTTTTCTGAATTAAAAATAAAAATTTGATTTGAACTGGGATATTCTCCTGGCTCAAGACCATTTTGCATCTATAATTAATAGAATGCAAATTTATATACGCATACTTACATATGCAACTCAATGAGATGCTTGTAAGAAGGCATGTGTACTTTATTACTTGGTGCGATTTTTTAAACGCAAATTCGGCAAGTGAGTTGTGATTCTCGTTCGTTTGTGTGAATTATCTCCTTATAGAGGCCGGGTTTGATGTTGAAAAGTCGCTGCGAAGCCACTTGAAAAGACATGGTCGAAATCATGATCGTGGTAGTCTGCAGCCAAGTAATAAATGTCACCATGCCATTTGTAAATAAATTTGCATTCTATTAAATATAGATGCAAAATGGTCTTGAGCCAGGAGAATATCCCAGTTCAAATCAAATATTGATTACAGACCAAAAAAATACAAACGAAAAAACTAAAAAAAATAAAAATTTTTATTTTTATTCTTGTTTTAGAATAACTCATTGGTAGAATTGTTGGGCGTTTACATTGATTTTTTGCTGGTTTTCAAGGCGACAGCTAAAAACTCATATTTCTTGGAAACATTTTATAAGAGGTGTAATAAAAAATAAATAGGAGGAATCAATACCTTTCGAATGATACCTAAATGATGTCACTGTCGAAGAATGACATCACTTACTCCATTTTTGTGAAATAATTTAATGCAGGCGATGGTTTTCACAGCCAAAATATTCAAACGCATTTTACAAAAATGAGCGCTGCGACGTCAATTTCATTCTGATGTTCATCATTTAGGCATCATTCGAAAGGTATTGACTGCAGCTATTTATTTTTTATAAAATACACAAAATATGGAGAAATATGATTTTTAGCGTTATTTTCTGGAGCGTTTAGCTAACAGATGGCTTGATCTAGGAACGAAATATTTTTCAAATCATTATTAAACAATCCAAACTTTATTTTCGTGGGGTGACTGGAATTAGTTTTTCCATTTGTATGGACAGGCTATCATAGGATAAGAATAAGTATTTAACATAAGAGTTGGTAACGTGCTCGGCTATCAGCATGGGGCTATCGTGGGTTCGATTCCCACCAGAGGCTCTGGTCTGTCGCTGCAATAACTAGCTACAATGGTCTTAGTCACACCGGCTCAATCCCTGGACCCAAAATTAGAATATAAATTTACTTTGTATTGTAATTCATAATAAATAAAAAAAATTAACATAATTTTTGAAATATTGTATCCTTTCGAACTTTGTAGTCGTGTGAAAGGGTATCAGAATGAGGAATTGCCAATTAACTCAATTTTGCCTATAGCTTCAGACGTAAATCATTCGGTTCAAGTGTAATATGGACTGTATAACGGTGTAGTAATTCAACAAAACTGTATTACATACTAGGAAGATAATGTTTCCTCCTTAGAACATTCGAGAGGATGTAGTTGACAAAAATCAATATGATTTGATTAAATATTTTATTTATATGAATGTTTGGTCTGTCAAATTTTCGTCAGATTGAGTAAATATTTACTTGATTTGGAACAATTTGGTTTCAGAACAATTTTCTTTAGCAAATTTTTCTTTGGATTTATTAAAATTGATTAAAATTTCTTCAGTTTGAGTAAGAATTTACTTGATCTAGGGAAAATTGAACTAGAATTGAACTTACTATGGGGATATATTGCTTTAGCGCTCTACGAAGTTAAAATTTTCTAATTTTTTTTTAGTTTTTTCGTTTGTATTTTTAGGTCTGTAATCAATAATTGATTGATTTAAATATGGATGCAAAATGGTCTTGAGCCAGGACAATATCCCAGTTCAAATCAATTATTGATTACAGACCAACAAAATACAAACGAAAAAACTAAAACAAATGAGCGTTGGCACGGCAGAAGTATTGCTGGGTAACTATACCAGCATATACACATACTTACATATCAATGAGATGCTTGTAAGATGGCATGTGTACTTTATTACTTGGTGCGATTTTTTAAACGTAAATTCGGCAAGTGAGTTGTGCTTCTCATTCGTTTGTGAGAATCATCTCCTTATAGAGGCCGGGTTTGATGTTGATGTTCATTAGAACGGGACCAGTTGTTTAGAAATTACAGAACCATTTCTAACTATTTGCAAATATCCCTCTACTTTAACATTGACAACATCATTTTTATATTATATATATTTTTTTCTACATTTTTATTCATAATTATTTTAAAACATTTTTTTGTTTGCGAAAAATAGTAAAACATTCCAGAAACTGTGTCACACCGATCCCGAATGTTGTACTATTCCCACGGTGGTTTTAGGAGTACATTGACTTGTTCACAATAAAAATAGTAAATAATAATGATGAATGCAATAAGGAACACGTTGATTGTTGATTGTTTTCAAAATCCTTAGGCAGTCGACGATTTCAGACGTTGAGTTATGTAAGTGAAACTCTTTGACAAAGGCACTGATGCGGGTTCGCCATGATCACCCAGACGAATGGATTCGATGCGTGGCAAAGTGTTCAACACTGTGGCTGTGGGTATGACAACGGTGTAATGAGTGTCGGGAGTGTCAACGGTGTAATAGGTAGTTTCACTGTTCGCTAGATTATTAATGCCGAGTGGTTCATGCAGAAATGAAGAGTGTAGTTGTCCATTTCCATTTCCAGTTTCAATGCCACTACTATAACCATTGCCATAGCCATTTCCGTTTCTATAAAGGATGTCAATAACACCATCACCATTGCCAGTAGAAAGAGCATTTCCAAAATAATGACCGTAACCGTTACCGATTCCATTGCCATTTCCGTTACCATACCCGTTTCCATTTACGTTACCATTAGCAAACCCGATTCCGTTGGCATTTCCGTTTCCGTTACCATTAGCATTCCCAATTCCGTTGGCATTTCCGTTACCATTAGCATACCCGTTACCGTTACCATTAGCATACCCGTTACCGTTACCATTAGCATACCCGTTACCGTTACCATTTCCCTTCCCGTTTTCATTTCCGTTACCATTTCCTTTTCCGTTGCCATTTCCGTTACCATGTCCGTCTCCGTTAACGTTGTCATTACCATGTCCGTTGCCATTGCCATGTCCGTTTCCGTTAACGTTGTCATTACCATGCCCGTTTCCATTGCCATGTGCGTTTCCGTTAACGTTACCATTACCATGGCCGTTTCCATTACCATGTCCGTTACCATTACCATGATCTTTTACACTAGCATTTCCATTTCCCTTACCATTTCCGTTCCCATGTCCGTTTCCTCTACCATTTCCATTTACGCTACCATTTCCGTTTCCCTTGCCATTTCCGTTGCCGTTACCATGTCCGTTTCCGTTACCATTTACGCTTTCATTGTCTTGCCCATTTCCGTTTCCACTATCATTGTCATGTCCGTTTCCGTTGCCATTGTTATCAGCCTTTTCTAGGGCCACGTTCGCGTCGCCATTAATTCCGACCTCTGAGCGAATGGGATGTTCAATTTGAGCCTGGTGAGCATGTACAAGACCTTGACCTGATGAATGGGCAAGGGCATGAGCTTCCGCCTTAGCCGTCAGTATATAAGTTGTTATCAATTGTTGCTGCTGTTGTTGTCCTATTTCCTGGCCCACTCGTTCGTGGTCGTTCGTTTTGCGTGAGGCCAAAAATTGTTTTCTCGATTTTTGCTTGTTGAGCAACAGTTCGCGAGTATTTTGTTGCAACTCTGCCACTTGTTCGGCATTCGAACTGATTTCCGAAGATCCTGCTGCTGTTTCGTCAGTATCTGGTGCCAGGGCTGCCATTAAGGCGGCCTCACGATATGCCTCAAAATGCGCCTGTCTCGCCATCTCAACTTCTGGTGTGTCCGTAACGGGTTCCGGTAGACAATTAATATCCACTACATTGTCACCGGAATGCGTTTCCAATTTATCAGGGGAATAGTCCAAGTACGAGTAGAATCCATTCGATAAGCCTTCGTTAGATTTGTGTTGGGGTGCGGCAGAATCTTCGCCATTGTGGATAATTGTGTAAAATCCATTAGTGTCCTGTTCTCCAACGCCGTCGCCATTCAAAACGACAAAGTGATGGTGATTGCGGGAAGCCGCCACTATTGTTATGAAAACACACGCGACTATGAATTTCATTATGATGCTGATTGAATACGTCCGTTGAATCTGTTGTGGTTGTGGATGAAGCTTTGGAATGCTTCTAATGTCGACTAATCTCGGCGTGTTATAATTTATAGTCATCCGTGGTTTATTATGCCATCAACTGCATTTTTGCCAAACAAAATAATCTCTGAAGCGTGGCCAGTGACCAGTTTTTTCCAAGCATTTGTTGTTGTGTCTCCATTTAAAAGTCTTCTTTGTTGACCTCGAGACAGGCGCCCTTCTGTAATGCTGTTTGTTGTAAGCGATACCTCTTGTGTTCGTATCTGCAACTAATGCGACTAGTGTCTGTAATAATTGTCAGCTGTCAGTTTGGTGTACGTGTCCGCATGAAGGTGAGAAATTCATTTATGGACAGAGATTTAAATATTTAATTACCAGTAACTATAGTATGTCATTAATGACATGTACTTGGATACCACCTTCACAACCATGCCATGAAGAAGACTTCTTAGTCTACAGTGTGATGTATCTTCCATTTGGAGCTACACAGGAAAATTAGGCGAGTGGCTCGGTTCATCGCATAGATTGAACCTGTTCATACTTCCAGCGGACCATCAGGGTTCTAAAAATCTCGACATTTGAACTACGCTTCTATTGGTCGACTTTTAGGTGTAAAAAGTGAGGGAATCGTCGACTTTTAAGTTGTAGATTTTTTCGACTTTTTGATATTACTAAAGATAATTAAAAAAAGTCGTTACATTTGAACCGGATGATATACGTATGAAACTATAGGCAAAATAGAGTTAATTGGCGTTTTTAGTTTTTCATTTCCTCATCCTGTTGCCCCTTCACAGGACTTCAAAGTTCCAAGGGATACAATTCTTTCAAAAATTGTTTTAAATACTTATTCGCACCCTATGATAACGATTGCTAATGCTGAACTAATGCAGATATAAGTTTAACATTTGAAGTACTTTTAAGAGATTTTCTCCTCTTTAATTTTACACTCTTAGCATAGGGTGTAAGTGTAAAATGTACTGTCGGACAGTGTAATAGGACTGTTTTTCTTCAAGCCGGGATAACAAAAACCTTAATAAAGAGTTATTTTTTTTTAATAAAAAAATATTGAATACAGACCAAAACAAGTATGAAGGCGTTAAGTTCGACCGGGCCGAATCTTATATACCCTCCACCATGGAGTGCATTCCACAGTATTACCAGCAGATTAAGGGATGTCGACTTTACATAGAAGCACGGTACCATATTACGAAAATTGTGATATTTTATGCACATTATAAAACAGTAATAGTAAACAAATATACTATTTCAAACTATAATGTATACATATGCGCACTGTTTAAAATCGACTACTATATATAAATAAAATGCTGAAATTGTGAAAGTGAACATGCCTAAATATTAGGCGATTGTCAGTCGCCATTAGAAAGAAGCATTTCCAGATACAGACAAAGTGATAAGAAAAGTATAAATTTTAAAGATATCCCCATTCGCCCCATTCTCCGCCCAAATGTACAAATTTCGAAAAAACCCTTTTTCGAGTCTTCATAGTCAGAATGTATACACCGAATTTCATGATTTCAACTTCAGCGGTTTGGTAGGTTCCATTTGTATCCCTCTTTTTAATTATATCCCTTAAAAGTACGATTTTTTTTACGTGTCTATGCAATTAGAGGGATGTACACACAGATTTCATTGGTGCCATGTTTTATCCCTTTTTGTCCCATTTCGCCCGCCAAAACTTTTATTTTCTTTGTGGTGCTTCCAAGCTACAAGAGGAATGTCCGCAACAAATTTTAACGGTATGAAAATCAGAAATTTAATTAATAAGCCAAGGCTACCAATATTTATATACTATATAATGGATATAATACTTCAATTCATAAAGTAAATATAAGGAAGCAATCATAAATACCTTAAATATTGGGGGATAGAGAGTGTACTTTCAGCTACAGTCGTTTGGTTGGTTGTATTTCCATCCTATTTTAATTTCAAAAGTATAAATTTTGAAAATACCTTATCTCTCACGTACGCAGTATAAGACAACTTCATGATTCTACCATTTTTTTGTCGTAAAAGCAACAAAATAAAGTACGAATTTGGAAAAAATATTTTACGTGGCTATGCAGTCAGAGGAATGTATACACCGAATTCCATGATTCTATCGGCGGCCATTTCGTTGGTACTATTTTTATCCCCTTTTTTCCAATTTTGCCCCCTCTAGAGTACGACTATCTAAAATCTCTTTATTTTACGTATCTACACAATTAGAGGGACGTACTCACTGAATTTTATCATTCTAGCTGCATTCGTTTAGTTGGTACTATTTTTATCCCCTGTAGCCATTGTATCCATTGAAAGTACGAATTTGGAAAAAACGTTTTATTTTTCGTGTCTACGCAGTCAGAGGAATGTATACCGCGAATTTCATGGTTCCAGCTGCATCCATTTGTTTGGTACAATTTTTATCCCCTTTTTCCATTTTACACCCTAAAAGTACGAATTTCGAAAATTTCCTTTATTTTATGTGTGTACGCAATCAGAGGAGTATATACACCGAATTTCATTATTCTAGGTGCAGCCGTTTGGTTGGTACTATTTTTATCCCTCTATCCCCATTTAACCCCTTAAAAGTACAAATTTATAAAAAAAAATACATGTATATTATGTATCTACTCTATTAGAGGTATGTACACGCCAAATTTCGTGTTTCTATCTGTTGTTGTTTGATAGGTACTATTTTTATCCCTTTTCGTCCCATTTCGCACCCTACAAATAAAAATCGCTCTATGGTGCCCTCTTATGCTATAAAGGGAATGCGAATTGCAAATATCAAGTAAAACAAGCTATTATGTTCAAAAAACATGCTGAAATACTCTAAATATTACGGGTATTTTCAGTCCTTGTGAGGGAAAAAATTTTCCCTCTGGGCCGATTTCGCCCACTTTCTGCAACCATAAGACACATTTAGGAAAAATTTGAACCTCCTAGCTCATTTCGTTCGGCCGCTATCGTGCTTTCAACAGACAGACGGACATGGCTATATCGTCATAGAATTTTACCACGACCGAGAATATATATACTTTATGGGGTCTCCGATGAATATTTTAAGGTGTTACAAACGGAATGACAAAGTGAATATACCCCCATCCTGGAGGTGGAGGGTATAAAAATCACATTGTCGGCAACAACAATTTAGATAAAGGATTTTCCAATAAGGACTTGGCAACTTTTTTAAATAAAACGCAAACCGTTTGAGATATTTCCAAAACTTTGTGGTCGACTTGAAATACAATCAAAACATTTGTGAATGGAACTCGACTTCGTTTATATGGCCACCGCGGGCACGTCGGCAGCGGTCGATTCGTTGGCCGCACGAACGAGGCGGCCAATTGACTGGTCTATTTCTTGAGATAATACGCTCATCAAACGTACTCTTCAATAAATCGATTGTAACGTGTGTTGTGTGGCTTGTGGCACCGTCCTGTTGAAACCACATGTCGTCCAAGTACTTGCTTTCCAATTCGGGCCAAAAATAATCGGTAACCGATAACGATCGCCATTCAGAGTAACGTGACGGTCGTTATTGTCGACGAAAAAATATGGTCCAATGACGCCGTTTGCAGCGGTTTGCATGCCGGCTGTTTGGTTATTTTTTGTGGATGAAGTGGTGATTCATGAAGCACATGTGGATTTTCACCACGCATATTTGCTTATTGACGAACCCATTGAGCCAAAAATGAGCTTCGTCACTGAAGATGATTTTACGATGAAACTCATCATCATGGCGCATCTTCTCAGAGCCATAATGTGGTCTTGGCGATGCCCAGTTCTTGAAAACGCCGTGGAATCGACTGATTTGTATCGTTTGCTACGGACGCCTGAACGGCAGCGATATTTTCGTCACTTCGACCAACCCGTTGTCTCATTGGCACGGCAGCATCACACCATGAATACATAGACTCAATTTTTTGCCCTAAACTTGATAAAGCTTCTCTACTAGGGCGAGAGTAACGACCGAACATTGGAGTTAACGCTCTTAAAGTTTCGGTCACGACTCCTAATTTCGGTAGTACATTTTTATAATTCGCATACGTTGTTCGTTCGTGTACTTTACCATGATGAAAATGTGGAGTTTACGGAAAAAATTGAAAGTAACAGTTAGATGATCAGTGAAATAGTGCGTTCACAAATTAAATTCAAAGTTGTCAAGTAAAGAGTGATTTTTTTGAGGTTAGGATTTTCATGCATTAGTATTTGACAGATCACGTGGGATTTCAGACATGGTGTCAAAGAGAAAGATGCTCAGTATGCTTTGACATTTCATCATGAATCGTCTTACAAACGAACAACGCTTGCAAATTATTGAATTTTATTATCAAAATGCGTGCTCTGTTAAGAAAGTTCATTGCGCGCTTCCATTTTATGGTCAGTTTAATCGACCCACTGAAGCGGCTATTCGGGCTATTGTGACTAAATTTCGCACCAAATTTACATTGTTGGACATTAAACCACCAACACGCTTACGTAGAGTGCGAACTGAAGAAAATATCGCAGCTGTATCGGCCAGTGTTAATGATGACCACCAATTTTCGATTCGTCGCCGTTCGCACCAATTGGGTCTCTGTTACTCAAAAACGTGGAAATGCCAAAATTGGACTAAGCGGATGGACCACCTAAGACGCAGCCGCGGTCAACATTTAAATGAAATTATCTTCAAAAAGTAAATGTCATGGACCAATCTAACGTTTCAAATAAAGAACCGATGAGATTTTGCAAACTTTATGCGTTTTTTTTTTAAAAAAAAGTTATCAAGCTCTTAAAAAATCACCCTTTACATATGGGCATCTCCCAAAAAAGGTCTACCAAAAAAATGAAATCAGACCACACTAATAGCTTTTAACTTTATTTTTTCCTTATTTCGACAATTTTTTTTATTATGAAACATGAAGTTAACTTGTTCTCTTTTATTTTTATTAAAAGTTGAAGTGTTATAACGAAAAGTACAAAATTTTTTTACTACGAGTGGAAATTTTTGTCCCGTCCGTATTTCTGCTGTACCTAATTAAAAAAATTTAAGAGATAATTTTCATATTTCATAAATCTACAAATAAAATATATACTCTGGCCTTCATTTACATGTATATATGGAAAAACAAAGTTCTCAAAAATTCACTGAATTTTGTATATTTCTATAAGACCTCCAAATGTACTTCTGTTTGTTGTCGCGTCCGTTTCGATGTAAAATTGTTTATAATTTTGTACTAAATCCTGACGATATATTTTTAAAAAGTGGTACTCTTTTAGCGCTTTAGAACACTAAACAGGCTAATCGACTTTTTCAGTTTCTTTCTTGTTTTTGGCGCTCTTTAAGGCGTGCGAATGTCGCGTGCGGACTACTGGGAGATGCCTATATTGGAAAACCCTTTTTTGTATCGAAACAAATTTTCAAAAAATAATATTTTGTGTTGACTTTTTTGGACTTAGCTTCGATAACACTAAATTATTTGTTCAAAATTTTTTTTCATAAACACATTGATATTGCTGTTGGGGTCAATAGTAAAAAAATATTTTTTATTTTGAGTGAAATTTTAACTTTTTAATTAAGTTTTTGTTATTGCAGCTTAGTTATCCAGTCTTAAAGGAAAACGACCCTAATATAATTAATAGTTTACTAGTATTTCTAATGCCCGTAATTTTAATGAATAGGAGATGTATGTATGTGCCGGTGTATATTAAACCAAATTTTACAATTTCAGCATCAATCTTAGAGGATAAGTAACGAATTCGTTATTGAACGTTCATGCTACTATTTTTTAAGTCCATTCACCGGTATCTCATAAACTTCGATTCGTGTTCAGCAAATACAATTTGATAAACAAGAAATGTAACTGAACTTGCTATTGCTGTTGTTGATTAAAAAACAGGAAAATATGTATATTTAATAAGTTAAACATTCAATTTAAAAGTCAGAGTACTTATGCTACTATCTCAGTACTTTCACTCATAAACTTCTTTCTGTCCGCCAAAATTTACGAGTTCAACTGTTAAAATTTTACAAATAAGAAATGTAACTGAACTTGGTTGCTGTTGTTGATTAAAAAAACTGGAAAATATGTATATTTAATAAATTAAACATTCCATTTAAAAGTCAGAGTACTTTTAAAAAACAAAAAACGGCCGGAGACTTACCAACTCCAACAAGGGAATTCCAGAACTCGATATTTTAAAATTTTGTTATATTTGCATATGTAATGTACGTACACTAAGGCGGAGTAAAAAAACACATCAGTTTCGCTGGAACTATATAGTATTATAAAGTTCCCTTCGCAGCTCTATATTTGCGAAATTCTATATCGTTTATCTGTAGTCGCTATATATACATATATAAACATAAGAGAAATTTAATGTAATGCTTGGCTATTGGCCCCAAATTGGTGAACTTTGGATGCAAATGACACAGCATACAATTTGTTCAATTTTGCTCAGATTTAAGACAATTTATTTAAGGCACATTGGTCGATTAATGTCGATACAAATATTTGTAAATATTTTTTAATTTTCATTTTTCGTTGGAGGTAGTTTTGCTACTTCCAATATATAGATCATGACTCTGAATTAATCTTAGTAAACTACAAAAATATTCCAAACTTGGGTTTTTTAAATGCTGTCTTCAACAAATTGATGTTAAAACATAATAATAATACCTCATATTTTGATGTTAAAACATCATAATAATACCTAATGCGAAAAAGTCAAGAAAAATATAAAAGAATTTTTAAACATTTGCTTATATATAGCTTTTACCTTAATGAGGAATACATTTAATTTTTTAGAATGTCCCTCCAGATTAAATAAATGGGTGGCTATACCTATAACCTTCCGGATTACCATTGACTGTAGACTGATGGGTTCTCAGCACGATACATATTAAACAACCAGCCAAAACAACAATGGGTTGTGACAAATTCTTAGAGTTGAGTTTATTTGTTGAACTTTCCGATTTTTAAAGTTTATTATTTTTATTTATTTCATTAATTTGAAATTATTGTTCGTGGAAGTATTGAGAAGTTTCAGAGATGATATTTTGCACACATATACATTAGGCTGGGTCGCCGTCCATACAAATGGAAAAAGCAAGTTCCAGTCACCCCACGAAAATAAAGTTTGGATTGTTTAATGATGATTTGCAAAATATTTCGGTCTAAGATCAAGCCATCTGTGTGCTATACGCTCCTGAAAATAACCCTAAAAATCATATTTTCCGGTGTAATTTTTTTGTGTTACATTTTTCTCACTTTTTTCTGAAATAATAGACCCTTGAAAAAACTTTAAATATAAATTTTGAATCTTGTCTTAGAGTAATTATTGGTCGAATTATTGGACCTTTATAATATTTTTTTTCTGGTTTTTCACAGTGATTACCGAAAACTTTTTCGTATTTGGTGGTAGTATTTTAAACTAGTAAATCAAAAAAAATTTTTTTTTTCAAATCCATGCTTTATGCAAGCAGAATTCTATTGGGCCTAGAAATTCTTCTTTAGTTATCTTTTGTAGAAGGAAAAATTACTGCGTTATCAGGAGCAGAAATAATAGATTTTTAATTTGTGGTTTGTATGGGAGGTACCACGCCCCTTTTTCCATTCCCGCTCATATTTGCAGCAGCACTTAAAAAATGCACACCAAACCGACGTACCAAATTTTGTTCAAATACCGTTATCAGGAGCAGAAATAATAGATTTTTAATTTGTGGTTTGTATGGGAGGTACCACGCCCCTTTGTACAATCCCGCCCATATTTGCAGCAGCACTTAAAAAATCCACACCAAACCGACGTACCAAATTTTGTTCAAATACCGTTATCAGGAGCAGAAATAATAGATTTTTAATTTGTGGTTTGTATGGGAGGTACCACGCCCCTTTGTCCAATTGGTCAAATTTTTCCATTTCCTTGTATTGTCATCGAAAATGATTAAGTGTGCAAAATTTGAGCAAAATTGGTTGAGAAAAAAGCTTTCAAAAATTGATTTCAAATTTTGTGGCACACAAACATATATATAAAGTAACCTTATATAAAGCATGGAAAAATATAAATAGTTGCAGTCAATACCTTTCGAATGATGGCAAAATTATGACTTATTGGTTTGTAAACCCTCGATAATAGGAGAACTCTCCTTTCGCAAGTGTTTCTTTTCAAAATTATTTGTTGCTTAGTTGATTGTTCAGAATTACTGGAACTTGTAAATTTTAAAGTTCCTTCTCGCATTTTAAGAAATAGTAATGTATTTTTTATTCCGCTTCATAGATCTAACTTTTCTGTATTTGAACCAATTGCAAGGGCTTTGAAAGAGTTTAATAGTATATCTAATTTTAATTTAGATTTTTCGAATTCATTAACTACTTTTTGTAACCTATTAGATTTTATTTATTTTTAGTATTAGATTGTAGTTTGTAAGGAATATTGTATTTCCATAGACTGAATAAATGTAATGACCATCGGAATGAATGATTTGTAAGAAGTGTTTGAACACTTTGACTGTGAAAACCGTCGCCTGCATTAAATTATTTCACAGCAATTGATTCAGTAATTTTTCGTCCGTTATTCATCATTTAGGCATCATTCGAATGGTATTGATTCCTCTTACTTATTATTCATTACACCTCTTACAAAATGTATCCAAGAAATATGAGTTTTTAGCTGTCACCTTGAAAACCCGCAAAAAATCAATATAAATGCCCAAAAATTCTACCAATGAGTTATTCTAAGACAAGAATAACAATTTTTATTTAAAGTACACCCAAGGGTCTACTAATTCAAAAAAAAATTGGACAAAAATGCAACATACAAAAATTACACGGGAAAAAATGATTAACAGAGGCGTTTTCAGGAGCGTTTAGCTCACAGATGGCTTGGCCCATTAAATAATTTAGTCATTAAATAATTCAATCTCCATTTCTGGGGGTGACCGCTGCAATTTATTTCCGTGAGCCATCCTAATATATATAAGGGCGTTTTCTTTAAGACTGGATAACTAAGCTGCAATAACAAATACGTAAATAAAAGGTAAATTTTTCACTCAGCGGAAAAAATAATTGTTCAGATTGCTGTCAACAACAATATAAAGGTGAGCGGATTAACAAAATTTTCAAAAAAAAATATTTTTTTTTGACTTAGCCTACCCAATTTACGGCTATCGAGGGTAAGACCAAAAATGTTAACAATTTTTTTTTGTTTGCAAATTTGAAAGCATTTATATTGAAGTTGGCAACAATTAGAAAAAATATTTTTTATTTTCAGTAAAAATAATAACTTTTTATTAACGTTTTTGTTGTCGCAGCTTGTTATGCAGACTTAAAGAAAAACAGTTCAAAATCCCTGCTTTTGATTTTTTTTTCCAAAATGTTCTTTTTTGATTGACGCTCTAATGTACAAAGAAATGAATATTTCTAAACATAACATTTGAAACCCATCTGGCGGAGCTGGCGCTATCTTTGCGACGGGTACTTTACATGGTCACAGCAAGTGCAAAAAGTCAACATTCGGTCAGAAGCACAAATTTTTAGCAAAACAAGAAATTAAAAAAAAAACAAACAAAAACAAAAATGAATAAAAAAAACAAAATAAAATATTCTTAGTCGTACAAGCACAGCTAGTAATTCAAGTAGTTGAGTATACATTGCATTGCTCGTATGTGTACTTATTTGCTGTTTTGTGTTTGTGTTGTTGTTGTTTCAGCTTTCAACAATCGGTTTCAGTAGTCGTTTAGATTGCCACCTGACCACACAATTTTCCGCTCGCTGACCACGACGATGGACAACAAAAGCCCAACACCACTGATCGCACTGTTCTACTTAGCGCTTTTCTTTGCGTGTACGACGACGACCTTAGTCTCCAGTCGTCTGATCAGAATTATCGATGTGAATGACAATCCAGAGGTTAATACGGACAATCAAAATCCCACACCGATTGTGGGCATCTTGACCCAGGAGGTGTCACAGTTTGTACTGCGGAAATATCCAAACAGCACATTCTCCAGCTACATAGCAGCGTCCTATGTTAAATTTGTGGAAGGGGCCGGCGGTCGTGTAGTGCCCATATGGTGAGTAACACATAGAAATCTGATATTTACAAATTTGAATTGACTTTAAAAATAACTTGTGTTGTGTGTCTCGCTTAGTTACATGCATGGTGAACGAAACTGAAATGGCAATGCACGATAAAGAGCGAATTTTATTGAAATTCTGGAACCGGAATATGTTGTTTGTATAGATTTTTTTTCTGTGAAGGAACACGAATCTGACCTCGGAAAGCTTGTGTCATGTAACGTTGTCGTCATTTAAAACAGGATTTAAATTGCGGTTTTGATCATATTAGCGGGTAACCCCAAACTGTTAGATATTCCTGAACAAGCTTACGAACATTTTGATAGACATTGACAGAAATTATCAGTCTTTAAAAGGCTAACGCAATTTTAACCAAAGCCATAAACATTTACATTTGATTCAGATACAAAAGAATCTTCAAAGCAATAAGGCAACAATAGCTAATGCTAAAAAACCTAGGGTTAACAAATGCTATTAAAAAACCTAAAAATTAAAAAACTTAGAAATAAAAAAACACTAATCAAGTAAAAGCAACTAAAAACGGTGTTAAGTTCGGTTGGGACGAATTTTATATACGCTTCATTGCATTCCGCAGAGGCTGTCGATTTTCGTAGAAACGCAGTAATATTACAGGAAAATATATATTTTTTAATATAGCTAAACCACGCTTACTGGGCATGGCTACCAATACGTTAACACTACATACATATATCGAAATAATAGGGCTGTTTTTTCTTTAAGCCGGGTAACAAGCTGCGATAACAAAAACGTTAATAAAAAATTAATTTTTTGCTCAAAATAAAAATATATTTTTTCACATTGTTGCCAACTACAAAATAAATATATGTATCAAAAGAAATTTAAAAAAAATATTTTGTGTTGACTTTATTGGACTCGATAACCATATATAACCATCGATAACCATCATTTTGACTTACACTGGATAATTATCCAGGCTAAGTTAAACATTTTTAACACAAAATTATTTTTTCAAAATTTGTTTTCACACACACATTGATATTGCTTTTGGCGACAATTATAAAATAATTTTTTTATTTTGAGTGAAATTTTAACATTTTATTTAGATTTTTGTTATCGCAGTCTTAAAGAAAAACAGCCATAATACTTCAAGTCAATTCTAAAAATAAATATTCTTATAAAGGGTGATTTTTTAAGAGCTTGATAACTTTTTTTTTAAAAAAAACGCATAAAATTTGCAAAATCTCATCGGTTCTTTATTTGAAACGTTAGATTGGTCCATGACATTTACTTTTTGAAGATAATTTCATTTAAATGTTGACCGCGGCTGCGTCTTAGGTGGTCCATCCGCTTAGTCCAATTTTGGTGCGAACGGCGACGAATCGAAAATTGGTGGTCATCATTAACACTGGCCGATACAGCTGCGATATTTTCTTCAGTTCGCACTCTACGTAAGCGTGTTGGTGGTTTAATGTCCAACAATGTAAATTTGGTGCGAAATTTAGTCACAATAGCCCGAATAGCCGCTTCAGTGGGTCGATTAAACTGACCATAAAATGGAAGCGCGCAATGAACTTTCTTAACAGAGCACGCATTTTGATAACAAAATTCAATAATTTGCAAGCGTTGTTCGTTTGTAAGACGATTCATGATGAAATGTCAAAGCATACTGAGCATCTTTCTCTTTGACACCATGTCTGAAATCCCACGTGATCTGTCAAATACTAATGCATGAAAATCCTAACCTCAAAAAAATCACTCTTTATATACAGCGGTGACCACGACAACATGTAACTTTATAAAGCAAATATTTCAACTTCTTTTTATGTTGCTGGGTTTGCCCGGTATTTTTCTAAAATATTACGTACGATAAGATGGCCATTTAACGTTGTTTTTGTTCGGTTCCTCTGTTGCATTTTAGTTTTATGCAATCTAAAGTACAAACAATACGAAAAGTTATTGGACAGTAATTTAGCACAAATTAAAAAAAAAAACTTTAATCAAACCGGAAAAAAACTGAAGTAACCAATACATTTTATTATAAACATAATATTTGGTTGGATAACCACTATTTTCAGTAATAGCTGTACATCTTCTGGACATACTCTCCACTAGAGACATAAAACGCTCCATTGGAATAGCATATCAGGAATTTTGAGTTTCATTCAAGATATCGGAAAAAATTTTGGGTTTTATTGCTATAATATGCTGTTAAAGTCCATTCCATAGATTCTCAGTAGGATTGAGATCCGGTGACTGTTCTGCACCATTTTTAAAAATCTATTCTGTTCAGCTACAAACAGCTCTTCACTGTCGTTATGTGTGCTTTGGTTGGTTGTCGTGCATAAAACGCCACTTAATTGGCATGTTTTTATTTGAATATGTTATCATAGTATCAACAAGTAGATTTTTGTAAATATACTCATCCATTAGTGCATCGATTTTGTGTATCGGACCAACGCCGTGTCCAGAAAACACAGTATACACTATCAGATTTTCGCCATCAAGCTTTACCGTCTCATATTTGTACTTCGGGCTGTGCTCCATCTTTGGAGGGCACAATTCTTAATGTTTTCTATTAGATCCGAACCGACATGTGTTCGATTCGCCAATCTGGACGATATTTTCCCAAAAATTTTGGATTTTTCTAAATGCTCCTGAGTAAATGAAATTTGACACTGTAAGTCATTTTTGATACGTGTGGCTTATGTTGAACAATGCATCCAAATAATTTTTTTTCATTGGTTCTTCTTCATATGGTTCTTGAGGAAATACTAATGGCAAATTTGGCCGAAAGGTCTCTCTGAATCACAGTTGAGCTTTTAAATAGATCTGCTACGCAGGTTCTATAAATTAAAAATTCCGATTTATTGGTTGTTTTTCCTGGCGTAGGATATTGTTCGGCATTTTTGAAGTTCCCATAAGTGTCAATATGGTTTAGTATATTGCATACAATCTGTCTGGATCAATTTAGAATGTTTGTAATATCCCCAGCGGTAATTCCACTGTCGTTCAATTGCATAATAACCTGACGCTGCGCCTCAATGTACCATTTTCCTTTAGCAATATCTAATTATAAATTTTGTTAAATAATAACTTCCATTTGAGTAAAATTACCCATACATACCAATTAATTAATTTAAACGCAAAAAGAGACAGAAAATAACAACTTTTATCAAATGTGCTAAATTTGTGACCAGCCCATATTACGAATTACTTGCAAAAACATGAGAATACGAGAAAAAGGTACAAAAGAATACGAAAAAATTATTGGGCTTACTGATCACACCATAAGCAACACTAAAAAGCAAATATTTTGCGCAGAGTTCATTATCAGAACAAATTATTTGCTATTAAAAACAACACATGTGAAGTGTGCTAAACTCGTGGCCACCACTGTAGATATATTCAAAAAAGCTTAAATAACATAAATATTGGATGATAGTGAGTGCTATAGTTGGTTGTATTTCCTTTCTTTAATTCCAAAAGTACAAATTTTTGAAATCCATTATCTCACGTACATAGTGCAAAATAACCTAACTTCATGATTCAACCAATTTTTGCCTTAAAAGTAAAAAGTACGAATTTGGAAAAATCTTTTTATTTTGCATGTCTATGTAGTCAGAGGAATGTATACACCGAATTCCATGATTTTTTTTCCTTTTTCCTATTTCCCTCTTAATAGTACGACCTTCTAAAATCTCTCTCTAAATCTTTCTATATTTCGCGTCTACGAGGAAAGTATATTCCGAATTTCATGACTCTAGCTGCGGTCATTTGGTTGATACTATTTTTATCCCTTTTTCCATTTTAACCCCAAAAGGTACGAATTTCGAAAAATCCGTTTATTTTACATGTCTACGCAATCAGAGGAATGTATACACCGAATTTGATTATTCTAGGTGAAGCCATTTGGTTTATACCATTTTTATCCCTCTATTCCCAATTTGAATTTGAAAAAAAATACTAGGAATGTACACACCGAATGTCGTGTTTCTAGCTTTTGTCATTTGATATGTACCATTTGTATCCATTTTTGTCCCATTTTATCCCCTACGAATAAAAATCACTTTATGGTGCACGTTTTTGTTATAGGGGGAATGCGCATACCCAATATGAAGTAAGTACAAGCAGACATATCAAAAAAGTGCTTAAATACTCTAAAATATTAGGGAATATTATGGGTACTTTTATTCCTTGTGAGGGAAAAATGTTTGCCTTTGGGCCGATTTCGCCTAGTTTAAACCCCAACCGATCTACGCCTATAAGACGCATTTATGTAAAATTTGGACGTCCTAGCTCCTTTCGTTTAGTTGCTAGCGTGCTTTCAACAGACGGACGGACGGATATGACTAGTTAGTCTTAGAATTTTATGGCGATCAAGAATATATATACTTTATAGGGTCTCAGGTCGATATTTCAAGGTGTTATAAACGAAATGACAAAGTTACTATACCCCCATCCTAGAGATGGAGAGTATACAAAACATTAATCCATTTAACCTGTGGATTATTCCTAATATAAGGGTAATTACACCAGAAACCGACCCAAAACCCATACATTTGGAAATTCATCACATCCGATTTTGATGAAATTTAAAAAGTACTACTGGTTGGGTAATAATTATTAAATGGCAAAGTTCAACCTTTCCAATAAAACCAGAAATTTGAAAAAATAATCCATACTTTGTTGCAGACGATTCTAGTTTAAAGTTTTAAATGGCCCACCCTATATATTCCAAAAAACAGGTTGACGGAAAAAACTCTGTGGCACCGGTTGTATTTACTCTAATTACTCCGAGCTGCGAAAGCCACAGAGAGAAAAAAATAAATCAGAAGATATACCATCCCAAAAGGAAGACATATAGACCAATCGTTGACTATACCGTTCGACTTAGACCAAGTCGATATAGACATGCCCGTCTTGAAATCAAAGTATACGTCGCAATTGTTGCCAATGTCAACAAAACTTGCGTCTCAAGGACGGACGCTATTGAAAATTGAAAACTGTAAACACGTTTTCTGCAAAATAGTTTTTCAATTTGAAGTCGTTAAACATCCTTTATTTGAGTTACAAAATTTAAACAAAAAATCTATTGGCTTTTTTAGCTATAGCCAATAACGTCCTTATTGGGAGTGTAGGAAAACCATAAACTCATACAATCATATTCCGGTTTCAGATTTGTTAGTATGTCGACCAAACACGCTCTTGCGCGAAGACAAATCTAATAAATACATATGATTTAATACGAAAGTGATTTTGAAGCGTCTTAGCAACTTTTCTGATTATGTCAGGTCTTATCATATTTATGATTTTGGTTGTTTACTAACGAGATATTGTCGTAAATCAATGTTATCAAATCACAACAAAACAAAAATTCATAAAAGTATTGATACAGACTTTTGTTTATCTGCACTACTTGAGATAACACAATAAAATGTGTTGTTCTGATTTAAAATAACCCCATAAACTATCTGGTAATACATGTTTAATGACATTTTCTTTTCTTTTAAAAGGATTGGCAAATCTCGGGAATACTATGAAGATATTCTATCGAAAATCAATGGGTAAGTTTGTATTAAAAACATATTGCATTACTTTATCTCTTAAAGGTTGACACCTTTGAATTGCTAAAAATGCAAGCATATTACATATTTAGCTTTTTTCATTAAAACAAGATATTTGTTTTCCAAATTTCTTTTCAAAATCTCATAAACCCTAAATTATTATTATTTTGCAGTGTCCTCTTACCCGGTGGTGCTACTTATTTCAATCAGTCCAATGGTTATGCTGACGCTGGTCGTCACATCTACGAGATTGCGATGCAAATCAATGATGAAGGCACACATTTTCCAGTCTGGGGTACATGTTTGGGTTTGGAGTTAATGGTCTATGTTTCGGCCAATGGCTCGGAGCCACGTACCTATTGTTCGGCATCAGCTGAGGCGTTGCCACTGGAGTTTAAAGATGGTTTGTAATTATATAATTAGATGATGTTCTGCAAAACACTTTCGAATAATAGTTTTGTCTTTCTTTTTCGAAAATAATTGAAGAAATCATTTGAGTTGAACTTCCTAATTAAAGTGTCTTGCTGAACAGATCATAAACATAGTAAAAAAGCAATTAGTTAATTTGAAAATATTACGATTTTTTAGATTTCCAACAATCTCGCTTGTTTCGCAATGCCAGCTCTGAGGTTATAGATATTTTGAAAAATTATGCAGTTACGGCCAATTTCCATTTGTATTGTTTCACGGAAAAGGTAAGAAAAGATTGGTATACGATTACAGGCAAACTTCAAAATCCATGACTTACAATTAGACTTGTGTAAATAATTTTCGTACACCCTTCGCCGCATTTCAATTTGTGTTAAGGCCACTAGCTGAATGAAATGGTATCTTTGGCCTCACAGTCTACAATTGGCCTCACAGTCTACAATCAGAAATGAATTTTTGCAAGATTTACAACAAATCACATGGAAATTGGTTTTTATACTCTGACTTCAGCGAGTAGGTGGGTATATATGATTTGGAACGGAAAAAAGTCTAATGCATTGAAGGAGTGACTTAAGACACTAAGTATGTGTGAACAAAATCCGTTTCACGACTACTTGAACTGTTTTAACCATGTCCATCCGTCTGTCTGGCTGTTATCGTGTACACATAACTATCGATTGGAGTTAATGAATCTATTCAAAGTTTTTCCTAAACTTAGTTTAAATTCGAAGATGGTCGCCATTGGCACACCTCTTCTGGTAACTCCCACACAAATGTTCCACATTCCTATGTAAATGTTCCACATTCGGTCCAGAGTGTATTTTTAGAGTATTTCTGCATGTTTTTTTGATTATTGTTATACCCTCCACCTCCAGGATGGGGGTATACTAACTTTGTCATTCCATTTGTAACACCTTGAAATATCGATCTGAGACCCTATAAAGTATATATATTCTTGATCGTCATAAAATTCTAAGACAATCTAGCCATTTCCGTCCGTCTGTCTGTCTGTTGAAAGCACGCTATCATCTAAACGAAAGGAGCTAGGACGTCCAAATTTTCCATAAATGCGTCTTATAGTCGTAGATCGTTTGGGATTGAAACTGGGTGAAATCGGCCCAAAGGGAACAATTTTTCCCTCACAAGGACTAAAAATACCCATATTTGAAAGTATTTAAGCCTATTTTTTCAATATGTCTGCTTGTTCTTACTTGACATTGGGTATGCGCATTCCCCTATAACAAAAACGTGCACCATAAATTAATTTTTATTCGTAGGGTGTGAACAGGGGCAAAAAGGGATACAAATGGTGCATATTAAACGACAACAACTAGAAACACGAAATTCGCTGAGCACATTCCTCTAATTGAGTAGATACATAATATAAAAGTATTTTTTCGAAATTCGTATTTTCAAAGGATAAAATGGGAATAGAGGGATAAAAATGGTACCAAACAAACGGCTGCACCTAGTATAAGTAAATTCTTCTGATTGCATAGACACGCAAAATAAAGGGTTTTTTTTCGAAATTCGTACTTTTTGAGATTAAAATGGAAAAAGGAGATAAAAATAGTACCAACTAAACGACTACAGCTAGAATGATGAAGTTCGGTGCGTACATCTCTCTAATTGCGTAGACACGTAAAATAAAGAGATTTTAGAATGTCGACTCTTAAGGGGGTAAAATAGGAAAAAGGGGATAACAATAGTACCAACCAAATGACAGCAGCTAGAATCATGGAATTCTGTGTATACATTCCACTGACTGCATTGACACGCAAAATAAAAAGATTTTGCCAAATTCGTACTTTTTTACTTTTACGGCAAACATTTGTTGAATCATTAAGTTAGGTTATTTTGCACTATGTACGTCAGATAATGGATTTTCAAAATTTGTACTTTTGGAATTAAAATAGAATAGAAATACAACCAACTGTAGCAGCCACTATCTACCAATATTTAGGCTATTTAAGCTTTTTGAAAATATAAATATAAGAATATTTATTTTTTGAATTGACTTGAAGTATTATTTCGATATCTAAACGTATTGGTAGCCTTGCTAATATTTATAATATTATTTATAAAATTATTTTTCTCAATATTTGTATTTGTTTTGGTTTGGCTATATTAAAAAATATATATTTTCCTGTAATACTACTGCACTTCTACGAAATTCGACAGCCTCTGTGGAATGCAATCCATGGTGGAGGATATATAAAGTTCGGCCCGGCCGAACTTAACTCCGTTTTTACTTGTTTCTACTATTACGGCTAAAATGTAAAAAGTAATAAAACTGGTAGCGAGCAAATGTATAGAATCATGAATGAAGTTATCTTGCGCTGTGTACGTGCGAGATAATGGATTTTTCAAAATTTTTTACTTTTGGAATTAAAGTAAGATGGAAATACAACCAACCAAACGGCTGTAGCTGAAAATGCGCCCTTTATCCCCCAATATTTAGGGTATTTAAGCTTTTTGAAAATATAAATATAAGAATATTTATTTTTGAATTGACTTGAAGTATTATTTCAATATATAACATTACAATTTTATATTTATTTATAAAATTATTTTTCAATATTTTTATTTGTTTTGGCTTTGCTATTTTAAAAATTTTCTGCAATGTTACTGCATTTCTACGAAAATCGACGGCCTCTGTGGTATATAATCCATGGTGGAGGGTATATAAAGTTCGGCCCGGCCGAACTTAACCCTTTAATACATACGAGTGCCTCAAGACACTTATCACTAAAGTCGAGTTTACTCCAACGGTAAAGTTTGTTTTGATTAAAAGTTGATACGGTGCTCTCGGGCACACACCTAATAACATTTCTCTCGAATATTTCAGGGTGATTCCATTGGAACGGGTGTGACACTTTTGTGTTTAAATATCTCCTACATTCATTGACTGAGATTTTTACTATATTGCCAATTGAAAACGTCAGGTTAAACGGAATATTATTGCAAATATAAATATGTCTTAGCGTTTTAAATATTGGAGATAGACAACAAACAAGAGCGTCACGGATGTGACCTTAACTTTGAAGAAAATCTTGAGGTTTTACTTATTTTCTTGAATTCGAAAATGTTCTTCCATTGTATGCCTTAATTCATTTTTGCTAATCAAAAGAGTAATTCATACACTTTCTTCTAAAGTATACGTTACCGATATCTCTTCACAAATATAGGAAATATAGGATATTTAAATTGCAACGGGCGTGACATTTTGACGAAAATCCTGTTACGACACTAGTCTATATCTGGAAAAGGAAGTGATCAGACCTATTGTTGTCATTATTTTTTTTTGAAATATATTCATATATTGATTTTGAAATTTTGCCTAAAAAAGGGTCACGTTGTCGTAAAGTTACATTTTCAAAGACATATTAAACCGATGTATAATGATTCAAGCATAGTTGGATATTTTTTTCCTTGAAAGGTATGGCATTATATTATTATTATGTATGTTTTATAGAATGTGAGAAAAGTTAAAGATGTGTGTTTTATAACTATAAAACCCTGAGGCACTTATTCACTTTTCCTCACCTGGCGGCAAAACGAAAAGAAATAATGGATTCTGAATGATTTTTTTAATTTTCTGGGTCATAATTACCATAGGAAAAATATGCAAACATTTTGTACTGCTTTTACAAATTTGGGTCTTAGAGGGTTAACGCCGTTTTTAATTGTTAAATTTGCATTTGACCAAACTCTATAATCTCAGAAAATTATAGTTCTCTAATGTCCGGTTTTTTGGTGGGTATTTAAATACCTCATTTAGTTAAAAGACTGAAAACATATGTATGTTTTAAATGGTTTTACATAATATGTAATTATTATGTTCAACTGCGAACTTATGAAAATGTGGGTTTCGTCATTTTGCATTTCAGGCTACGATATACACGTATTTATGAGTTGTATGTATGTACTTTTATCAAATTAGTTTCTCATTCAAAATTCAGAATGTAATGTTTATGATCCCATCACATAAACATGCCTTCGACCCCCCATAGACGCACATCCAAATGCCTAATCCAATTGAAACTTACACAGCTCCTATTCAATTTGACTTTATTTTAATGTTGTTATTTTGTTGTTTTTTTTCTTCAGACATTTACCGAACTGAAATTGGATAATATATGGAAAGTGATGAGTGTTAATCATGATTGGGAAGGTACTGAATTCATATCGACCGTCGAACACAAAAAGTAAGTATGCGAAATGCCTAAAGGTATGCTAATAAATTATTAAAACGCTTTGCCCGCGCCATACTACTTACTTACGGCATTCAAGTAAATGAATAAATACATTTGGCTGGCACACTCAAGCTAAAAGAAACACATTTGATAATCTTTTCTTTGCGTCGCTCCTTCGCAGATATCCTTTTTATGGCGTACAATTTCATCCAGAAAAAAATCTTTACGAATTTATACCGAACCGCAACATAACGCATACAACACGTGCCGTAGCCGCCTCTCAGTACTTTGCCGATTTCTTTGTTGGCGAATCGCGTCTTAATCGCCAACAGTTCCACAATGAAACTGAAGAAACGGAGTCCTTAATTTACAATTATTCACCGACCTTTACGGGCCAGGTGGGCTCTTCATTTATGCAACAATATTTATTCGGGGAACAATTGCGTCGCAATGACGGTACTGGGATTGGAATGAGTGCTTCATTGATGGGACTGATTAGCATGATGGCCGTTCATCGTCTTTGGTTGTAAGTAAAGCCAAGGCATCATAGATACTTGGTGAGATAATAGGAAAAGGAAGTGTTTTTTGTAAAAATTTAATTGCCTTGTCTATACATACACAGCATATCTTGAGATTATTAGCATTTTTTCTTGTTTTGTACATACATAGTGTAAAAATAAATTAAAATAGTTTAATGAAATGTAAATTTTCTTTTTCTACTAAGTAGTTGTGATCACAATGGGCACTGCCTTCATTGTAAAAAAAACTAAGATTTATTGTATTTTTCTACTAATGTGATTAAAATTTAATATACATATGTAATTCCAATTTTATAAATAAATATGTAACAAAAGTAAACCAGATAGTAAACATTTTTTCATATTTTCCCATTGCGCTTAAACTACTGACTTTTATAAGGAAAACGCCCTAACTTATGTACAACAAAGAAGATAAGGAAAATAAAGAGTGATTTTTTTGAGGTTAGGATTTTCATGCATTAGTATTTGACAGATCACGTGGTATTTCAGACATGGTGTCAAAGAGAAAGATGCTCAGTATGCTTTGACATTTCATCATGAATCGTCTTACAAACGAACAACGCTTGCAAATTATTGAATTTTATTATCAAAATGCGTGCTCTGTTAAGAAAGTTCATTGCGCGCTTCCATTTTATGGTCAGTTTAATCGACCCACTGAAGCGGCTATTCGGGCTATTGTGACTAAATTTCGCACCAAATTTACATTGTTGGACATTAAACCACCAACACGCTTACGTAGAGTGCGAACTGAAGAAAATATCGCAGCTGTATCGGCCAGTGTTAATGATGACCACCAATTTTCGATTCGTCGCCGTTCGCACCAATTGGGTCTCTGTTACTCAAAAACGTGGAAATGCCAAAATTGGACTAAGCGGATGGACCACCTAAGACGCAGCCGCGGTCAACATTTAAATGAAATTATCTTCAAAAAGTAAATGTCATGGACCAATCTAACGTTTCAAATAAAGAACCGATGAGATTTTGCAAATTTTATGCGTTTTTTTTTTAAAAAAGTTATCAAGCTCTTAAAAAATCACCCTTTATATTAAAATATGTAGAGACTAGAGGGTATCCAATCGATTAATCGAATATTTCTTTCCGAATATTTGTTCGAATAATGAAAAAAATCGTATTTTTCGAATAAAGAATAATAAATTACCCCAGATACACTGGATCCCCGATTTGCGTCGTTAATGGGGACCGGAGAAATGCGACGCAAATCGAATCACTTTTTTCGGTATAAATGTTGATTGGGTCAAAAATTTAAATATTTAGTAAAAAAATAGATTTTTACTAAGAAAGTCGATTTATTTCATTTTATTTATTTGTATTGACAAGCCATTTCAACAAATATTTATACACTCCACGAGAGTATTATGGCTTGAGCATTTGTTTGTAACACCCAAAAGGAAGCGGGATAGACCCATTGTTAAGTACACCGATCGACTTAGAATCACTTTCTGAGTCGTTTTAGCAATGTCCGTCTGTCTGTTGTAATCAAACTACAGGTCGCATTAATAGTCCGATCTTAACAAAAATTGGCACAAGTAAGTTTTGTGGATCAAGGACGAACGCTATTTAATTTGGAGCAAATCGGTTCAGATTTAGATATAGCCCCCATACAAATGTCGCTCCCGATTTGACATTTTCCGCTCTAGAAACCACATATTGTACCCGATTTTCTTTAAATTTGACACAACATCTTACAATCCAACTAGAAACACCTATGCAGAAATTCGGTAAGATCGGTTCAGATTTAGATATAGCCCCCATACAAATGTCGCTCCCGCTTTGACATTTTCCGCTCTAGAAACCACATATTATACTCGATTTTCTTTAAATTTGTCACAACATCTTATAATACAACTAAAAACACCTACGCAAAAATTGGGTAAGATCGGTTCAGATTTAGATATAGCTCCCATACAAATGTCGCTCCCGATTTGACTTTTGCCGCTTTAGAAACCACATATTGTACTAGATTTTCTTTAAATTTGGCACAACAGCTTATAATCCAAGTAAAAAACCTATTGTGAAAGTGGCTAAGATCGGTTCAGATTTAGATATAGCGCAAATACAAATGTTGCTCCCAAATGTTTAACCGATTTTGGCCAAACTATACATATTATATTTCACCTAAATCGTTCCAGATTTCAATATACCCCCATACAAATGCCCTTTCCGATTTAACATTTTTGTCAAACTTTTTCACCGAATTAAATTGTATTTGGATAGAAAGTGGAGTGTATCATAGAGTCGGCCCCGCCCGACTTTAAAAACTATAAATTTACATAAAAACATAAAAAAAATCATTCATATTCACATATAAAAAATAGAAATTATAATTTCAGATTATGTTGAGATATGTTCGTCTGATAAATCTAAATCAACAATACTTGTATCCACTTGATTAAGTGGTTAAGTGGGGCTTTGTCAACAAAGTTGTCTAAGGTATGTTGAATTTTTATAGATTTCTTTAGTGCATAGATTTCCTTATAACAACTAAGTGCGTTATCAATCGATGCTCCTGATGCGCCTGAGCTACAATTTTCGTCGGGATAATTATCAGCATATGTATATATCCTGCCTGTGAAATCAATTACATAGCTTTGGAAATATTGGTAGTCGTCAATTTTTTTTTATTCTATTGCAACATCAGTTATTGTAATATCCTCCTCTAACGCATGTTGAACATCAATGGCTAATAAACTTTCATTGTCAAGCTCCTCTTCGTGGGATAACAATAGTTCATTAATGACATCATCCTCCATTCCATCGAAGTCCGCTTCTAAGGCTAAATCAACAAACTCTCTACAAACATTTTGAACGTCATTAACACCATCTACATCTCTATTAATGAATTCTGGCCATAATTGCTGCCAACTTCCTTTTATATGCTCTAACTTATTACCAAGACATGTTTATGTTTGCAATAGCCATCATTATGTTGTAATTTTTCCAAGAGTCTTTGATGGATAGTTTACCATTTCTGTCGGTTGATTCGGTAGATAATACATTTTAAAACTTGATATGACGCCTTGATCCATAGGTTGTATTAGGAATGTTGTGTTAGGCGGCATAAAAACAACTTTTACATGATCGGACAAGTCATCTGAAAAAATTGGATGTCCTGGTGCATTATCGACTAACAAAGCATTTTAAAGTCTTGAGTAGATCAGTAATGTATGAATTCTGGAAGAGCACAATTTTTCAACCAATATTTAAACAAGGTTGCAGTCATCCAAACCTTTTTATTAGCACAGGAAGATCACATTTTTTAAAAAATTGCATTGCTCTAGGATTTTCAGATTGGTAAATCAGAAATGGCTTAAATTTTAAATCTGCTTCTGCGTTCCTCCCAAAAGGAGTGTAAGTCGATCCTTGGCAGCTGTAGATCTAGGACATGATTTCTCAGTTTTTGACAGATATGTTCTTGATAGTAACCTTTTCCAAAAAGACCTGTTTCGTCAGCATTCAAAACATGCTTAGCACAATACCCTCCATTTTCGATTATGGCTTTCAGTTGAAGCTTAAATTTTTCTGATGATAATGTATCTGCACTAGCTGACTCTCCTTTTAATGCCACATTATGCAGATTCGCTCGTGTTCTAAAGCGGTTGAACCTACCGTTGCTAGCTTCAAATTCATCTGAATTTTCATTGCTTCCGGATGCAGAATTTTCTTAGATGCTTTGCATTTAATAACCTCCTTGCTCAGTGGCATTCTTCGCTTATTTTGATTTTGTATCCATATAGAAAGAAAGGACTCTATTTTAACCATTAATGAATTTCATACTTTTGTAACTTGTTTACATTGGAATGGTGTGGCAATTTCAGCAAAATCGGTTATTTTAGAACTGTCTCTGTTGCAAAATGTTTTTACTGTTGTTGGCTAACACGCAACTATGCTTAGAATAACTGAACTAACAGAATAAAATGGGAATCCCCTTTTTACACGCAAATTGAAAAAATCACATGTGATTGTCTTCAGTGAAAAAAATGCAAATCGGAATCAATGCGACGCAAATCGGAACTACGCAAATAGGATCGACGCAAAACGGGACTCTTGTGTAATCGACATATACAAAAATACATATAAATTAATTTAGAATAATCTGTTGGCTTAATTTGGCATTGCTATATTGTTAACAAAGGAAATTTGGACATGTTTGGATAGGTCCATAAATGATCCAAGCAGTTACCTGGAATTAATTATAAATTTGAATGAAATCCAGCATTCACACATATATAAAATAATGGATGGATGCACATTATTACTAAATTCGACTGAAATTTTAAAAATGTTGGTTCCATGGGCTAAACGTGTTTATACAATAAAAATGTATTTTAAAAAATAGTCTACAAAAACTGTTCTTTCAACTTATGTTGAATTTCAAATTTAGAAGTATATTGTTCTTTGACACGCCAGAATCGTTCGTGTGACATAAATTTAGAGCCAATAAATAGCTGGACTACTCTTAAAATCGTTTTTAGATGTTTTTAAAAATTTTACTTCGAACTTCGTAATTGAAGCATTGTGAATTACATTTTCCTTGCCTATTTAGCTTTAATTAATTGCGATTTATTGAGTTGAATAATTGTTCGAATAATCGGTTAATCGTGGGCATTATTCGATTAATTGAAAAATCTCTGTTTTCCAATTAATCGAATAACATAAAAGTCCGAATAATTAGATACCCTAGTAGAGACACTATAAACTTAATCCACTTATTAAATCCAATTTATATTATAATCATCAGTTATTTTTTTATTAAATGGGGACTTATGGGGTTCAAATTTCCACCTGTTTTAATTATAAAATTGTGTAGAATTCCAAATGGAGGTTATATTGGTTTTATTTTAATATTGGATTTTAACCATGTACAGTGGTGGCCATACGATTAGAAACGAATTGCTGTGCATTTGCATTTTATATTAGCAGTACACAAAACAACAACAACAAACACTTATACCCAATATTGTAAGTCTCACTTATTACTACATTTTCAATAGATATTTGAAGATGTAGTTGTATTTTTGAAAGGTCGAAACAAATTTTACTGAAAAAAGCTCAAAAATACAATGGTCATGCAATGAGAAACGATCATTAAAAACTATTTTATTCAAATTTTTAGTAGAAAAAATAATAAAACAAAATGAAAGGAGACTCAATACTTAGTCGGATATCCTTTATATTTTATTACATCGGATAATCTCCTTGGCAAACTTTCTGCCGAAGTTAGACATCGTCAAGGTGGTATCGACTCCAAAACTTCCTTAATATTCAAAAAGTGTTCGTCATAGTTTCGTGGAGTTTTTCTACATCTGCTCAAGTTATTCAGTAAATATTTGTGGACATCATTGAAGATGAAGATGGGCATTGCAATTCGGTAAATAATTCGAAAACTATTATAATCTATGATGAAAAATAAGAATAAACCGGATGCAAAACAGCTACCTGTTCGAGCTTTTGTTGTTGTTAAAATGCTGGGCCAACATATTCAAGGAAACATTTTATTGAAATCAAATTCGATTTTCAATAAATGTCTAATTAATTTTTTAATAGATTTTGTGTTTAACAACTTTCTAATAATATCAATTAAATTTTTAATTGAATTCTATAAAATGGTAGAAACAAATATCGTAAGTGTGTTTGGTGAGAGCGGAGACAAAGTGGATTGCTTAGCCGTTCTGCTTATGAGCGGCGTGAATTAAGAACAAATGGCATTGGTTGGAGCAAGGTGCCGCTATTTGTTTATTTTAACATTCAGACAATTGAAGTTAGTTTTTTCTGATTTTTTAATATTTTGATTAAAATATTATTTGATCAAATTAAAACATTTAATTAAAAAGGTTAAACAATTAAACAAACTATTAATGAAAGCAATTAAATTTTTTAATTATATTTCTGGAAATATTTCAATTACATTTTTTAATTGAATTTGCGAATTTTGTTTATAGGAAATCAATAAACTTGTTAATCAAATCTGCGAATTATTTAATTGCCATCAGATTTTAGTTTTTTTTTTCTGTGTGGGCGAAAGGTACAAATATAAAATTGCGCTTACATTTATTAAAACTCATTTAGATGTTTATTTGATTTTGCTGCTTTCCACAGTGCTTTTTGTTACAGAACTACGCCGAAGGTGCATGGCTTTTAACAAGATGGTGCGAATCCCGTTAATACAGAATTGCAGTAAAAATTCCCCAATAAGCTAATTTTATGACAATCCAGAAAACCAAAATTTTTTGATGGTTTAAAACAATGTATTCGAACAACCCGCTACAACTAATGAATAATGAATGTCGCATATGCGCTTCGGAGGGTGGAGGTCATTTAAATTCAAACATTTTTAAAAACCATTAAAAAGATTTAATAAATATGTATTAGTATGCAAATCAACAAAAATAAAATAAAAATCTATACACAGAAAAAAGTGCACCTGATAATTTCAACGAAAAAAAACACAAATATTCGAACAAAACTTATTTGAATTGTTGAAAAGTTTTGCCAATATTATAAAACTCCTAAAAGCACTCAATTAAAAAAAGCACTAAATTAAAATTTTAGTCAAAATCACAACATTTTCTAATTACACATTTAATTGGAAATTATTTCCTGGCACTTGATGGAATTGAAAAAATCGAAACGACATGCTCGTCATCGCCTTATATTCAACTTTAACTTAATTCTCCAAATACCGAGCGTGCTGCAATGGTAAGAATGCGCGACTAGAAAAAAAGGTGTGCTCATTCTCCTCCTTTTTTTTTCAATTACTTTTAAAATATTGTGGTGTTGTGTTATAGCAGGGTTAGATTTTTTTAAGTTTTTGCAATTTTAATTCTTTTATTTTGATTTTCGAAACTATTACACTACTTATTCACCATCATTTTAAAAAAGTAGTATTTTTTCACTGTTAAAATGGCCATAACTCGTGAAAAAAAAACTTTTCAAATATTTTTCCAAAAATGCGTATACAATATTTTTATGAGAAGAATACATACACAAACTTCAACAATCACAGCTATAAAGGTCAAAAACCGTACAGCTCAACATGGAATGACTCATATGTAAATTTCTTTATCGAATGAATATGAAAAATATTTTTAATAAACGGCTTAAAATTTTCTTTATTGATTCTTTGAATTTCTTTATCACGCCATTTTTGAATAATATTTCATTTGAATTCGTGAAGTTTTTATTTGAATCAACATTTAATATTCAAAATTTAAATGTAGACAATTAATTCTCGAAACGCAAAGCACGCAAAATTGAGCCAGAGTTGCTAATACTATTTTTATACCCTCCACCTTAGGATGGGGGTATATTCACTTTGTCATACCTTGAAATATTTGACGGAGACCCCACAAAATATGTATATTTTCCGTCCGTCTGTCTGTTGAAAGCACGCTAAATGAACTACGAGGTTCACATTTTCCCTGAATGTGTCATATGGTTGTAGATCGGTTGGGACTGAATGTGGGGGAAATCGGCCCAGAGTGAAAACATTTTCCCTCACAAGGACTGAAAATACCCATAATAAAGGTTTTATCAAATTCGTACTTTCAAGGGATACAATGGGAACACAGGGATGATAACAAGTAAAAAGGCGTTAATTTCGACCAGGCCGAATCTTATAAACCCTCCACCACGGAGTACATTCAACAGTATTATCAGCAGATTAGACGCTGTCGACGTTACAACTAATGAATAATGAATGTCGCATATGCGCTTCGGAGGGTGGAGGTCATTTAAATTCAAACATTTTTAAAAACCATTAAAAAGATTTAATAAATATGTATTAGTATGCAAATCAACAAAAATAAAATAAAAATCTATACACAGAAAAAAGTGCACCTGATAATTTCAACGAAAAAAAACACAAATATTCGAACAAAACTTATTTGAATTGTTGAAAAGTTTTGCCAATATTATAAAACTCCTAAAAGCACTCAATTAAAAAAAGCACTAAATTAAAATTTTAGTCAAAATCACAACATTTTCTAATTACACATTTAATTGGAAATTATTTCCTGGCACTTGATGGAATTGAAAAAATCGAAACGACATGCTCGTCATCGCCTTATATTCAACTTTAACTTAATTCTCCAAATACCGAGCGTGCTGCAATGGTAAGAATGCGCGACTAGAAAAAAAGGTGTGCTCATTCTCCTCCTTTTTTTTTCAATTACTTTTAAAATATTGTGGTGTTGTGTTATAGCAGGGTTAGATTTTTTTAAGTTTTTGCAATTTTAATTCTTTTATTTTGATTTTCGAAACTATTACACTACTTATTCACCATCATTTTAAAAAAGTAGTATTTTTTCACTGTTAAAATGGCCATAACTCGTGAAAAAAAAACTTTTCAAATATTTTTCCAAAAATGCGTATACAATATTTTTATGAGAAGAATACATACACAAACTTCAACAATCACAGCTATAAAGGTCAAAAACCGTACAGCTCAACATGGAATGACTCATATGTAAATTTCTTTATCGAATGAATATGAAAAATATTTTTAATAAACGGCTTAAAATTTTCTTTATTGATTCTTTGAATTTCTTTATCACGCCATTTTTGAATAATATTTCATTTGAATTCGTGAAGTTTTTATTTGAATCAACATTTAATATTCAAAATTTAAATGTAGACAATTAATTCTCGAAACGCAAAGCACGCAAAATTGAGCCAGAGTTGCTAATACTATTTTTATACCCTCCACCTTAGGATGGGGGTATATTCACTTTGTCATACCTTGAAATATTTGACGGAGACCCCACAAAATATGTATATTTTCCGTCCGTCTGTCTGTTGAAAGCACGCTAAATGAACTACGAGGTTCACATTTTCCCTGAATGTGTCATATGGTTGTAGATCGGTTGGGACTGAATGTGGGGGAAATCGGCCCAGAGTGAAAACATTTTCCCTCACAAGGACTGAAAATACCCATAATAAAGGTTTTATCAAATTCGTACTTTCAAGGGATACAATGGGAACACAGGGATGATAACAAGTAAAAAGGCGTTAATTTCGACCAGGCCGAATCTTATAAACCCTCCACCACGGAGTACATTCAACAGTATTATCAGCAGATTAGACGCTGTCGACGTTACATAGAAGTGCTCTACCATATTAGGAAACATGTGGTGCTTCATTATTATAATATTAATAGTCCTATACTATATATAAATATAAAACTTCAAGTGTAATCAAAAAGTGGATATTAGGCAGTAATCTACAAAAATATGTCTTAAATATTATTAGGTAGAAACAATTTCCTTCAAGTCTGATTTTCTCAATTTTCAATTTGTTGTTGCTACAGCCTAAATGTCTGTGCCATTTTGAAAGGAAAAGTTCTACAGCCGTTTTATTGTTCCCATATTTAAACCCATTTAGATCCTGATGGTACGAATATCGATCTATTTATTTTTCGCGTCTACGTAGTCAGAGAAGTGTACACACTGAATTTCCTTATTATAGCTGCAGCCGTTTAGGTGGTACAATTTGTATCCAATTTTCCGTCTAAAAGTACACATATCGAAAAATTTCTTTTTGTTTCGCATCTTCACAGTATACACTGAATTTCATGATTTCAACTTCAGCGGTTTGGTTGGTACCATCTTTATCCCTCTTTTCCAATTGTATCCCTTAAAAGTACGAATTTTGAAAAATCGCTCTACTTTACGTATCTACGCAATTAGAGGGATGTACATTCCAAATTTCAGGTTTCTAGCTGTTGTCGTATCATTGGTACCATTTTTAACCCTTTTTGTCCCATTTCGCCCGCTAAAACTTTTATTTACTTTTTGGTGCTTTCACGCTACAAGAAGAATTTACGCAACAAATTTCAAGTGCATATAAGCAGAATTTTTTTTATGGGTAATTTCAGTCCTTGTTAGGGAAAAATGTTTGACTTTGGGCCGATATCGCCCACTTTCAATCCCACAACCATAAGAAACATTTAGAGAAAATTTGAACCTCCTAGCTCATTCCGTTCGGCGGCTAGCGTGCTTTCAACAGACAGACGGACATGGCTAAATCGTCTTAGAATTTTACCACGACCTAGAATATATATATGGAGTCTCCGATGAATATTTTAAGGTGTTACACACAACTAAACGGCTACAGCTAGAATGATAAAATTCGGTGTGTACATCCCTCTAATTGGGTAAACACGAAAAATAAAGAGATTTTAGAATGTCGTACTCTTAAGGGGGTAAAATGGAAAAGGGGATAAAAATGGTACCTCTAAATGGCTGCAGCTGGAATCATGGAATTCGGTGTATATATTCCTCTGACTGCATAGACACGCAAAATAAAAAGATTTTCCCAAAGTCGTACTTTTTTACTTTTATGGCAAAAATTGGTTGAATCATGAAGTTAGGTTATCTTGCACTGAGTACGTGAATCTGTACTTTTGGAATTAAAATAGGATGGAAATACATCCAACTGTAGCCCCACTATCTACCAATATTTATGGTATTTGAGCTTTTTTGGCGATTGACGTCTCTTATTTACTTTTTTAATTGACTTGAAATATTATTTGGTTAAATTGTAAGGGCCGATGTTGAACGTCGATAGAACCTCAATTATGCCTCAGTGTCATCGAAAATTTGGACCATCGCATGGAGGTGTGCCGCCGCGGCGGCCATTTGACCGACATTTTGTTCCATACATAATTGAATCATACCAATATTATCATAATAAAAAGAAATGACAATAATGTCCTAAATAATTTGAGCTTTATTCGAAATCAACATCGGCCCTTAAAATGTAACCACCCTTTATATAGTATAAACGTGTTGGTAGCCTTGCTTATTTATATATTTATTTATAAAATTATTTTTTCCATTTTCCTGTGGAATGCAATCCATGGTGGAGGGTATATAAAATTCGGCCTGGCCGAACTTAACACGGTTTTTACTTGGTTTTTTATTTAGGTTTTTGTTATCGCAGCTTAGTTGTCCAGTTTTAAAGAAAAACAGTTTTAATTAGAATAAGAAGATTTAAGATTTATCGCAAACGCAAAGAAGCAAACTTAAATATTACATTACACTTGAAAAGATTAGTATCTTTTTTCAAAAGACATACGCAGCTTTAGACGGCCAGATTATAACTGAACCGTTCTTTAATATGTGCAAAAATTTGAATCTCGGAACAAATTTCAAAAATATGTTTCCTTTGTTCGTAATCTGCGTCGTTTGTATGATTTTCGAGAATTTTATTTGTGGGCCACGCTAATGGACAAATAAATTAATATTTCTAAATTTTAAATTTGACAACCACCATGTGGCGGAGCTGGCGCAATTTTTGCGACGGGTACTTTACACGGCCACAGCAAGTGCACAACGTCAAGCACAAAATTCTAGCCAAACAAGAAATTACAGGATAAAAAAACAAAATTGCATAAATAAACACAAATTAGAATATTCTATTCTTATTTATAGCTTTGTTTGTGTTGTTTCATATTTCAGTAATCGGTAATTCAGTAAATGTTTAGATCGCTATCTGACCGCACAATCAGCCGCTCGCTGACAATGGACAACAAAAGCCCAACATTGATCGCGGTGTTTTACTTAGCGTTTGTCTTTACGACGTCCTTAGTTTCTGGTGATCTAGTCAGTTTTATTGAAGTGAATGAAAGTACAGAGGTTAATACAGACAATGAAAATCCCATACCGATTGTGGGTGTCATGACCCAGGAGGTGTTGCCGATTTTATTGGAGAAATATCCTAATAGAACATTCACCAGCTACGTACCAGCGTCCTATGTAAAATTTGTGGAAGGCGCCGGCGGTCGTGTAGTGCCAATATGGTGAGTACACAGTAAAAAAGTGCACTTGATAATTTCAACGAAAAAAAATTGTTACAGTAAAACAAAAATATTCGAACAAACATTTGTTTGAATTGATGAAAAGTTTCATCAAAATCAGAAACTCCTAATATAGCACTCAATTAAAATATTTGACTAAAACTTTAGTCAAAATCACAATATTTTTTAATTACACATTTAATTAAAATTTGTTTGTCGCACTGCATGGAATTGACAAAATCGCAATGGAATATATTAAACTTTACCTTAAGTCTCCGTATGCCGAGCGTGGTGAGAATGCGCGACTACAAATCTAACATCCTCGGCTTCAGCCAAATTTTTATTTTTTGTCATTACAACTTTTTTAATCAATATGTGAAATTCTTTATTGAGTGAATATGCAAACATTTTCAATGAAAGACTTACAACTTTTGTAGTCAATATAGGCATCTCCCAGTGGCCCGGACGCGACATTCGCACGCCTTAAACTACGCCAAAAACAAGAAAGAAACTGAAAAGTCGGTCAGCCTTTTTAGTGTTATAAAGTGCTTAAGGAGTACTACATTTAAAAAATATCGTCGGGATTTAGTACAAAATTATAAACAATTTTTCATCGAAACGGACGCGACAAAAAACAGAAGTACTTTTGAAGGTCTTATAACAAATTTCTTCATTGATTCTTTGAATTTCTTTATCACGCCATTTTTGAATAATATTTCATTTCAATTCGTGAATTTTATATTGACTACAAATGTTATTGTTTTCTGTGTAACACATGCAAAGAAATTCGATATTAACAAATTTGAATTTAATAAAAATGATTTTTTGTCGAATTTTGCCGTTCGACAAAATTTGAATTTTTAAAATTTTCAAAATTTGAATTTTATTCAAATTCTGGAACCGGAATATGTTATTTTTTGTAGATTGTTTATACATAGAAGAACACAAATCTGTTCTCGGAAAGGCCACGTAACGTTGTTGTTTTTCAAAACAGGATTTAAATTGCGGTTTTGATCATATATTAGCGGACAATTCCAAACTGTTAGATATGCCTAAAAATGCATAAATTATACTACCCAACGAACATTTTGGCACTAATTTATAAAGAAGCGGTTGCGCGCCAGAATAACCTGTTCTATGTACCTTTTCGTAGAACTGATTATTCTGTCCATGAATCAATTACTCCCGCTTCAAAAAAGAGTGTAGCTGAATATTTAGTGATGGTTTTGGTTATGCCTTAAATATAATTTATTTATAATTTAATTTATTTTTAGAATTATTTTTAAGTTGTATTCTGTAAAGAAGATTGTATTCCATAGACTGAAATAAATGAAATGAAATTATCGATCTTCGAAACAGACTGATATTCGAAAAGTGGATTGTGATCTCATTCGTTTCGTGGAACTTCTGACTTATGTCGAAGAAATAATATGCACTTTGCCCTGAAACTGCATTTTCGTTTTTATTTCTAAAAATTAGTATTTATTTGTTTATTTATTTATTTTTCCTTAATTAATTGATATATAATGCAAAAGATGTTGATTGTTGACCTTCTATTCTATATATTTTATTACTTTTTTAATTTATATGGGAAAATCTACAAAATAGTCCGATTTCAATTTTGAAAAATTAAAAATTTCAAATTAGAGGCACACGTTTTATTTTAGCGTCAACTTGTTAAAAATACATTAAATATAAATAATGTGCACGCGTGCATCATTTTTTTCAAGTGCTGAAGAAGTTATAATCGGATTGTCCCTTTTGGTTCTATTGCAAGTTAAGCCTGAAAACCCTATGAAAATCAACAAAATTTAACCTAAAATGGCTCTCGGTACCAAAATAATAATTCGATCTATTTAGCACTTACACACATTATTAGTAGTACCCATATTCACCGATCACACAGGGTTGCCACCAGTTATTTTTCAAACTGCGGATGTGCTCTTCAAAAAATATGAAATTTCATGATCTGCACGCATCGACCTGATGATGTTCGTACTGTCATAATCTCCTTGTCGCTGAAGGCACACCAAATCGTCCGGTCGCCTTTTGTTAGTATCTCTGTCGTTTATAATCCAATATTAAAAAATTTGCAATTACTTTCACGCTGAAAACGCAAAAAAGAAAATTGTATCAATTTTCGTTTTATGCAAAAACAGAGTGACAGATTTTGAAGAGCTACCATTTATTCCTCAGTGATGGCACACGCCCTTTTCAACATATAGAAGATTCCGCAACATCATTACTATCATCCACAAAAAGATCAGAATGATTTTCTCTTATGCTGAAAAAGTTATAGCCAAAAGAGTTGAACAACTCCCGAAAGTTACAAGCAAAAATAGGGTAAATTAGGGTAGACCTTAGCTCAGTAGACTACATTAACAGCATAATTTTAAAACTTTAGGATGTTGGCGAGGTTAAACTCGTCGTTTTGAAAATTATGACACTCTCAGAAATATTATATATTGCTCTTAAAGCGGTTAGAAGCCTGAGTGACATGGAATCGTACTATACCGTAATTTGCCCATATATCAATGTTTTGTTATTGTTTTATAAAAATGTGAGAATAGTAATAAAATAATAGATCCCCTGAAAATGACTGCAGGTGTTAGTCGAAATATTGGGCAAATATAAATAAATTTAATAATTTTAATTAGCAATGACCTTGAGCCGAACTATAACATAAACAATTTTGATTTATAAAATGCAAAAGATGTTGAATTCTCAGCTCACTATCTGATTTAGGTTTCACAATGTTGCCTTACAATGATCAGCTGTTTTTCAATACCGGGAGTTTGTAAGACCAACCTAAATAAAATTTTTTTGTGTGAGCGTGATGCGCTTTGTTTTTTTCTTGTAAAAGCTTCCGTCTGCTGTAGGCCGCCATGACCACAAAATCATGAACAATTGAGCCAGGACAAAATCCAAGTTCGAATCAAATTGAAAAAAAATATCCATAAAAATTTGTTAATATCGTTTTGGAGTTAAAGATACACAAAAATGATATCGGAAAATGCTATATACAGCCCTACGACAAATTGGTTATAAAGCGAGATACCCCCGAGTTTGGTTTGCCAACGGAATAACGTTTTCAAATTTATTTCAAAAAATTGTTTCAGTTCGTTGCGGTCGACATAATCCGGTTGACTAATTTGACTAACCATGAACCGTTTTCGTAACACGTACAGTCTAAATGATAATGCGCAATATACGCAAAGATGTCGTACAGTACGCACCGAATAAACAATTTAAGCTGTGGAGCGTAGAATGAGTTAAAAATGCTAAAAGCTGAAGATAACACATCGGCGAATTGGAACAAAACTCACAAGTGGAAGATCTCACATCTGAAAAAACACAAGGAAAATTCAAAATTTTTTAATATGAAGATTTAGAACAATAAATAAATGAATCAAATCAATGACATAATGTGCAGTCAGAAGAATATGTTTGACAGTGTTGGTAGTAAATATAATTTATACGTTTTCGCACGGAATTGCCACACAAGTTTAGCCATAAATGATTAACCAATGACTTCAATTTCAAACGAAATTGCCTTGCATATTGAATTAGGTCCTTGATGTGAAATAACCCCTAACTATCTGATTATTATTATTGTGTATAACATTTTCTTTTCATTTTTAGGATTAATAAATCTCGGGAATACTACGAAGATATTCTATCGAAAATCAATGGGTAAGTTTGTAATAAAAAATAAAAATATTGCATTTGATTTCTTGTAGTCGGATAGTAATGAAATATCACATCTTCAAGCTTACACTCAGAAAAAAGTATGCCACAGATTAAGTAAATATGTACTAAATCTGAGGAAAATTGAACTTCGTATGGCGCTAAGGCAATAATTTCTCACATCAAGTACAAACTTTTCCTTGAAAATAGGACATGCTTTGAACTTGATTCCAGTTCAACTTTTCCTCAAAGCAAGTAAAATTTACTCAAACTGAGGACCATTTTTCTTCAAATAAAGTAAATCTTTAGTTAATCCGAGGAAAAATTTTAAGAAAATTTACTCAAATCAAGTAAATTTATACTCAAACTGAGGAAAATATTCCGATTTTTTTCCTCAATCCAAGTAAATTTGTAGTCATACCAAGTAAATTTATACTCAAACGGAGGAAAATTTTCCTTAAACCAATTAAATTTGTACTCAGCCTGACTACGACTTTACTTGATAAATAAAATAAATTATTTCGCTTCAAAGTATGCAACACTCATATGAAAAATGACAACATGGAATAGTTCTCAAACGTTTCATCTTACTTATACCATAAGGAGTTGAGCTATTTCACCATGACTGCTGCGGAGTTTAGGTAGGCGCGTTCGCAGTGATTGTTTAGAGTAATATTTGAAGTACTTATGAAGAAAGTCTTTGCTAACGAACGAGAATTGCTTCTTAGACTACTATTCATGTATTTTTCTAAACACACTGAAGTATTTTTATAAGTTCATTTATACTTGAATGTATGAGGAACATGGCATAAATTTAAGTACATATATTTACTTTATTTGAAGTAATAAACATATTTTTAAGTAAAAACTTTCTAAATGGATTTTTCCATACAAACATTTTCTTCGTTATTTTCTTTCATAAAAGCTAGCAAATTTTCTTCCGCAAAAGTGTGAATATAGTTAATTGTCAGAAGTATTTACTAGATCCTAAGAAATGTTTTTAAGTAAATTGACTACCCTATTTTGATTATATGTACTATTTCTTCTGTCCTTGAAATAAGGAAACTGTACTCATATCTAGTTAATTTTCCTTCTCGCAAGGAAATTTTAACTAAACTGGAGTAAAATTGTTAAACTAAATTGGAGTATGGATTTTACTCAGATTTAAGAATGTCATTTTTCTGAGTGTATATAGCCAGGAATGAGAACAGGGTGGGCCAATTAAAATTTTAAATTTGAACTGCCGATTACTTTGACTTTGAAAGGAAGAATAACATTAATTTTTAATTTCAGGTTTATGTTTGACATTTGCAAAATGGGACGCTCGAACAAAATTGGGAAATATATAAAACTTACTTCGAAAGTAGAGAGTTTTTAACGCAAACTGTAAGAAATTTACGTGTACATCTCGGTGGCAATGTCAATAAGCAAAATTTCCGCATATGGGGTTTAGAGAACCCACACGTGACTATTGAGAAGCCAATGCACCCACATCGAGTCACTGTATGGTGTGAATTTCGGGCTGGGGACATCATTGGGCACGTACTGAAAAATTGGGTTGATCGGAAAGGTTAGTACCTCACCTTTCAAATAAAAAATTTGAAATTTGAAAAAATTACACAATTAAAAAAAAAACGTTGAACCGGTTGATATAAGTTTGAAACTGTAGGCGAAACACTTTGCCAATAGTTTCAATTTTAATAGTTCTTCGTTTTTTTATCCTGTTGCCCCTTAAAAGGACTACACAATTTTAAAGGAAAGCATTTTTCAAATAATCATTTTGAATACTTATTCGCACCCTACAATAACAATATAAGTATCAATTTAATGAGAAGAGTATCTTTTAAATCAAATTTTATACTTTTATCTGTGATAGTTTAGTATTGACAACCATTTCAAGTTTCCCCCTTAAAAAGTAAAATAAGTTTTTTTTAACTTGTATAAGGGGAAAACTTAAAATATCTGTTAATGCTAAACTAATATTTTTAAATGCATGAAATGTGAAGTGTTTTTAGCAGATATTCTCCTCTTCAAATTGACACCTATATTTTTATATAAAAGGTTGAGAATAAGTATACAAAATTATTACTTGAAAAATGTTCTCCTTTGATTGTTTGTAGTCCCTTTAAGGGGACTATATCAAACGTATATCATCCGGTTCAAGTGTAGTATGGATTGTCGGACGGTGTAATCAGTGCTTTTATAGCCGATTCTAATTTGAATCTTTAAATGGTTCACCATATATATCCCATTATCATACTCAAACAATTTTATGCCCTCACTCAATGACAGTTAATGTGCAAGATGTTCCTTTTCGCTCTTTCACAAATGAAAGTGAATTCAAATTCAAGAACAGAAAAGAACGGGTACATCATGTAAAGGGGTTTCCAATTAGGACTTGAAAACTTTTTTTAAATAAAACACAAACCATTTGAGATATTTCCAACATTTTATGATCGACTTGAAATACAATCAAATATTTATGAATGGAACGCGACTTCGTTCATACGTTAATTATGGCGCGATAACGATCGCCATTCACAGTAACGTGGCGATGGTTATTGTCGACGAACAAATATGGCCCAATGACGTCGCTGGCATGCAAACCGCGCCGAACAGTTATTTGTTATGGATGAAGTGGTGATTCATGAAGCACATGCGGATTTTCGCCAAACCAATAACGCATATTTTGCTTATTGATGAACCCAGTGAGCCAAAAATGAGCTTCGTCAATGAAGACGATTTTGCGATGAAATTCATAATCTTGGTGCATCTTCTCCACAGCCCAATCGGATAACGTACGTCAAATGGCTTCAATTATTGAGTCAGCTTGATCTTGTATGGATGTAAATCAAGATCCTCGCCATAAAGTGGTCTTGGCGATGCCCAGTTCTTGAGAACGCCACTGAATCGACTCACTTGGATCGTTTGCTATGGACGCCAGCGATATTTTCGTCACATCGACCAATCACTGGTACGGCAGCATCAAACAATGAATTTGTAGACTCAAATGTTTGCACTAAACTTGTTATTGCTTGTCTACTAGGGCGAGAATAACGACCGCAAATTGGAGTAAACTCTGAATTTCGGTAGTACATTTTTATAAATCGCACACGTTGTTCGTTCGTGTACTTTGCCATGATGAAAATGTTGATGATCAGTGAAATAGTGCGTTCCCAAATTAAATTCAAAGTTGTCAAGTATCTATTGGAAACCCCTTTATATACAACAGTTTTACAAGTATGGATATGGATATTAAATAAGTTAATAACATACAGTTGATCAGAATTTTGAATTTGAGAGTGATGGCATATATAAGTCTGTTTAACCGATTAAAACTGACCACTTTCTTTTTGGCTAAAGACTGCAGAATGAAATGTTTTAAACATGTCTACAGTCTTTAACTTAAATTCTAAAGGGTGTTTTTTATTGAGGTATGGAACTTCGAATTGAAATAAAACACAAGAAAATAGTTTTAATGTCCATCAATTTGGCTTTATTGGAAGGATAATTTTATGCCATTAATGTTTAAATATGATTTCGGGCATGTGGCCGCCGCGGCTGGCTCGAATATAGCCAGCATATGGGGCCGTATGTTGGCAATAACGCCACGAATGTTGGCTTCCAAGTCCCCTAACGTTTCTGGTTTGTTGGCGTAGACGAGCGACTTCACATATCCCCAAAGAAAATAATCCAATGGTGTCAAATCACACGATCTTGGTGGCCAATTGACAGGTCCATTCCGCGAAATTATGCGGTTAACCGAATTAATTGCTCTGATGGACGATTATGTCGACCATAAAATGGACGGAGTTTGCGGTGAACTTTGCGAACTGAACCATTACTTTCGAAATAAATTTGCACGATTTGCAAGCGTTGTTCTTTTGTCAACCTGTTCATGATGAAATGGCAAACCAAACTAAATATTAATCACTTGACAGCTGACAAAATGGCCGCCAGTTAAAAAAGTGATGCCAACTTAAAGTTCTATACCCCAATAAAAAACACCCTATATCAATGGCAATGATTAACCAATCCAATCAAATGTTATGCTCAAAAAAGTTTTTACAACTAACTTAGATATATAAAATAAACTTTGAACGTCTCTCCTGCAAAGCTCATTTTTAAGACTTATGCCCAGTTTTTGGGTGAGTATTTAAATACCACATTTAGTTAAATGACTGAAAACATTTCACTCAAAAAGTGGCCATTAGCGTACTACATATATTATAGTTCATTTTATTGGAGGCAATGATATCAATTTTTATTTTGTTGAATTGTTTATTTAAAATCCCCTATTTATATTGCAGTGTCCTCTTACCCGGTGGTGTTGCTCATTTCAATAATTCAAATGGTTATGGTGACGCTGGCCGTCACATATACGATATTGCGATGCGAATCAATGATGCAGGCACACATTTTCCAATTTGGGGTACATGTTTGGGTTTGCAGTTTATGATCTATCTTACTGCCAATGAAACGGAGCCACCTTCGCCCTGTTCATCATCAGCTGAGCCATTGCCACTGGAGTTTACAGAGGGTTTGTACATATGTATATAATTAGAGGATGTTCAGCAAGCACTTTCGAACAATAGTTTTTGTTTTGTAATAATGAACGAAATCATTTGAGTTGAAATTTCGAATGAAAGTGTATTGCTAAACAGACCATAAACAAAACATTATTTAATTTTTATAATTCTGATTTTAGATTTTAAAGAATCTCGCATGTTTTGCAATGCCACCTCAGAAGTTATAGATATTTTGGAAAATTATGCAGTTACTTCCAATTTCCATTCGTATTGCTACACGAATACGGTAAGAAAAGGTTGAAGCTAATTTGGAACTGAAAAAGATTGATTTAGATTAATTTATACAACATGAAAGTTCATATCCAGTTTTTGGTTAACATTTGACTGACAAAATATGGGCATCTCGACATTCGCACATCTTAAACTACGCCAAAGACAAGAAAGAAGCTGAATAAGTCGATCCGCCTTTTTAGTGCTCTAAAGCGCTTAAAGAGTAATAGCTTTTAAAATATATCGTCAGTATATAGTACAAATTGATAACAATTAAAAATATATATATAAATTACTAGCTGAACCCCGCCCGCTTCGCCAGGCAAAAAAAAACAAATGGTAAAATTAAAATCAGGTTTCATATTGATTTTTATCGTGGTCAGTAATATATACGTTCCAATTTTCAGCCTTCTAGCTCAAAAAATTACTTTTGCCACCTCCCACCGCCCACGAAACGAAAATTCAAAATCCGGCATCATATTTATCTTTTTCGTGATCAGTAATAAAGGGTGATTTTTTAAGAGCTTGATAACTTTTTTTTAAAAAAAACGCATAAAATTTGCAAAATCTCATCGGTTCTTTATTTGAAACGTTAGATTGGTCCATGACATTTACTTTTTGAAGATAATTTCATTTAAATGTTGACCGCGGCTGCGTCTTAGGTGGTCCATCCGCTTAGTCCAATTTTGGCATTTCCACGTTTTTGAGTAACAGAGACCCAATTGGTGCGAACGGCGACGAATCGAAAATTGGTGGTCATCATTAACACTGGCCGATACAGCTGCGATATTTTCTTCAGTTCGCACTCTACGTAAGCGTGTTGGTGGTTTAATGTCCAACAATGTAAATTTGGTGCGAAATTTAGTCACAATAGCCCGAATAGCCGCTTCAGTGGGTCGATTAAACTGACCATAAAATGGAAGCGCGCAATGAACTTTCTTAACAGAGCACGCATTTTGATAATAAAATTCAATAATTTGCAAGCGTTGGTCGTTTGTAAGACGATTCATGATGAAATGTCAAAGCATACTGAGCATCTTTCTCTTTGACACCATGTCTGAAATCCCACGTGATCTGTCAAATACTAATGCATGAAAATCCTAACCTCAAAAAAATCACTCTTTATATACGTTCCAATTTTCAGCCATCTATGTAGCTCAAAAAACACTTTTGCCACGTCCGCACCGACCTCGAAACGAACATCCAAATTTCGGCATCATATTTATCATTCTCGTGGTCAGTAATATATATGTACCAATTTTCAGCCTTCTAGCTAAAAAAAAACACTTTTGCCACGCCCACTCCGCCCACAAAATGAAAATCCAAATTTCGGCTTCATATTTATCATTCTCGTGGTCAGTTATATACATGTACCATTTTTCATCCTTCTAGCTCACAAAACACTATTGCCACGCCCACTCCGCCCACAAAATGAACATCCAAATTTCGGCATCATATTTATCATTCTCGTGGTCAGTTATATACATGTACCATTTGTCATCCTTCTAGCTCAAAAAAACACTTTTGCCACGCCCACAAAATGAAAATCCAAACTTCGGCTTCATATTTATCATTCTCGTGGTCAGTTATATACATGTACCATTTTTCATCCTTCTAGCTCACAAAACACTATTGCCACGCCCACAAAATGAAAATCCAAATTTCGGCATCATATTTATCATTCTCGTGGTCAGTAATATATGTGTGCCGATTTTCAGGTTTCTAGCTCAAAAAAACACTTTTGCCACGCCCACTTCGCCCACAAAATGAAAATCCAAATTTCGGCATCATATTTATCATTCTCGTGGTCAGTAATATATATGTACCAATTTTCAGCTTTTTAGCTCAAAAAAACACTTTTGCCACGCCCACTCCGCCCACAAAATGAAAATCCAAATTTCGGCATCATAGTTATCATTCTCGTGGTCAGTAATATATACGTTCCAATTTTCAGCCTTCTAGCTCAAAAAACCACTATTGCCACGCCCCCTCCGCCCACAGAGCAAATTTTTAAAAATTCTATAGCCTATAGTTCCTTCCAGACCTGCATCTATCTGTATTGAAAAATTCAACAACATCGGCTCAGCCGTTTACACGTGATTGCGGAACAAACAAACAGACAGACAGACTTACACTAAGGTTTTATAATATTAATAGGGATTGCCACGCCCCCTCCGCCCACAGAGCAAATTTTTAAAAATTCTATAGCCTATAGTTCTTTCCAGACCTGCATCTATCTGTACTGAAAAATTCAACGACATCGGCTCAGCCGTTTACACGTGATTGCGGAACAAACAAACAGACAGACTTACACTAAGGTTTTTTAATATTAATAAACGGACGCTACAAAAACACGCTTACACGCTTACGAAAAGTTAATAAATAAGTACTTCTAAACGAGTTGCAAAATAAGTGGCCTCAGGAAGATACAAAATAAGTCAGTATTTATAACTAGCCAAATTATCAATAATGGGCTTAATAAGTGATGAAAACAACATTTTTATTGAATTATATATTTTGCATGGACTTGTTAACTATCTGAATACAGAATTTAGGGCTGTTTTTCTTTAAGCCTGAATAACTAAGCTGTGATAACAACATCACTGCTATTTTTTGACTCACCACAAAAATGTAGAAAATTAATTTTTACAATCTGAAGTTCTATGAAATTTAACTTACCAATAAATACTTATTAACACCATTATAAGGAAGTAATTATTTCATACTTCAAAATAAAGCAGGGCGTAACGAGCTGTCATTACTAGGTAATGCTAAAAATTACGAGGTGTCGATACCAAGTTTTTGCTGGGTACATGTAAGTGAAGGTCAGAGTATATATTTTGGTCGTAGATTTATGAAATATGCGAAATATCTCTTAGATTTTTTAATTAGGTACAGAATAAATACGGACGCGACAAAACGGACGCTACAAATATTTCCACGCGTAGTAAAAAAAGTAGTAATTTTCTTTATAACACTTCAACTTTTAATAAAAATAAAAGAGAACAAGTTATCTCCAAGTTTCATAATAAAAAGGTTGTCGAAATAAGGAACAAATAAAGTTAAAAGCTATTTTTGTGGTCTGATTTAATTTTTATGGTAGACGCCCATATGTAAACTCAATGAAAAACGTATGGTTTCAGTCATTTAACTAAATTAATTTTTCAACTAATTTTTGAGTAGTTATTCGTGCTATCATTTCACAATATCCAGATTAAGCTGGTATTTTGTTCATAATCTTTGATTATTTTATATAGACTGTACAATTCACTTATAAGAGTAGTCCTATCTTGAGTAGAGACTTAATATTGATGTCATTTTGTTTATTGCTTCTTGGGATGTGTAGGGTATTATTAGTTGTTTTTATAAATTTTAATATTGTTTCTAAGTTAATTTTATTATTCATAATATAAGATGGAAGTATTTTATAACCACATACGGCCTATCTGGCTCGGTTATTTTTTTGGAATAATAAAATATAAAAATATAAATATAAATGAGGTATTTAAACACACACTCAAGTACATGCCATAGGTCTCTAATCGCTTTCAAAGAAATAAGGAAAGCTGAAAATTCATGATTTACAACGATTCAAGCCGACTTCAACGTTAATGAACTTTATATATGTACATCCAAACGCATGAATTTATGTTTGTATGTATGTCTTTTTTATGAAAGCCATCTCTATTGTTACACAATCAACGAACTACCAAATGCTTTATCCAATTGTAACGTATCCGCCTCCTAATCAATATCTCTTTGTTTTAATGTTGTTGTTTTTTTCAGACATTTGCCGAATTGGAATTGAATAATATCTGGAGAGTGATGAGTGTTAATCAAGATTGGGAAGGTACTGAATTCATATCAACCATTGAACACAGAAAGTAAGTATGTAAATGCCTAAAGGTATGCTAATAAATTATTAAAACACTTTGCCTGTGTCATACTACTTAAGCGGCCTTTAGATTATGCGATGCAGTCGCGCGATCTGATAAAGATGGTTTAAGTTTGAAGATGGGCGACAGACGGTCTGTTTGATATTTTTATTTTTTAAAATTTTTCAAAAACCACACCTTTTATTCGATCACAGTTGAGTTGAAAGCAAAAACAACAGCTTTTCCAGAATGTAAAGTTATTAAATTTTCGAAATATATTTGTTAACTTGAAATTTAATGCATCTATTTCATCCAATTTTGAAGGAAGTCATTTAAAACGTGGACTACTATGAGTCAAGATTTAATTAAATCTATCATAACCCGAATTCCGATCATTTCGTTAATGTAAATAAACTTGAATTTGAACCTTTTAGGGGTTTTAACATATGTGACCTGGTCTACGGAAAGGGGGCTTAGGTGTCAAAAAAACAATTTTCACTTTTTGGTTGATTCGGATAGAAGATGAGATGCTTTTTCACGTGGTGAAAAGCAGAAAGTCCTAACTTGCTTAGAAGTGTACTAAAAATGTAGAGAAAGAAGAGTAAAAATACGACAAAATATAATTTATTGGTAATGTTCCACACTAGCAACTTACACGATGAACTATAATAATATTCCGACCAACAACAACACTTACTGGACCAACAACAACACTTACTGGACGTCCGGCGTGGAGAACAATTAACGAGATAATGAGAAACTGACGAAACGAGTTGCATACTTTTAACAGCTTTTTCACAGAAAACTAGTTTTCGCACGAAAGCTCCCTTTTCGTAGACCAGGTCACATATAGACATTTATTTTACAACTTTGAATATGATTCTACTTCTGTTAAGACTATTTAAAGAAATCTGTTGCTTATTTAGTAGATATAAGTGTTAACTGAAACAAGTAAGAAAACGTCAGTCGGCTAAACCGACTTTTATATAGCCTCACTCTCAGAGAACATGTGTATGGAAGGATTTAAATTTTGATTAGCGCCGGAGTATGCTTGTGGGAGGTACTAGAAGTTTGTGCCAATTGAACCCAGCCTCCACATTTGTTAATAGATCTGAAAACATGATCAAATATGAAGTCACAATGGATGATTTGAACTGGGATATTGTCCTGGCTCAAGACCATTTTGCATCTATATTTAATAATAATAATAATTTATTTACAAATGACATGGTGACATTTATTACTTGGCTGCAGACTACCACGATCATGATTTCGACCATGTCAAAAGTCTTTTCAAGTGGCTTCGCAGCGACTTTTCAACATCAAACCCGGCCTCTATAAGGAGATGATTCTCACAAACGAACGAGAATCACAACTCACTTGCCGAATTTGCGTTTAAAAAATCACACCAAGTAATAAAGTACACATGCCATCTTACAAGCATCTCATTGAGTTGCATATGTAAGTATGTGTATATGCAGGTATAGTTACCCAGCAATACTTCTGCCGTACCAACGCTCATTTGTTTTAGTTTTTTCGTTTGTATTTTTTGGTCTGTAATCAATATTTGATTTGAACTGGGATATTGTCCTGGCTCAAGACCATTTTGCATCTATATTTAATAGAATGCAAATTTATTTACAAATGACATGGTGACATTTATGTCATAATGGATTTTGGGCACCGGTAAAGGATTTATAAAACATGAAAGGAAGTGGATACAGCGTAAATATTTTTTATGTTTAAAGTGATTATAAAAACATTTTCAAATATCAAATTGCAAATGATTTTGACTACCCGTATGGATGTTATGTCGGTTTTACTGTAATCAAAGTATATGTCTCTTTCTATGGGAGGTGACAGACATACTCGACGTGAATGTAACCTATTAAAAAGCATTGCCAAATATCAAATTTCACAGTTTTCCGATAATCCGTATAGAAGTTATAACAGCTTTAATTTTACGTAGTTTAGGGTGATTTGTGTGGGAGGTACTGGGAGGGGCGTGGCAAAACCCCGCCATATATAGTACACTTAAAGTCATTATAAAAACATTATCAAATACCAAAATAGAACTGAATCCGAAGATCCGTGTGAAAGTTACATTCGTTTTAATTTGACATAGGAATATGGGTCATTTGTGTGGGAAGTACAAGAAGGGGCGTGGCAATTTCGCCCATCTTCGAAATTAAACTAAGTTTGGGAAAAATATTACCATGTACAAAATTTGAATTGATTCCTTAGCTATTTTCGAGATTTATCGTGTACACCAGACAGACGGACATGGCTCAAACTACTTAAAAAGTCGTGAAACGGATATGGTTCAAACATACATAGGGTCGTAAGTCACTCCTTTAATGGGTTACACTTTTTTCTGTCCCAAATGATATATACCCTCTTCTTCTGTAGAATGAGGGTATAATCATTTTCATCAGAAAATGCTTAAACTTTTTAGAGCTTTGTTTATTTAGATTGCTAGATTTATAGTATAGCTTGTAAGTAGAGTAGATTGCAACAAATTTAACATTTTCGATGGAAAAAAAGTATTTGTATCTTAAGGCTTAGATCTACTAAATGATGCAACATATTTTATCTGAAGTGACTTAACAGAATTAAAATCTGATTCCAAGAAGTACAATAGGGTTTTTTTCTTTAAGCCGGGACAATAATCTGCGATAACAAAAACGTTAATAAAGAGTAAATATTTTACTCAAAATAAAAAAAAATATTTTTTCGCATTGCCACCAACTACAATGTAAATATTATTATGAAAACAAATTTTCAAACAAAAATAATTTTATGTTGACTTTTTTGGACTTAGCCTCGAAAATCATAAATTTGACTTACACTGAATCATTATCCAGACTAAGTCCAACATTTTTAACACAAAATTATTCTTTCAATTTTTCTCTCATACACTCCTTGACATTGTTGTTGGTGTCAAAAGATTTTTTTATTTTGAGTGAAACTTAACCTTTTAGTTAGGTTTTTGTTATCGCAGCTTAGATATGCAGTCTTAAAGAAAAACAGCCCTAATAACAGAGCTATGAACAGTGTGTAAACACCCCTTTTCCTTTTTAATACTTTACTCTCTAAAAAAGTAAGGACTATTATTAACATTCAGACGATTGCTTAACACAATCGCATTATTTAAAGGCCGCTTTACTGCTTGAGAATAAATGAATAATAATCTTTTCTTTTTGTCACTCCTTCACAGATATCCTTTTTATGGCATACAATTTCATCCAGAAAAAAATCTATACGAATTTGTACCGAATCGCAATATAACGCATACAACACGTGCCGTAATCGCCGCTCAGTACTTTGCCGATTTCTTTATCGGCGAAACGCGACTTAACCGCCAAAAGTTCCACAATAAAACTGAAGAAACGGAGAGCTTAATTTACAATTACTCGCCGGCCTTTACCGGCTTATTGGGCTCCTTATTTATGCAGCAATATCTATTCGGGGAACAAGTGCTGAGTAATGACGGTGCTGGGATTGGAATGAGTGTTACATTGATGGGACTGATTAGCATGATGGTCATTCATCGGCTTTGGTTGTGATTAAAGCTAATCTTGTACAAAAAAAAGGAAGACGATTTTGTTAAAATTAAATTGTCATGTCTATACATAAACAACATATCTTAAGATTATTAGCTATTTTTTGTTGTTTTGTACGTACATAGTGTAAAAAATAAATTAAAATAGTATAATTAAATGTAAACGTAAATACAAGTTTTAGCGGGCAAAATGGGCCAAAAAGGGATAAAAATGGTACCAAAGATACTACACTATCTAGAAACATGATAATTGCATAGATACGTAAAATAGAGGGATGTTTCAAAATTCGTATTTTTTTGGAATACTATTGGAAGAGAGGAATTAAAATGGTACCAATCGAACCCCAGAAGTTGAAATCATGAAATTCGGTGTGTACATTCATCTGACGCTGAAAATGCGAAATTAAAAGATTTTTTTTAATTTTTTACTCTGAGGCGACAACGGTGCGAATGGGGATAAAAAAGGTACCAATGTATGTACTCAAATCAAGTAAAATGACGTACTTAAATTGAGTAACATTTTTAAACTGTATGTGTGTATGTGTGTATCAATTCCAACAGTAGTTGCCGTTTCATCCATTTGAATTCAGTAAATTGTCTAGAAGGAAATATTGTCCCATTTCGCCCGCTAAACTTTTGGTGCTTTTACGCTACAAGAGGTTATATACTCAGAACATTTTAAGTGCATATAAAGCAGAAATTTAAAAAAATACTTAAATAGTCTAAATATTATGGGATATTTTCAGTGCTTGTTAGGGATATATATATATATAAAAGAGTTGCGTTACCGACTGACTTATCATTGACCAGCCCCCAGACCAAACGGCTAAAGCCGTAGACGTCGACTAAGAAAGGGTTTTACGAAATTCGTACTTTTAGGGGGTAAACTGGCCCAAAAAGGGATAAACATCGAACCTTCGTCCTGACTAAACGGCAGTAGTTAGAAACATGAAAATGAGTTCCTTGCACTGACCATGCAGAAGAGCTACAAATAGGGATTTTTAGAAATTCGTACTTTTAAGGGAGGAAAGAGACAAAAAGGGATAAAAATGGTCCAATTTAAGAATTGCAGCTAGAATCGTGAAAATCGGTATTTACATTTCTCTGACAACGTAGACTTGCAATATAAATTGATTTTTCGAAAATTGTACTTATAAGGGGTGAGCGGGACAAAAAGGGATAAAAATGGTACCAACTAAAGTATTGTAGCTAGAATCGTGAAATATTGTATATAAATGAAATTTTCAGGGTAGTTCCCAAATATGACGTAGACGTCGACTAAGAAAGGGTTTTACGAAATTCGTACTTTTAGGGGGTAAACTGGCCCAAAAAGGGATAAACATCGAACCTTCGTCCTGACTAAACGGCAGTAGTTAGAAACATGAAAATTAGTTCCTTGCACTGACCATGCAGAAGAGCTACAAATAGGGCTTTTTAGAGATTCGTACTTTTAAGGGAGGAAAGAGACAAAAAGGGATAAAAATGGTCCAATTTAAGAATTGCAGCTAGAATCGTGAAAATCGGTATTTACATTTCTCTGACAACGTAGACTTGCAATATAAATTGATTTTTCGAAAATTGTAATTATAAGGGGTGAGCGGGACAAAAAGGGATAAAAATGGTACCAACTAAAGTATTACAGCTATAGTCGTGAAATTTGGCATGTAAATTCCTCTCACCACATAGAAGCGGAATATAAATGCTTTTTGTACTTTTTAGAGTTGCGCGGGACAAAAAAGGATACAAATTGTACCAACTAAAATATTGCAGCTAGAATCTTGAAATTTGATGTGTAAGTTCTTCTGACCATGTAGAAGCGCAGTAAAATTGGATTTTTCGAAATTTGTTCTCATAAGAGGTGAGCGGGACAAAAAGGGATAAAATGGTAAAAGGGCGTTATGTTCGGCCAAGCCTAATCTTCCATGAAGTGAATTTCAAAGTATTACTGATTCTAGGCTGTCGACTTTATCGATGTCGATGTTTACTGTAAATTGTGATGTTTCATTGGTGAAATATTGAAAAAAAATTAAAAAACACTCTCGTTGCAATCTTCAAAAACTGTGCTTAAAAATTAAAATATTGTTTATTTATTTAGTAATTTTCAGTCCTGAAGCCGCATGTCCATGATTTCAAATAGAGCCGTTTGAATGTCTCCTTTACAATGGGAAAGGAGACATAAAAATAAATCATAAAAGTAAAAATTTGGAAAAAATCTTTTTTTTTCGTTTTGCACGCCCACAAAGTCAACCACTCATAAATATTAAATACGTTTTTTGGTTAGATTTTTAGTATCCCATTTTTCTACAAAAATCCCGCGAAATCCCGCTTTTTGAATACATAAACCCCGCTTTTTGTCCAATAGGAGATGGTCACGTTATACAAAGCCCTTCGACAAAATTGTTGTTGCATAGTGTCATTAATGATAAATCATCGTAAACGTCATTTGAAATGAAAGCATTTGGAAAAAAATTCACGGCATTGTATATTTTATCGTGGGCTTGTCTGCAAGTTGTTTTGCCAAAAAAATGTTTAAATAGATTACAGTTTTATCAAAATTTTAAACGTTTCCATTTCTGACCGATTTTAAACAGTTCACCATTCTTTCACCTTGAGCTATGTGCATTCAACTTTAATGGTCTAACAAAGACGTGCGTTTCGCTTTGTTATCGAAGTTATCACTTCGAGCGCAGTTTGAGTGAAATGTTATCTCCACCCTTGTGTATAAGGTGAGTCATTACTGTAAAATAAACAGTGAAATAAATTTCAATAAGAATAATTTATTTTCATAAGTTTTAAGGTTTTGGGAAATTAGGTTTACAACCGGTGTTGTGAAGTTTTTGGCAAAGTGTTCGATACATATCAAAATTTTATTCGTATATCCAGGACGATCACGAGGAAGTAATTTGTCTTTTTTATTTCTTTTTTATAGTTCTTTATTATGTGTTTTTTTTAAATCCATCTTGTAACACTATATTACAAGTATTTTGTCGAAGGGCTGTGTACAACTTTTTTTGGTATAATTTGGTGCCTTTCAAAATGTTTTTTTGCGTCTACGAAAAGTAGCATAACTTCTACTTTGAAAAGAATATTAGCTACTTAAAAATAAAACAAAATAACTGTTTCTCAATTTTTTGTTTTTTTTTTTATGTGAAAGTTAAATATTTGTCGCCGTTATAACTACCTTCAATTGGATATATAAGCGGATATTGTTGGACTTATATTTATAAAATTGGAGTACAACTATTTTTATTAAATTTTAATAAAAAATTAATCCATACATTTTTTAATAACGTTTTCGAGTTTAGAAGGCGAGAATTCATCTAATGAGACCTTCGATGAAAATTTTAATTTTAATAAACATATTTATCCATATAATACACAATAAATATTTTTTTAGGTCTCCGCCACAAATAAATCGATGCCAATGCCGACAAGCGCTCTTCGTGCATTTGACTACATGAATAAAATGTTGTTCTCTGTAAAGCAGAAAAGGATCTGGTCACATTACTGGAATTGTAAGAATTAACTAATTAAATAAGTAAAGAGGCGTTACGTTCGTTCAGTGATTGCAAATATAGAAAATCAAGAATCTCAAATAAACAAATTGTACTGTTTAATGACACGCAAAAATAATACTATACAATAATAAATTGTCGAAGGGTCGTGTATAACAGTATTTTGGCTTTCTAAACTCGAAAACGTTTTTAAAAAATTATGGAAATTTTTTAAAAAAATTTTTACTAAAATTCCAATTTTCGGCGAAGGTACCTTAAATATTTGTACTCTAATTTTGGAATTATAAGTAAGATAACATACGCTTGTATGTTACATTAAATGCTACAAATATTGCGAATTACACTTTCAACAAGAACAGGAGCAGTCATCAAAAATTTTGAAAAAAAATATTATTTTTTCGAAAAAAAGCTGGTACGAAAATAATTATAAAAAGTAAAAAAAAAGTTAAACCAAAATTAAACAAGTAAAAACGGCGTTAAGTTCGGCCGGGCCTTTTATACCCTCCATCATGGATTGCATTCCACAGAGGCCGTCGATTTTCGTAGAAGTGCAGTAATATTACAGGAAAATATAATTTTTTTAATATAGCCAAACCAAAATAAATACAAATATTGAAAAAATAATTTTAATATAATATTTTAGCTGCGGCCATTTGATTGGTACCATTTTTATGCCCTTTTTTCTATTTTACCTCCTTAAGAGTACGACTATCTAAAATATCTTTATTTTACGTGTCTACGCAATTAGAGGGATGTACACACCGAATTTCATCATTCTAGCTGTAGTCGTTTAGTTGGTACTATTTTTATCCCTCTGTCCCCATTGTATCCCTTGAAAGTACGAGTTTGGAAAAACCTTTTATTTTGCATATCTACGCAGTCAGAGGAATACATACTCCGAATTTCATGACTCCAGCTGCGGTCATTTGGTTGGTATTATTATTATCCGCATTTTCCATTTGAACCCCAAAAAGTACCAATTTCGAAAAATCCTTCTATTTTACGTGCCTACACAATCAGAGGAATGCATACACCGAATTTCATTATTCTAGGTGCAGCCGTTTGTTTGGTACCATATTTATCCCTCTATTCCCATTTTATTCCTTCAAAAGTACGAATTTGGAGAAAATAATTTAATATTATGTATAGGGTTTGGGGTTTCCCGGACTTTTTTCATTTCCCGGGAAAACGGGAATGAAAATTTTCATTCCCGGGAATAATAATTTATTTTAGGTATGTCCAATATGTTTTAAATATCAACATTTAGTAACAGGTGTGATTTTGTTTACCCCATTAACGACCACCGTACACGTCCGTGTACACTAGGGCGTACCTCAAAAAAAAAGTTCGCCGTACACCTTCGAATATGAAGTATTATTGAAAGGTAGTTTCAAAAAAAAAAATTTTATTTTTTTATGCCGAACGTAGGGGTCGCGCTTTTACATTTTTCTATATAACTTGTATTTATAAACGGATTTTAAAGTGTGATACATCGATGTTTTTGTCTCGACGAGGCCGATTTTTTTGTCTTTGAAGTCATTGAGCTCAAGCACCCCCTTCTGGTACTTACCCATCATTTCTCAGTTGCTACTACCCTAATGTACCACTCTAATAATCGAAAATTAAAGCTCGCATAAAATCATGAATCATGTTTGAGCTCAATGACTTCAAAGACAAAAAAATCGGACAAAAACATCGATGTATCACACTTTAAAATCCGTTTATAAATGCAGAAGTTATATAGAAAAATGTAAAAGCGCGACCCCTACGTTCGGCATAAAAAAATAAAAAAAATTTTTTTGAAACTACCTTTCAATAATACTTCATATTCGAAGGTGTACGGCGAACTTTTTTTTTTTTTACTTGTAACCTGGTACGCTCTAGTGTACACCATTGCAAGGTTTTCGTACTTTGTTGATCATTTTCAATATGAATGCAATTCTTGATTAAATATTTTTTATTTTTGTAGTTATTATTACGAAAATAATATAATAATATAAGAAATGAATGAATGAGTGTTAATGGGTTGAAATACTGGCATATTACATATTAAAAACGAATGTTTTTGGTAAAAAAATTTAGAAATTATTTTTCATTTTACAAATAGTTTACTCTAGACAAATAGTCAGAATTGAAGGAGTCATAATATTGGACATTGTAATCACAAGTGAACTGACACGAACACTAGATTCAAAAAATATTTAAAGAAACAAAGAATGTTATGGCGTCAATTTAGAAATTTCATTCGGCTAGAATCTAGAGAGGAAAATGTTTTACAGAAACTGGGGGAAAATATTCTAAATTGTGAATGCAATAGAAACATTAAATAAATTCATAAAAATAAAAACATTGAAGTGATGCAGTCATTAGTTGTTACAGAGGGTAATTTAAATATATTTCTATTTATATTAGATTTCTCTTGGAAGGTTCCAGGTGACAATTTTATTATTATTCCTATTTTTAGATCATTTCTTAATGATTTCACATGTAAAGTAAATTCGTCTTTGAGAAGATTTTCACCTATTATTTCGTCGATTTTTCTGAGAAAACAAGTTAAACGAGATAGCAGGATGGGTTACGTATTGGCATTATGTCAGCTATAATATCAAATGGTCATTATTATTGTCAGTAATTTAAATATATGCATTAGAAATATATCTACTATTTCCCACTTATATCTTAAACTAATTTAGTGCTCAAAATAAACAACAAAATATTTTTTAATATTTCCCGGGAAATTTAAAATGTTTTCCCGGGAATTCCCGTCCAATTTTTTCGGGAATTCCCGGGAAAAACGATTCGGGAATTCCCGGACCCCAAACCCTAATTATGTATCTACTCAATTAGAGGATTGTACACAGCGAATTTCGTGTTTCTAGCTGTTGTTGTTTAATATGTACCATTTTTATACCTTTTTGCCCCATTTCACCCCCTACGAATAAAAATCGTTTTATGGTGCAAATTTTTGTTATCGGGGGAATACGCATATCCAATATGTAGTAAGTACAAGCAGACATATTGAAAAATATGCTTAAATACTCTAAAATATTATGAGTTTTTTCAGTCATTGAAAGGGAAAATTTTTTCCCTTTGGGCCGATTTCGTCCAGTTTCAATCTCAACCGATCTACGACTATAAGACGTATTTGTGCAAAATTTGGACCTCCTAGCTCCTTTCGTTTAGATGCTAGCGTGCTTTCAACAAACGGACGGACGGGCATGGCTAGATCGTCTTAGAATTTTATGACGATCAAGAATATATATATTTTATAGGGTCTCAGGTCGATATTTCAAGGTGTTACAAACGGAATGAATGAAAGGTGTTACACCTCCAGGATGGGGATATTAGTAGTGGAGGGTATAAAAAATATTATTTTTTACATTTTTTGTGTTTACAAAGAGTATCATAACTTCTACATTTATGACACGCAAAAATAACACTATGCAACAACAATTTTGTCCAAGGGCCATGAATAACATTTTCTGATGTATTTTGAATTTCTAAAAAAAATTGTATGGTATTTTTTTAATTTTATTAAAAAAAAAATTAATAAAACTCTAATTTTAAAAATAGAAAAAAAAATATTTTCCTTTATTTTTAATAGATACAATTCTAACGCAAAAAACAGTGTTTATATGTAAAAAATCTATGGGTAAATGTGATGTTTTGATAGTAGTTTTTTTAATTTTTGTTTAAATAGCGTGAAAATCACTTTACAAATTAGATAACAGAATATTTTATTATATTAGTTTGTAATAGCTGGTATTTTAATGAACGAAAACAGGTCTAGTTAAAGAAAATCTATGGATAAATGTAGAAGTTATAGTTCTTCTTTTAGGAGTAGGTGTCGTCTTCACGTATGACAAAATCAATTTAAGCAAAATTTTTTTTAAAAAATGACACACGATTTTTTAAAATTCCCTCATGTCTACATAATAGTCATAACTTCTATATTTATTCATAGATTTTCTTAACAACTTTCTTGTTTTCTTTGTAAAGATGACAGTTATTATTTTTTGCTCTATTAAAAAAACGAAACAACGAAACAGCCAAAGTAGTTTTTTTCTGAAAAACAAATAATTTTTTCCAAACTGTTTGAAGTGTAATTTACAACATTTGTTGACATCATAATTACCTTTAATTGTTGGATTCGTTAAGATACCAGCTATTACAAACTATATATTATTTTATATAATTTATAATGGAACTATTGCCGCTATTAAAAAAATGTATAAAAATCAACTTTTTTGATTTGAAATGGGATATTTACAAATGGCATGGTGACATTTATTACTTGGCTGCACATTACCACTATCATGATTTCCACCATGTCATTTGTAAATAAATTAGCATTCTATAAAATATAGATGCAAAGTGGTCTTGAGCCATGAGAATATCCCAGTTCAGATCAATATTGATTACAGACGAAAATAAAACAAACTAAAATCATCTGTGACCTGGTCTACGGTAAGGGGGCTTAGGTGTCAAAAAATCAATTTTCACTTTTTGGTTGATTTGGATGGAATATTAGATGCTTTTTCACGTGGTGAAAAGCAGAAAGTCCTAACTTGCTTAGAAGTGTACTAAAAATGTAGAGAAACAGTAAACGTCACTTCTTCAGTGTTACTTTTTTAAATGTTCCACACTAGCAACTTACACGATGAACTATAATAATATTCCGAAACTGACGAAACGAGTTGCTTACTTTTAACAGCTTTTTCACAGAAAACTAGTTTTCGCACGTAAGCTCCCTTTTCGTAGACCAGGTCACATATGTTGCGTCTACAAAGAGTATCATAACTACTACATTTATCTATAGATTTTTTTATATATATGAACACTGTTTTTGCGTTAGAATGTCTGCTGTTAAAAACGAAGCAAATTACTTTTTTCTATTTATTACGGTTTTTCATACCAGTAAAAATATATTTTTTTAATGTTTTCCAAAATTTTTGAAGACTGTACCTACTGTTTCTATGTGCAACATTTGTACACATCATAATTTCCTTTATTTGACCATATAAGCGTGTGCAATCGGACCAATATATCGAAAATGAGAGTACAAATATTAAATGTACCTTGGATGAAAATTTTAATTTTATTAAACATTTTAAAAAATATATACATAAAAAATTCTTTGTGTTGATTTTATTAATCAACATCTTAAACATTTTTTAGACTCTTAGGGCCATTTTCTCATAGTCCGGTTATAATTTGGCGTAACGATTGTACTCCTGGTTAATCTCAATATCTACTTAGTGGTTATACGATCGATAAACTCGAACAGCTGGTGGCGCTTTGCTGTTGCTGTAATGACAAATGTTGTCTATCAATTTGTCTCGAACTTCAATTTTATTGTTGCTGTTTCGGACTACTTATTTCTTAGCATATACTTGGGCTCCTCATCAGCCTAGTACTTAAGTGTTTCACCTCGTGTGAAGCATATTTTCATTGTTTTTTTGTATAATTTCCGATGTACTTTCAGTTTTGTACACTTCGCCACATTCTCATTTCAGTTTACAAATCTCAGCGGCGTTGCCATACTCACACATTTATCTGAGAACAATTTAACCGTTGAATGTTTAACCGACACTTTATCGATTCGAACAATTAATGTCCCGGTTAGTTAATTGACACTTTAATCGGACTATGAGAAAATGGCCCTTAGACTAACATCGAATAACAAATTTGCAATTTTCGACAACATGTGCTCTGTCCAATTCGATTTGTTGTCAATGTGTAATAAAAGAATAGGACTATTTTTCTTTAAGACTGGCTAACTAAGCTGCAATAAAATCTAAATATAAAGTTAAAATTTCACTCAAAATAAAAAAAAATATTTTTTACAATTTCCGTCAACAGCAAAATCAATATGTGTATGAAAACAAATTTTGAAAAACTAACTTTATGTTAAAAATTTTGGACTTAGCCTGGATACTTATTCAATGTAAATCAAATTTATGGTCATCAAGTTTAAGTTCAAAAAAAGTCAACACAAAAAAATCGTTTTGATATAAATATCATAGTTGACGACAATGCAAGTTATGGCCAAAACAAAAGTTATTTGTAGTTACCATAATGAAATTCTGAAATATGGTATTCTGTTATGTGACATTATTGCTGATTTTTAAAAAAAGGATGTGCCCTACTTTTTTCTAATTAGGAAATTTCCGTTTGAAATTTACAACCCAAATTTGCAGAAAATTCTTAATTTGGCATAAAAAAAGTTGACACTGAAATCATGGCCTACTCATTTTTTGAAGATATAAGTAAACGTTTTCTGTTAGAATATATGCAAACTAGAATTTTGAAGTTGGGACAATTGTAAAAACTGTATTAGAAACAATTTTTTTAATATGAGATGGTGTTATTTCAATAGTTATGTTTTATTCGACATTGGTTTGTTAAGTCTGTTACCTCTGTGCAATGTGAAAAAATATATTTTGTTTTATTTTGAGCAAAAAATTAAATTTTTTAACGGTTTTGTTATAGCAGCTTATTATCCCGACTTAAAAAATAGCCTTAATATCTTCTAAATTTGCTGTCATAAGTGAATTAAAGAGATTTCAACAAAGTATAGACATAATCGAGTATAGTAACTACGGATATTTTTTTTTTAAACAGTAGGCTGGGTCGCCGTCCCTACAAATGGGAAAAACAAGTTCCAGTCACCCCACGAAAATAAAGTTTGGAATGTTTAATGGTGATTTGCAAAATATTTCGCTCGTAGATCAAGCCATCTGTGAGCTAAACGCTCCTGAAAATAACCCTAAAAATTAAGTTTTCCCCGTTTAATTTTCTTGTGTTACATTTTTTCCCACTTTTTTTTAATAATTAACTCTTAAAAGCACTTTAAATATAAATTTTGATTCTTGTCTTAGAGTAACTTATTGGTCGAATTATTGGACGTTTATAGTATTTTTTTTGGGAATTTTCACAGTGACAACTTAAAACTTTTTCTTATTTGGTGGTAGTATTTTATAAACAAATAGATAGCTACAGTCATCACCTTTCGAATGATGCCTAAATGATGAAAATCGGAAAGAAATTTGACGGCGCAGTTCTCATTTTTGTAAAAAGTGTTTGAACATTTGGCTGTGAAAACCATCGCCTGCATCAAATTATTCCAAAAAAATGGAGTCAGTGACATAATTTTTCGTCCGTTATTCATCATATACACTCAGAAAAAAGTATGTCACGGTAAATATGTACTAAAACCGAGGAAAATTAAACTTCGTATAGCGCCAAGGCAATAATTTCTCACATCAAGTACAAAACTTGATTCCAGTTCAACTTTTCCTCAAAGCAAGTAAAATTTACTCAAACTGAGGAACATTTTTCTTCAAATCAAGTAAATCTTTACTTAATCTGAGGAAAATTTTTAAGAAATTTTACTCAAATCAAGAAAATTTATACTCAAATTGAGGAAAATATTCCGATTTTTCCTCAATCCAAGTAAATTTGTAGTCATGCCAAGTAAATTTATACTCAATCTGAGGAAAATTTTCGGAAATTATTCCTTAAACCAAGTAAATTTGCAGGCTGAGTAGCCTGTCTAAAATTTTCCTTAAACCAAGTAAATTTGTATTCAGCCTGACTACGACTATACTGAAAATTGAAATAAATTATTTCTCTTCAGAGTATGCAACACTCATATGAAAAATGACAACATGGTATAGTTCTCAAACGTTTCATCTTACTCATACCATAAAGAGTTGACATATTTCACCATGACTGCTGCGGAGGCTAGGTTGGCGCCTTCGCAGTGATTGTTTTGAGTAATATTTGAAGTTCTTATGAAGAAAGTCTCGGCTAACGAACGAGAATTGCTTTTTAGGCTACTATTCATGTATTTTTCTAAACAAACTGAAGTATTTTTTTATAAGTTCATTTATACTTGAATGTATGAGGAACATGGCATAAATTTAATTACATTTATTTAATTTATTTGAAGTGATAATCACATTTTTAAGTAAAAACTTCCTAAATGGAATTTTTCCATACAAAAAAATTCTGCATTATTTTCTTTCTTAAACGTAAAACTAGTAAATTTTCTTCCGCACAAGTATGAATATACTTAATTTTAAGAAGTTTTTACTAGATCCAATAAAATGTTTTTAAGTAAATTTACTACCCTATTTTGAGTATATGTACTATTTTTTCTGGCTTTGAAATAAGGAAAGTGTACTGATATCTATTTAATTTTCCTTCTCGTAAGGAAATTTTACCTAAACAGGAGTAAAATTGTTAAACTAAATTGGAGTATGGATTTCACTCAGATTTAAGAATGCTATTTTTCTGAGTGTAGGCATCATTCGAAAGGTATTGATTCCTCCTATTAATTGTTCATTACACCTCTTACAAAATGTTTCTAAGAAAAATGAGTTTTTAGCTGTCACCTTGAAAACCCAAAAAAATCAATATAAACGCTCAATAATTTAACCATTTTTATTTAAAGTGCTTCCAAGGCATTTTTGGCAAAATGCAACACAAAAAACAAAAATACACGGGAAAAACATGATTTTTAGTGGTTTTTTCGGGAGTGTTTAGCTCACCGATGGCTTGATCCAGTGACGAAATATTTTGTAGATCATCATTTAACCATCCAATCTTCATTTCTGGGGGGTGACCGCTGCAATTTATTTTCGCGACCCATCCTAATAAACAGTAATGACCGAATAGCATCGCCTATTCATGATAGTGGCGTGCTGAAATCTTGTATGTGAACAACGAAGGGATATCGTTATCATAATCTGGAAAAAAATTAACAATTTCGCATACAATTTATTTTAGCATAAAATCCATAGATAATATATAAGTATTTCTATGTGAAAAATATCAACAATTTTATCCAACAGTTTGCCGTTGTGTGCATTTCAAATCTTACAGAACTTATCATTGTTTTTATCACTAGAAATTTATATTTTCTAACTGCAAGGTTCTCTTTCTCTTACTATCGTTCATTCACAAAAAAAAAATAATTTTCTCATCTGCCAGCCAGTCCTCACACCCACCCCCCGTGAAGCACGAATGCACATTTAAAATTCTTTGCAGTTACAGTTGGCAAGTTTGCTTTGTTTTGTTTTTATCCAAGCAATGCAATTTTCGCTCAGTCTTCAACAACTCATCATCCAATAAACATCGCAGACTACGAACGTATAAAAAAATAAATTTTATTTTTTTCGCATTTCTTTATTATTATTGCTACCTATAGACACGGCCGGCGGGAGGAAAAGGACGACAATGTCAGATTCTCATGGGAATAGTGATAATTTTCTGCCAGTAATTGGCATTCTGTGCGTGGATGTGGCACAAACATTACAAAACTTATATGGACCTGAATATCATAGTTATTTGGCTGTGTCGTATGTGAAATATTTGGAAACTGCCGGTGCTAAAATCATACCAATATGGTGAGTGTTATTGTGTATTTTTATAGATATTTTTAACATATTGTTTGTGATACATTCATACACACAAACATACATACATATGGATGGATGTATACAATTTATTGCAATTTGTTTGGTAAACAAACGAATTAATACCCGCAAATATTGCATAAATAAAGAAAATCATTGAAAAGCGGGAAAGAGAAAGAAAGCACTCGCCCATCCATCGTCGTCATTCAATCATTTCGTTTGCTTGGTTTGTTTACCTTGTCGGAAAATCGATTCAATGCGTACTACTACATACATACTATACGTATAACAACACAACCACACAGCAACACATCTATACGTAACAAGTCAAGAGAAAAGAGAGATATTTCTCACAAGAGATTTGCCGGCACAGAAATACAACGTGTATGTATGCCTGTGTGTGTTTACGTGTGAAAGTCCGTTATAAAGGCAACGTGGAATTCATGTGTGTTAGCTGTGAGTGCGCGCTTTTGAAAATTAAAATCATAGGGCTTTCCCCGTACTTCATTGCCAAAATTGAAGCCGCTGTTGCACGCGCGTTTTACCCGAATAGAGAATTTAAAAATGTTAAAAATTCCCAACAAAATTGTATTTCATTCCGAAAACTATGTAACATAAAGAGGAACCGTCGCTCTCTATGCCATTTGAGGGATTAAGTTATTCGGATTTATGCGCTTTAAAATAGAATTATGTGAATATTTTTTATTAATCTATATATATAAAAGAATTGCGTTACTGACTGACTGAAAGACAGACTTATCATTGACCAGCCCCCAGATCAAACGGCTGAAGCTAGGGTCAAGAAATTTTCAGGGTAGTTCCCAAATATGACGTAGACGTCGACTAAGAAAGGGTTTTACGAAATTCGTACTTTTATGGGGTAAAATGGCCCAAAAAGGGATAAACATCGAACCTTCGTCCTGACTAAACGGCAGTAGTTAGAAACATGAAAATCGCTGAGTTGGGATTTTTCGAAATTTGTACTTTTAAGGGGCGAGCGGGCCAAAAGGGATAAAAATGGTACAAATTAAAGTATTACAGCTAGAAACGTAAAATTTGGTATGTAAATTCCTCTGACCATAAAAAAACGAAGTAAAATTGGATTTTTCCAAATTTGTACTTTTAAGCGGCGAGCGGGACAAAAAGGGTTTAAAATGGTACCAACTAAAGTATTACAGCTAGAATCGTGAAATTTGGTATGTAAATTCCTCTGACCATGTAGAAGCGCAGTAGTTTGATTTTTCGAAATTTGTACTTTTAAGGGGTGCGCGGGACGAAAAGGGATAAAAATGCTGTACAATCATTTAATTACGTAAGCGCGGAATATAAATGGATATTTCAAAATTTGTACTTAAAAGGGGGGATACAGGACAACAAGGAATAAATGTGTTACCAAATAAAGTACATATTTTTAGAGGAAGCAAAAACACATTTTACCTATAGTGATTTTTCAAAATGTGTACTTTTGTGGAAAGAAGTGCTAAAAATTATAAACTGCCTGGCTGAATCTAGAAACATGACATCGAGGATATAAATGGTTGTAAAATTTTGTTCAAAACTTTGTAGAAAACTATACATAGGAAGTAGTTCAGCTAAAATAGTGCATATCGACAAGCACATTCCTTTGACTGTGTGTGAGTGCTAGCTAATAGGAGGTTTCCAAAATACTATTTTAGATTTATCTATATGCACCAAAAGAAAATTAAATAAATACTATCCAAAAACAAAGACGGATAAAATTAACAAATAACTGGCTTTTTCGCGTGCGAAGCAGCGGGTACTGCTAGTACATGTATATTTACTTATTATTAGTTATTTAATCTGATAAATTTAAATCGAATTATACACATTTATTTCTGCGAGGAATGATTTCATGTTATGAGATTCATTTTTGTTTGATAAAACGTTTTATATTTATTTCTGTTTCCTCTAAATGTTTTACATTCATTGAATATATGATGTATTATTAATGTGTGACCACTTTCACAACGCTCCACGAGAGTATTATGTCTTTGTGCATTTGTTTGTAACAACCAAGAGGAGGCGAGATAGACCCATTGTTAATTATACCGATCGACTTAGAATCACTTTTTGAATCGATTTAACAATGTCCGTCTGTCTGTCTGCCCATCTATTCTTGTAATCACGATACAGGTCGCAATTGTAGCCAGAACTAAACGAAACTTTGCATAGCGGGACAACGACGAATGCTATTTAATTTGTAGAAAATCGGTTCAGATTTAGATATAGACCCCATACGAATTTCACTCCCGATTTGACTCTTTTTCACTCTAGATACCACATATTACAACAGATTTTCTTCAAAATTGGCAAAACATCTTATGTTTAAACTTGGAACACCTGTGGTGAATATAGGTCAGATCGGTTCAGATTTTTATATAGTTCCCATACAAATTTCACTCCCGATTTCACTTTATCCACTCTATAAGCCATATATTCTAACAGATCTTTTTCAAATCTTGCAAAATATCTTAGATTGCAAATTTCGCTCCCGTATTGACTTTTTCCGGCCCATAAACCACATATTTTCACCGAATTTCTTCAATTCAATTGATTGTGAAAGTTAGTCACTTCATTCCATGTTTGGATATAGCTCCGATACAAATATTCTACTCGATTTGACAAATTGGACCAGGTCATATTAGTCTGTGATTATGTAACATGCAAAAATGCTTCCCGTTTTCACTTTTTTACCGAATTGAATTGTATTCAGATAGAAAGTCGAGTGTATATATAGTCGGCCCCGCCTGAATTTAGCCTTTCCTTACTTGTTCAATAAGGTGTTTGTGTGTTAGTAGACAATGTCCTATTTTAAGTCTATTTAGTTTAATTAAATCTGTTTTAGGTAGTGTAGGTTGAATGTATTTAAGAGGAATATGATTTTGAATTTGAAATAATTTTGTCTGCTTCTTATCTTAGAGTAACTTATTGGACGAATTATTGAACGTTTACAGTATTTTTATGTCTTTAATAATGACAACTGAAAACTTTTTCGTATTTGGTGGTACTATTTTATAAAAATTAAATAGCAGCAGTTAGGCATCGAATGATGCCTAAACGTTAAACATCGGAAGGAAATTGACGCCGCAGCGTACATTTTTGTAAAAAGAGTTTCAAAATTTTAGCTATGTGAAATCATCTTCTTTATTAAATTATTTCACAAAAAAAGGAGTCAGTGACCTCATTTTTCCGTCCGATATTTATCATTTAGGCATCATTCGATATGTACTGATATAAAATAGTACCATCAAATACGATAAAGTTTTCAGTTGACACTGTATCTTTGAAAAACCACAAAAAAATCAATGTAAACGCCCACAAATACGACCAGTGAGTTATTCTAAGACAAGATTAAAAATGTGTATTTAAAGTGTATTTTGTTTGTTTGGTGTTTTCAGGAGCGTTTAGCTCACAGACCCAGCGACGAAATATTTTGCAGATCATCATTAAACAATCCAATCTTCATTTCGGGGGGTGACCGCAGCGATTTATTTTCGTGAACCATGCTAATGTACACATAGATGTAAATCTGTTAGTTTGTTTTGTTTTCGAATATCTTTGAAATCGATAAATGCTATTCATCTCCGATATCATGCGGTATCTGTATATATTTTTGGTTAGAAAACATCAAAATTTGGTGATATCGTACGTTAAAGATTTTGAAAAAGATTTTTATTCGCTACAATGGGCACAAAAAATTAGAAGAAAAAATCGAAAAAAAGTTTGATAACTTCAATAGTTATCGATTGTGGAAATTCGATAAAAATGATGTATGTATTTTGTGTTTTTACCAGTATTTTTTCATTACAAAAATAAAAAATCTTTTTTTTTCGTTTTTTATTTGATATTGATGCCACTCATGCCCATCCAAATAAAGGGTGATTTTTTAAAGCTATAGGATGATATAGGATGCATGAAATCTGTATTTGAATCGATAGTACGGTCCATATAATTTAAAGTTTGAAGATTACTTCATGCAAATGTTGACCTTGACTGCGCCTCAAATGGTCCACCCGCTTAGTCCAATTTTGGCATTTCCACGTTTTTGAGTAACAGAGGCCCAATTGCTGCGAACGACGACGAATCGATAATTGATGGTCATCATTAGCACTGGCCGATACTGCTGCCATATTTTCTTCAGTTCGCACTCTACGTAAGCGTGTTGGTGGTTTAATGTCCAACAATGTAAATTTGGTGCGAAATTTAGTCACAATAGCCCGAAAAGCCGGTTCAGTGGGTCAATTAAACTGACCATAAAATGGAAGCGCGCGATGAACTTTCTTAACAGAGCAAGCATTTTGATAATAAAATTCAATAATTTGCAAGCGTTGTGCGTTTGTAAGACGATTCATGGTTAAATTATAGACCAAACTGAAGATGTTTGACAGTGAAACAAAACACGAAACGTGCGTCAGCTGTTTAAACCAGTGTTGCTAAAAAGATAATAGCTAAAAAATCACAATTATATAGTCTGATCTTTGGGACTCGGATATTACACTCTCTTAAAGTTAAAGTCCAAATTAATTAAAAATATTGATTTTTTTGTAAAATAGGTTCATTATGAAAAAAATCGGTAACTTCTTAGATAACGAACAGTGTTTTTACTTCTTTCATTATTTTTACGTCTAAATTTTTTCCCACAACTTTTGAATTATCGAAACTAAAAATATCGAAAAAATCGTACGTTGAAGTTTAAAATAAAAATGATTTTTATTATCTACTTTGGGTTTAAAAAGCAAAAGTTATCCATTGGGGAAATTCGATAAAAAATGTATTTTTACCGGATTTTTTAATTTTCAATTTCGATAACTAAGATAGTTATCGCAGGATTTTTTTTCGTTTTTTTTTTTTTAATATTGTTATCAATAAAGCCCATCCAAAAATGTAGTCTGAGATTCCGCACTCGGATATCACACATTCTTCTTAATTGTCTATCAATTAAACCGATCGAAACCAGTAATTTTGTAATAAGACGTTAAAGTTAAAAAATCGAACAAATAATGTTTTCTTTTTTGTAAAATGGGATGATTATGAAAAAATAAAAAAAGCTTTAACTTCGTAGTTATCGACAAATCGTATTTTTACTTTATTTTTTTTTGTCATTTGAAAGAAATAAGTGAAAAAATTGGATAATTTTTCCATAACTTTCGAGTTGCCCAAAAACTGAAAATAAACATAAAAACAGACAGAAAAGATAAAGTACAAATTTTCTATAACTGGTGTAGTTATCGAGAAAGGTGCCCAGACCCATGACATGAACAAATTTCAAATGATTAGCACATTTGTGTGGGAGGTACCTGAAGGGCGTGGCAAATTACGAAATTATACTAAGTTTGGGAAAAATATTACCATGTGCACAGTTTGAATTGATTCCTTAGCTCCTTTCGAAAGTTATCGTGTACAGCAGCCAGACGGACGGTTATGGCTTAAAAAACTTATAAAGTCGTGAAACGGATTTGGTCCAAACATACTTAGGGTCCTAAGTCACTCCTTCAATGCGCACCCTCATACTCCATAGAGTGAGTGTATAATAATCCTATTTCTAGAGAAAGTTTAAAATAATAGTAATTATTGTTGTGAATTCCTTTGTGTTTGCTTTGAATAAAAATTCACATAATTTTTTTTTATCGAATTTCCACAATCGATAACAATGGAAGTTATCGATTACTAGGGCTGTTATCGATATATACTTTTTTTGAATAACATTGAAAGTTATCGATTACTGGGGCTGTTATCGATATATATTTTTTTCGATTTTTATCTTCTAATTTTCGATTTTGAACGAAAAAAAATAGTTAAATAATCTATCTTTAACGTCCTATAAATCGAAGGCTAAGCGAGATATCGATATTATTTTGTGGTCCTCTATCCACTCGGATATCATCGGATATTTTATTGTACAAATGTTTAGTTGGTCAAACACTGAAATAGAAACACTTTAATTTCCATGTTTTGGATTCTCACTATTATACATAGTTGCAGTAATAATTCTATATTTCAACATGACATGTATCGAAATCGTTTGGGAATATTTTCCCGCCCAAGTTTTCTATGCAACTTTCGTTATCGCTTGCATTGTCAAGCCTACATTGTATGTTTCTAGCGACAGGAAGCTACGTATATAAGTTTTTGCTATATAGCTTTTGAACCAACTGAACTGACGTGCAAGCGTTTATACTTTACCACAATCTACTATACAAGCATGCGAGGGTAGTCTGAAAAGGAATCATCCTTGGTGCGATATATTATACCGTTAAATGTCATTCTAGAAATGGTGGTGATTGTTCATTTTTTTTAAACGTGATAAAATCGATTGTCGAAGTTGTGTTCTGTGATATTGTACAAATGAGATTATTCTCGTTTCGGAAATATGGATCTTTAACATACACCGAATGTCAAAGTGCAGTTGAAACAGTGGAAGCCAAGAAAGGCAAAATGTGTGTTGTTTCCAAGGCCGATTAGTTTTCTCGAGACCCTCGTATTTTCTTATTGAATCACAATTGATTTGTTGGCTTTCATAAAGCGCTACATTTAATTAATTGAATTCCATTCGTCGTGATATGAATAATTGAAATGACAAGTAGAAAGCAAGTGTAAGCACTTTGGCCTATAAAGCGCAAGTGCATTTTACAGCAAAAGTGAAAAATGGGTTTTTTCTGATTTTTTGCTGCAGCTTAACGAATAGTTCGTTATATTAAATTCAAGCCGCATTACTGAAGTATCAGTTAATAGTTAAGAAATGAATTGTATTTTAGGAAGAATGTATTTCTATCGGTGCTTAATTAAATTCTATAGGACAAAAGAAAAGTTTGTCAAATTTGCAATTCTTCTATCTCAGCTCGACAGTAATGTTGGTAAGACCATTCTTGATTTATAAATATCCAACAAATTAAGACTTTTTGAATGGAACAGAAGAGCGACCCTATAATTATTGAAAAGGCACATTGAGTAGACCATTTTTGCGGAATAAACTTATAGTCCACAACTGGTCTGACTTTTTACAGTGGGTCCCAGTTTTCTTTCTTTTGTCGAAGGAAGCATTAAACTAAGTGAGAAAAGTGTTGTAAGTTAATGTCAGAGAGAATTCTAATTATCAGAACTATATTGTGGAATTTTATGAGAATCATTTTTGTGGAAGATCTTAACACTCTATCTCCCCTTTTTATGGGTCTATTTAACAGATTTTTCGAAAAAAATTAATAAAGTCCTTTCAAAAAGGACATTTAAGGATTAAAATGCTCTACGAACAAATTTGACGGAAAATTTCAGTGTAGGTCACCGAAGACACCAATTTTGTAAATAAAGCTCTTCACGCTTAAATAGCAAAATTAGACGCCAACTTATACAACAAAATTACTAGGGTTAAAATTGGTACATGTTTTTTGGACGATCAATTTTTTTCGACAAAAATGTGGGTATTTCGGTAAACGATAAACAAAATATAAACAAAAGATACAAATTGGATGTTTTTGTAAAATTTTCTTTTTCGTGGAATATTCTTGATATGATAGAAAATTATGTGTGCTTTTATAAAGTCACTTCACACTTTTTGACTTTACTGCTAATATTACAAAAAAGAAGATTGATGGTATGTATATTCTGAGAAATAAAGAGTGATTTTTTTGAGGTTAGGATTTTCATGCATTAGTATTTGACAGATCACGTGGGATTTCAGACATGGTGTCAAAGAGAAAGATGCTCAGTATGCTTTGACATTTCATCATGAATCGTCTTACAAACGAACAACGCTTGCAAATTATTGAATTTTATTATCAAAATGCGTGCTCTGTTAAGAAAGTTCATTGCGCGCTTCCATTTTATGGTCAGTTTAATCGACCCACTGAAGCGGCAATTCGGGCTATTGTGACTAAATTTCGCACCAAATTTACATTGTTGGACATTAAACCACCAACACGCTTACGTAGAGTGCGAACTGAAGAAAATATCGCAGCTGTATCGGCCAGTGTTAATGATGACCACCAATTTTCGATTCGTCGCCGTTCGCACCAATTGGGTCTCTGTTACTCAAAAACGTGGAAATGCCAAAATTGGACTAAGCGGATGGACCACCTAAGACGCAGCCGCGGTCAACATTTAAATGAAATTATCTTCAAAAAGTAAATGTCATGGACCAATCTAACGTTTCAAATAAAGAACCGATGAGATTTTGCAAATTTTATGCGTTTTTTTAAAAAAAAAAGTTATCAAGCTCTTAAAAAATCACCCTTTACATAAATATTGGGGTCATACATTTGACACCACTAGGGGGCTCCTTGGTGCAGTTAGAGCGGTAATCAAAATCATGCTTTTCCGGTGGAATTTTTTTTGTGTTACATTTGTTCAATTTTTTTTTCTGAAATAATAGACCCTTCAAATCACTTTATATAAAAATTTGGATTCTAATCTTAGAGTAACTTATTGGTCGAATTATTGGACGTTTATAATACTTTTTTGTGGATTTTCACAGTGACTACTGAAAACTTTGTCTTATTTGGTGGTAGTAAAGAGTGATTTTTTTGAGGTTAGGATTTTCATGCATTAGTATTTGACAGATCACGTGGGATTTCAGACATGGTGTCAAAGAGAAAGATGCTCAGTATGCTTTGACATTTCATCATGAATAGACTTACTAACGAGCAACGCTTGCAAATCATTGAATTTTATTATCAAAATGCGTGCTCTGTTAAGAAAGTTCAGAAAGAAAGAAATTGTGTTCAGCGACGAAGCTCATTTTTGGCTCAATGGGTACGTAAATAGGCAGAATTGTCGATTTTGGAGTGAATATCAGCCAGAAGCATTGCAAGAGCTACCAATGTATCCAGAAAAAGTCACAGTTTGGTGCGGTTTATGGGCTGGTGGCATCATTGGACCGTACTTCTTCAAAGATGATGCGAATCGTAACGTAACTGTGAATGGTGAGCGCTACCGTGAGATGATATCCAACTTTTTTTTGCCCAAAATGGAAGAACTGAACTTGGTTGACATGTGGTTTCAACAAGATGGCGCTACATGCCACACAGCTCGCGATTCTATGGCCATTTTGAGGGAAAACTTCGGAGAACAATTCATCTCAAGAAATGGACCGGTAAGTTGGCCACCAAGATCATGCGATTTGACGCCTTTAGACTATTTTTTGTGGGGCTACGTCAAGTCTAAAGTCTACAGAAATAAGCCAGCAACTATTCCAGCTTTGGAAGACAACATTTCCGAAGAAATTCGGGCTATTCCGGCCGAAATGCTCGAAAAAGTTGCCCAAAATTGGACTTTCCGAATGGACCACCTAAGACGCAGCCGCGGTCAACATTTAAATGAAATTATCTTCAAAAAGTAAATGTCATGGACCAATCTAACGTTTCAAATAAAGAACCGATGAGATTTTGCAAATTTTATGCGTTTTTTTTTAAAAAAAGTTATCAAGCTCTTAAAAAATCACCCTTTATTTTATAGAAAATAAATATCTGCAGGCAGTACCTTTCGAATGAACAAAAATTAACGCAGCAGCGCTAATTTTTGTAAAAAGAGTTTGTAAATGTTGACTCTGAAAAACCATATCCTGTATTTAATTATTTCATAAAAATGGAGTCAATGACGTCACTTTTCGTCCGATATTCATCACTTAGGCATCATTCGAAAGGTATTGATTCCTTCTGTTTATTTTTTATAACATCACAATATGTATGCAAGAAATATGCGTTTTTAGCTGTTACTTTGAAAAACCACAAAAAAATCAATCTAAACGCCCAATAATACGACAAGTGAGTTATCCTATGACAAGTATAGAAATTTATATTTAAAGTGCGTCCAAGGGTCTTTTAATTCATAAAAAATTTTGGACAAAAATTCAACATAAAAAAATTACGCAGGAAAAACGTGATTGTTAGAGGTGTTCTCAGGAGCGTTTAGCTCACAGATGGCTTGACCCAGGGACGAAATTTTTTACAGATCATCAGTAAACATTTCTGTCGCTGGGTCAATCCGTCTGTCAGCTAAACGCTCCGATTAAAAAATGTTTAATATATGTTTTTAGCCTCGTAAGTTGACTTTTTACTAGGAGCGACTACGGGGCAGTTTTGACCTTTTTTTATAAAAAAAAACATGTAAGAAAAGGCTAAAGTCGGGCGGGACCGGCTATAGGATACACTCCAATTTCTATCCGAATACAATTCAATTGGGTAAAAAAGGAAAGAATTTTTGTATTTTTCCTAATCACAGGCTGGTCCAATTTGTCAAATCGAAAAGAATATTTGTATCGGGGCTATATCCAAACATGGAATGAAGTGACTAACCTTCGCAATAAGTTCTTCCAGTTCAAATATAACGTGTTATGCTCAATTTGAAGAAATTGGTGAAAATACACGGTTTCTGGGGCGGAAACAGTCAATACGGGAGCGAAATTTGTATGGGAGCTATATGTAAATCTGAACCGATCTGACCCATGTTCACCATGGATGTTTCTTGTTTAAATATAAGATGTTTTGCCAATTATGAAGAAAATCTGTTAAAATATGTGGTATCTAGATTGAAAAGAGTCAAATCAAAAGAGTCAAAGAGGGAGTGAAATTCGTATGGGGGCTATATCTAAATCTGAATCGATTTCCTTCAAACTACATTGTGCAAAGATTCATTTGGTTCTGGTTACAATTGCGAACTGTAACTTGATTACAAGAATGGATGGGCAGACAGACGGACATTGCTAAATCGATGCTTCCTTGGACAGCTAGGGTGGTGAAAGCAAATTTTCAAAAAATGTAGTATTTGTATGGGATCCTCTTTAAGGACTGTAGGCGGGGTAGATATGTTTGGGAAAAATGTTGGGGAGTGAAAATTGAGGGGGCCAACAAATATAAACAAGTAAGGAAGGTTAAAGTCGGACGTGGCCGACTATGTGATACCCTACACCTAGTCAATATACCCTGTGGTGTAGGGTATAAAATGGTCGTTACATTTGAACCCATATATATACCCATATATACTACAAATTTCATACTTCTATCTGTATTTGAAAAAAAAAAAAACTTTGAATGGGAGCTATATATAAATCTGAACCGATCTGATACATTTTTAGCATAGGTTTTCTGAAATATAAGACGCTTTCCAAAATTTGATGGAAATCTGTTAAATATGTGGTTTCTAGAGCGGAAAGAAATGCATCGGGGGAGTCATTTATATGGGAGCTATATATAAATACGAACCGATTTTACCCACTTTCGCCATGGATGTTTGTGGTTGAAATATGGTCAGGTTGTCAAATTTTAAGCAAATCAGTTCAAATATGCTATTTCTAGAGCGGAAATAATCAATTCAGTGGCGAAATTTGTATTGGAGCTATATATATATATCTGAACCGATATGGCCCATTTTTACCAGAGCTGTTTCTAGCTGAAATATAATTGGTTTAGCAAAATTTGAAGAAAATCTGTTCAAATATGTGGTATCTAGAGCGGAAAGAGTCAAATCATAGGAGACATTTGTATGGGAGATATACATAAATCTAAACCGATCTGGCCTATTTTTAAAATATATATATTTTATAATATATGACGTTTTGCTAAATTTGAAGAAAATCTGTTGAAGTATGTGGTTTCTAGAGCGGAAAGAGTAAAATCGGGATCAAAATTTGTATGGGAGGTATATCTAAATCTGATCCGATTTTCTTCAAATTAAATAGCGTTTGTCCTTATCCCATAAAACTTCGTTGCGCAAAGTTTCATTTATTTCTAACCACAATTGTGACCTGGACTTTGAGTACAAGAATAAATGGACAGACGGACGGACGGACATCACTAAATCGACTCAAAAAGTGATTCTGAGTCGATCGGTATAATAAACGATGGGTCTATCTCGTTTCCTTTTCGGTGTTACAAACAAATGCACAAAGACATTATACCCTGTGGAGTAGGGTATAAAAAGTAGTGTGGGGACCACCTTAAGGGTTGAAGATAGAGGGTAGGTATATTCTAAGAAAATGAAATTAAAAGAGCAAATTTTATAAAAAAAATAGTTTTTGGATGGGAGTCATTTTAGGAGTGGTGAAAGGTGGTAGGTATGTTTGTGAAAAATGTTGCGGATGGAAAATTAATGGGAGTTGGCTTTGCATTTAACCCCTCTGGGGGCGAAACCAAGGCAGTTTAGGAGCTATTTGTATTTGTACTTTTTTATATTTTAATTAGCGGTTCTAGCGTATCGAAATATAGTACAATACACTGTGCGACAACCCAAAAACTCTGGGAAGTGATATTATTTTTCTTGTAAGTATTGTCGAGTAGAACAAGAAACTGTATTAGAAATTTGCCAGACACCCCCAAAATCTTGAGTTACGGATAAAAACCAGGGTTTCGACCTTTGTACACTTATATGCCTATATCTTAGTTGGTTATAAACAGATTATCACTTTCACATCGGATTGGAAAAGAAGACACCAGGAGTTTTCGACCAATATATAGCTGATTAAAGAAAACTTAATAAATTTGTGTGCTTTTTTCCAGCAAAAACATTATTTACAAAATTTTTAGTCATTTTTAAACTTTGACAATATGTTTGCACATTATTTTGTTTGGTAACCGTACCACATGTAATCTTATTTAAGTAACAAGTATGGAATAAAACGCCGCTTTGTTTTTTAACATCCGTCAATAATTGTCCGAGTTATTGAAGTTTTCGCTAAAACCAAATTATTGCAAAAATACAAGTTTTTGTCATTCCAGTTCAAATCTCTCATAATTTTACGAATTTGAGTCCGTTTTATTTATTTAAAACATAGATTCTTGTTCTACTCGACAATACCTACAATAAAAATAATATCACTTCCCAGAGTTTTTTACGTCATTCTTTTTTGTAGCACAGAGCTATTCCAATGTTCAATTTCAATTTGTTTTTATGAAAAATATACATTTTTATGAAATGTTTATGTTATGTTACATATCATTAATGCATTAATAAAAAATATAGTTTTATGCTTCATAAGCAATTAAAAAAACGTTTTTATAGGTTTAGAAGAAAATATTTTCCACAAAAATTGATAAATCGAATAATTTATATCGTTATCTTAATACTTTTTTCTATTTACAGGAATAATCGTCCCCGATCTTATTATAAGATGATAATGAATAAAATTAATGGGTAAGTGTAACTAAACTTGAATTTATATATATATATGTATGTATTTGTATTCATGAAAAACACATGTACTTACACAGTATTTTATTGCCTGGTGGTGCTGTATACTTCAATAAGAAGTATTGTGCCAAGAATATGACAAATGATTGCTACATCAGCTCCCAATACATCTTTGACATAGCCAAGGAGCTCAATCAAAAGGGGAAACACTTTCCGCTTTGGGGTACCTGTTTGGGATTTCAAATGATGCTAACACATTCCGCTAAACATGTTGAAGATGTGCGGCAGAATTGTAAGTTTGTGTCTGGTTCGATGCCTGTAAAATTCGAAGATGAAAAAGGTAAATGAAAATTTAAACATAGCTTAAAACTAATTATTGTAAAGAAGTCTTTATTAAAGTTCTAGAAAAATCCAAATTATTTGGCCAAATTGATAAAGAGCTGAAGGAGAAGATGTCCCAACAACCATTCGGTTATCACTTCCACAGATATTGTATAACGAAGGAGGACTTGCGTACGTTCAAAATCGATCAACAATGGCGCGTATTGGCTACCAATCAAGACGAAAACGGTTTGGAATTTATATCGATCGTAGAACACAGAGAGTAAGCACAGACAGAAACATGTCGATGTGAACAAGTAGGTTTCTGTAGTAAATTTATACCCTCCATAATCATAAGTGATCATTGAAGGTAAGGTCAGAATTCAAAAGAAAGGCGTATAAACACTTGTCATACTGAGATCAGCGAAGACGCCAGGGAAATAATTTTTCAAAAACAATATTTTTAAATCTTTTTGCTCTTAAGGGAAAGAGGAATAAAGCCATCAAAAAGCAAAAATAAATTAAAAAATCCATTACAATGATTTCCACAGGTCGTATATAAGAAGTACTTGCCAAAACAGCTCTTCCACTTGAATAAAATTCGTATATTTGTATTTAGTTTTGATGTATGCATAGATTTATAGTAGAATTTTATGACAAATATTTTTGATTTGAACTGGGATATTGTCCATTTTGCATCTATATCTATGTCAAGCCACCTGAGGAAACCTTTGACAGGGTGGAAATCATGATAGTGGTAGTAATAAATATCAACTTGCGATTTGTAAATAAATTTGCATTCTATTAAATATAGATGCAAAATGGTATTGAGCCAGGACAAATCAAATATTGATTACAGACCAAAAAATACAAACCAAAAAAAACTTAAACAAATGAGCGTTGGCACGGCAGAACTATTGTTGGGTATCTATACCTGCATAAACACATACTTACATATGCAACTTAATGAGATGCTTGTAAGATGGCATGTGTGCTTGTGCTTGCTACAAGTGAGTTGTGCTTCTCATTCGTTTGTGAGAATCATTTACTTAAAAGGATGTATATGACGTTGAAAAGTCGCTGCGAAGCCATCTGAGGAAAACTTGGACTGGGTGGAAATCATGATAGTGATAGTCTGCAGCCAAGTAATAAATATCACTATGTGATTTGTAAATAAATTTGCATTCTATTAAATATAGACGCAATATCCCAGTTCAAATCAAATATTGATTACAGACAAAAAAAAACGAAAAAAAACAACTAAAACAAATTTTTTTGTAGAACATTTTGAACCGTTAAACCGCTGTTTTAAGGTTGTTTCTTACCATTTTGCACAAAAGGGGCCAAATAGTCCCCTATATTGAGGAGCTATGGGGTTAAAATGATCCACAAAAATTTCCCCGTATTGTTTTAAGTAATATTGCTGAACACATTCTATACATAAAATGTTAGGGTACAAGGTTTCCTATAAGGATTCATCATAGGAATGTGCAAAGGGAGGAAATATTATCACGATACAAGTATATTCTTTTTTACCCCATCCATCATAATCCGATGTCAGAATCTTGTTATTTTCGAAAAAATTCATCCTTACACAGGTAATAAAGTAATATTTTTTTTCTGATCCTTGATCGAAGAAATCGAATTTTAGGAATTGTTGGATTTTTATTTGAGGTATGTCAAAAATACTTTTCAAAATTTACAAGATTATGAATTCTAAAAAATAGGAATCATGGGATGTTTGTCAAATGTTACAAGTGGTGGTCATATTTCCAAAAAAATCGTATTATGGGATATGGTGCTTTTTCTAAAAAATACCATTTTTGAGATTTATTTGCCCCGTTTTAGGAATTTTGAGATTTTTATGAGTTATCTCAAAAATATTTTTCAGAATATACAAAACTAACCGAGGCCGATTTTTTGTCATTGAAGTCATTGAGCTCAAGCATGATTCATGATTTTATGCGAGCTTTAATTTTCTGATATTAGAGTGGTACATTAGGGTAGTAGCAACTGAGATATGATGGGTAAGTACAAGAAGGGGGTGCTTGAGCTCAATGACTTCAAAGACAAAAAAATCGGTCTCGTCGAGACAAAAACATCGATGTATCACACTTTAAAATCCGTTTATAAATGCAGAAGTTATATAGAAAAATGTAAAAGCGCGACCCCTACGTTCGGCATAAAAAAATAAAAAAAAATTTTGAAACTACCTTTCAATAATACTTCATATTCGAAGGTGTACGGCGAACTTTTTTTTGAGGTACGCCCTAACGCCCACTCCGCCCATAAAAGGAAAATCCAAATTTCGGCATCAAATTCATCTTTCTCATGATCAGTAATATATACGTTCAAATTTCAGCCTTCTAGCTCAAAAAACATTATTGCCACGCCCACAAAACGAAAGTCTAAATTTCGGCATCATATTTATCATTCTAGTGGTCAGTAATATAAATATACCAATTTTCAGCATTCTAGCTCTCAAAAACACTTTTGCCACGCCCACAGCGCAAATTTTAAAAAATTCTAGCCTTCCAGTCCTGCATATATCTGTACTGAAAATTTCGACAACATCGGTTCAGCCGTTTACATGTGATTACGAAACAAACAGACAGACAGACTTACACTAAGGTTTTATCACTAATAATTAAAAACTAGTGAAAAGGCGTTAAGTTCGGCCGGGTCGAATCTTATATACCCTCCACCATGGAGTGTATTTTACAGTATTATCGGTAGATTAGAGGCTTTCACATATATACATAGAAGTGCACTACCATATTAGGAAAATTGTGATTCTTCATTATTATAATATAAATAGTCCTCTACTATATATAAATATTAGTCAAAAATCTTCAAAAATGTGCCCTAAATATTATTATGTAGAAACAATTTCCCTCAAGTCCGATTATCCCCAATTTCTTGATTCCAGCTACAGCCTTAATTCGAACCTCTTATTTTCCGCGTCTACGTAGACAGGTGAGTGCAAATACTGAATATCGTGATTCTAGCTACAACCGTTTGATTGTAGCCAAATTTAATTCCATTTAGATCCTAAAGCTACGAATATCGGAACATATCTTTATTATTCGCGTCACCGCCGTCAGAGAATTGTACACACCGAATTTCACTATTAGCAGCAGCCGTTTGGTTGGTACCGTTTATATCCCCATTCGCCCCATTTTCCACCTAAAAGTACAAATTTCGACAAAATCCTTTTCATTTCGCATCTTCAGAGTCAGGTGAATGGGTGTGCACATTATTTCATTATTATAGCTGCAGCCGTTTGCTTGGTAATATTTTTATCCCCATTCACCCCATTTTCCGACTAAAAGTACAAATGTCGCAAAAAAAAATACTCTTTACTTTGCATCTTTGAAGTCAGAGGAAAGTACACACCGAATTTATTGATTTCAACTTAAGCGGTTTGGTAGGTGCCATTTTTATCCCTTTTTTCAAATTGTATCCCTTGAAAGTACGAATTTTGAAAAATATCTTTATTTTACGTATCTACGCTACTAGAGGGATGTACATTCCAAATTTCATGTTTCTAGCTATTATTGTGTCATTGGTACCATTTTTATCCCTTTTTGTCCCATTTCACCCGCTAAATCTTTTTAGTACTTTTTGATGATTACACGATACTAGAGGAAGGTCAAAACAAATTTCAATTAAATATATAAGAATCGGAAATTTTCAAAATAATTCTTTAAATAGTCTAAATATTAGGGGTATTTTCAGTCCTTGTTAGGGAAAAAATTTTCCCTTTGGGCCGATTTCGCCCATTTTTAATCCCAACTGATCTGCAACCATAAGACACATTTACGGAAAATTTCAACCTCCTAGCTCATTTCGTTCGGACGCTATCGTGCTTTCAACAGACAGACAGACGGACAGACGTACATGGCTAAATCGTCTTAGAATTTTACCTGGATACAGAATATATATACTTTATGGGTCTCCATTTTTATGTTTTGGTAAATTTAATAATGTTAGGCGGTATATTTTCTAAAAAATATAATTTTTGGGTTTATTGGGATGATTTTTCCTCCTATAACTTTAGTGCATTGTGTTGGCGTAAGGAAGATAAGATAATGGGAGGTATAGTCCGTCATTTAAAAAAAAAATCCTGGGATTTATTTTCCATGTTGCAGGAATTTTGGAAGTTTCGTACGAGTTATCTCAAAAAATCTTTTCAGAATTTACACGATTTAAAATTGTTGAATGTTTGGCGAAACATTTTCTAAAAAATATAATATAATTTGTGGGATTATTCGAGATCTAATTTTGGGCACAACGGCAAATACTTGAAGGTATGGCAGTCACCTTTCAAAAAAAATCATGTTCCTGGGATTTATTTTCCCCGTTTTAAGAATTTTATGATTTCTTTATGAATTATCTCAAAAATGATTTTTAAAAGTTACACGAATTTAAATTCTTACTTTATACTGTTGTTGCATTTCAGATTCCCCTTCTATGGATCTCAATTCCATCCGGAGCGTGTCATATTTGAGTATTTCGGCCAGGAAGACCGATGCCATCACTGCATTAGCTGTTTTGAATTAACACAATATTTTGCCAAGTTCTTTGCTCAGCAATGCAGTTCGAATGGAAATCGTTTTCGTGATTATGACGAACAATCGAGGCATAGTGTCTATAACTTCCCCATAACCTATACAGCCCCCCATAAATTGCATTGGCAGCAGTGTTACCTATTCAAATCAGACGTGGACTATGCACAAGATGAGGGAGAACAAAATGTTGTCGCTGAATGATGGCCGCCGATCACACGAAAGTTCCTAACAGACAGAATAGAATCAAAGCACTCGATTGTGATAATATAATGTGCCACACACTCGTACCCATGCTGTGTTACTGTTGACTGTGAATTTGCTGTTCTTGTGTTTTTTTTTTTGTTTTGAATATTTTCATGGGTACGTTTGTTGAATGAGTATTATTTAAATATATGTTTTATTATTTACATTAATAAATGAATTGTTATCTCAATAAAAAGTTGGGGAAATTCTCAGTAATTTTCCTATAACTTCCCGAAATATTTAGTCGCACTTTCCTCTTTTCTTATTTATTCATGCATTCTTGGCAAATAAAAATAATAAATATGTTTGTATTTTTTCGTGTTCATATTTGTATACAAAGTACATTGTATAAATACACTAAATACTTGTAGCATTGTGCTTATGATGTCTACAATGGATGCTACATTCGTAGAGTGGTGTGTTGGGTATTGAATTGATTTTGCTTTGAAACTCTATGAAAAAAAATAATATCCGATATTTCAGTGTCTCACACAACAAATCACACTTTTTTTTTAAATTTTGGAACAAAATTAAATCAATTTAAGTCAATACAAAATTTACAGCAAATAATATTTTTGTTTTTCACTTCTGAAATTGAACTTAAATACTCCAAACAACGAAAATAGTTATATGGACAAATGAACTATAATTTCACAAATTTAATTTAAAGACTCTAAACAACGAAAATAGTTATATGGACAAATGAACTATAGTTTCTCAAAATGCGACAATCTTCACGCTTCAACATGTTATCAATATGAATATGACTCTTTAAATATTTTAGCCTTGTGGTGACCTTTTTATTAGGCTGACGAACATTCGAATTTTCTGAAAGCCATTTATCAACATTTTGATAATAAAAATCCTCCCGCCAAACACTACTCAAGTTCTACCCTGATGTAATATAGCGTGTTTAAGCATTTAGTATTGCAATAGCAATAACAATGGCACTTCATTTCAACCAACTTGTTGCCATTTCAGTATATTTCCTGGACTCATCCCTCGAAAGAAGTCTTACACTAAACGTACTACATTGTTTGGGTATATAAGGGATGCCCATCTCGATTGCAGGGACTTATCGAAATCCTGAATCCAAACTCACACAGTAGCTAAAAGAGACATCTCGGAGACATTTCGTAAATCATAATAAAATAAATAAATCTGTAAAAACTTTAAAAAACATGACGCGACTATACAGGTATAGCACATGAAAATCAGTCAAGGTTTTCAGAAGTTACAGGCGATTGAGTGAACACACCTTTCTGAAAAAATCTCATTATTTTTTCTCTGTTAAATTGGTCATAACTCGAGAAAAAAATTATTTACAATAAAAATGGGAGCCATTTATAAGGGCGCTACATTAAAAAGTGGGCACATATTCTTAGTATGAAATATGAATATAATATAATCTGCAAATTTTGAAAAACTTCCGATGTAAAACGTGGGTCCTAGAGAGGTAGTAATTCAAACGGGGACCACTTGTAATGGTAATAATAAAAATGGCGGCCATTTATAAGGGCGCTACATTAAGAAGTGGGCCCATATAAATCACTAGGTATTCTTTGTATGAGAGATGGTAATAATTCAAACGGGGCCCACTTGTAAGGGCGCTACATTACAAAGTGGGCCTTTATAGATCGCTTTCAAAGTAGGTAGGTATGATCTGCAAAATTTTATCAAGATCCAATGTAAGATGTGGGTTCTAGAACGATAATAGTGTAAACTGGGGGCCCATTTGTATGGGGGCTATACCAAAACATTGACCTATATAGCTGGCTTTCAAAATACGTGTTTCTAGTATAAATGTAACATTGTGTGGAAAATTTGATCAAGATACGATGTAAAATGAATTTTAGAGGACTAATATTGTAAATCGGGTGTACATTTGTATGGGGGCTATATCAAAACATATACCCATGTGGTCTACTTTCCCGTGAGATGTTTCTATTTCAAATATAACACGATCCTGAAAATTTGGTCATGATCCCATGTAAAATGTGTATTCTAGAGCAGTAATAGTGTAAATTATAGGAATATTTGTATGAAGGCTATATCTAAATCTCAACCGATTTTTTCCAAATTCAATGCCAATAGTCTTTGCCCAAAAAAATGACTCCTGTAGAGTGCGAACAAGTTAAGATGGACAGCAGACGGACGGACGGACAGACAGACATTCATTTAGCTGGTGATTCTAAGCCGATCCGTATACTTAAAGGTGGGTCTAGCTCAATTATTTCTTGGTGTTACAAACATTTGGCGCGAAACTAACTTATAATACCCTAGTCCAGGAAGTGGTGTAGGGTATAAATATCCCTTACAAATGTTTTGGTTTTACGTTATGAATCAATCAAGATAAATTTTTAGGTCTCGGACATACAATTTTTATTTTTTGATGATTTCGGGGACAGAATGAATGATATATTCATCAGGTACTTTGGTACATTTACTGCAACTTCGACGCAGAATGTGGTGTTTCATCATCCTAATGTATAATCCATAGTTAGAGAATTTAGTCGACTATCGGCGATATTTCTGCTCATTTTTTGGAAGTTAGGTATTTTAGGGGGTATTTAAATACCTCATTTAGTTAAATGACTGAAAACATGCGTTTTTCATTGATTTAAATCTAACTTAAAGACAAATTACCACCCAAAACTGGGCATTAGAATGAGTGTTCGTGCATAAACAAAGTTTCAAAACAATTGCAGCTACCGACGCACAGTGGTTCAGAATCAAAATCCATCGGCCAAAATTCAAAACTTTTTGCAATTTTAAGTTCTGTAAAAAATCAAAATTAGACAAGGACCCAATGATTATTTTGAGATATTAACATTAAAAAATCGAGAAATCGGATATATTTTAGAAATCGTCCCAAAGTTGACTACTTTTCGATTTTAAAGAAAATTAATTTTTTTTATGTTTTTAAACATATTTTTATTAGTATTTGTTCATAATGCGAAGAACAAATTTTAATTTTTTTTGGTATTAAAGATTTTCACGTTTTTCAGATTTTGAAAATTGAAAAAAAAAATTTCTTTTTTTTGACTTTGTCGAACTGTTTCTCACGCATTTTAAGAGATTTTGCACTCAGATCTTGTTTTTTTTTTCAAATATATGTTTGTGCCAAATATAGTTTTTTTGTAATAAATATTTTAAAAAATATGCTTTTTGAACAAATGTCTGAACAACTTTTTTCCTACAAAAGCCTTTAACGAAATATATACATATTTGGAAAGGTTGAAGGGTTCCCCGCTTTTGTAGGGTAACCTTTGCCTGCACGTTGCATCCTTGGAAGATAGGATACATTTAGTGCAAAAAGTCCGATTTTTTAGTTCCAAAACGCAATTTATTAATTTTCCTTAAATTAAATTTCCTTATATTAAATTTCCATTCAATTCTGAAAAGTAGGTACGCAGATAAAAAGGCGAGTAAATTTACTTCATCGTCATGCTAAATTTTATAACAATCGGATTTCATTTGCCGGAAATATGTTAATATCTCAAAATAATCCTTGGGTCCTTGTCTAATTTTGATTTTTCACAGAACTCCAAAATGTCTACTACACCATTTTCAAGTGTAATTCAGAAGACACCATTTGAAATTTAAAAAGTTCCATTTGAAATTAAAAAAATTTCAATTAAAATTCAAAAATTCCATTTGAAATTCAAAAAATGTCATTTGAAATTCAAAAATTATGTAAACAAAGTTATTTAAGAAAAATATACATTAGGTGGGGTTGGATTTATTTTTTCTGCAAATTTGGATATTCTGCAGTTTTGAAAACAGATTTATTAAAATGTTAAGCATCTAATAATTATTATGATGTGAAATGTCGGTAATTTCATATATAGTTTATAACCTTCAACAGCTCAGAGAGCATCTGCATATAATTTATAAGGACTTGGATTTTACTTAGGGTCGGATTATTTGTGTGGGAGGTCAAATCATAACTATTTTACAGATATAAAGTGATTGTAAAACCATTTCCAATATTAAATTGTTACTGATCAGTTTTATTTTAACCAAAGCTTATGCCAATTTGTGTGAGAGGTCTTGCAATATCGCTCATATTGCAGGTGTATATACCGTCTATAAAAACATTACCAAATATCAAATTTCAGAGTATTCCGATCGTCCGTATAGAAGTTATAAAATCTTTAATTTTAAATCAAAGTAATTATAGAAATTGTATCAAATATCAAAATATAACTGATTCCGATTATCCGCTTGGAAGACACATTTATGTGAAATGTACCAGAAGGGGCGTGTCAATGTCGCTTATCTACGAACGTAAACTAAGTTTCATGTACATAAGCCAGGCAGGTAGACAGAGGAACATGGCTCAAACAGCTTAGAAAGTTGTGAAATGGATTTGGTCCATACGTACTTAGGGTCTAAGTCACTCCTCACTCTTTCTGGTGAGGATATACAAATAAAAATATTACCCATTGAGAAATTTGTTTCGATTTTAGAATACACACCCAGAAATAGTGATGTTATAGAGATGAGTTTAAATTAAAAGATTCATAATTTTCTTTAATTAGTTTATTTAATAAACAGCAGAATATTAAAATTTACAGAAATAAATAAATGCTACCCAACCTAATGTATATTTTGCTTAAATAATTTTGTTTACCCTTTTTGAATTGCAAATGGAATAATTTTTGAATTACAAATGGAATAATTTTTGAATTTCAAATGAAAACTTTTGAATTTAAAATGGTGTCTTTTGAATTACTTATGAAGAGTGTTGAATTTCAAATGACGAGTTTTGAATTTCAAATGACGAGTATTGAATTACAAATGAAGAGTTTTGAATTTCAAATGATGTCTTTTGAATTTCAAATGATGTCTTCTGAATTTCAAATGATGTCTTTTGAATTACAAGTGACGACTTTTGAATTTCAAATGTTGTATTTTGAATTACAAATGACGAGTTTTTAATTTCAATTGACATTTTTTTGAATTTCAAATCGAATTTTTGAATTTGAAATTACATTTTTTGAATTTCAAATGGAATTTTTGAATTTCAATTGATGTTTTTTGAATTTCAAGTGATGTCTTTTGAATTACAGAACAAATGTTATTGAATTTTGGCCGATGGAGTTTGATTCTGAACCACTGTGCGACGTCAAAAACCCGAAAGTATACAGATTTGTTTTAGTTCGTGTCAATTTCCATGATACATACAATTTTCATTAGGGCTGTTTTTTCTTTTGATAACAAAAGCCTAAATAAAATGTTAAAATTTCACTAAAAATATATTTTTTAAATTGTCGCCAACAGCAATATCAATTTGTTTATAAAAAAATAATAATTTTATGTTAAAAATGTTGGACTTAGCTTGGATAATTATCCAGTGTAAATCAAATATATGGTTTTCGAGGCTAAGTCCAAAAAAGTCAACACAAAATATTTATTTGAAAATATGAAATTTGTTTGTTATACATATTAGGCTGGGTCGTGGCCCATAGAAATGGAAAAACAATTTCCAGTCACCCCACAAAAATAAATTTTGGATCGTTTAATGACAATTTGCAAAATATTTTATTCCTAGATCAACCCGTCTGTGAGCTAAACGCTCCTGAAAATACCCCTAAAAATAGTGTTTTCCCGTGTAATTTTTTATGCTGCTTTTTTTGTAATTTTTTTCTGAAATAATAGACCCTTGTAAATATAAATTTTGATTCTTGTCTTACACTAACTTATTGGTCCAATTATTGGTCCTTTATAGTAATCTTTTGTGTTTTTTTTTCACATTTTAGGCATCATTCGAAAGGTACTGATTTCTTCTATTTATTTTTCCCAAAATATTTACCAGAAATATGAGATTTTCGCTGTCACCTTGAAAAAACACAAAAAATCAATATAAACGTCCAACAATACGAGCAATGGGAATTCTAAGCCAAGAATAACAATTTTTATTTAAAGCGCTTCCAAGGGTCTATTAATTCAGAAAAAAATTTGGACAAAAATGCATCATAAAAAAACTACACGCAAAAATATGATTTTTCGAGGTGTTTTCAGGAGCGTTTAGCTCACTGATGTCTTGACCCAGTCACGCAGGGGAGTACGTACAAAGCCGGCTTCGCCGAGTAAATGTTTTCTATTTTGTTTTTCTATATTTTCTTCTCTTGGGTAAAACCTTTATACGTTGGTGGCCTTCGGTGGCCGGCTAAGCAAAGTTTCAGGTTGCATTTATGAAAAATCTCCAAATGCGTAATTTTTAATATTTGTATTTATGAAATATCAACCAATTTCATATTCGATTTTTTGATGATTTTTTCAAGTGACATGTGATTTTTTCAAATGACAAATATGAGATACTAGCAATACCCGCTGCTTCGCACGCCAGGTATTTGTTATTAGTTTTATCCGTCTCTGTTTTAGAATAGTATTTATTTGATTTTCTTTTCTAAAATAGTAAATTTGAAACATAGCACTCATATACAGTCAAAGGAATGTGCTTGTCGATGTGCACGAAGCTGAACTCCATTCGTATATATATATTTTTTTATCATTTTCTACCCAGTTTTTAACAAAAAATTACAACCGCAGAGCCTTTTATTCGAAAAAAAAAAATCCATTTTGATGGCGCTTCTACATGGTCAGAAGAGTTTACATACTAAATTTCATGATTCTAGCAGTAATCCTAAAACTGGTACCGTTTTTATCCCTTTTTGTTCCGCTCTCCCCTTAAAAGTACAAATTTCGAAAAATCAATTTATGTTGCAAGTCTTCGTTGTCAAAGGAATTTTAACACCAAATTTCACGACTATATATACTTTAGTTGGTACCATTTTTATCCCGCTCAGTTCTTATAGGTATAAATTTCGAAAGATCCAATTTTACTCCGCTTCTACATGAGCAGAACAACTTACATATCAAAATTCAAGATTCTAGCTGCAATACTTTAGTTGGTACCACTTGTATCCCTTTTTGTCCCGCTCAATTTCGAAAGATACAATCTTTCTGCGCTCCTACATGGGCAGAATAACTTACATACCAAATTTCACGACTATAGCTGCTATACTTTAGTTGGTACCATTTTTATCCCTTTTTGTCCCTCGCAACCCTTAAAAGTACAAATTTTGAAAAATCCAATTTTACTGCGCTTCTACATGGTCAGAAGAACTTACATATCAAATATCAAGATTCTAGCTGCAATACTTTAGTTGGTACCATTTGTATCCCTTTTTGTCCCGCGCAACCCTTAAAAGTACAAGATGCATTTTTATTACGCTTCTATGTGGTGAGAGGAATTTACATACCAATTTTCATGATTCTAGCTGCAATACTTTAGTTGGTACCATTTTTATCCTTTTTTTGTCCCGCTCACCCTTTATAAGTACAAAATTTCGAAAAATCAATTTATATTGCAAGTCTACGTGGTCAGAGGAATATAAATACAGATTTTCACGATTCTAGCTGCAGTTCTTAAATTGGTACCATTTTTATCCCTTTTTGTCTTTTTCCTCCCTTAAAAGTACAAATTTCGAAAAGCTCTTCTGCATGGTCAGTGTAAGGAACACACCGAATATCATGTTTCTAGCTACTGCCGTTTAGTCAGGACGAAGGTTCGATGTTTATCCCTTTTTACCCCCTAAAAGTACGAATTTCGTAAAACCCTTTCTTAGTCGACGTCTACGTCATATTTGGGAACTACCCTGAAAATTGCATGAGCCAGGCTTCAGCCGTTTGGTCTGGGGGCTGGTCAATGATAAGTCAGTCAGTAACGCAACTCTTTTATATATGGGCATTTCCATGATGTCGAACGTGACCGTCGTACACATTTAAAGTGACGAAAAAGTCAAAATATAACGGTTTTTTATTTTGACCATATGACCGATTTCGTCTACTTTCAATCCCAACCGATCTACAACCATAAGACACATTTAGGAAAAATTTGAACCTCCTAGCTCATTTCGTTCGGCCGCTATCGTGCTTTAAGGGTGTTTTTATTGGGGTATAGAACTTTAAGTTGGCATCACTTTTTTAACTGGCGGCCATTTTGTCAGCTGTCAAGTGATTAATATTTAGTTTGGTTTGCCATTTCATCATGAACAGGTTGACAAAAGAACAACGCTTGCAAATCGTGCAAATTTATTTCGAAAGTAATGGTTCAGTTCGCGAAGTGCACCGCAAGCTCCGTCCATTTTATGGTCGACATAATCGTCCATCTGAGCAATTAATTCGGTTAACCAAGATCGTGTGATTTGACACCATTGGATTATTTTCTTTGGGGATATGTGAAGTCGCTCGTCTACGCCAACAAACCAGAAACGTTAGGGGACTTGGAAGCCAACATTCGTGGCGTTATTGCCAACATACGGCCCCATATGCTCGAAAAAGTGGTTGCAAATTGGACCTGTAGAATTGGCTATATTCGAGCCAGCCGCGGCGGCCACATGCCCGAAATCATATTTAAACATTAATGGCATAAAATTATCCTTCCAATAAAGCCAAATTGATGGACATTAAAACGATTTTCTTGTGTTTTATTTCAATTCGAAAAACGCCCTATATGTCTATTTTTTACTGGGTCAGTTTTCATTCATGTCGCCCAATTAATTATTAGACAACATCCGGAGACTTCTAACAGCAGTACTTTTCCCCAGAATCCAGTTTCGCATCGTCATCCCTAATGTATGTGCTACATATTCGATTCGTGGAAGGATTCCGCATAAAATGCTATATCATTTTTTTTTTTTTTAATAACATTCTGTCTGACAAAGAGTCTGGCCTTCTGTATTAAGTTATCACCGGCACAAATGTGAATGGCAGGAATTTTCCATAACTTTTAACGATGATGCCGGTGATAAGGCGGCGTTTGGCTTAAATTTCGGTGGTAGCAGTGGTGTTTGTGGGCCATCGATACTGGTGTGTGTGTGTGTGTGTGTGTGTGTACTGAGAGCAAACACTCGGTAGTTTTCCTATGGCCAAGCATACTACATCAACAGATGGTTAATATATTTTGGGGGCGACTTTTCTTTCATTTCTTGTTCGGCTGGAAATCTGAAAATTTTCCAAGAATGCCAACGACTACGCAACAGCTTAACAGGATGAAAGTGGCACGGCTTAAGGCTGAAATGCTGTTGTCGACAGATGATAAATAACTGTTGATTAGAGATTAGAGTAAGTGTTCATAAATTGAAGACGATGATGCTTGTTGATGACGGCGATGTTCTTTATTTATTAGCAATTTCATGGATATTTCTTGTTGATCTATGGCCTGTGATGTCTGTCATGCCAGTGCCAAAAATATTACGTTGATTGCCGTTCTCGGCCTTTAGGTAGGTGTCCACAAGTAAATGACCAATTGTTCATATTCATTTGGGGAAAACGGAAATAATTGTTTAAAATAAAGAATTTCTGTCTGCTGCAGAAAGGTAGCTACGGAAATTGTTCTTGGTTGCGAATAGGAAATTTAAACAAACAATGATTGGATTGGAATTAACGACACGTGTTTTAGAGTAGGCGATCATCTGGGAGTAGGTGGTCATTTCAGTTTGGCAAACCTACGTAACGTCAGCAGAAATAGGTTCATACCACTGCGTTCTAGCATTGGGAAGGTTGAACTGAATACATATTAATGGTTGGAGGGAAAGGTTTTTCGTACACTCAAAGAAAAACTTTCCTTTAACTGTTGTATAGTGACGTTGCTGGGGGATAAAACGAGAGACTCATTAGCCAAGAATGAGAACAGGTTGGGCCATTTAAAATTTTAAATTTGAACTACCGTTTGACTTTGAAAGGTAGAGCAAAATTCATTTTTATTTTCAGGTTTATGTTTGCCATTTGCAAAATGGGACGCTAAACGCTCGAATAAAATTGGGAAAACTTACTCCCAAAGCAGTGAGTCTTTAACGCAAACTGTAAGAAATGTACGTGGAAAATTTTCGGGAAGAGATTGGTCTTCAGTTCAGTTTGTGAATTTGTGAAGCGAGTTCATGAAAATACTGTGACTGAGAATGTCGAATAACATCCATCAACATCAACTGTCATCGTTCTCAGGAACTGAACATTTCTCGCACTTCTTTGCGAAGAATTTTGCATCCACGGTATGAAGTCTTACAAAGTACAATTCGTCCAACAACTGAAGCCTCACGACCATCCGATGCGTTTCCCTTTCGTCCAATGGGCTGAAGCTTGTTTGGCAGGAGATGAATAATTTTACCGAAAAAATCGTGTTTTCAGGTGAAGCTCATTTTCATCTCGGTGGCTATGTCAATAAGCAAAATTGCCGCATATGGGGTTCAAAGAACCCCCCATGTGACTATTGGGAAGCTAAAGCATCCACAACGAGTCACTGTCTACTGTGGTTTTGGGCTGGTGGCATCATTGGGCCATTTTTCTTCGAAAATGAACAGGGAGCTGCCGTTAGCGTCAACGAAAACCGGTGCCATGCTCTACGAATTTTTGTTTCCAAAAATTCAAAAGAATGATATGGACGATATTTGGCTTCAACAAGACGTGGCCACAAGTCACACAGCGAACGCAACCATCGATATTTTACGCATGGTTTTGAAAATCGAATAACACTGACAGTCGATATTACACTTAAACCAAATGATAAGTGAAATAGAGTTAGTTGGCGTTTTTAGTTTTTCATTTTCTCATCCTGTTGCCCCTTAAAAGGACTACAAATTTCCAAATTATAAAATTTTTCAAAAATTATTTTTAATACTTATTCGCACCCTATGCCAAATCTTCTATTTGTATTAGTTTAGTATTAACAACCATTTAAAATATTGTCTCTTAAAAAGCAAGATATGAATAAACTAGAAAAACTAAGGGGTGAACTTGAAATAGATGTTAATGCTGAACTAATACAGATAGAAGCATGCTATTTGAAGTGTTTTTAACAGATATTCTCCTCTTTAATTTGACACTAATACTGTTATCATAGGGTGCGTACAAGTATATAAAATAATTTTTTGAAAAATTATATCCTTTGGAACTTTGTAGTCCTGTGAAGAGTCAACATGCTAAGGAAATTAAAGTAAGTCCATTTTGCCTATAGTTTCATACGTATATCCGGTTCAAGTGTAACGACTTTTTTTAAATTGTCATAGGTAGAGAGATCAAACCCGAGACCGAAAACCGGGTTTTTCATCTGAGACCGACCGTCGGGTTTTGTAAAATCACAGTTTTTTAAAAACCGGGAAGCCCGGCTTTTTACGTCGGTCTCAACCGGTTTTTCATATTGCAAAAAAAATTACGAACACAGCAATACTGTGAGTCTAAAATGACGATGTTCGTCCTAGATTTCACATGCATTTTTTATGGGCAGAAGAAAAATCGACGCCGTTGACCATTTGCCGCAGCGGATGTCGATCAGCCATACATATGAAAATATATGTGATTATTTTTAGAGGTGTTTTCAGAAGCGTTTAGCTCACAGACGGTTTGACCCAAGGACGAAATATTTTGCAGATCATCATTAAATAAACCAGTGACGGCAGCAATTTTTTTGCGATCCAGCTGTATACGTATATTACTCGTCCTCGTAGGTAATATGAGATTGATGAACTTTGCTAATATAAGAGAAAAGTGAAAAGACCTTGTATTTCAAAGAGTCCAAAAATACTCATAATCCTTGAATTTAATGTCAAACTTATGATTTATTTTCTTATTTATACATATATTAGATTATTTTATTCTTTACAAGATATCAGAATCGCAGAATGGGGTAATTGGTACAAAAATATTAGCTTAGCTTTAAAAACGATTTCCTATTTCAGCAAGACAAAATTTTTAGTTTTTACGGTGTTCACACCTGCTCTAAACTGATATTTTGGGAATAATGATAGGTTAAATAGGTTATTAAAAAATCGTCAAAATAATTGTTGGCAATGAACCAAAATGATCTTAATTCTGGCTGGAATGTTTGGACTCATTTTCGAAAATTTATGCATCAGAATTGTTCTATCCCCAAGAATAATGAATAACTTCCCCATTTTTTACTGTTGCAAGAAAAACCCGGTCCGACCGGTTTTTTATAAAAAGAAAACCGGGCACCCGGATATTTTGATGTCACGGTTTTCGAAAAACCCGACACTACAGAAAAGCCGGATTTTTGATCACTAGTCATACGGTGTAATCAGCCGAAAATTCCATATCAATTGGTCGCCTTGGAGCTGTGATTTTAGCCCTTTGGATTGTTTTCTGTGGGAAGCCATTAAGGATAAATGTTACGCAAACCAGCCAGAGACAATTGAAACGTTGTAACATGAAATCGAAGTTGCCATTGAAGATATTCGAGTCGGAACAATCGAAAATGTACTGAAAAATTGGATTGATCGGATGAGGTACTACAGAGCCAGTCGTGGTAGTCAAAATAAGACGTTTTGAAGGGAACAGAATAGAGATCCTATAATTCTGAAAGAATATGTTGAGTAGACCTTTTTTGCAGAATAGACTTATATTCCAGCTGGTCTGAGTTTCTTTTTACAGTGGATCAAAGTTTTAATTTTTTTGGTGGAAGGGAGAACTATACTAAGTGCAAAAAGTGTTGTATGTTAATCTCTGAGAGAATTCTTATTGTCAGAACTATATTGTGGAATTTTTGTGGAAGATCTTAACCCTCTAGCTCTTCTCTTTACGGGTCAATTTACCCCTTTTTCGAGAAAGTCAAAAAAAGTCCATTCAAAAAAGACATTTAAGGATTAAAAATTTCTACTAAAACATTTGCCGGAAAATTTCAATGGGGGTCACAAGAGACACCGAAGTTGTAAATAATGTTCTTCCCGCATAAATAGCAAAATTATGCGCATGCTTATATAACAACACTACAAGGGTTAAAATTAGGTCCATGTTTTTTTTGGAAGATCGATTTTTCGACAAAAAATGTGGCTATTTCGGTAGAGCAAGATAAACAAAAAAAGCAAATTGGATATTTTTGCAAAATTTTCATTTTCGCGGGAGATATGGCTGGAAATTGTTGTTTTGTAATTTTCTCGCGATCTATCCAACGGATCCGGCTGATTTTTTCAAGTGTATTCAGAACCAATGTCGCTTGTAACATAAAAGTAGTCAGTCGCGAAAAAACTGCAATTGTAGCAAAAATCCACAAATCACAATTAATCTTGGTTTCTGAAACAATTCTGTCACAAATATTTCCTACTTAGTCAGCAATCATATGCCAAAAAATATTTTAGCTTTCTCTATATGATAAAAAGTTACGCTGGATTTCTAAATGCATTTTTCACAATTTTTGATTTTACAGCTAACATTTATCCTATTTCACTCTTATTTTAGCCGTGTTTAAAAGTTTTCTAGATTTAGGGTATATCCTGTTATCATATTCCATCACATAGCCATTTATAAAATTTTGCTTCTAAATTCAGACCAAACAAGTAAAAACGGCGTTAAGTTCGGCCGGGCTGAACTTTATATACTCTCCACCATGGATTGCATTTCACAGAAGTTGTCAATTTTCGTAGAAGTAAAGTGATATTACAGGAAAATATAATTTTTTTAATATAGCCCCACCAAAACAAATACAAATATTAAAAAATAATTTTATAAATACATATAATATTTTTATTGTTTCAAACCACGCGTATAAGTTAAGGCTACCAATACGTTTGCATATCGAAATAATACTTCAAGTCAATTCAAAGAATGAATATTCTTATATTTATATTTTCAAAAAAATTAAATACCATAAATATGGTAGTTAGTGGGTGCTACAAATGGTTGTATTTCCATTCTATTTTAATTCCAAAAGTACAAATTTTGAAAATCCATTATTTCACGTACATAGTGCAAAATAACCTAACTTCATGATTCAACCAAATTTTGCCGCAAAAGTAAAAAGTACGAATTTTGAAAATGTTTTTATTTTGCGTGTCTATGCAGTCAGAGGAATGTATACACTGAATTCCACGATTCTAGCTGTGGCCATTTGGTTGGTACCATTTTTATCCCCTTTTTCCTATTTTACTCCCTTAAGAGTGTGACTTTCTAAAATCTCTTTATTTTACGTGTCTCCGCAATTAGGGGATGTATTCATCATTCTAGCTGTAGTTGTTTAGTTGGTACTATTTTTATCCCTCTGTAACCATTGTATCCCTTGAAAGAACGAATTTGGAAAAAACCTTTTATTTTTCCATTTTAACCCCAAAAAAGTACGAATTTCGAAAAATCCTTTAATTTTACATGTCTACGCAATCAGAGGAATGCATACAACGAATTTCATTATTCTAAGTGCAGCCGTGTGGTTGGTACCATTTTTATCCCTCTATTCCCATTTTACCCCTTAAAAGTACGAAATTGGAAAAAGTACTTTTATATTATGTATCTACTCAATTTTCGTGTTTCTAGCTGTTGCCGTTTAATATGTACCATTTTTATCCCTTTTTGTCCCATTTCATCCCCTACGAATAAAAATTACTTTATGGTGCACATTTGGAAAAAATATGCTTAAATACTCTAAAATATTAGGGGTTATTATGGGTATTTTTAGCCATGTCAGGGAAAATTTTTTTCCTTTGGGACGATTTTGCCCAGTTTCAATCCCAATCGATCTACGACGTCTTTGGACGTCCTAGCTCCTTTCGTTTAGATGCTAGGGTGCTTTCCATAGACGGACAGACGGACATGGCTAGATCGTCTTTATAGGGTCTCAGGTCGGTATTTCAAGGTGTTACAAACGGAATGACAAAGTTAGTATACCCCCATCCTGGACGTGGAGGGTATAAAACTGAAAACTTTGACCCACTGTAAAAAGAAACTCAGACGAGCTGGACTATAAGTTATTCCGAAAAAATTATAACCTTAACATGTCCTTTCAGAATTATATTATATGAATTATATGGTCGCTACGCTGTTCCAAAAATGCTGTTGGACAGTGTTATTAACTGACAAAGTTCAACTATTCCAATAAAATCAGGAATTTGAAAAAAATTTTAAAATTTTAAATGGCCCACCCTGTAGAATAACACAAACTTAATAATAATACTTTGGTTGGTACAATTTTTATTCCGCTTCCACCTTAAAAGGTCTAATTTCGACAGACTCCATTATATAACATATTTACGTAGTCAGAGTAATGAAAACACCCAACATCACGACTTAATACTTTGGTTAATAGCATGTCTAACCCTTTTTGTCCAACTCCTGGATTAAAATTCGAAATTTCGAAAAATCCGTCCATACATGATATTCGACGTGGAGAGAAAGGAATGAAAATACTGAATTTCACGATTCTAGCTGCAATACTTAGGATGGTGCCATTTGCTATCCCTTTCTGTCCAGTTTCTTCTTTAACTCTGCTGGTGGCGTATTAGAATTATTTTCAAAGGGTTTTAGAAAGGAGGTCTGACATAATTTCGATTTCAAATTCCATGGTTACCTTTCCAAACTAATATGTTGGGATTTTCCAAACTAAAAAATATTCACTACAATATAATAATATAAAAAGCTTCGGTTTTGAGATGTCTTGTGCCTGTTAAATGTAAACGAACAGAAAATCATCTCATATGTTTCCTTTTAGCTTCCTCTTTAAAAACACATAAATCATCATTCACTCCAGACCCCCCAAAAAATATTAACTGTAACCAATAACCATAAAAGTACATAAATGTTTATGTTAAAAGTTTTATACTTGGCCGAGTCCATAAACGATGAAGATTCTAAAGGACATTCATGACATTGCAAACCAAACTACAAAGAGTTGAAGTTATTTGAGGAATTCTAATACTATCCTCCAATCCTTTTCTTACCTCAAAGGATACCACGGAGGGATAAGGACACTTTTGTAATTTCCGTATATGTTACAAAAGGGAAAAAAGGTTCCTTGCCACATGCTCCAAATGTAAACCAAATGAGCAATGGCCATGAATATATTGATGAGCCGCCGAACGGAGTATCTTAAAGAAGCATGAGAAATCATGAGGATAAAATAGAGTATCCCAAAAACAGAAAAAGAAAGGATGGTTTTTAGCATACGTGGCTTATATTCATTTTTCCTTGTCATTCGGGGTGGATTGTGTAGATATGCAGGTACGAGTGTGTATACATTAGGGTGAGTTTTTCAAAATTTACAATAAGATAAAATATCAATCAAAAAGTGAGCAATATAGAATCGTGAAATCTCTTTGACTACCACAGCAAAAGTAATAGAAAACATATCCTAAATCCTAATATGTATCCCTTTTGAGGTGGATCTTTTAAAAAATTTCTTCATATTATGAATTAATGTCCTGATACATTTTACGAATAATAATTGCACAAGTGAATAATAATTAAATATTAATAAATTCAATGCATGTTAACAGTTTGGTTTAGTTACTCACCACACACAATGACGAATAGCTGAAATGGATGAAGAGTGCTGTAGTGGCAAGGTCTTGTATAGAAACTGGTGGAAATGTTCCTCCTGCGAGATTGTAGTAGTATACTATTAGTAGTATACACGAAATAATTGATGATGATGACCACTGAGTCAAATTTAGATTTTTTTAAATTTAAATTTGCGTGAAGCCTTCTGTGAGTTAAAGGGTCCTGAAAATACCCATAACAATTATTGTTTTGGTTCCACTTTTACCAATTTTTCTGAATTAATAGACCTTTGAAATCACTTTAAATATTTTTTATTCGTGTCTAAGTGGTGGAATTGTTGGACGTTAATAGAAAATTTTAGCGAGAAGCATTTTGTAAAGTAATGTACTGACGTGCCCGTTAACGGGATTTTGTGTTTATTAATACATATCTGATGCACAGTGGTTTCAATGACCAAATGCCTAGCAAAAAATTATTTTTTATTATTTTTATACCCTCCACCTCCAGGATGGGGGTATACTAACTTTGCGATTCCGTTTGTAACACCTTGAAATATCGACCTGAGACCCTATAAGGTATATATATTCTTGATCGTCATAAAATTCTAAGACGATCTAGCCATGTCCGTTCGTCTGTCCGTCTGTTGAAAGCATCCTAGCATCTAAACGAAAGGAGCTACGACGTCCAAATTTTACATCAATGCGTCTTATAGTCGTAGATCGGTTAGGATTGAAATTGGACGAAATCGGTCCAAAGGGAAAAAATTTTTCCCTCACAAGGACTAAAAATACCCATAATAATGTGTGCAACACAAAAACCTGCACAATAAAGTGATTTTTTTATATAATGGGGCAAAAAGGGATAAAAATGGCACCTTTCAAACGACATCAGCTAGAAACACGAAATTCGATGTGTACATTCCTCTAATTGAGTAGATACATAATATAAAAGTATATTTTCCAAATTCGTACTTTTAAGGGATAAAATGGGAGGGATAAAAATGGTGCAAATCAAACGGTTGCACCTAGAATAATGAAATTCGGTGTATACGCTACTCTGATTGCGTAGACACATAAAATAAACGGATTTTTCGAAATTCGTACTTTTTGAGGTTGAACTGGAAAAAGGGGATAAAAATAGTACCAACCAAATAATCGCAGCTAGAGTCATGAAAATCGGAATATACATTCCTCTGACTGCGTAGACACGAAAAATAATAGGTTTTTTTTTTCCAAATTCGTACTTTCAAGGGATACAATGGGTACAGAGGGATAAAAATAGTACCCGCTAAACGACTTACTAGAATGATGAAATTGGGTGTGTACATCCCTCTTTTTGCATAGACACGTAAAATAAAGGGATTTTAGAAAGTCGTACTCTTAAGGGGGTAAAATAGGAAAAAGCGGATAAAATGGTACCAACCAAATGGCCGCAGCTAGAATCATGGAATTAGGTGTATACATTCCTCTGACTGCATAGACACACAAAATTCGTACTTTTTACTTTTACGGCAAAAATTGCTTGAATCATGATGTTAGATTATTTTGCACTATGTATGTGAGATAATGGATTTTCATAATTTTTACTTTTGGAATTAAAATAGAATGAACAGACACCCAACTGGACCAAAATTTATGGTAATTGAGGTTTTTTGAAAATAGGAATATTTATTTGTTGCATTGACTTGAAGAATTATAGTGTAAACGTATTGGTAGCCTTGCCTTTAAGCGTTGTTTGAAATAATAAAAATATTATATTTATTTATAAAATTATTTTTTCAACATTTGTATTTGTTTTGGTTTGGCTATATTAAAAATATATTTTACAGTAATATTACAGCGCTTCTACAAAAATTGACAGCCGCTGTGGAATGCAATCCATGGTGGAGGGTAAATAAATTTCGGCCCGGCCGAACTTAACGCCGTTTTTACTTGTCTGTTTTCCAATTGTTGTTGATAATAAATTCTATTTTTTAAATCGTTAGATACCTTAAGTCAGCCATGTGACAAACTTAGGCGTTTTTAGTTGAACATTCAATTAGTTGAGCGTTTTAGTTAGCATTCAATTAGTGCGATAGACAATTTCGTTGATGGTAAGTATTTAAATAATAATGAAGAGAAAATTTAAAAAAATAGAAATCAATCATTGTACTCGTCAAAACTACGAACGAAACTTGATTTGCGTTTCCGTATATCAAATGCCAATTTTTGAATAAAACACAAAAGCTTTCGTTTGCTTTTCTGTATTTTTGGGTTGTCAATTCTGTACGATTAGAAAAATCCATTCGTGTACGTTCAGAAATGAAACAAATGGTTGAAACGTATGTTTTTAAAATGCAAAATACATTTTCTTTTTGAAATAAACAGTTAACAGTCGTTAATTAACACGTTAATTCCGATCGAAATAAAGAAAATAAAATATTCAATATATCGATCATTCCATGTCAAACCGAACACCTTTTTTACATCACCATTTCCGATTTCGTTGAAACTTTGTACGATAACTAAACTTTATAAAATATTTGATTCGTAGAAGACAAAAAAACCGAATTTTTTTTTCAAAATGTATGACCAATTGAAAATTGCGAAAATCAAGAAAAAGTGTCGAGGTATGAACATTGAAAATGGCGTAGTGAGAAAACGCGTGGGCACAATTCAAAGAATGATAGCTTATTTTAAAGGTAATTACAAGTACTTTTCGCCGGTGTACTTGGCTACTGACTGCTACTGGCAACAATTTTGTGTATTTCTGATTTTTCTTCTTCTTTTGTACTTTTCACTATGAAAACACCAACCTACAAATTCAGGAAAAATATAGGCATATTGTCACAGAAAATAATGTTTTTTCTATGAATGAAATTAACAAAAATAGACCAAAAATCTTGATGGAAATATTGTTGACTGACAAATGAACGAAAGCTTTTATAATTTCGAATCATAACACGAAAATTTTTGTTTGTGTTATAAAAACCCAATTTTGGAGTCGTTCGTCAGGGTATCATTCGTTCGTGTAGAATTTCAATCGTCTACCGGAAACACCCTTTTACTTGCGCAAACTGACATTTTTTAAATTTTTATACCCTTCACCTAAGGGGTATATTCACTTTGTCATTCCGTTTGTAACACCTTGAAATAATCATCGGAGACCCCATAAAGTATATATATTCTGGGTCGTCGTCAAATTTTAAAATTTTTAATCTAGCCATGTCCGTCTGTCTGTTGAAAGCACGATAGCGGCCGAACGAAATGAGCTAGGAGGTGCAAATTTCCCCTAAATGTGTCTTATGGTTGTGTGGATCGGTTGCGATTAAAAGTGGGCAAAATCGGCCCAGAGGGAAAAAATTTTCCCTAACAAGGACTGAAACTACTCCCTAAAATTAATTAAAATTAGAATATTTAAGCATTTTTTTTAATTTCTGCTTTATATGCACTTCCAATTTGTTTTGTACATTCCTCTTGAAGCATAAAAGCACAAAAAAGTAAATACACGTTTTAGCGGGCGAAATGGTACCAATGATACGATAACAGCTAGAAACATGAAATTTGTAATGTACATCCCTCTAATTGCGTAGATGCGTAAAATAGAGGTATTTTTCATACTTTTTTTTCGTACTTTTAAGGGATAAAATTTGAAAAGAGGGATAAAAATGGTACCAACCAAACCGTTGAAGTTGAAATCATGAAATTCGGTGTGTACTTTTATCTGACTGTGAAAATGTGAAATAAAAAGGAATTTGTCGAAATTTTGACTTTTAGGCGGAAAATGGAGTGAATGAATGGGGCGAATGGGGATAAAAATGGTACCAACCAAATGGCTGCAGCTAAAATAATGGCATTTGGTGTGTAACTTCTCTGACTGCAGTGACGCGAAATATAAAGAGGGTCATTTTCGTGAAAATCTTAACCCTCTAGCTCTTCTCTTTATAGATCATTTTGACACTTTTTTGAGAAAATCAAAAAAAATAATTCTTTCAAAAAGGACATTAAACGATTAAAATGTTCTACGAACAAAATTTTCGGTAAATTACACGGCACGGTGAACAAAATACAAATACAAATTGGATATTTTTGCAAAATTTGCATTTTCGCGGTTTTCGAGATATGGTTAAAATGACTTTTATTCGTGATTCTCGTGATCTATCCAACGGATACTGCTGATTTGTTGCTTGTATATTAAGAAACAATGTCGCATCTAATATATGTAGTCAGTAGCGAAAAAGCTGCAATTGTAGCAAAAATCCATTCGCGCTTGCGATTAGAATCAGGTTTTTCGAGTTATGTCACTCTTGTAAAAAATGAGAATAATGAATATATATTTATTATATACATTTATATTTATTATACATATATCTATTACACCTAGAAAAAACTCATTGGCGCCTGTAGGCGATTTTATTTTATTTTCTTTTCTGGAACGGAACAGATGTTAAAGAATTGTTTGAAAAAGAACTGGATTTCCATTAATTTTTCAATAGTGACAATCATGTTATAGTTGACTCTAAAACATTCCCACCAGATAACACTCACCCTAGTGTACACGTGTGAGTGCTTCTGCTAAGGGACTTAAAATTGATATGGGTCAACATTTCCAACCATGTACAGGTTAAATTAAAAGGGATTGCTCTAATATAACATTGATGGTCGAAATTTATCACAAAGAAACATTTATGGGAAACTCATTGGTTAGGAATTGATAAATAAGGGGGATTGGAGTTTTGCAATGTAAAAGTAGAGATTGTTTTCGACCTGGGGGATAATGTTAACGAGTTGTTTCCTTTTCTTCTCAATTTGAAATGTACACCCGGTCGTATGATTGCTGACAAGCCACCCTAAAATATTGATCATATGTTATGGTGGTCTTAGTACGTTGCACAGTGGGGGTTTTAATAAGTCATTTTTTCGACACATAAAATTTAAAAATGTAATGATGCAGTTTTGTAGAAAATTGAATCAGAATGAAGAATCCATAAATTGTATCCTAAAAAAAACGTTTATTTGTCTTTGAAATAATGAAGTAAAGTCACATGTAGATGTTTGTTCAAAATATTGAAAACTGTTTACGCACTACTATAGTGGTTGTACGTAAGATAATTTTGCTTTGATTTAAGTAGTGATTTTTTTTTTTTAAATATTGCATTTTCTGTGTATTTAAAAAATGTATATAAAGTTCGCTCATATGGTTTAAAAGATATGATAGAATAAAATTTGTTCTATAATGTGCCGTGATTGAAAACTTCCTTGGAAGAAACAAATGTTGCTCGGTCGTGCTATGTGCTCCCGTTATCATAAAATGACAGGTAAGACAATCTTTTATCTTTATACTATCAATTAAAAAAAAAGTTTAAATAATTAATAATCTTTTGTAAAATCATAAAATTTGTCTCCAAATTCATGAAATTTTAAAAAATTACAAAAATATATAGAAAAAGAAAAAAGATTATAGAAATTATAGATAAAAGTTCTCCAGAAACTGTGATCGAGTTGCAACAAATACAGATGTTTTTCATCGACTTCTAGTATCGTCAGATCCTTTTATAAGTAGCATTAGATGTCAACCCCGTAAACAGGTTCTGGAACTTGATGATTTAGTTACAGAAATGATAGATGATGAATAAAAGTAAAATATTTAAATGCATGTACTGAAATTTATTTATAAACTAATTCGTTTTGCTAAAGAAACAAAAAGTTTTAGGAAAAAATATAATATGGGTTATGCGTTAATTGAGGTAATAAGAGGTTCTTTACCAAATTTCAAAAAGTTTGAGCCAAAAATAAATTTGGGCTCTATGGGCGTTGGGTGGTGGGCGTGTCCAATTTTGATGAAACTTTATTTTATTCTTAATTGAGGTAATAAAAGGCTCTGTGCCAAATTTCAAAAAGTTTGGGCCAAAAGTAAATTTTGGGTTCTATGGGCGGTGGGTACTGGGCGTGCCCAATTTCGATGAATCTTTATATTTTTCTTAATTGAGCTAACCCAATGCTCAGAACAAAATTTCAACATTCTACGAGCACTCCTTATATTTTTTGGCAAACTTTGTATGAACAAATCCCTCTGTGCTTTGCCGTCTTCGTTCGAAGTTACAAAAGTTGAAACAATACCACGAAATAAAAGACGATATACTCGTGAAACTAGAGCCCAACTATGGTAAAACGTGATATTTTTCCTCTTCCAAAGGATTTTAAATTTTCCAATAATATGCAAGTTCAAAAATTTTTGGAAATTCTTTACAAAATAGATAATATATTTACACATATATGTGTGAATAAAGAAAGCCTTGTCATAACGGAGGGTGAGTGTGTGTGGTTTAAAAGGTTCATTGCCTTGCCTCTGTGTTTCGAGTTTTCCTGTTTTGCTGCTAAGCCAAAGTAAAGAGGAAAACTTCATGCGACTACATCAACTACATCGTCATCATCATGGTGCAGAGCATGAAGGTGATAAAACTAAAGTTCATCTGCATCTGGTTGCAGTCATGACGACAACAAGACACATGCTAGATAGCTGCATAAAAGCACAGCAACAAATTCCCATAACACTTGAACACTCAGGTTGCCGTTAAAGAAAAGCGTATGGAAAATTTTCATTCCAGTTTCCTCCTCGAGAGCAGAGGAAAAGGGTGTGAATTTATCCTTCTCCTCCCGCCAAGCTATAATTCCTCGACAATTTGGCAATGATAAAATTATACACAACAATAGCAACAATCACAAGTGGATACATGCACATGTATGTGTGAAGAGCACTTGCTGAACTGATCTGTCCAGGTAGAAACTCGTTTAGTTTTTTCGGAAAATAATTGAGATTGAATTTTTTTCAGTCAATGATTCAAAAAATTAAATCAGTCAATAATGCACAAATAATGGCGGCTATTTTAAATCCGCCTTTTTTAATGGGTTATTAGAAATTTCCGACCCAGAATGACGAAATTTATCGAATGATGGAGCTTCATATGAAAAACTAGCATGTACCCGGTACTTCGAATGCGGAATTAAGAAAATACAAGAGAGCTGGTCGAGTTTTAAGGCGAATGAGGTGATGTCAAAGTTTAGTCCTGAATGAATTGCAGTAATAACTGTGTTCAGTACTAACTGTGTGCATTATTAGGGATTTTGGGCAAAGTACAGGCAAAAGAACTTCGATTGGTATTTAGGTTGAGTATAAACTCTTTTTAGTTGCGTATTTACTTTTCAAAATATAACATTTTTAATAAGAAAACAAGTAAAAACGGATTGCATTCCACAGAGGTTGTCGGTTTTCGTAGAAGTGCAGTAATATTACAGGAAAATATAATTTTTTTAATATAGCCAAACCAAAACAAATATTGAAAAAATAATTTTATAAATAAATACACTGTGCAACATTTTTGAAGTCATTTCAAAATAACCATATACGGACACCGCTACATGATAAAAGACCAAAAAAAAGACCCGTGTTTTTTTTCCCCCAAAGTCATGCACTTTTTTTTTATGGGCCCCCAGAGATTTGAGGCCTCGGTGTAATTTTTGGAAAAAAGTGATCATATTCTCAAACTCATATCTTGCAAACCGTTCGGAATTTTGATTTACTCTCTGAGGCAAAGTTCTAGCTCTTGTCATAAAGAACAAAAATTGTGAACATATAAAATCAATCAAATTGGGAAATTTTTCAATTTTGCGGCTACCTAAGCGCTACCTAAACGGTGTTAAGAATAATTCCTAGGAAGTTCATATGTTCTAGAAAGTTGTTTATTGAGATCTTAGGTACATTTTTGTAGTTGATTGTTTCCCTGAATTTTCAGCGGTATGGACCTGAACAGGGGAAAAAAGGTTAAAAAAAATCGAATTTTTTTAAGTTTTTTGCGATTTTGACCTTGAAGATGAGAGTAAATCAAAATTCCGAACGGTTTGCAAGATATGAGCCTGAGAATATGATCACTTTTTTCCAAAAATTACACCGAGGCCACAAATCTCTGGGGGCCCATAAAAAAAAAGTGCATGACTTTGGGGGAAAAAAAACACGGGTCTTTTTTTTTTTGGTCTTTTGCACTGTGATATAATACCTTAATTATTTCAAACCACGGTTATATGGCAAGGCTACCAATTCAAAAAATAAATATTCTTCTATTTATATTTTCAAAAACCTTAAATACCATAAATATTGGTAGATAGTGGGTGCTACAGTTGGTTGTATTTCCATTCTATTTTAATTCCAAAAGTACAAATTTTGAAAATCCATTATTAGACGTACATAGTGCAATCAATATAACCTAACTTCATGATTCAACCAATTTTTGGAAAAAAAACTTTTTATTTTGCGTGTCTATGCAGTCAGAGGAATGTATACACCGAATTCCACGATTCCAGCAGCGGTCATTTGTTTGGTACTATTTTTATCCCTTTTTTCATTTTAACCCCAAAAAGTACGAATTTCGAAAAATCTGTTTATTTTAAGTATTACGCAATCAGAGGAATGTATACACCGAATTTCATTATTGTAGGTGTAGCCGCTTGGTTGGTGCCATTTTTAACCCTCCGTACTCATTATATCCCTTGAAAGTACGAATTTGGAAAAAGCCTTTTATTTTTCATGTCATCGTAGTCAAAGGAATGTATACTCCGAATTTCATGACTCTAGCTGCGGTCATTTGGTTGGTACTGTTTTTATCCCCTTTTTCCATTTTGATCCCAAAAAGTACGAATTTCGAAAAATCTGTTTATTTTCCGTGTCTACACAGTCAGAGGAATGTATACTCCTAATTTCATGACTCTAGCTGCGGTCATTTGATTGGTACTATTTTTATCCCCTTTTTTCATTTTAACCCCTAAAAGTACGAATTGTGAAAAATCCGTGTATTTTACTTGTCTATGCAATCTGAGGAATGTATACACCGAATTTCATTATTCTAGTTACAGCCGTTGGGTTGGTACCATTTTTATCCCTCTATTCCCAGTTTACCCCTTAAAAGTACGAATTTGGAAAAAATACTTTATTATTATGTATCTACTCAATTAGAGTGTACATTACACACCGAATTTCGTGTTTCTAGCTGTTGTCGTTTAATAAGTACCATTTTTATCCCTTTTTTGCCCCATTTCACCCCCTACAAATAAGAATCACTTTATGGTGCACGTTTTTGCTATAAGGTGAATGCGCATACCAAATATCAAGCAAAATATAAACCGACATATTCAAAAAACATACTTAAATACGCTAAAATATTAGGGATTATTATGGGCATTTTTAGTCCTTGTGAGGGAAAATGTTTTCCCTTTGGGCCGATTTCGCCCCTTTTCAATCCCAACCGATCTACGACTATAGCTCGTATCTATTGATAATTTGAAAGTTCTAGCTCCTTTCGTTTAGATGCTAGCGTGCTTTCAACAGACGGACAGACGGACGGACATGGCTAGATCGTCTTAGAATTTTATGACGATTAAGAATATATATACTTTATAGGGTCTCAGTTCGATATTTCAAGGTGTTACAAATGGAATGACAAAGTTATTATACCCCCATCCTGGAGGTGGAGGGTATAAAAACGAGAAATTACTTTTTTTGGAAGCAAAAAAATACGACTGTGCTTCACTAAATGTATCTTTCAATGGTGAAATTTCGTGCAGGCAAAAGATACCCTGCAAAGAACCCTTCAACTTTTCTAAATATATATTTTATTCGTCAAAGGAATATAAAGGAAAAAAAGTCATGTGGCTCCAAATTCATATATTTTTTTATTCCAAGGGAAGTTTACTTGGCACAAACACAGTTTTGGCTTCATAATAAAGCTGAGAAGCCACAATTTCTAATAAAACAAATTTGAGTGCAAAGTCTCTTAAAATATGTGTGAGAAACAAACAGTTCGACAAATTCGAAAACAATTCCAAAATCTGAAAAAGGTGAAAAGCTGTAATACGAAAATTTAAATTTGTCTGCGCCTTATGAACAAATACTTAAAATAATGTTAAAAAAACATAAAAACAATAAAATACAAATTTTAATTTTCTTTTAAATCGAAAATACGAAAAGTAATCAACTTTGGGCTCATTTCTGAAATATATCCGTTTGTCCGAATCTCAATGTTAATATTTCAAAATAATCCTTGGGTCCTTGTCTATATTCAAATTTTTATAGAAATTTTTTTACTAAAACAAAAGTCATTGAATTTTGGCCTATGGAATTTGAGTCTGAACCATGCAGTGGGGATAGCAGAACGTTGTTGAGACCGGATCGAGCCAATGCCAAAGTGTCGAAGACGATGAATTTTTGTTTAAACATTAGGCGGCCTACACCGCAAAACCAAAAAAATCCTTTGTAAGAAGAAACAACTTGATCTAGAGCTGGCATTCGAATGCAAGTCATATTTTTATGAGAATAATACTTATACAAACTTTCAAAACAATCGCAGCTATTGAGGGCAAAAGTCGTACCGCTTGACATGGCATGACTCGTGTGTTACATTCAAAAACACCTGTAAATCAAATAAATCAAACGATCTGTAAACAAAGCAACACAAAGAATCCCAATTTTAGTTGGAGACATTTGGCCAATATAGTGCTTCGATTTATATACTTTTTGTCCCATTTAGTTTTCTTAGTGAACGTTTCATTGGGGACTTACTCGTCAAATTTATATGGGCTTTGGGCGCTGAACATTGAATCAATCGCTCAGTAATACAACAATAAATTTATTTATTTTAGTTTTTGGTCCTGCACATTTCCGAATTTCCAGCCATAGCTATCGATAAACTGGATTCCATACAATATGTTCTCGTATCGTGTAGATTGTAATTTAATCCTGGCCGGTTGCTACTGCCGCTTTTGGCTGGGTGGTTGCTGTCGACGACGAAAAAGTTCAATAACCATTATTTAGGTTACATTGGTTGTATCTGGTTGCATGCCACACTATGGCAGCATTGCACCATTCACTGGGTATTTTCATAGTTTTCCATTCCTCGGAACACTCGGTTAAGCTCTGCTCTGCGCTCTCATTCATCTCATTCAGTTGGTGGTGCTGCTGCTGTCTTTTAAATAAATGCATTTAGGCAATGTATGACGTCATTACTTGCAACATATCCATACACGGATATGGTACACGAAGTGTGTGTGTGTGTGTGTGTGTGTGTGCGGCAAGAGTTCGTTGTGCATACCAATGAACGGATATTAGATGGTTTGGCATTTGAGTTTGTGGCGTTTCCCATTCCATCATCATTTCGTTCTTCCGAGTTTATCTATTTTTTTGTTGGTGTTGGAGGGGTGGTGTATGGGGATGATTGGCGTAAAACGAGCACAAGGTTAGAGAATGCGAAAATAAATTGCTGCTGCTTAAAGTCTCAGTACAAATTTAATAGTATTTAATGCTATATGTATATACATATTTATATGTTTGAAATGGAGACTTTGGGGAAATTTCGAAAAGATTTGGAAGACCGATTAAAGGTGGAACAGAATTGTTGTTGTTATCAGAAGGACGAATCACGGGATTCGATATCGAGAAGTTACGATCGAAATCAATTTTTCTTTGGTCAAATGAAAACCTTAAAAATGGTCAAAATGTCTATGTTTAGACCTAAATTGGTTCTAAGACTGGTTTACCAAAAATTGTCGAAAGGCCATGTAACATTTTAAATTTGAACTACTTTGACTTTGAAAGGTAAAATAACATTGATTTTTATTTTTATTTTCAGGTTTATGTTTGACATTTGCAAAGTGGCAAAATACGCTCGAACAAAATTAAAAAAATATTAAAAACTCACTTCCAAAGTAGTGAGTATTTAACGCAAACTGTAGGAAATTTTCGTGTTTTCAGATGAAGCTCAGTTCCATCTCGGTGGCTATGTGAATAAGCAAAATTGCCGCATATGAGTTTAGAGAACCCACACGTTACTATTGAGAAGTCAATGCTGCCACAACGAGTCTGCCACTGTTTGGTGTGGGCTGGCCATGTACTAAAAATTTGGTTTGATCGATTGAGGTACTGCCGAGACAATCGTGGTAGTCATGTGAGTGATATTCTGTTCTATTATTAAATGCCAAAGTTCAACCTTTCCAATAAAACCAGAAATTTGAAAAAAAAAAATAATCAGTACTTAGCCGATTCTAATTTAAAATGTTAAATGGCCACGCCAATATTTTGGATTTCTAAACTCGAAAAGAATATAAAATAATTTTATGTATAATTTTTTTAATAAAATTCCAGTGCTCATAGAAAATACATTTAATATTTTTATTTTGATTTTGGAAAATAAGTCCAATCACATCGTCATCATCTTCAGATACATGTGTCCTTCTATCAAATTCAACGAATTCAACACTTCCAAAGGCCCATTGAAAATAATGAATAATCATTAAATTTTATGTATATTTTTTGAGGGCAAATGTATGTGAAGCATGCGAATCCTTGCACAGATTTCTGCCGCTCACAAGAGGCGTAGGATATTTTTTTTTTACAAATATAACTGCATGTGTGTGAGGGTGTTGCTTAATCTTGCTGCATGCGTTTGTAAGTATCTTTATGTGGCAGCATCATTTACACATATTCAAGAAGGTTATTGAGTTGAAGGCTGACAACTATTTCATAATTTTGCAATTTGTATTCATACTGTAGCCATGTGTGGTAAATATGTTTATTATAAAATCATCGCACCAGCCGTTAGAAGATTAAAAAAAAAATGGAATATTTAAAAATAAAACTGTTTTGAAGAAAGTCTCAAAAACACGATACACATGTGGGAAGATTAATTTAGAAGAGGAAAATTGTCTAATAAAAAATTATTTTTAAGTTTAAATTTAAATTTATTCGAAATAATGTTCAATTATAGCACGTTAGCGATATGGCTCATTTTCATTTTGTTGTGTTCGACGAGGGATTAGTGGAAACCAAAATTGGTGATTAGTATTAGGGAATCAGTCACCAGTAAGTGTTGAGAAACAAATGCATTCACAGCGATACAAAAATACATTCGTCAACGATGTGGATAATTTGCATTTTGATAGCTTCAATAGTTGTTCAAAATTTCGCACTTGGGGTTGAGAGAAGTAGCTCATCATCAGTAGTGCAGCTCATTGATTGATTTTGGGATTCACAGAAGTCACATATGATTGTTGAGGAACAGATGCATTTACAACGATACAAGAACATCTTCATCATCGATTAGGTTCATTTGCATGTGGAACGCCAAAATTGTGGCATTTGATGCACAGATAAGTCACGGATGACTGTTGAGAAAGTAATTCACAATATGTCGCTGAAGATAGTATTCAGAAAAGTCACGTTGATTGTTGAGGAACAAAAACACCCACAGCGATACAAAACATCTTCATCGTTTGTATCTTGATGGCTTTGTCAATCGTCAAAATATTGTGTCATGAGTGAATGTTGAGAAAGAAGAAATGTCGAAAACAATTATTATCAGCGAAAAGCTTCATTTTTATCTTGATGGCTTACTTAAAGGTCAAAATTGCAGCATTTCGCTTCGGACAAAGCAGGAGAGATTGTTGATAAAGAAATACATCCGCAACATGTCGAAGGCCTTAGCCTTATTGAGCAGCCTTCTACACAACCTTCTCAGCCAGGGGAGCTCTGCACTCCACCTGTTCAATAAAGCTAAGTCCACCAGATCATCATTAGATCGAAGGCTCAGAGGAACTGGTGACAATCTTTCTGCGACACGCTTGAGAAAATTTCCGAAGCAGCTAGACTCAGAAAAATTCTGTCATCTACTCCTTGTACAGGCGACTACATCAAAAACAAGTCTATCGACTGGACATTGTCAAGCGATCATTTATTGGATTTACTGTTTGATGCACACTTCCCTGGTAATTCTAGGACAGAATTTCGAGAGAGTTCAGAATCACCCCACATGGCTTCTTATATTGTGGAGGATCGTAAAACGCGTACAAGACTGTGATGCCATTTCTATCACCCGGTCCCAACGGCATTACACCAATCGAGATACAGAAAATTTCACATTTCGTCATCCCCTAGCTGATGACCATTTTTGCTGAATGTTTAAAACTGTTTAAGCTCTGGAGGGAGGGTTATTGTTATCCCAAAGGCTGACTCCAACATAAAATTTAAGGATTTCAGGCCTCATTTCTTCTGAAAACATTGGATGAGATCTCCTGGAAAAGGGGTTGTTATCGAATAGGTAACACGCTTATAAACAAGGCAAGTCTACTGAATCTGCGCTTCATGAACTTGTGACCATCCCATTATTTTAAGGAAGTCGCAATAGTAGTCATTCTAGATATGGAAGGTCCTTCAAGAACATACACTGTGGTGCGATAATGAAGGCATTGTCCAATGTCGGAGGGAGACAAGGGATTTCAAATCAGATCCACATCTTACTGACCAGTCGCCACATCACTGTGAGTCTGGGCTAGTCAACGAAAACCAAACCAGAAGAAGGATAGGTGAAATTCTTGGTACAAGCCGTTATATCAAGTTTTACACAGACGGCTCCAAAGTTGATGGTAGGTAGGGTGGGGTAAGGAACTATAAGTTAATCTGACTTGTAGTCTACCCGATGCCTGCAGCGTATGCCAAGCCGAAGTTATTGCTATTACACAAGTTGCTGAGTGGTTGCCTCGCAATGTTGTGACGAACATTGACGCCAATATCTACTCGAATATTCAGACTGTCATTAGATCCTTGGACTTGGTGACCCTAAATTCAAGAACAACACAAGACTACGGAGCATCTGTTCAAGAGGCGAGCAAACAATGCCCAGGCACGCAAATAAGGTGAATATCATTGTTTGGCTGCCAGGGCATTGGGACTTCGTAGGGAACTGTAAAGCTGCCTGATTAGTAACGATCCTACAAGTAACTCCGCACACTGGTATATAATCAAAATCTATACGCCAAAATTCAATAACTTTTGTTCTAGTAAACATTTTTGAGTTCTGTAAAAAATTAAAATTAGGCAAGAACCCAAGGATTATTTTGAGATATTAACATTAATTATTATCAGATATATTTTCGAAACTATCCCCAACTTGACTACTTTTTGTATTTTTCGATTTTAAAAAAAGTAAAATTTGTATTTTTTTTATGATTTTTTTTTAATTATTTCACCTTTTTCTGATTTCAGTTTACATACATTAATTTGATTTGTCTGCAAGATCAGTTATTATTAGGGTTACTGGGCATAGTTCCTGTAAATGAACTCCGATAGGCATACCATTTGACTTGAGGATAAAGGAAATTTGCTCATCTTTTTAGCTGCGTACTTTGATTTTAATAGTTAATAAGAAAAAATTGAGTAATTCGCGTTTTGGGTCAAAAAATCTGACTTTGTGCACTAAATGTATCATATCTTCCAAGGGTGCAATTCTTGCAGGAAAAATTTACCCTGCAAAAACGGACAACCACCTTTCAAAATATGCACTTTATTCTTTAAAGGCTTTCATAAGAAAAAAGTTATTTTGATCCAAACTAATTTTTAATATTTATTACAAACAAACTTTATTTGGCACAAACACAGTTTTGGCGCCATAATAAAGCTAAGAAATCATAATTTCTAATAAAACAAAATCTCTTAAAATGTGAGAGAAACAGTTCTACAAAATACGTTTTTTTTTCAATTCTCAAAATCTGAAAAACGTGAAAATCTGTAATAATGTTAATACATTTGCAGCAGAATATCCGAGTTTTTAGAGAGTTTAGTTTTTAGAGTTTATGACTGTCATAAATATTTCCTCTTTTAATAAAAAACCTGTTTTTTCTGCAAACTTTATAGTTATATAAAACGCCTTGCAGCCAAATAACTAGTAATCACAAACCTTTCCCCTCTCTCTCTGTCCTCAATAAGGATGGAAGGTCCTCTTGTACCTAAAGCGGCTTAATTAGCCAAAACTCGGTACGGTTTTAAGCTCATTAAACAAATTTCCAAATTAAAACACATAGTATGTACGTTAAACAATTTTAGCAGAGCAAGGCATGTTTGTAAATGTTTACCTGCTCGTTTACATCCGTTCGAGTGTATATTCCCGAAAATATGTTTGAGTATTTCTTGTCTTCGTGTTGTTTGACTGTAACAGATCGAACGCACGTTTTCAATGATAAATCGATTTATATAACATGTACAGTGTACACCACCAACATACAACAACCAATTTAAACAGATTAATTGCACACGTGTTGGTCTTTCCGGGCGGATACGGAAATAATCTCGAACGTGCAAGTACTTGAACATTGTGAAGATAATGCGTAGCCAAGGTGATAAACTGCATGTTTGTCGTACACATTTTGAAAATGTTTGTCATTAAGTAATTAGCTGTTGATGATGCTGACAAATGTTTTGTCATGTTTTAAAAAGGGAGGAAACAGGAAATTGTCAAATACATGAACACAGAACATTAATCTAATCAAGGTGGTACTTGTTTAGATAAGGATGCACGTGGTACTAGGTTTTTTAAGAACACTAGACAAAAGAGATATTTGAGGAATTCTTTGTTAAGAAATTTTCGAAGATCTTTCGTTTTCGGATACAAATTGGTGAGCGTGTTTGGTATTACAAAATATTAAGCTAGGCGTACTTATTGCTAGAACTAGGACATCTCTGTAACGTTGAAATGTAGAGGAAGTGGGTTTATTTAATAATTTATTTTTCTTTAAGACTGGATAACTTAGCTGCGATAACAAAACCTAAACAAAAATTTAAAGTTTCACTCAAAATAAAAAATCGTTAAAAAAATTGTGAAAATAAATTTTGAAAAAAAAAAATTTGTGTTATTGAAGCTAAGTCCAAAAAATCAACACAAAATATTTTTTGAAAATTTGTTTTGATACAAATATTTATCTTGTAGTTGGCGACAATGTGAAAAATTCATTTTTTATTAACTTTTATTAACGTTTTCGTTATCACAGCTTGTTATCCCGGCTTAAAGAAAAAAGCCCTAATAACAAATAAATATGTATTAAATTATAAAAACAATTTGTTAATTTTTTATGAGAATATAATACTAAAAGCTTTGCAAAAATGTATTTGGTGGTAATTATGTTGCTACAAATTCTGCTGAAACTAAAAAAAAACATTTGTATGTAAAACAACAGCAAACAAAATTTGCTATATTAAGATGTCTGTTATTTCATCAGACAAAGTCAACTATTTGAGCAGAATAAGTCAACAATTTCAGCAGATAAAGTATGCTATTTTCAGCAGACAAAGTCACCTACTATAGTAGATAAAGTCAGATATTATATCAAAATCAGCTACTTCAGCAGACAAAGCTATGTCAGCAAATTTAATTATAAGAAGATACATATTTAGCTATTTCAGTAGAAAAAATCTTCTATTTCAGCCATTTTAGCAGCAAAATTCAGATATTACATCAGACAAATGTAGCTATTTCAGCAGACAAAGTCAGTTATAACAGCAGATACAGCTAGTTTTCTCAGCAGGCAAATTTTATTATAAGAACATATAAATTCAGATATTTCATCAGACAAATATAGATATTTCAGCTGAAAAAGTCAGCTATTTCATCAGGCAAATTTGGCTATTTCAGCAGATAAAGTCAGCTATTTCAGCAATCAAAGTCAGCTAAGAAAAATAAGATATACCAACAGAAAAAGTCAGATATTTCAGCAAAAAGATTCTACTATTTCTGTAAAAAAGTCAGTTATTTCAGCATATAAGGTCTGCTATTACAGCAAAATATTTTATATTTTAACAGTCAATAGATAAAATAAGTTATTCCCAAAAGGAAAAATCAGATATCTCAGCAAAAAGATTATACTCTTTCTGTAGAAAAAGTCACCTATTTGATATTTTAACAGAAAAAATTCTGTTTTCCGGTCGAAAAAGCCTGTTATATAGCTAAACCTGTTATATGATAAAAACTGAGCGCCGCTGTAGTCGAGTTGGTAGCGTGCTCGGCTATCAGCGTGGGGGTTGTGGGTTCGATTCCCACCAGAGGCTCTGGCCTGTCGCTGCAATAATTAGCTATAATGGTCATAGTCAGCCCGGCTCAATCCCTGGACCCAAAATTAGAATAAAAATTTACTTTGTATTGTAATTCATAATATAAAAAAATGATAAAAACTTATATTTTATCAGCCGGAGTCTGCTTCTATTTTGGGATACAAAGTCAGCTATTTCAGCAGACAAAGTTAGCTATTTTAGCTGAAAAAGCCAACAATTACAGCAGAAAACAAGTAAGAAGGTGACAATTTCGACCGGGCCGAATCTTATATACCCTCCACCACGAAGTGCATTCCAGAATATTACCGACAGATTAGAGGCTGTCGACTTTAAATAGAAATACAGAACCATATTAGGAAAATTGTGATGCTTCATTATTATAATATTACTAGTCTTCCACAATATATAAATTTAAATGAGGCAGCAATCTTCAAAAATATAATATTTCAAATATTGATTACAGACCAAAAAAATACAAACGAAATTTATTTACAAGAATGCAAATTTATTTACAAATAGCAGCGACTTTTCAACATCCTACCCGTCCTCCTTAAGTAAATGATTCTCACAAACGAGTGAGAAGCACAACTCACTTATCGAATATCCGTTTAAAAAATCGCACCAAGTAATAAAGCACACATGCCATCTTACAAACATCTCATTGAGTTGCATATGTAAGTATGTGTATATGCAGGTATAGTTACCCAGCAATACTTCTGCCGTGCCAACGCTCATTTGTTTTAGTTTTTTCGTTTGTATTTTTTTGGTCTGTAATCAATATTTAATTTGAACTGGGATATTGTCCTGGCTTAAGACCATTTTGCATCTATATTTAATAGAATGCAAATTTATTTACAAATGGCATGGTGACATTTATTACTTGGCTGCAGACTACCACGATCATGATTTCGACCATGTCAAAAGTCTTTTCAAGTGGCTTCGCAGCGACTTTTCAACATCAAACCCTGCCTCTATAAGGAGATGATTCTCACAATCGAACGAGAAGCACAACTCACTTGCCGAATTTGCATTTAAAAATCGCACCAAGTAATAAAGTACACATGCCATCTTACAAGCATCTCATTGAGTTGTATATGGGCATTTAAGCTGAAAGGTTCAACAAGACCAAAAAATTAAAAGTTCTTGTAAGCGCTTTGTTTTATTATATTTTCATAAAGAAATAATGAAATTTAACTTATGTAAAGAAATTTTACTTTAATTCATATCCTATCTTGAGATACTTGAATGCAAAGTAGCGCAAGTGCAACTTTACTCGTCCGAATATTTCTCTTGCTTATTTTGTTTTGATAAAAGTTCTTAAATAGAGACATTACACTTTGACTTTTGCTGTCTAAAATCTTTCAGAGAGTACAAAGAGTCAGAAAAGAAAGAATACGAAGTTATACGACTGCTATTAACTGTATCTTTTTGCTTTGCATTATCACATATTTCGATGTCACGTTCGACATGGAAAAACAACATTTGTTGCTACTGTGTCCAAAGTACATGCAGAAAGATCATACAATTTTGAGTACAAACAGAGATTTGTATTCAATTTAAATAAAACTAAACGTTACTGGAAAATTAGAAAATTTGTGTGCTTGGTACTTCATTAAAGTTAAAATTTTTAAGTGTGAAAATTAAAAATTTGAAAAAAAATCTTACTTCAATAATTTATTTTTGTAACAAAATACTTTATAATTTATTTATTAGCAAAAACGGAGGCGAAAAAATAAAGAGAGCTGAAAACAGCGGTGAGAAAGTCGAAAGAAGATCAGCTAAAATTTCAAAACAATAAATTGAAAAACAAAATTTTGTTTTTTGATTTTATAATTTGAGAATGAATACATTGAATACTTCTGTGAACTACAATAAATATATATTATCTATGTCACGTGCGACATGTCACGTTCGACCAGGCTTAACATTAAATTACAAAAAAAAAGTATTAATCATTTTTCGATAAAATCAAAGCCATTTTTAAGAGACATCGGTACACAACGTTCTAAAATTGGTCACACTGAAATATTGCCACAGGTGTCGCTGAAATCGGCGTTTAAATTGTTGGCCGCGAAAACGACTTCTGTTTTGGTCACGTGCGAATGCCTTGGTTTTTTTTAATTATCTTGAGAACGAAAAATTACCCAAAATCCACATTAGCACCAATTATACAGTTAATTAAGAGCTGTAAGTTAAGCATATGGTCAAAATAAAAAACCGTTATATTTTGACTTTTTTATCACTTTAAATGTGTACGATGGTCACGTTCGACATCATGGAAATGCCCATATGTAAGTATGTGTATATGCAGATATAGTTACTCAGCACTACTTCTGCCGTGCCAACGGCAGAATTTTGATTGCACCAATCCACTTTGTTGAAATTTTAAAGTAGTGTTCTTAGGTCTATTTTTAAGCGACTGCGTGAGTTTCAAAGTGGTGAAATGATGGTTTCTATTACTACGATTTATTTTTTACAAAATCAACCAGAATTACATTGAAAAATCATCAAAATTATATTATTTTCATTTGTTCGTAAATAGAAGGTATAAAAATGATAAAAAATCCAAGAAAGAATTGGTTATGGACATTTTTTTTTTCATTTTTTTGTAGTGTGAGATTGCACCATCGAAAGTAGTCAAAAAACAAACAAATTTAGACGTCCTGGCTCCTTTCGTTTATATGCTAGCGTGCTTTCAACAGGCAGACGAACGGACGGACATGTCTAGACCGTCTTAGAATTTTATGACGATCAAGAATATATATATTTTATATGGTCTCAGGTCGATATTTTAAGGTGTTACAAACGGTGGTATACAAATACTGTTATTTTAGAAGAAATCTCGTTATTCAGCATGCAAAGTCTGCGATGACAACAGATAAAATCAGCTATTTTAACAGACAAAATCTGTTATTTTAGGGACAGAGTCAACTATTTCAGGAGACAATGTCTGTCAACTGTTTCCGTAGATAAAGTCTGGTATAGGATAGTCTAATATTGCAGCCGAAAAGTCTGCCAAGTTTGCTTTACTATTTCTTTATTGAAGTGCCAGTTACTATGTCTTGTTGTAGGCTCTAGGATGATCATGGCTCACATTGTTTTCATATTCCTGCACTTCATTCCACTCGTTTTTCTTTCATTAATTTCTTAAATACACATTAATTCGCTCCCATTTATTGATTTTTCAATTATGGAACGAAATCCCAAATGTGAAAACTTAACAATCAAAAGGGAGCTTCAGTGGGCACGAACTTTGACCTTTGCTCTTGAACAGTAAAATGTGCGGCAGAGCAGTAGAAGCGAATTAAAGCAACTTTGTGTGGATATCCAGTGGAATATGATGCGTTTGACGATACAATTAATTAAGTTCATATTACAATCATAACCAAGTGGTGCAACAATAATAATGGCCGGAGGGATTACATGCAGAGGGATGCAAGGAGGCGGAGGCACACCGTGTCAGAAACAATATAAATTGCACGGATCACACTTCGCCACACATTCGTGTCACTGTACTCGCACATAGCGAGAACTAGCTCGTAATGTACTCATATGAACTCGACTACTTGCAATACCAGCTAGACCAGCATGTCGTTGTTGCTGTTGCCGTTGTTGTTGCATTGCGAGTTGGATATTCCCCATGAACACGAAATGAGCATCAATGACGTCATTCGCTAATAAATGTATACACACAGGAGGGATTTGGATGGGTTTGTATAGAAAATCCCAGTAACTCTTGAATGAGTTTTAAATATCATAAAGGATAACGCTTTATTTGAATACGAATTTATTTACTATGAAGGCAAAAAAAAGTTGGAAAATAAAAAGGGAAAGATAAGTGTTTTTTATTCGGATTTCAAAAGTTGTCTACGAAATTACAGAAGAATGGTAGAATTGTGAAATGGAAAACATAAAAAGATATGATATGATTTCATTTAGTATTCTCAGGGTAAGGAGAACATAAAACAAGACAGTTGAGCAAAAGCTGAGAATAAAATTGATTCTGTCATATCAAAATTTCCACATGACAATGATGCTGTTGCAAACTGAAACAATATATTCTTTTATATAATTTGTAATGGGATTTTTCGCGGTATTTAAACAAAAATTAAAAAATTATGATTTAAAAAATCTTTTGCGTCTGCAATGAGTATCATAACTTCTACATTTATCCATAGATGTTTTACATATAAATATTGTTTCATTTATTTATTTACAGTCTATGGAATACAAACTTCCTTACAGACTACAACTTAAAAATAATCGTAAAAATAAATTAAATTGTTTTTTTGCGTTACAATGTTAACTGTTATAAAATGAAACAAAATAATTTTTCCGACTTTTTATACCCTTCACCACAGGGTGGGGATATACTATGTTTGTCATTCCGTTTGTAACACCTTGAAATATCGACCTGAGACCCTATAATGTATATATATTAGACCGGGTAGATTTGTATGGATGAAAAAAAAATAAAAATCGTAGAGCAAAAACGTAATGTACATTAAATTGTATTCTCCGATTAAAACCATGGGTATAAAATCAAACCCTAATGCGCGCTTCTCGACTTGAAAATTTTTACTTGGGTGCATATTTTTTTAATGAAAAAAAATTTTGAGTGTAGAAAAAATATAAACTGCAAAAGAACTACCTTACTAAACAATTTTATTCAGAAAATTCGACTTCTTTTTGGAAAAAGCTATTTTTTCTAACATTTATTTTTTTGGCAAAAGCGGTCGTATACATTTTCAAGTCGAGAGGCGCGGATTAGGATTTTATTTTAGATACATGGTTTCTTCGGAGAAATTTCTTAGAATTTTATGTAGTTTATGTTTTTGCTATAGGATTTAAAAAATAAAAATCAACCCTCCCTAATATATATTCTTGGTTGTCATAAAATTCTAAGACGATCTGGTCATGTCCGTCCCTTCGTCGTTTGAAAGCACGCAAGCATCTAAACGAAAGGAGCTAGGACGACCCAATTTTGCATGAATACGTCTTATAGTAGTAGATCGTTTGGTATTGGAATTGGGAGAAATCGGTCCACAGGGAAACATTTTTCCCTCACAAGGACTGAAAATATCCCTAAAATTTATAGTATTTCTGAATTTTTTTGTCTTGAATGTCTGATTATATTTACTTGATATTTGAAATGCACATGCATAGCATTTACAAGCACCATAAAGTGATTGTTATTTGTACGGGGTGAAATGTGGCAGAAAGGGATAAAAATAGTACCTATTTAACGACAACAGCTGGAATCACGAAAATCGATGTGTACATTCCTCTCATTGAGTAGATTCATAATATAAAAGTTTTTTTTTCAAATTCGTACTTTTAATGGGTTAAATGGTAATAGGGGAATAAAAATGGTACCAAATAAACGGCTCCACCAGAATAATGAAATTCGGCGTATACATTCCTGTGATTGCGTAGACACATAGAATAAAGGGATTTTTGGAAGGTTGTGCTTTTAGATGGTAAAATTAAAAAGGGGATACAAATTGTACCACCCAAATGGTCGCACCTAGAATAATGCCACTGATAACGTAAAATAAAGGGATTTTTCGAAATTCGTACTTTTTGGTGTTAAAATGTAAAAATGGGGTAAAAATTGTACCAACAAAATGACCGCAGACATGGAAAATAAAATGTTTTTCCACATTCGTACTTTCTAGGGATACAATGGGAACAAAAGGTTAAAAATGGTACCAACTAAACGGCTACAGCTAGAATGATGAACTTCGGTGTGTACATCCCTAAAATTCCGTAGACACGCAAAATAAAGAGATTTTAGAAAGTCATACTCAAAATAGGAAAAAGGGGATAAAAATGGTACCAAGCAAATGGCCGCCGCTAGAATCATGTAATTCGGTGTATACATTCCTCTGACTGTATAAATGAGAAGATTTTTCCAAATTCGTATTTTTTTACTTATACGGCACAAATGGGTATAATCATGAAGTTAGTTTATCTTGCACTGTGTACTTGAAATATATAGATTTCCACAACATGTTTTTTTGTAATTAAAATGGGATGGAAATACAACCAAACATTACGGCAGTAGCTGAAAATCTATCCCCACAAAATTTAGGGTATTTAAACTTTTTGATTGCAGCCTTATATTTACTTTTTGAATTGACTTGAAGTATTATTTCGAAGTATATAAAGGGTCCGCCATATAACGTTTTTTTAACTATTCAACCGTTGGTTGCCATTTGAATGAAATTATTTTCCATTATTAACCGGAAGGATTGTACTTTCAAATAAAAAAAGAAATTTGAGAAAATATTCAGTAGTTTTTTATAGCATTTTCAAAAAAAAAAGTTATTAGGCGTACCCTTTAGTATATACATATTGGTAGTCTTGCCTTATAAGCGTAGTTTAAAATAATTAAAATATATTAAAAAAATCATTTTCCTGTACTTATGCGAAAATCGACAGCCACTGTGGAATGCAATCCATGGTGGAGGGTAAATAAAGCCACCAGAACTTATCGCTATTTTTACTTGTTTACATACATATACTTTGTTTTTTTTTCTATTAAAAAATAAAACAAAATAATTTGTACACATTTGCATTGTTGCGAGCGATGCGAGCACATGCATAACATTGAATTGGCAAAGTGAGATTTTTAGTGTGTCGACTTAGTTCGGTGGAATATTTTGTTTATCAGCGCTTCTCATTTGTCGTATGTGACCGCTGGTACTAATATGAACCTTGATTTAAGTCAAAGACATACATTCGTTGCGAAAGTTCTGACGAGATGGGGTAGCGCCCATCGAAACTGCGCAGTCAACTTTTAGCTGCAACAATAAAGGTCTCACTTTGCCTTTTTGCTAATTTTGGGTTCTGCTGAAGACTGCAGCACAATCTTTGGTCTTAAACCAAAATAAATGACAACAGAATTTGTACATACTTTTATCTATTTTTACGATTTATTTCGTAAAAATAGATTTTTTCGAAAAAATATTTTTTTCCAAATTTTTAAGTATTGTTCACAAACCATTGTTTGCATTACGCAATATTTGTAGCCATCATGAGTACCCCTAATTTATATTTTCTAAATGAGAGTACAAATTATTAAGGTACCTTCGTCGAAAATTGGAATACCATAATTTGTTTAATAATGTTTTCAAGTTTAGAAAGCCAAAATACATTAGAAAATGTTATACATGACCCGTCGACAAAATTTTTGTGGCGTAATGTTATTAATCTTTAGTTTAATAGATACAACATTATGTGAAATTTTGATATTTTTGATATCCCTCATACTTTATTACCCTATTTTGTGTTTGATCTAAAATGAAACACAATCGCCGTTTCATTGATACGTAAAATCGAATTATTTTGAAGGTTTTCATAAAAAACAAAGGTATCATTTAAGGTGATCACAAGTTTTTTTCTCTCATACAAAGCGACCCGTTTTAATATATCATTACTCTTAGGAAAAAACCTTCGAATTGAAAATATTCGGCTGAGTCTTCATTTGTCTACCCATGATTTATTTTGATAAAACTGCAAGTCAATAATGACTGTGCGACTTTTTCCTAAAATCGATTGCCAGTTTATTTTCATTTCCATCACTTCAAATCTTTACTTTTAAATTCTTCATAATTTTGTCTCCTCTTATGAATTTATGTGCAAAAAAGATATTGTCAGAAATCAAAACACCTTTCTTTTAGAAATTTTACGAAATTAGCCATAAATTCAAAGTACCGAACGTGAAAAAAGTGTTTGTGAAGTCATATATTTGGTCTCCTTTATCGAGCAGAAGGAGATAAAGCAAAACAATATTGATATTGAAATTCACCCACTTGATTCATGGCATTATTGATAGGTAAACCTTTTCTTTTCGCCGGAGGAAAAGTTCACAGTTCAATGTTCAGAGACCACCAGCATATGGTGTTGTTGACACTGACAGAAAGAAGAATCACAACAAACGGTCACAGATTTCAGCTAAAAATACCTGGAGACAGTTTTATTTAGAAACGTAAGAGACGTTAATTAGCCTGTTCGATGTTCGTTCGATAAATTTCAAAAAATAATTTTTAGAGTGGTAGAAATTGAAGGGCTGTATATTAAAGTGGCCCAAGTACAGAAGGGGATTTTTCAAACTGCAAAATGAGATAATTTTATTAACATTTACCATTTAATTTTATTTTAATTAATTTTTTTATTTTATCCTTTATAAAGCAGTTTCCAATATTAAAAAATAAATCCATTTTCATTTTTTTTTTGGTTCAGTCTACTGTAAATAGTTGTGATTCTTCTGAAAATTTTAGATGTCACAAAATAGAGTTCTCTTAAAATGTCGATAGCATTTTAAGTTGGAAATACATCCCTTTCCTAAACAAAATCTCAAAACAATCTGATGTAAGTTTGTTCACTCGCAAACTATTTAAAAACTTTAATGGTTGACATGGTTTCTCTTCCTCTTTTATACAATATATTGCCCGGAAATATCATGATACGGGTAAGGGGAACTAAGATTTTATTGAATAAAAGAATAAAAAACACACGCTATCTCATTCAATTGTCTTCCAATTTAGCACAATGTCAAGGTAAATCCTTTTATCGCAATAATATGCCATCATACACGAGCTGGTATAGTTTTGTGAAGCATGTATGTGTGTCAGTACATCAAACAAAAGGAGATTTTTAATTATTGAATGAGATTTTCCATTCTGATAAGGGGATACGGAGGGATTCGGAACTGTCCAGGTGAAGAACTAAACATTGGCATACAAAGCTAAAAGTTCAAGGTGGAGAAAAAAATCAACACAAACTCATTTGATGATGAGTAGTCGCATAAGCAGTTGAGTGGACGGACGAACACATGAAGAATAATTTCTTTTTCAAGATAATTCAACGTTCACTTATAAAATGAAACTACAACAAGTAAAAACGGCGTTAAGTTCGGCCCGGCCAAACTTTATATACCCTCCACCATGGATTACAATCCACAGAGGCTGTCGATTTTCCTAGAAGTGCAGTAGTAAAGGGTGATTTTTTAGCAATTATCTTTTTGGCAACACAGTGTTACAGACCGAAATAAAACAAACGAAAAAAAAAACTAAAATATTTTTTAATTTTTTTGTTTTTTTCGTTTGTATTTTTTTGATCTGTAACACCGTACGACCCTCCACCTCCAGGATATGGGTATACTATCATTGTCATTCGGTTTGTAACACCCTGAAATATCGACCTGAGACTCTATAATGTACCGAAAAAAAAACAATAAAATTAACAAATATTTGATTTGATGATTTCGACCATGTCAAAAGTCTTTTCAAGTCGCTCCGCAGCGACTTTTAAACATCAAACCCGGCCTCTATAAAGAGATGATTCTCACAAACGAGAAGCACAACTCACTTGTCGAATTTGCGTTTAAAATTAAAAAAAAAATTGCATTCTATTAAATATAGATAGAAAATGGTCTTGAGCCAAGACAATTTAACCATGAATCGTCTTACAAACGAACAACTCTTGCAAATTATTGAATTTTATTATCAAAATGCGTGCTCTGTTAAGAAAGTTCAGAAAGAAAGAACACAATCTGCGACGAAGCTCATTTTTGGCTCAATGGGTACCTAAATAGGCAGAATTGTCGATTTTGGAGAGCATTGCAAAAGCTACCAATGCATCCAGAAAAAGTCACAGTTTGGTGCGGTTTATGGGCTGGTGGCATCATTGGACCGTACTTCTTCAAAGATGATGCGAATCGTAACGTAACTGTGAATGGTGAGCGCTACAGTGAGATGATATCCAACTTTTTTTGCCCAAAATGCAAGAGCTTGACTTGTACGACATGAGGTTTCAACAAAACGGTGTCACATGCCGCACAGCGCGCGCAACAATGGACTTATTGAGAGGCGAGTTCGGTGAACATTTTATTTCACGTTCGGGACCGGTCAATTGGCCGCCTAGATCGTGCGATTTAACGCCTTTAGACTATTTTTTGTGGGGCTATGTTAAAGCTCATGTCTATACAGACAAGCCCGCTTCAATTGACGCATTGGAAGACAACATTGAAGCATATATTCGTGAGATACCGGCCGAAATGTTGGAAAGAGTATGAAAAAATTGGACTAAGCGGATGTACCATTTGAGGCGCAGTCAAGGTCAACATTTGCATGAAATAATCTTCAAACATTAAAATATATGGACCGTACTATCGATTCAAATAAAGATTTCATGCATTTTTCTGAATTTTATGTTTTTTTTTTTTTTGAAAAACTTTCCTATAGCTTTTAAAAAATCACCCTATAGTTCTAGCTATCGAATAATCCTAACGAATGAAACAAAACCTAGTTGATGAAAATCTATGGCCAAATATGCCTTGTTTTCTTCGCTAGGATCCTAAAATTCACTAAATTTATGAAAAAACCTTTTATGAAATCGCTTCATAAATATTATGAAGGAATCTTCTTTCAGGTAGTGCTACCGTAACTCATATAAATGCCTCAGATATGGTCATTAATCCTATAAGAATTGCAACGACTTCATTTCACCTTATTAGACAATGTTTAGTTTTCAACCTGGACAGTTCCAAAACAGCTTCTCCTCGTATGTGGGCGCAAAGGATATTATCAGCGATGTGGTTATGCTTTTCATCGCTTATTTAGATAAATAAACGTGAGTAGCTTAAATTGGAATTCATGAGGTTTTTAAAGTGTTCTTGTGAGAAGGGTAAGTTTAAAATGTGAGTATAACACTGGCGGGACACATGGGAAGAGATGTTGCTGGTGGGAGGATTTAATTTTGTAAATTTTCAAGGAAATGAAAAATTAAGGACTTTTTATTAGCATAATTTTAGTTGTTTACAAAATTGGATAATTATTATGTTTAAAAGGATGATCCTTCATATCTATATATAGTTAGGAAATTACAGGCATACTAATACTCATTCTCTGATGTTATGAGCGTTTGAAAGGACAGCACATTGTTCAAGGATAAACATTTTGTTGTCCCTAATATTTATAAATCTAAAAAAGAGTTACGTTACTGACAGAGTGACTTATCATTGACCAGCGCCCAGATCAAATGGCTGATGCCAGGGTCAGGGTAGTTCCCAAATATGATGTAGACGCCGACTAAGAAAGGGTTTTACAAAATTCGTAATTTTAGGAGGTAAAATGGGACAAAAAGGGATAAAGATCGAAACTTCGTCCTGAATTAACGGCAGTAGCTACAAACATGAAATTCGGCGTGTTCCTTGCACTGGCCATGCAGACGAGCTACAAATAGGGATTTTTCGAAAAAATTTTCAATAAATACTATCCAAAAACAGAAACGGATAAAACTAATAACAAATAACTGTTTTTTGGCGTGCGAAGCAGAGGTACTGTTATTATTATTATATGTGTATAAGAATGGGTATGTGAATGACTACTAATTTGTGTATAAATTATTATTGTTTGACTAGACTATTAAATTAAATTAAATATTTAATTTATTGACTATTCACAAGAGTATAAGAATAGGCATGCATCATACCTGTCGATGATCACGAATTGACTACAACGCCGTCCTTAAAATATTTCTGTCTTTTAAATATTCACCCTACGCACTTATTAACTCTGAATTGGTTACAATTTCCACACTGTCCAACTTGTCTTCATAATTTCACGGATGAATAGCACATAAATAGCCATATTTATGCAATACTCTGACATTTACGATGACTATATCCCGAAACACGTGATTATATTTGAAAGTGGGGTTCCAAAGGATTGTGTGCTGCGAATGAATACAAAAACTATAATTAGTTTACTATGACATGCGGCAACATTAGAAAGGATGGCATATTAAATGAATTCATTTCCTAAATATAACTTCAATAGAAATCTACAACAGAGATAATGTTAATTGTTATAAGTTTACCGTTGAACGTAGGTTGTATTGTGCCCGTATAATATGTAAAATAGAGTGATTGTCATAATATAACAATAACAGATGATAATTTTGATAATGGTTTCGAAATACTTTTGCTGGAAGAGTGCCTTAAAATAGGCAACATTGGTGCGTTACAGCTTCCCCCCAAAAGTATGCTGTGGGAAAGAGGATTTCTGGCAAAGACCTTGTGCGAAGGTGTAAATAAGCAAACTCTGGTAATATATATGCCCTTTAAAAGAGTGCTTTAATGTGTTTGTTTATATAAACAAATGTGCAAATAGACAGATGCGAAAAATATCCTAATACCCGTATATCATTATACCTGGTCTCGATGATTGGATTATGTATTTGCATACATTTGAATTTGAATGTAAATCTTTGTAAAGTAAATGTCATTCGGTTTTGTGGTTTAATCAATACATAGATTATAGAAAATTTATAATAATCCGAATTCACGCGGTATATGTCGAATGCACAGAGTTGCATGATTTAGTTTAAAACACTTTTCAAATCGAAGTACATACATCAACGCCAAAGATGGCAACTTCTTTCTCAGACGTTATTTTATTTGCGTAGGCTGAGTTCTTGTAGGTATTTAAATGCATTTTAAAAGACATAACCTGTAGATTTTGATCGAAATATGAGTCATTCCATGTCAAGCAGTACGATTTTTGACCTCGATAGCTGCGATTGTTTTGAAAGTTTGTTTATGCATTCTTCCCATAAAAATATTTAATACGTATCTTTGGGAAAAATTAAACTTTTTTTCGCGAGTTATGACCAATTTAACAGTGAAAAATACTACTTTTTTCAAAAGGTGTGTTCATTCAATCACCTGTAACTCCTGAAACACTTGACCGAATTTAATAAGATATACCTTGTTTTGAAGGTAATTTCAATTACTTCTAAAATATTATATTATTATATGTTATGGTATAATAGAGTGGCTTCTTTTGTGAGGAAGGAAAAAATTTTGTTGATGTTCCCGACTATAATGAAACATTGATTTGTTTTATGCGTTCTCCCAAAATATTTCAGTTTTATCATTGTCCGTTCGTGAGCTGGACGCGTTCAAAATAACCTATATAAAACAGGTTTTTCTTGGATACAATACACGATGAGAATGGTATTTGGAAAAAACTTGCTACAAATTAAAATCCGAGCCTTATCAAACCATATTAAAAACTTGCAATATGACCTAGTATAAAGGGCAGATTTATACTATTTTTGTTCAATTTTTGATGCATTTTTTATAAAAACTGCAATAACATCCACATTTTTAGTTCGATTTATGTTTTAGGGACTCGTTGGAGAGGTATTGATAACCAATTGCAATTTTTAGAAATTCCTAACCCATTAAGGGCTGACAACTTTTTTCTTAATATGGGGTTATTTGCATCGAAAACACATTCTAGTCTTACAAAAAGCAAATTTTTTAAAAAAAAAACATCTGAAATTTTGGTCTTGGGAGGAAAACTTCACATAAAATTTTACAATAAAACCGTACGATATGGTTTCCCTCCCAAGAACGAGATTATATAGAAATAAAACTATAGGTCACTAATAGGAAAACTCGTACTCAGCTTTTTATTTCGTGGTCATTTTTTCTTTTTTACAGGACTTTTAATTTTCAAAGGATGTACATGTTTCAATAATTTAGTTTCGTACTTTTGCGTGTCATACCATTTTTCAATTTTGGAAATGTTTTTGCGCCTTATTTTGTAAATAACACATAAGGAGTAAAACGCCGCTATGTTTTTAAAAATCCGTTGGTAATTGACTGAGTTATTCGAGTTTATATAATTAAAACAAGTTTTGGTCATTCCAGTAACATCTCTCATTATTTTATGAATTGAGGTCGAATAGAAATGCTTAAAATTCTTCAAAAACATAAAAAACGATGAAAAATATTAGATTTTCCAAAAATATCCGAATTCCCAAAGAGGGGAAAATGTGTTCCAAAATTGGGATTTTTTATTAAACTGGTCGCAGTGATTTTTTGCCATTTTTACCTGTTTTGATGAATTTTATGTATTTTGACTATTTATCTATTGAAAGCTTAATGTTTTTCTTTTTAAATCAAAATCGATCACCAACTAAATTACAGGTTTATAAGTGTGCAAAGGAACGAAAAACAGGGTTATTACCCGTAACTCAAAATTTTGGTGTTGTCTGGGAAATTTCAAATACATCTACTCAACAATACCTAAAATAATATCACTTGCCAGAGTTTGTCGTCTATCGCACAGTGTTATCAATCGATGAGCTGTGAGCAAAAAATATTTCTGTACTATCCTATCAAATAAAATATTAATAACTAGCAGTACCCGCTACTTCGCACGCGGAAAAGACAGTTATTTGTTATAAGTATTATCCATTTCTGTCTTTGGATAGTATTTATTGTACTGTATTTATTCTTTCGGTGGATATAGATAAATCTAAAATAGTAATTTGGAAACCTCCCATTAGATAGAACTCATACACAGTCAAAGGAATATGCATGTCGAATTGCACTATTTTAGCTGAATTCTCTTCGTATGCATCATTTTTATTATTTTATACCCGGTTTCGAATAAAAAATTATAACCGCAGAGCCTTTTATATCATCGATCTCATATTTCTAGCTGTAGCCGGCCATTTTATAACTTTTTGCACCTGTTTCCCAAAAAGTACACATTTTGAAAAATCACTATAGATGTATACTCATTTCTCCCCTCAAAAGCATTCTCCTTCTCTCTTATATGTACACATTTTGAAATATCTATTTATGTTCCACGTTTGCGTAATTAAAGGGTTGTAAAAATTTTTTATCCCTTTTTGTTCCGCGCACACCTTTAAAGTACAAATTTCGAAAAATCCAATTTTACTGCACTTCTACGTGGTCAGTGGAATTTACATACTAAAGTTCACGATTCTAGCTGCAATACTTTAGTTGGTACCATTTTTATCCATTTTTGTCTCGCTCGCCCCTTATAAGTACAAATTTCGAAAAATCCAATTTTAATGCACTTCTACGAGGTCAGATGAATTTACATACTAAAGTTCACGATTCTAGCTGCAATACTTTATTTGGCCCCATTTTTATCCCACTCGTGCCTTTAAAGTGCAAAAATGCATTTATATTGCGCTTCTATGTGGTAAGAGGAATTTTGATAATACTGTAATACTTTAGTTGGTACCATTTTTATCCCTTTTTGTCCCGCGCACACCTTAAAAGTACAAATTTCGAAAAATCCAATTTTACTGCACTTCCACGTGGTCAGAGAAATTTACATACTAAAGTTCACGATTCTAGCTGTAATACTTTATTTGGCCCCATTTATATCCCTTTTTGTGCCGCTCGCTCTTATAGGTACAAATATCGAAAAATCCATTTAGATTTGCGCTTCTACGTTGTCAGAGGAATTTACACACCAAATTTCACGACTATAGCTTAATTACTTAAATTGGTACCATTGTTATCCCCTTTTGTCCCACGCACCGCATAAAGTACAAATTTCGAAGAATCCGATTTAGTTGGTGCCATTTTTATCCTTTTCGTGCCGCTCACTCTTAAAAGTACAAAAAATCATTTATATTGCGCTGCTATGTGATGAGAGTAATTTACAAACCAAATTTCACGATTCTAGCTGTAATGTTTTAATTTGTGCCATTTGTATCCCTTTTAGCCCCGATCACACCTTAAAAGTACAAATTAAAAAAAAAAAAAATATGTTGCCCGTCTACTTGGTCGGAGGAATGTACACGCTGAATTTCATGATTCTTGCGAGAATACCTTAGTTGGTACCATTTTTGTCTCGCTAGCCCCTTATAAGTATAAAACAAGTAAAAACGGCGTTAAGTTCGGCCGGGCCGAGCTTTATATACCCTCCACCATGGATTGCATTCCACAGAGGTTGTCGGTTTTCGTAGAAGTGCATTAATATTACAGGAAAAAATAATTTTTTAATATAGCCAAAACAAAACAAATACAAATATTGAAAAAATAATTTTACAAAAATAATATGATATTTTAATTAATTCAAACAATTATTTATTTTAAATCATAAAATAAATATTCTTATATTTATATTTTCAAAAAGCTTAAATACCATAAATATTGGTAGATAGTGGGTGCTACATTTAAATGTATTTCCATTCTATTTTCATTCCAAAAGTACAAATTTTGAAAATCCATTATCAGAGTGCAAAATGACCTAACTTCATGATTCAACCAATTTTTGTCGTAAAAGAAAAGGTACGAATTTGGAAAAAAAAAAAACTTTTTATTTTGCGTGTCTATGCAGTCAGAGGAATGTATATACCGAATTCCATGATTCCAGCTGCGCCCATTTGGTTGGTACCAATTTTACCCCCTTGAAGTTTCTACGCAATTATAATTTTATCATTCTAGCTGTAGTCGTTTAGTTGGTACTATTTTTTACCTCTGTACCATTGTATCCCTTGAAAGTACGAATTTCGAAAAATTCGTCTATTTTCCGTGTCTACGCAGTCAGAGGAATGTATACTCCGAATTCCATGACTCTAGCTGCGGTCATTTGATTGGTACTATTTTATACCCTTTTTTCATTTTAACCCCAAAAAGTACGAATTTGGAAAAAAACCTTTTATTTTCCATGCCTCGTAGTCAAAGGAATGTATACTCCGAATTTCATGACTCTAGCTGCGGTCATTTGATTGGTACTACTTTTATCCCCTTTTTCCATGCTTTATATAAGGTTACTTTCTATATATGTTTGTGTGCCACAAAATTTGAAATCAATTTTTGAAAGCTTTTTTCTCAACCAATTTTGCTCAAATTTTGCACACTTAACCATTTTCGATGACAATACAAGGAAATGGAAAAATTTGACCAATTGGACAAAGGGGCGTGGTACCTCCCATACAAACCACAAATTAAAAATCTATTATTTCTGCTCCTGATAACGGTATTTAAACAAAATTTGGTACGTCGGTTTGGTGTGCATGTTGTAAGTGCTGCTGCAAATATGGGCGGGATTGTACAAAGGGGCGTGGTACCTCCCATACAAACCACAAATTAAAAATCTATTATTTCTGCTCCTGATAACGCAGTATTTTTTCCTTCTACAAAAGATAACTAAAAAAGAATTTCTAGGCCCAATAGAATTCTGCTTGCATAAAGCATGGATTTGAAAAAAAAATTTTTTTGATTTGCTAGTTTCATTTTAACCCCAAAAAGTACGAATTGTAAAAAACCGTACATTTTACTTGTCTATGCAATCAGAGGAATGTATGCACCGAATTTCATTATTGGTTGGTACCATTTTTATCCCTCTATTCCCATTTTACCCCTTAAAAGTACGAATTTGGAAAAAATACTTTTATATTATGTATCTACTCAATTAGAGGAATGTGCTCAGCGAATTTCGTTTTTCTAGCTGTTGTCGTTTAATATGTACCATTTTTATCCCTTTTTTTTTCCCATTTCACCCCCTACAAATAAGAATCACTTTATGGTGCACTTTTTTGCTATAAGGGGAATGCGGAATGGGATGGACGGACATGGCTAGATCGTCTTAGAATTTTAAGACGATCAAGAATATATATACTTTATAGGGTCTCAGGTCGATATTTCAAGGTGTTACAAGCGGAATGACAAAGTTAGTATACCCCCATCCTGGAGGTGGAGGGTATAAAAAGTATATATTTCAAAAAATCAATTTATGTTGCAAGTCTACGTTGTAAATGTAAATACTGATTTTCACGAATATAGTTGCATTACTTGGTCCATTTTTATCCCTTTTGTTTCCTTCCTCCCTTAAAAGTACAAATTTCGAAAAATCCCTTTTTGAAGCTCGTATGTATGGTAAGTTCAAGGCACACACCGAATTTCATGTTTCTAACTACTGCCGTTTAGTCAGAACGAGGGTTAAATGTTTATCCCTTTTCGTCCCATTTCACCCATTAAAAATACGAATTTCTTGAAACCTCGTAGTCCGCGTCTCCGACATATTTGGGAATTACCCTGAAAATTTTATGACCCTGGCTTCAGCCGTTTGGTCTGGGCGCTAATCTATGATAAGTCAGTCAGTCAGTAACGCAACTCTTTTATATATAGGGCATTCCACGACAAATCGGACAGTTCAAAAATAATATAGCAATAAATAATAATATAATAAAATAATATAATAATAATAATATTTTTGATTTCCTCCATTTTTATAGTAGTTATTTTTTCAGACTTTTGCTCATAACTTCGTCAATAATGGTCCGAATTTGATATTCTTTTGTTTAATATTTTTGTTTTTTTGAAGTACTTTTCAGTAAAAATATTCACAATATTTTTGTATACAAATTTTGATTTTTTAAATTAAAACTTTTTTTTTTAATTGTTTGTACTCTTCGATTTTTTCGAATTTTTTTATTTAAACATTTATTTATTCTGTAAATTCTGAGGCTTGGTAGAAAGTGGGCCTATAAAAATTAATAATTTTTTTAAATTTTTGAAAATTTGGAAAACCAAAAATAAATTTAAACTTTATTTTTTAATTGTTTGTACTCTTTGATTTTGTCGAAAACATTTTATGTAAACTTCTATTTATGCTGTAAATTTTGAGTCTTGGTTGAAAGTGGGCCTACAAAAATTACTATCTTTTTTTAATTTTTTTCGTGTTTCAAAATTTTCAAAAAAATTAAAAAACATAGTAATTTTTATAGGCCCACTTTCAAGCAAGACTCAAAATTTACAGAGTAAATCCCCAAATATGGATTAATAAAATATTAATTTTTACTAATCTTCTTCTCTTGCTGTATTTCCCTTGTTTAGGTAATCCTTGCGCTTCCCCCATGTCCAAACTTAATCCATATTTAGCTAGTCGTTAACTTTATGTTTTGCGAAATGCGATTTATTAGCTTAGAAAGTCCACAAAAAGTAATCTGCTTAAAATGACTAACGAATGAACGAACGAGCGAACCTCAGCGAAAGCAAACAACGAAAATGAACAAAAGATTATTGCAATTAATATTAAAAATTAAAAATAGAAACACATGAAATCTCTCGCATGATTGTGTTTACTCTTCAACGTTGACCCTTCAACGGAAGGCTAAAATTGACGTACACTTTTCAATTTGCCATTATGTCGTAGTTTTGCTAACGCCGAGATTGCCCCCCTCCGCAACCACTCTCTGTACCATCCATCGTCTTCTTTAGTGGGCTGGAAAAGCGGCAATTTTTGTTCGAAAGAGGAAAACCTTAAAGCTATAAATAGCTCTCACTGTGAATATGTGAATGAAAATGGCTAGGCTATCTACTCATGCACTCATACTCATACATATTTCGATAGATACACATCCTTCCGAAGGAAACATTTGTAACACTTGCAAACACATACAACACGTGCTACATGAGTAGAGCGCAGCACAGTGGTGACCGCAGACTAAATGAATGTAATTTGGATATACTTTGACCTTAGGCAATATTCCAACAGATAAATTGACAATCGATTACGACCAATTCACAAACATCTAAAATCTACTGGAAATCATTTTTCAGAGTCTAAAATCTTTTCAACTATAATAAATACAATTTTTCAGATAAGTTAAATTAGAATTTTGGCGAGGAAAGTAAAACAACTAAGCAGAGATACAAGCCGACCGATTTTAAGCCGCCGCCGCATGTTTCTGCACGAGCCGCGCCGCCGCCGATTTCATCGGCTCACATCGACTTCAACTACGCCGCCGTGGTTGAAGACAAAACTTACAAAAGTCGAAAATTACAGAAGAATATATATATATATAAATATATACAACCAACTACTGTGAAATGTATGGATCTTTCTTTGAATTTAGGATCCCACTAAATGATGACGTCTATAGAAAGTTGAATGATTGTATTTTAATTTGAAAGTCGCATTTATATAAGCCAATTCCAGTGTGCGTGGTCATGTGTTTCTATAAAAAACAGAATGTGTCAAGGTAGGTAGAGCTTTCCATCTTTTGAAGGATTATGTCTGGTCAAATATGCCTCACATGAAAAGCTGTAATTGCTCAAATATTTATTAAATTCATCCATATTATGAACTATAGGAATGGATTCCCAGTCCAAACAAATAATTGTATGACATAATAATATGAAATTATGGGACTATTGGCTAATATTTACGAATATTGAATTACTTGCCAAAAAATAAAAGAAAATGTATTAAAACCAATACAAATTGTTCCTTCTCTTTTCCCAAAATTGTCAAATAAATAGAGGTGATCGAATGACAGAATGAGCCGGCAAATGAGCCGATAGCCGCCGCCGCCGATAATTCTGGTTCGGCTTGTAACTATGCAAGTAAGAAAAGGCTAAAGTCGGGCGACTTGTATTTGTATTTGACTTATATGATTAACTTTCAGCTTAGCTATTTCTGGGTGAGATATAACGAGGAGTGCAAAATTTGAATAAAATCGGTTAAAGTATTTGGTTTCTAAAAAAGTCATTTGAATGGGGGCCATTTTAAACCAGACAATTATATTCAAAATAATTGCTGGAAAATGAAGTAAAAATCGGTGGGATGTCATATAGTTTGTTATACAACGCTCAGTTTTGTGAAAAGATTTTAAAAATGTTGGCTCTGAAAAATCATCGTTTGTATTAAATTAATTTTACAAAATGGAGACAGTGACGTCATTTTTTTCTGGATATTCATCATTTAGGCATCATTCGTTCTACTTATTTTTCGTAACACTTTTTACAAAATAATACCAAGAAATATGAGTTATATCTAAATACTTTGAAAAACATAAAAAGGAGAAGCTCAATAGAAAACTGAATACTTATTTAAAGGGTGATTTTTTAAAAGCTATAGGAAAGTTTTTCAAAAAAAAAAACACATAAAATTCAGAAAATTCCATGAAATCTTTATTTGAATCGATAGTACGGTCCATATAATTTAATGTTTGAAGATTATTTCATGCAAATGTTGACCTTGACTGCGCCTCAAATGGTCCATCCGCTTAGTCCAATTTTGGCACTTCCACGTTTTTGAGTAACAGTGGCCCTATTGCTGCGAACGGCGACGAATCGATAATTGATGGTCATAATTAACACTGGCTGATACAGCTGCGATATTTTCTTCAGTTCGCATTCGCGTGTTGGTGGTTTAATGTCCAACAATGTAAATTTGGTGCGAAATTTAGTCACTTTTTATTAAACTGACCATAAAATGGAAGCGCGCGATGAACTTTCTTAACAGAGCACGCATTTTGATAATAAAATTCAATAATTTGCAAGCGTTGTTCGTTTGTAAGACGAATTCATGGTTAAAATATAGACCAAACGGAAGATGTTCGACACTGAAACAAAACACGAAACGTGCGTCAGCTGTTTAAACCAGTGTTGCCAAAAAGATAATAGCTAAAAAATCACCCTTTAGTTTGTTATACACCGCTCAGTTTTTTGAAAAGATTTTAAAAATGTTGGCTCTGAAATATCATCTTTTGTATTAAATTAATTTTACAAAATGGAGTCAGTGACGTCATAATACCTAGAAATATGAGTGATAGCTAAATACTTTGAAAAACATAAAAAGGAGAAGCTCAATAGAAAACTGAGTACTTATTTATAATGTATTTTTTCAACTCTTAAATTGGTCATACATATTTTTTTCAAAAAATACGAGTACAATATTTTTATGAGAAGAATACATACACACAAACTCTCAAAAACCGTACCGTACCGCTTGACATTGAATGACTCATATATATTCTTGGTCGTAGTAAAATTCTAAGACGATCTAGTCATGGCTGTCTGTTGAAAGCACGCCAGCTGCCGAACGAAATGAGCTTTACCTCCTAGCTCATTTCATATGTCTAATAGTTGAGATTGCCAGAGAGAATTTTTTCCTTAAAAAGGACTGCAAATATTTGGATTATTTAAGCATTTTTGTTAATTCTGCTTTATATGCACTTGAAATTTGTTTCTAGCTTGAATGCACCAAAAGGAAGATACATTTTTTTAGCGGGCCAAATGTTACGGAAAAGGATAAAAATGGTACCAATGATACGGCAACAGCTAGAAATATGAAATTTGGAATGGATTTTTCAAAATTCGTACTTTTGAGGGGTACAATTGGAAAAGAGGGATAAAAATTGTACAACCCAAACCGCTGAAGTTGAAATCATGAAATTCTAAGTATACATTAATCTGACTGAGTAGACGGGAAAAATAATAAATAATAAAATAGTGGTGGCCACGAATTTAGCACAGTCACCACATGTAACTTTATAAAGCAAATATTTCAACTTCTCTTTATGTTTTTTGCCCGGTATTTTTCTAAAGTATTACGTACGATATGGTGAACATTTAACGTTGTTTTTGTTCGGTTCTTATGTTGCATTTTAGTTTTATGCAATCTAAAGTACAAACAATACAAAAAGTGATTGGACAGTAATTTAGCACAAATTAAAAAAAAACTTTAATCAAACCGGAAAAAACTGAACTAACCAATACATTTTATTATAAACTTAATATTTGATTGGATAACCACTATTTTGAGTAATAGCTGTACATCTTCTGGACATACTCTCCACTAGAGACATAAAACGCTCCATTGGAATAGCATATCAGGTATTTTGAGTTTCATTCAAGAAATCGGGCAAATTTTTGGGTTTTATTGCTATAATATGTTGTTAAAGTCCATTCCATAGATTCTCAATGGGATTGAGATCCGGTGAGTGTTCTGTAACATTTTTAAAAATCTATTCTGTTCAGCTCCAAACAACTCTTCACTGGAGTTAAGTGTGTTTTGGTTGGTTGTCGTGCATTAAACGCCACTTAATTGGCCTGTTTTTTTTTGAATATGTTATCATAGTATCAACAAGTAGATTTTTGTAAATATACTGATCCATTAGTGCATCGATTTTGTGTATCGGACCAACGCCGTGTCCAGAAAACGCAGTATACACCATCGGATTTTCGCCAACAAGCTTTACCGTCTCTTATTTGTACTTCGGTTTGTGCTGCATGTTTGGAGGGCACAATTCGTATTGTTTTCTATTAGATCCGAACCGACATGTGTTCGATTCGCCAATCCAGGCGATATTTTCCCAAATATCCTAAGCAAATGAAATTTGACACTGTAAGCCTTTTTTTGATACGTGTGGCTTATGTTGAACAATACATCGAAATATTTTTTTTCATTGGTTCCTCTTATGGTTCTTGAGGAAATGCTAATGTCAAATTTGGCCGAAATGTCTCTCTGAATCACAGTTGAGCTTTTAAATGGATCTGCAACGCAGGTTCTATAAATTCCGATTTATTCGTTGTTTTTCACGGCGTAGGACATTGTGCGACATTTTTGAAGCTCCCATAAGTGCCAAATTATAAACAACACATGTGAAGTGTGCTAAACTCGTGGCCACCACTGTATAAAAGCCATGGCCACATGTATGAAAAGACTTTTGACATGGTCGAAATCATGATCGTGGTAGTCAGCAGCCAAGTAATAAATGTCACCATGCCATTTGTAAATTAATTTTAAACGTGTTTAACAAAATTGTTACTCCGTTTCTTCAGTATATAAAGTCCATTTACATATAATTCCAATATGCTCTTGGAAACAATATATTCCTAATTATTTCCACATTTCATTGCAGTACACCACTGTGTGCTGCGCGGTTTACCGTTGTCCTGTTGACGATGTAATGTTTGGGTGGAGCTTTTTAGTGGGTCGCAAGGATATCCATGCATACGTACGTAATGCATATACCGGCCGTTTTGACTTAAGGTACCGCTTTATACACTACACTCTGACAGCCAGTATACGAGAAGGATGCCGAGCCGAAAGCTTTTTTTTTTTGAAATGTCATTGAATGAACAACGACAGTGCAGCAAAACAAAAACGTCAGCACTCTGTATCTGTGCATAATGTGTGTATGCATTTGTAAGCCAACAGTATAGTACTGTTCGGGTTCGTCTAAGGTCAACATCTTTGTAAGGCCCTGACCCAAATTCTCTAGCCCGAACAGCACTGCATCGCGCTATGTGCGGCGAATGAAGGATTGCACAAATTGAGAATTGTCGGTCTTTCATGTTTGTTGGTCCTCTCGCTCCCAGTATAGTGCGAAAGTGTAAACGTCATCAATTTCTGAAGAGGGGGGGGGGGGTTTCCTCTTAGAGGCTGGGGCGGAGAGGAGTAATCAACCTCACGAAGATTTGTCAATGAATTTAATGTTTGTTTTTATTCGCATACACCGACAACAACGTAGCTGCTCAGCCCGGTCCGCTGAACAACAAAAAGTCATTATAGAGAAATGCACTATCGTAGTTTATGTCCTTGTGCCGCAGAGCGAGCGAGCGCAGTAAGTGCAAATAGGTGGCACCGGGAGCCGGGGCAGCAGCATTTCTGGCAAATGTTGTTTAACCGCTTTGATTTGATACGCACACATACACACAGCCATACATACATAGATATTCATTGAAAACACAATCGAATGAAAAATAATTGAAATGCCATTGATAAGTCAAAAATGTTTGATAAATATCCTTTAGTAAATGTGATTTAGATAGTTATGGATGGTTGGCTGCTTGCTTGGGTGGGAGTGGGGCTGATGGTCGGTCGGTTGACTCACCAAGTGCTTGGCTGAATAGCTCTGAATTGAATTGGACTCGTTGGCCACAAGGTTATCTCCCCACACTGGCAGGCTTGGGCATTTGACAGTGCCATGTGAGGATGATGCTTCCGAGGCTCGATCTTGATATTAATTAACGAGTTGCTCATTGGCGCTTTGATTGATTTGAAGATTCAATGACGTGCTAGTTACATATACGTACAGAAATACTGACAACGTGATTATTAGTGTTTTGTATTCAAACATGGAAAAAGTTACAACATTTGACTCGGAATTAATGCTTTAGCGAATATCCTTGAAGGGGTGAATAGTGGGTGAAATTCCTCATGTGTCCAAAATAATGTAAGTAAGTATCACTAAAATAAAGATTCTGTTTCAAAATCGTACTGTCATATTCGAATTGTAGAATTAACCTCGATTAGAGAAGTTTGTGTGGCCTGGGAGATACCACAAGGCGATATGAAAGCAATACATGTGGATGATAAATCGGCGATATTACCAGATAATGTGGATGATATCGCGTAAGTACCACCTGGAAGATACAAATGGAATATCGCCAGATAAATATTAAATACTTCTAGTACCAAATTTAAAATTTTCCATATTTTAATTCCAACAAAATTAATAATGAAGTGGTGAATGAAGAAAAGCCGAAAATAAAATTTTATAGTGGTGTTTTCAGCCCTTGTGAGGGAAAAATTTTCCCTTTGGGTCGATTTTGCCCAGTTGCAATTCCTAACGATCTACGACTATAAGACACATTTATGCAAAATTTAGATCGCCTAGCTTCTTTCGATAAGATGCTTAAGTGCTTTCAGCTAGATACCACATATTTCAATAGATTTTCTTCAAAATTGGCAAAACATCTTATAGTGCAACTAGAAACACCCATGATAAAAATGTGTTATATCGGTTCAGATTTATATATAGCTCCCATACAAATTTCGCTCCCAATTTGAATTTTTCCGCTCTAGAATCCACATAGTTCAATAGATTTTCTTCAAATTTGGCAAAACACCTTATATTTCAACTGGAATCACCTGTGGTAAAAATGTGTTAGATCGGTTGAGATTTATATATAGCTCTCATACAAATTTCGCTCCCAATTTTAATTTTTCGCTTCAGAATCTACATATTTTACCAGATTTTCTTCAAAATTGACAAAACATCTTATATTTAAACACTGGTTTAAACAGCTGCCGCACGTTTCGTGTTTTGTTTCACTGTCAAACATCTTCAGTTTGGTCTATAATTTAACTATGAATTGTCTTACAAACGAACAACGCTTGCAAATTATTGAATTTTATTATCAAAATGCGTGCTCTGTTAAGAAAGTTCATCGCGCGCTTCCATTTTATGGTCAGTTTAATCGACCCACTGAAGCGGCTATTCGGGCTAGTGTGACTAAATTTCGCACCAAATTTACATTGTTGGACATTAAACCACCAACACGCTTACGTAGAGTGCGAACTGAAGAAAATGTCGCAGCTGTATCGGCCAGTGTTAATGATGACCATCAATTATCGATTCGTCGCCGTTCGCAGCAATAGGGTCACTGTTACTCAAAAACGTGGAAATGCCAAAATTGGACTAAGCGGATGGACCATTTGAGGCGCAGTCAAGGTAAACATTTGCATGAAATAATCTTCAAACATTAAATTATATGGACCGTACTATCGATTCAAATAAAGATTTCATAAATTTTTCTGAATTTAATGTTTTTTTATACTTATTCCCTATTTACATAGCAATCATAAGCCAAAAAATATTTTGGTATTCTTTATATGATAAAATGTTACACGGGTTTTTCTTAAGTCACTTTTCACAACTTTTGACTGGACAGCCAACATTTATCCTATTTCACTTTTATTTTAAAGGTGTTTAACAAGTTTTCTAGATTTGCGGTATATCACTTTATTAAAATTCATCATATCACCGTTTATAATATTTTGCTTTCCAAGTTATCTGGCTAAAATGCAATTAAATATAAGAATTAACAATTAAATAGCCGGACAGCAGAGGCAAACATGTATAAATGCTGTGTTCACCTTTAAACATTTATTAATTCCATTCTTCACATATGAAAAATGTTTCTGGTTAATCAAATTGTAATTGCAATCCTGAAATTCCCTACATGAATTACTATTTCAAAAATGTTGCATTTAGAGTACGAAAGGGTACAAAAATTGAATCAAAAACGAAACCAAAAAAATACAAAATGGTTGTAGTACAAAATGCTACAAATTGCCCCTTAGTTGTATAGAAATACTAATTATATAAAAATCTTACCGAAATATGTTTTCACGTACATAAGTAATTGGATATAATTCTAGTGATTCTATATTTATTATTCAGGGTAGATTACATTTTAATAATTATGTTGATGTGATATATGTGCGACACATCATCAGCAAATCTTTTTCGTGTGTGTAACCCATCTGCGAGAGTGGGGATCTTAGAAGGTTTTTCATGTGTTTAATTGTTCCCAGCCGAAATTCCCATCACATTGGACATTTATACCCTTGGGTATAAACACAAACACCGAACCGTATATGGTATACTCGTAGTTAGTATGCATAATTAAACCCTAATCATCATTCCAACACACTTAGGTTCGTATTAGGGATGCCAAAGGCGAATGGTTGATATAAAAGTAAATTCACAGAATGGAAAAGGAATCAAAACACAGCCAAAAAATATTAGGGTGGGTCATGATCCAAAGGATGTGAATGAATCTACAAATAGAATTTAAGAAGTTTGAGCTCAATCGTATGGCATCAACGGAATCTTAGGGAAATCTTGTAAACATAACAGAATTGAAACAGGTGTGGTGAAGGGTTGGAAATGGATATACAAATAAATTTTGTGAAGTACGAACTCACACCTCACATAACACTAAAAATTTAAGGGAACACAATCAAAAAAATGTTGGGTTTATTTTTTAAAAAATTAATAATTGAATTATTTTTTACCTTTAAAACAAATACGACAGAAGTCCAGAGAATAATAATATTCCTCGTAGGCTGAAAAATAAAACAGAAAAAATCGTTAATTTGCTAGTTTTCATGCAGTACACTCAGTTCTTTTGTATAAAATTTGAATTTTATAAAGGGTGATTTTTTAAAAGCTATAGGAAAGTTTTTCAAAAAAAACACATAAAATTGAGAAAAATGCATGAAATCTTTATTTGAATCGATAGTACGGTCCATATAATTTAATGTTTGAAGATTATTTCATGCAAATGTTGACCTTGACTGCGCCTCAAATGGTCCATCCGCTTAGTCCAATTTTGGCATTTCCACGTTTTTGAGTAACAGAGACCCAATTGGTGCGAACGGCGACGAATCGAAAATTGGTGGTCATCATTAACACTGGCCGATACAGCTGCGATATTTTCTTCAGTTCGCACTCTACGTAAGCGTGTTGGCGGTTTAATGTCCAACAATGTAAATTTGGTGCGAAATTTAGTCACAATAGCCCGAATAGCCGCTTCAGTGGGTCGATTAAACAGACCATAAAATGGAAGCGCGCGATGAACTTTCTTAACAGAGCACGCATTTTGATAATAAAATTCAATAATTTTCAAGCATTGTTCGTTTGTAAGACGATTCATGGTTAAATTATAGACCAAACTGAAGATGTTTGACAGTGAAACAAAACACGAAACGTGCGTCAGCTGTTTAAACCAGTGTTGCCAAATAGATAATAGCTAAAAAATCACCCTTTATTAAAATAGTAAAATATTAAAGAAAATATTTATTTTATTACGCTGTGTGACAATATAAGAACACAACATAATAAAACTGTGTACTTAGTATTTCATTGTCTGTCCGAGTTCGCTTTAAAAGGGCTTGACATTTTTTATAGGATATAATACTGTGGAACAAAATGAAACTTTTGCGAAAATATCCCTTGTCAGAACCTTGTTATTTTTTGTGTTCTACATGTTCTACATTCTATGGTTTTAAGAAACAGACGAAAAAGTAATTTGATTCCTTAAATAACCATCAAGGCATACGGTAGAAATTTTCGGAAAAAATATATTTTATATCCAAATCTCATCTTTTTATTTTTTAGAGCTATAAGTATTGATAGTTTTTTATATCTATATTTTTATTAAATGTAAAAGTGCTGTGTGCTCAGTTTTTAATTTTCTGGCCTGGTTTACATTTAAGATAATTTAATTTTTTAAAATAATAATTGTACCATCCACCTTTTTGGATTAAACATTGAAATGACCGCACCAAACAGTAACTCTTTGTGGGTGCATTGGGTTTTCGAGAATCACTCTTGGATTATCATTCGCCCAAATGCGACAGTTCTGCTTATTGACGAATCCACTGAGGTGCAAATGTGCCTCATCACTGAAGATGATTTTTTTCGAAAATTGATCATCCATCCACTGTTGCCATTTCTTGCCACCATTCTGACCATTCCCGACGTTTGGAATGGGCAAGAGGCTTTAGTTCTTGAGTCAATTGCACCTTGTAAGCGTGTAAATGCAAGTCTTTGTGCATAATGTTCATCAAGGACGAGCGTGAGAGGTGTAATTGTTGGGCACGACGACGAGTTGAGGTGGACGGCTCTTCAACCACACTATCCCGAACAGCAGCAATATTTTCTGCAGTACGAACATGCACTGGTGTTTTCACATCGCCTTTTTTTCGATTGTACGCACATTTGGACCATTAAATTGATCGAAAAAATCACGAAGTGGCACGATATGCATTTTGATTTGAACGCCCATTTTCATAATAAGTCTGAATCTGAATCTAATCCATGGTTCAAATTGAGTTAGTCTGAAATTGAGAAATGTCAAAAACTTGACGTTTAGGTCTGGTTCACATTCAACATCGGACCTTACAATTTAACCACCCTTTATATAAAAACAAGTAAAACAGCTAAAAACAAGTAAAATAGGCGTTAAGTTCGGCCGGGCCGAACTTTATATACCCTCCACCATGGATTACATTCCACAGAGGCTGTCGATTTTCGTAGAAGTGCAGTAATATATTGCAAGAAAATATAATTTTTTTAATATAGCCAAACCACATATAAATATTGAAAAAATAATTTTATAAATAAATATAATATTTTTATTATTTGAAGCCACTCTTATAAGTCTCTTATATATAATACTTCAAGTCAATACAAAAAATAAATATTCTTATATTTATAAGAAGCTTATATTATATTTATAAAAGCTTAAATATCATAAATATTGGTAGGTAGTGGTTGCCACAGTTGGTTATATTTCCATTCTATTTTAATACAAATTTTGAAAATCCAAAGGGTCCGCCATGGACTATTATTTGTGGGGTGCCCTCAAAGATAAGTGTTAGACCGACAAGCCAGAGACAATTGACGCTTTAAAGGACAATATTCGTGAAGCCATTGGTGAAATACAACAGATAATGTGCTTAAAAATTGGACCGATCGCGTAGGCTACTGCATGGCCAGCCGAGGCAGCCATTTGAATGTAATTATTTTCCATTATTAACCGGAAGGATTGTACTTTCAAATAAAAAAAGAAATTTGAGAAAATATTCAGTAGTTTTTTTATAGCATTTTCAAAAAAAAGTTATTTGGCAGACCCTTTATTATCTCATGTACATAGTATAAAAAACGTAACTTCATGATTCAACCAAATTTTGCCTTAGAAGTTCGAATTTGAAAAAGTCTTCTTATTTTGCGTGTCTTTGCAGTTAGAGGAATGTATACACCGAATTTCATGATTATAGCTACGTCCATTTGGTTGGTACCATTTTTATCCCCTTTTTTCTATTTTACCCCCTTAAGAGTACGACTTTCTAAAATCTCTTTATTTAACGTGGCTACGCAATTAGAGGGATGTACGCACCGAATTTCACCATTCTAGCTTTATTCGTTTAGTTGGTACTATTTTTATCCCCTGTTCCCATTGTATCCCTTGAAAGTAAAGAGTGATTTTTTTGAGGTTAGGATTTTCATGCATTAGTATTTGACAGATCACGTGGGATTTCAGACATGGTGTCAAAGAGAAAGATGCTCAGTATGCTTTGACATTTCATCATGAATCGTCTTACAAACGAACAACGCTTGCAAATTATTGAATTTTATTATCAAAATGCGTGCTCTGTTAAGAAAGTTCATTGCGCGCTTCCATTTTATGGTCAGTTTAATCGACCCACTGAAGCGGCTATTCGGGCTATTGTGACTAAATTTCGCACCAAATTTACATTGTTGGACATTAAACCACCAACACGCTTACGTAGAGTGCTAACTGAAGAAAATATCGCAGCTGTATCGGCCAGTGTTAATGATGACCACCAATTTTCGATTCGTCGCCGTTCGCACCAATTGGGTCTCTGTTACTCAAAAACGTGGAAATGCCAAAATTGGACTAAGCGGATGGACCACCTAAGAAGCAGCCGCGGTCAACATTTAAATGAAATTATCTTCAAAAAGTAAATGTCATGGACCAATCTAACGTTTCAAATAAAGAACCGATGAGATTTTGCAAATTTTATGCGTTTTTTAAAAAAAAAAAGTTATCAAGCTCTTAAAAAATCACCCTTTATGAATTTGGAAAAAAAACCTTTTATTTTTCTTGTCTACGCAGTCAGCGGAGTGTATACTCCGAATTCAATTACTCTAGCTGCGGCCATTTGGTTGGTACTATTTTTATCCCCTTGTTTGCATTTGAACCCCAAAGAGTACGAATTTCGAAAAAATTTTACGTGTCTACGCAATCAGATGAATGTATACACCGAATTTCATTATTCTAGGTGCAGCCGTTTGGTTGGTACCATTTTTATCCCTCTATTCCCATTTTATCCTTAAAAGTACGAATTTGGAAAAATACTTTCATATTATGTATCTACTCATTTAGAGGAATGTACACAGCGAATTTTGTGTTTCTAGCTGTTGTCGTTTAATAGGTACCAGTTTTATCCCTTTTTGCCCCATTTCACCCCTTACGAATCGTTTTGCACTTTTTTATCGGGGGAATGCGCAAACCCTTGATATTGGTAAGTACAAGCAGGCATGTTGAAAAAATATGCTTAAATACTCTAAAATATTAGGGATTATTATGGGTATTTTTAGTCCTTGTGAGGGAAAAATTTCCCCCTTTGGACCAATTTCAATCCCATCCGATCTACGACTATAAGTTGTATTTATACAAAATTTGGGCCTCCTAGCTCCTTTCGTTTAGATGCTAGCGTGCTTTCAACAGGCGGACGGACGGACATGGCTAGATCGTCGTAGAATTCTATGACGATCAAGAATATATATACTTTTTAGGGTCTCTATTTTAAGGTGTTACAAACGGAATGACAAAGTTAGTATACCCCATCCTGGAGGTGGAGGGTATAAAAATTGGAAGTACTTCAGTAGGAAGCACATTTTATTTTTTTTCCGTTTTCGAGGAAGATCTTTTAAAAAACTTCCAAAAAGTCGATAATATGTAACATTTTACGAATAGCATTTTCACAAGTGAGTGGGAACGAATTTTTAGTACACACAAGTACTGAAAAATGTGTGACAAACCTGTATATGTTCTTCCTTTAATTGGTGAAGATGTAAAATTGTCCGCTAATCCTTGCAGGAAGTTTTATCTTTATGCCGGCTCTAAAGGTTATTGATAAAAGGTTTGAGCAGTCTGATGATCCAATTGATTATTTGATTTCTTCGTCGACACCCCTATTTCATATATTAGTATGTAAGTGTATCCATGTATACAATCTTAATGCTGAAGTTGACGTTAGTTTGCTTGTGTGTGTTGGTACGTGTGTGTGCCACAGTAAATTAACTGACTAGTTGTGTGCTCTGGCTAATGTCCTTATTATGTTTGGAAATCTATCTCTGCTATGTAGCTTGTAACCTTTTCTCCGCTGATGATGTTGTTGAAATTGCACCCCCACCCTCCATGCCACATTTCATTAACAACAAAAACAAACTAAATGTAGGTTAAGTTAAGATCAAAAGTTGATGACAAATTACAAAAACTGCTGCATATTAATATGGACTATGAGTGTTTTTTTTCGACTTTTTTGTGTGTGTGGATATAAACGAGGTCACACTCAAACACACGCACACACACCCACAAACTGAAAAGGATGTCTTTTGTATTAAGGATTTTTTTAAAAGGGAGGCTGAGCGTAGTTAGTTTGAAAAATAGTGTAAGTGTCGCAAACAATATGTTTGAGTAGATTTTGCTCATGCATAACCATGCACAAAAGATTCCACTACTATAACCTTCAACGACTTGACCCTATGTACGTATATAGAGAGAGAGCGAAAGTAGATTCATTTCAAGATTTGCATCAACCTTGTTTTCCCATTCAAGTTGGCCTACTGTAGCTGGTGGCAACAAAAGCATTGTTGCCATTTGTACTGAACTAGAACGCAGTTGTCCTTTCTCCCAGTGACATTTCATTGCCCAACTCAACCTTAATTTATAATTAACTCAAAACAGCTGTTTTTCTCGTGCGTATATACCAACACCGTACTCACCAATGATAAAGCACATTTCCCTTTCGCAAAGAAAAACGTTGCCTACTTTAAGGCTTTTAAATTAATTATAAGAAAGGGTCTACCGTCGGGGATGAGATGGGATGGGATGGGGTGTTATGAGCTTTAGTGTTCGTTCTCTGGGGCCGGCATGTTATATTTAGAAGTTATGATTTAAATATTCATTACATCAAAACATCCGGTTGGATTATAAACACACAGAAAAGGTTTTTTATTTATTTTAATATGGGTTAAGACAAAATCGGAATTGTTATTATGTGGCTTATAAAAATAGTAGTAGCAGTGCTATTAATAGAAACCATTTTTAAATAGACTTTTTGAGTATCCAAGTAAAATTGGTATTTAAGGAAAATGTTTGCCACATGATGGAGGACATGCCTACGTCACAAAGTTTCACAAGGGCAGAGGGGATTTGTGCGATTAGGTATTTTTGTGTGCTAAGACAATGTCATAGCAACACAGAGCGACAGAAACGTAATATATAAAATTGATATTAAAAGTGTAGAGTATACATTTAGGATTTTAATTGAGTTAATGAAATTTTACTAGGGAAGGAAGTGGGATTAAAACGGAACTCTGTGATATCCTAGATGTCATATAAATAAATAAAAGCAGTGGTCTTCTTACAAAAAAACTTACATTTACTTAGAGTGATTTGTGGATTGTAGTATGTATGTTTGTCCTGCACAGCAAAATGCATGTGGTTCCTTTATGAAATTTGAATCAGAGCATATTGCCCTTTCCTCCGATATGAATTACTCCAGTCAGGTATTTGTTGATGAATTCCATGATTCCAACTACGAATTTCATGGCACCATTTTTATCCCATTTAGATTTCAAAAGTATCGATTCGGATGATTCGTGTGGAAGGTACTAAAAGGTTCAAAGCATTTAGTCCTAGCTTCCACAGTTATAACATTTTCATAAACATGATCAAATATAAAGTCATAGTGGAATCCATGGACCAGTATAGAATTTATGAAGGATTAAATTTTACTTAGGATATAGACACTTGTGTGAGAGGTACAATAAGGGCGTCACTAAACCGTAAGTATTTTTTTTGGTTTAAAGTTATTATAAAACCATTTTCAAATATTAAATTTCAAATGATTTTGCCTACCCGTGTGGAAGTTATATCGGTTTTATTTTAACCAAGGTTTATGCCTCTTTGTGTTGGCGGTATCAGAAGGGGTGTGGCAATATCATATATATTTCGTATGAATCCAACATATATAAAAGCATTCCCAAATATCAAATTTAATAGTATTCCGATCATCCTTATAGAAGTTTTAGCTTTAAGTAGGTTAGAGTGATTTGTGTGGGAGGTACTAAAGAGTGATTTTTTTGAGGTTAGGATTTTCATGCATTAGTATTTGACAGATCACGTGGGATTTCAGACATGGTGTCAAAGAGAAAGATGCTCAGTATGCTTTGACATTTCATCATGAATAGACTTACTAACGAGCAACGCTTGCAAATCATTGAATTTTATTACCAAAATCAGTGTTCGGTTCGAAATGTGTTTCGCGCTTTACGTCCGATTTATGGTCTACATAATCGACCAAGTGAGCAAACAATTAATGCGATTGTGACCAAGTTTCGCACTCAGTTTACTTTATTGGACATTAAACCAACCACAAGAATGCGTACAGTGCGTACAGAAGAGAATATTGCGTCTGTTTCTGAGAGTGTTGCTGAAGACCGTGAAATGTCGATTCGTCGACATATTTATATCTGCGAAACTTTTTAAAATATCGAGAAAAAGCATAGGAATAGATTAAAGAAATTATAATTCTTAATTTTTCAACATTTATTTCACCTAAATCGGGACAGCCGTTCTCGAGTTATGACAAACAAAAGACCATAAGATAACAAAAGTGGGTGGGGGGAGCGCGCCAGGGCGTCCCGCGAAAACGGGTACCTCAGGAAAAAATCCTTTAGGCAATCGTCATCATTTTGGATACACTAACGAACCGTCATAGTGGTGCTTGAATTGCAGAACCACTGTTGCACTGTGTTACATACCGATAAAATCCTAATTGGACATTTAGATGGAAATACATTTTTGATTGTTTATAATGATTTGTAAAAATCACGTTTTTTCAGTGTAATTTTTTTACACCTTCCACTATGGTATTATGTCTTTGTACAATCGTTTGTAACACCAAGAAGGAAGAAAGACAGACCCATCGTTTAATATACCGATCGACTCACGGACGACTGGGCAAAGCTAGATCGCCTAAGAATTTTACGACGATCAGACCTCAGGTCGACCTATCAAACTGAGTTTATCGCCTTTTGATTTATAAATAAGAATTTGTATTTTAAATATACCATTTTCAATTCAAATTGAGAAAATACAAATTGAAATTGAGAAAATACAAATTGAAATTCAACAAGTAAGGAAAGGCTAATGTCGGGCGGGGCCGACTATATGATACACTCCACTTTCTATTCGAATACAATTCAATTCGGTAAAAAAGTAAAAACAGGAAGAATTTTTGTATGTTTCCTAATCATGGGCTAATATGACCTGGTCCAATTTGTCATATCGAAAAGAATATTTGTATCGGGGCTATATCCAAACATGGAATAAAGTGACTAACTTTCACAATAAGTTCTTCCAGTTGAAATATGCTCACTTTGAAGAAATTCGGTGAAAATTCGTGGTTTCTGGGAGCTTTTGGTATTTGTATGGGAGCTGTATGTAAATCTGAACCGATCTGACCCATTTTTACCATGGGTGTTTCTAGTTGAAATATAAGATATTTTGAAAGATTTGAAAAAGATCTGTTAAAATATGTCATATATAGAGTGGAAAAAGTGAAATCGGGATTGATTGAACTTTGTGTGGGAGCTATATATAAATCAGAACCGATCTGACCCATTTGCACCATGGCTGTTTATAGAACATATTTCGCCAAATTTGAAGAGGATCTGTTAAAATATGTGGTATCTACAGCAGCAAAAATCAAATCGGGAGCGAAATTTTAATGGGAGGTATATATATAAATCCGAACCGATGTAACACATTTTCATTTCTAGTTCAAATATAAGACGTTTTGCCAATTTTGAAGAACATCTGTTAAAATATGTGGTATCCAGAGTGAAAAGAGTCAAATCGGTAGTGAAATTCGTAGGGGGGCTATATCTAAATCTGAACCGATTTTCTTCAAATTAAATAGCGTTCGTCCTTGTACCGAAAAACTTTGTTGTGCAAAGTTTCATTTGGTTGTGTCTACAATTGCGACCTGTATCGTGATTACAAGAATAAATGGACAGAAGGACAGACAGACGGACATTGTTAAATCGATTCAAATAGTGATTCTAAGTCGATCGGTATAATTAACAAAGGGTCTATCTCCCTTACTTTTGGGTGTTACAAACAAATGCACTACAATTTGAAATTGAGAAATGAAAATTGAAATAGAGAAAATGCAAATTGAAATTTAGAAATGAAAACTGAGAATAAACAAATTAATATTCAGAAATTTAAATTGAAATCCTTATTAATATTATAAAACCTTAGTGTTAGTCTGTCTGTCTGTTCGCGTAAACGGCTGAACCGATGTTATTGAAATTGTCAACACCGATAGAACACCGCAGGTCTGGAATGAACTATAGGCTATAGAATTTTTAAAAATTTGCTCTGTGGGTGGAGGGGTCGTGGGGGGGGGGGAGCTAGAAGGCTGAAAATTGGAACGTAATTTTACAATTTGTTTTTTTTTTTTCTTGGCGAAGCGAGCAGGGTTCAGCTAGTTAATTTATATTTTTTTCAGTTTTTTCGTTTTTATTTTTTTTGTGGTCTGAAATCAATATTTGATTTGAACTGGGATATTATCCTGGCTCAAGACCATTTTGCATCTATATTTAATAGAATGCTAATTTATTTACAAATGGCGTGGTGACATTTATTATTTGGCTGCAGACTACCACTATCATAATTTCCACCCTGTCAAAGGTTTTGTCAAATGCATTGCAGCGACTTTTCAACATCAAACCTGGCCTCTATAAGGAGATGATTCTCACAAACGAACGAGAAGCACAACTCACTTGCCGAGTTTGCGTTTAAAACATAGCAAGTAATAAAGTACACATGCCATCTTACAAGCATCTCATTGAGTTGCATATGTAAGTATGTGTATATGCAGGTATAATATCGAGCCCTTAGCGCGGAATGATCGCAAGCGCCAAAACACACATTTTACAGGAGAAGGTTTTTATTGATTATTTTGAAATATTTGCATAAAATGAAATCTGTTTTAATGCAAAATGTTTCAATTCCGCCGTACCCAACGAATTATTAGTAAAAATTGATCATTTGTTTACATCATACCGTAATTTTGGGGCTTGCGATACAAATATTGTACTTGCGGTTACAAATACTGAAAAAATATGGCGCTTACGATATAAGTTTTTTTAGACTAAACCTCGAAATTTTAGTAAAAACACACTTTTTGTTGTAAAAAATTTATTAAAACAACGTAATAAAATAGATAAGACCACTTTTATAAAGGGAAAATGAATAGTAAAGTAATTCGTTAATAAAAAAACTGTTTTAGACACATTTGAATTCCTATGATAATTAGTTAAATTGCATATAAAAGATTTTAGGTAATATCGATATCTTCGTTGTCGCTTTCAGCCAATGTGTCTTTGATTTGATCAATTACTAAAGTTGGTATCGTTTGGGAATTATTTCTTTCTCACAAAGTCTTTTCTGTATTTCTCCACTAAAATTTTTAGTTGTTCAGGGTAGAGCGGGTTTGGCCCATTGGCAACGATCATTGAATTTTTGTTTCAACGAATAATTAAATTAATATTCATTTCATCCACCCTACTATCTGCAAAAAAAATCCATATTTAAACTGTGCGCAAAATCCCAGTTTTTCAATATGTACCGATCTCAAACAGTAGAAATGCAGTAGAAAATGAACTCCAGTCCTTAAAATCTAAATGATTTTGTAAAATACTTTCATAACACTTCGGTATCATGCGGGAATTTGTAATTATGGTCGGCCACTAAGAAGGGGTGGAAGGTTCTTCCTTTACAAAATTATTCAAATGAAGAGTGTATAGTATCAACTCTATAGAATTGTGGGCAATGTGCCCATTTTCATCACAATTTTTTAGCTAAATATTATGTTTCTTTGTCAAATCGGCCACTATTTGAATTAAATAAATGTTAACGTTTACCCACAATAATAGGGAAATTATACCAAAACCATTATATATTATAGTATTTGGCTTAATATTCGAATATTACAAGAAGTATATTAAATTATTGTATATAAGGCACAAATCATACAAAAAGGCTTTGTGTTCCCCAAACAGACAATAATTTAGAGCTACTTTCAGTTCTTGTAGGTAAACTTTTTTCTTCTGGATCGATAAATAAATATATAAAACAAATATGAGTGAACTTCGAACGTCTTAGCTTAGTTCATTCGTAACCTATCGTACTTTCAACCAACAGACGAACACTTCATTCTATGGCCGAGGGTATAAAAATACACTTAATATTGCATCAATATATTGATAGACCTATCTAAAACATTTATAAATATCTCTTACATTATCTTTTGTCTAAATTCATAAACTGTCACTTACGATAAAATTGCTTTCTTTGAAAATGTGAGCAGCGACTTACGATAAAATCTTAGCCCTATTTTTTCATATAAACGTTAACAATTTTAACATTTTGTTAATTTTTATTTGTGTATCAGCCGATAAAATTTTAAATTCAACAATAAAAAATATTTTCAGAAAATGTCGCTTACGATAATTCCGCGCTAAGGGCTCGATATGTTCAACAACATAAAACAAAAAAATAAAAATTGTAATATTCTTTAAAATCAAAAAGTGCGAAAAGTAGTCAACTTTGGCCCAATTTCCAAAATATATCCGATTTTTAAATTTCAAAATAATCCTTGTGCCCTAATTTTGGTTTTTTACAGAACTCAAAAATGTTTTTTAAAACAAAATATATTGAATTTTGGCCGATGGATTTTGATTCTGAACCACTGTGCTCCTTTCTAGCTCCTTTCGCTTAGATGCTAGCGTGCTTTAAACAGACAGACATGGTTAAATCGTCTTAGAATTTCATGACAATTAAGAATAAATATATAGGGTCTCAGGTCGATATTTCAAGTTGTTACAAACGGCATGACAAGGTTAGTATACCAAAATCAAAGCAAATTATTTTCAAATGCCAATTTTATCTCAAAATTTGTACGAAAAGACAGTTTCTTGTTTTATTCATAAAAGGAAAGCCAAATAACATCAACCCTCTGATATTAAAAACATAAACGCAAAAGGGGAAAAGCCAACACAGACCAACCTACAAATCAATTTCACTTCAATTTCAAATAGTATTCAAACCTGTGTTTGTACCCAGGGCCGTGCGCAGGGGGGGGGGGGTTTGGGTGTTCAAACCCCCCTCCCAGAGAGGTTTCGAACATATACTTTTTAAAACCTTCTAGACTTTCTGAAGCAATAAAATATAGATTTTGTAAGATTTGAAAAAAAAAATCATGAAAACACGAAAATTACATAGAAGAATCGTGGACACTTTCTTGAATTTCGGACAAAGGTTATGAAATATACAAACAAACTAAACGAATTGTGCCAATTTCAAGATTGTGTAGTGCTAATTTCGCTAATGGACACCCAATTGTTCGGAAAATTTTCATTTTTATTAACTGATACCACTTCTTGACGAGCTATATCTTATGAACTTTTAATTATGTACTGCAATAAAAGTTTGGAAATTTAATAACAAAATCGTTTAGTAATTTTAAAAAAGTGTAGATAAGAATCACTATGATTCATAATGAAATCTAAACTATTCTTAATAAAAGCAAATAATTTTGTTGATGCTTGTAGAGCGCTAAGATGTAACATTTGCGATTGGACATTTTTATGGAGTTGTATCGATGAACTATGAACCGATGTGTCCTATTTTCATCACAGATGCAACAACAACGGTTTCTGTTACTTCCAATGTTTTGGGAGTTGTTAATTATAATACAAATCCATTTCGACAAATGAAAAAATGAGTTTTAACTTACTAAAATTTTTGTTATATTTATCACTTATGTCTAATATTTTTCAGAGTTAGTATCTTTTTGTACATATGTAGCAAGTATTATTCAAAAGAAAAACAATAAATTCAGTAACTTGGATCTACGTAGGAAAACGAAACTCTAAAATACCAGTTATTTGGTTTTTTGGAATTACAATTTCTAGTTGTTTCTTCTTTCATTTCATCGAATACAAAAAACTGTATTTGTTAATTGAATTTATACATATTTAAGATTATAAAAATGACGAAACATTTCCAAATATTTTTTATTTAATCGGAATATGCGTATAAAGATTTTGAGTAAACATCCTGTTACTCATGTCATGTATAAATTAAAAACCCCAAAACTCTTTATTTAAAACCATACTTTGTCAAAAAGCATATCCAATTTTCTGCATTTATCATAGAAAAAATGAGGGACTGAAGGGTTTATCGCCGAGGAATTTGATCGTTTTTTGTGTAATATTTCTTCAAAATATATATCGAGGGCTTATATACAAAAGTGGATATGAACCATTTTCACGAAAATGAGTTTTTGATGCCAAACTATTCTCAGATTTGAATGTCATCTGGAAAATTTGGAAAAGATTTTTTTCTAAAGCCATTTTTTTAATTTTCTGATTTGGCTATCCTCTCGCACGTTAGTTTGTGACTGCATAAGTGGCTATGAACATAAAAAGAATAGAAACAAAATAGTTCAACAATGGAGCAGCATAAGACCGTAGGTTATAATTCGCTACAACGATTTTGTTTAAAACATTTTTCTAGATTTAGGGCATATCGTTCTATCAAATTCCATCATTTCGCGTTAATAGCATTTTGGTTCCCAAGTTTCAGGCTAAAATAGGATAAATAGTGGCTGTAAAGTCAAAAATTGTGAAAAGTATATTTAGAAAAACTGGCGTAACTTTTTATTATATTGAGAATACCAAAATATTTCTTTGGCATGTTATTGCTGACTTCATGGGGAATATTTGTGTATTAAAAGTTTCAGAATTATGAATGAAGAAAGTTAAAATATAAGGAATTGCAACGGCGAATTTAGGATTTTCATCAATTGCAGCGATTGGCTACATATAAAGGGTGTTTTTTATTGGGGTATAGAACTTTAAGTTGGCATCACTTTTTTAACTGGCGGCCATTTTGTCAGCTGTCAAGTGATCAATATTTAGTTTGGTTTGCCATTTCATCATGAACAGGTTGACAAAAGAACAACGCTTGCAAATCGTGCAAATTTATTTCGAAAGTAATGGTTCAGTTCGCGAAGTTCACCATTTTATGGTCGACATAATCGTCCATCAGAGCAATTAATTCGGTTAACCATGGATCGTTTTCGCACTACGTTTACTCTATGTGATAATACGCATCCGCAGAGACGTCGAATAGTGCGCACCGAAGAAACAATTGCCGCTGTAGAGCAAAGTGTTGAAGAGGACCCGAATGAATCGATTCGCCACCGTGCACAGCAATTGGAGCTGCACAGCAATTGGAGAAAGTGGTTGAAAATTGGACCTGTAGAATTGGCTATATTCGAGCCAGCCGCGGCGGCCACATGCCCGAAATCATATTTAAACATTAATGGCATAAAATTATCCTTCCAATAAAGCCAAATTGATGGACATTAAAACGATTTTCTTGTGTTTTATTTCAATTCGAAGTTCTATACCTCAATAAAAAACACCCTTTATGTTACAATCGACCAATCTGACGGATAAAGATGGAATCTTTAAATTCGCTGTGTACATCACAGAAAATGCGTTTTCTATACAACATTGCCAAGATTTCATGAAAAAAGTTATGGAGTTTACAATAAATCTTATTCTTATTTCAACATTCATAGTGCTCAATTTTAAACATACAAAAGTGGCTATGAACCATGAAACCGCGAATAATAGGAAATTTCGAAAACTTTTTAATCGTAGCAATTAGTAATCCTTTGTAGATTAAACTGTGGAAGAACGCTTAATAATTTCTCTTCAAATTAAGGAGAAAATCAGTTTTTTCGCTCTCCTGAAAAGTTATGTTTTTTTCATAGCCACTTATGAATATAAGCCTTCGATATGTATGTAATTTCAAGCAACTATTTAAAAAAAGTTCTACACTTAGAGAGCTGTCTATCAGCAGGCACTTGCTGCTATTACAGCAGTTTTTTGGCATAACAGCAGTTTTCTGCAATCTTACATCGCCATTCACACTGCTAAAGAGTTTGCAGTCTGCTAAAATTGGCTCTTGTTAATTAAAATATAAAAATAGATAAGCGTATTATATTAGCTTGGGACAAAATGCGTATCATATATATTGCTAAAAACAGCAAACGGCTGTTTACCATCTCAGCAGATACAACTCTGCTGTCTCTTCTTTAACAGCAGAAAATCTGCTCTTTCGGTAGACTTTTTTCTTTCTTTTACTGACATATTCCTTTGAATGTAGTGATAGATGGATTACTGAAATGCAATTTTGCCGACAATGAGAAAAGTGAAAAAAAACTGAAATTTTTTGTATGGAAAAAATTAAAATTTACTTTAACATAAAAATGTGTTTTTTTTTTCCTAAAATGAAGTTAAAAGGTATACTGAAATTTATGCCGAGTTACTCATACATTTAAGTATTTATGAACTTATAAAAAACATTTGAAATTGTTAAAAAATCTTGAATATTAATCTAAGAAGCAATTGTCGTTCTTTTGCAGAGACTTATTTCTTAAATACTTTATGAATTATTCTAAACAACCACTGCGAAGGCCCCTATCTTGTCTTCGTAACAATCATGGAGTAATAGCTCAACTCTTTATGGCAGAGGTATCACGAAACTTTTGAGAAATATTTCATGTTGTCATATTTGTATCAGTTTTGCATACTCTGAAGCAAAACTATTTGTTTGATTTTTTAGTTAAAAAGAACTTATTTTAATTTCACCTTTTTTCTTGTATAAAATAAAATTTTCCTCAGTTTAAGTAAAAATTTACTCGTTTTGAGGAAAAAATCAGCAAAATTGTCCTCACTTTGAGTAAAAATGTACTTGATTTGAGTAAACATTTACTTAGTTTTAGGAATTTTTTTAACAAAATTTTACTAAAATTTACTTAGTTTTAGGAAAATTTTGCTTAAATTTAGTACAAAATTACTTGTTTTTAGGAAAATTTTACTTAGATTTAGGAAAATTTCAGCAAAATTCTACATATTTAGTAAAAATGTACTTGGTTTCCTAAATTTTAGTTAATTTTAACTCATTATAGGGAATTTTTTTTTGAGTGTAGATGAAAACCCCCCCCAGGGGAAAATCCTGCGCACGGGCCTGTTTGTACCTGTTCCGTAAAATCCCCTCCTAAACCAACCACCACCTATTGAGCATAAAAGAAAACGTCGTAATGAAATGAAGAGCGAAGTCTGTTTGATTTTTCAATCAAATCACATTTGAACAGTTGCTGCTCTTTGTATCCTTAAAATGAAATTGCCGACAAAACAAGAACAAGAAAGTAAGAAAATCTAAAAATAGAAAAACAATAAAATGTTCCGTATTTCGGTGATTACATTACGGTTGGATACAAATTTAGCCTAACGTTGTGCCGAAAATAACTGTGTGGCAGGCACTAAAATAAATGTCACATTTTAAACATTTTGCAATGCCTTAGAATAATTCAACGTTTTAAAAATAACATTTGAGTGGCGACGACATTTTTGTGTGATATCAAGGATATGGTCTTATAATGGGCTTTTAATGTATTCAATGGTATTGGAAGTTCTTATTTCTGTACTGTAGACACAGACTTGTGGTACGAGTTGAAGGAAAGATGGAATTTCAAATTGAAGGGAAACATTTCACAGGTGAGCGTTTTAGAAAAAATAAAATAAAATCTTCTCAAATTTCTAAAAGGCTTGAAAAATGTTATGATTTATATGGGTGCAATTGTTATATATAAATTTTGCATATGTTATTCTAGTGGGTGTAGCAGTTGTGAAATATGGAGGATATCAATAGCAAAATTTTGGGAAATTTTATTATTTCAGACCACGCTTCTAAGGCAATGCTACAAATTCGTTTACACTACATATATCGAAATAATACTTCAAGTCAACATATTCCATCCTATTTTAATTCCAAAAGTAGAAATTTTGAAAATCCATTATACTGATTCAACCATTTTTTGCCGTAAAAGTAAAAAGTACGAATTTGAAAAAAAAATTAGTTGTGTGTCTATGCAGTTAGAGGAATGTATACACAGAATTCCATTTGGTTGATAACATTTTTTCAGTTTACCCCCTTAAGATAACGACTTTCTAAAATCTCTTTATTTTATTTTATAGCGGGATGTACACACCGCATTTCATCATTCTAGCTGTAGCAATTTAGTTGGTACTATTTTTATCCCCTTTTTCCATTTCACCCCTTTAAGATTACGACTTTCCAAAATCTCTTTATTTTACGTGTCTACGCAATTAGAGGAATATACATACCGAATTTCATCATTCTAGCTGCAGTCGTTTAGTTGGTACTATTATTATCCCTCTGTACCCAATGTATCCCTTGAAGGTACGAGTTTGGAAAACCTTTTATTTTTCGTGTCTATGCAGTTGTAGAATCCATACTCCGAATTTCATGACTCTGGCTGCGGTCATTTTGTTGGTACTATTTTTATCCCCTTTTTCTATTTTAACCCCAAAAAGTACGAATTTCGAAAGATTCGTTTATTTTACGTGTCTACGCAATCAGAGGAATGTATATACCGAATTTCATGGCTCTAGCTGCGGTCATTTGGTTGGTACTATTTTTATCCCCTTTTTCTATTTTAACCCCAAAAAGTACGAATTTCAAAAAAATATTCTACGTATCTACGCAGAGGAATTTATACACCGAATTTCACTATTCTAGGTACAGCCGTTTGGTTGGTACCATTTTTATCCCTCTATACCCATTTTACCCCTTAAAAGGACGAATTTAGAAAAAAATACTATTATATTATGTATCTACTCAGTAGGGGAATGTACACACCGAATTTCGTGTTTCCAGATATTGTCGTTCAATAGGTACAATTTGTATCACCCCCTACGAATAAATATCACTTTATGGTGCACGTTTTTGTTATCGGGGGAATGCGCATACCCAATTTCAAGTAAGTAAAGAGTGATTTTTTTGAGGTTAGGATTTTCATGCATTAGTATTTGACAGATCACGTGGGATTTCAGACATGGTGTCAAAGAGAAAGATGCTCAGTATGCTTTGACATTTCATCATGAATCGTCTTACAAACGAACAACGCTTGCAAATTATTGAATTTTATTATCAAAATGCGTGCTCTGTTAAGAAAGTTCATTGCGCGCTTCCATTTTATGGTCAGTTTAATCGACCCACTGAAGCGGCTATTCGGGCTATTGTGACTAAATTTCGCACCAAATTTACATTGTTGGACATTAAACCACCAACACGCTTACGTAGAGTGCGAACTGAAGAAAATATCGCAGCTGTATCGGCCAGTGTTAATGATGACCACCAATTTTCGATTCGTCGCCGTTCGCACCAATTGGGTCTCTGTTACTCAAAAACGTGGAAATGCCAAAATTGGACTAAGCGGATGGACCACCTAAGACGCAGCCGCGGTCAACATTTAAATGAAATTATCTTCAAAAAGTAAATGTCATGGACCAATCTAACGTTTCAAATAAAGAACCGATGAGATTTTGCAAATTTTATGCGTTTTTTTTTTTTAAAGTTATCAAGCTCTTAAAAAATCACCCTTTATAATCAGACATATTGAAAAAACCTGCTTAAATGCTCTAAAACATTAGGGGTTATTAGGGGTATTTTTAGTCCTTGTGGAGGCAAATATTTCCCTTTGGGCCGATTTCGCCCAGTTTCAATCCCAACCGATCTACGACTATAAAACGCATTTATGGAAATTTTGGACGTCTTAGCTCCTTTCGTTTAGATGCTAACGTGCTTTTAACCGACGGACGGACGGACATGTCTAGATCGTCTTAAAATTTTATGACGATCAATAATATTTATACTTTATAAGGTCTCAGGTTGATATTTCAAGGTATTATTAACGGAATGACAAAGTTGGTATAACCCCATCCTGGAGGTGGAGGGTATAATTAAATGATAAAAAAATATGTTAGCCAGAAACTTTAGTTTGAGGCTAATAGGGGAATAAACAAGAAGAAGTAAATTGCATTTTTTTATCCAAGGAACCAAGGATTAATTTATCATATTAGCATTGCAAATTGGGCAATAGGATATGTTCTAAAATTTATCCAAAATACTATAAAAATAATTTTTCGTTTTACAGATTTTTATACCCTCCACCTCCAGGATGGGGGTATATTCACTTTGTCATTCCGTTTGTAACACCTTGAAATATTCATCGGAGACCCCATAAAGTATATATATTCTGGGTCGTGGTAAAATTCTAAGACGATATAGCCATGTCCGTCTGTCTGTCTGTTGAAAGCACGATAGCGGCCGAACGAAATGAGCTAGGAGGTTCAAATTTTTCCTAAATGTGTCTTATGGTTGTAGATCGGTTGGGATTGAAAGTGGACAAAATCGGGCCAGAGGGAAAAATTTTTCCCTCTCAAGGACTGAAAATACCCCTAATATTTAGAGTATTTCAGCATGTTTTTTGAACATATTAGCTTGTATTTAGTTGATATTTGCAATGCGCATTCCCTTTATAGCATAAAAGGGCACCATAGAGTGATTTTTATTTGTAGGGGGCGAAATGGGTCAAAAAGAGATAAAAATGGTAGCTATCAAACGACAACAGATAGAAACACGAAATTTGGCGTGTGCATTCCTCTAATAGAGTAGATACATAATATAAAAGTATTTTTTCTAAATTCGTACTTTTAAGGGGTTAAATGGGGATAGAGGGATAAAAATAGTACCAACCTAACGGCTACACCTAGAATAATGAAATTCGATATATACATTCCTCTGATTGCGTAGACACGTAAAATAAAAGAACTTTCCAAAATTCGTACTTTTTGGGGTTCAAATGGAAAAAGGGGATAAAAATAGTACCTACCAATGACAGCAGCTAGAATCATGAAATTCGGAGTATACATTCCTCTGACTGCGTAGACACGAAAAATAAAACGTTTTTTCCAAATTCGTACTTTCAATGGATACAATGGCTAAAGGGGATAAAAATAGTACCAACTAAACAAATACATGTAGAATGATGAAATTCAGTGAGTACGTCCCTTTAATTGTGTAGTTACGTAAAATAAAGAGAGTTTAGATAGTCGTACTCTTGAGGGGGCAAAATTGGAAAAAGGGGATAAAAATGATACCAACAAAATTGCCGCTGATAGAATCATGGAATTCGGTGTATACATTCCTCTGATTGCATAGCCACGTCATGAAGTTGTCTTATACTGCGTACGTGAGAGATAAGGTATTTTCAAAATTTATACTTTTGAAATTAAAATAGGATGGAAATACAACCAACCAAACGACTGTAGCTGAAAGTACACTCTCTATACCCCAATATTTAGGGTATTTATGATTGCTCCCTTATAAAGGGTGATTTTTTAAGAGCTTGATAACTTTTTTTTTTAAAAAAAACGCATAAAATTTGCAAAATCTCATCGGTTCTTTATTTGAAACGTTAGATTGGTCCATGACATTTACTTTTTGAAGATAATTTCATTTAAATGTTGACCGCGGCTGCGTCTTAGGTGGTCCATCCGCTTAGTCCAATTTTGGCATTTCCACGTTTTTGAGTAACAGAGACCCAATTGGTGCGAACGGCGACGAATCGAAAATTGGTGGTCATCATTAACACTGGCCGATACAGCTGCGATATTTTCTTCAGTTCGCACTCTACGTAAGCGTGTTGGTGGTTTAATGTCCAACAATGTAAATTTGGTGCGAAATTTAGTCACAATAGCCCGAATAGCCGCTTCAGTGGGTCGATTAAACTGACCATAAAATGGAAGCGCGCAATGAACTTTCTTAACAGAGCACGCATTTTGATAATAAAATTCAATAATTTGCAAGCGTTGTTCGTTTGTAAGACGATTCATGATGAAATGTCAAAGCATACTGAGCATCTTTCTCTTTGACACCATGTCTGAAATCCCACGTGATCTGTCAAATACTAATGCATGAAAATCCTAACCTCAAAAAAATCACTCTTTATTTACTTTATGAATTGAAGTATCATATCCTTTATATATATATATATATATATATATAGCCTTGGCTTATTAATTAAATTTCTTATTTTCATACAGTTAAAATTTGTTGCGGACATTCCTCTTGTAGCTTGGAAGCACCACAAAGAAAATAAAAGTTTTAGCTGGGGAAATGGGACAAAAAGGGGTAAAATATGGTACCAATGATACGACAACAGCTAGAATCATGAAATTCTAATTGCATAGACACGTAAAATAAAATTTTTTCGAAATTCGTACTTTTAAGGGATATAATTAAAAAGAGGGATAACAATGGAACCTACCAAACCGCTGAAGTTGAAATCATGTAATTCGGTGTATACATTCTGACAATGAAGACTCGAAAAAGGGTTATTTCGAAATTTGTACATTTGGGCGGAGAATGGGGCGAATGGGGATATCTTTAAAATTTATACTTTTCTTATCACTTTGTCTCTATCTGAAAATGCTTCTTTCTAATGGCGAATGACAATCGCCTAATATTTAGGCATGTTCACTTTCACAATTTCAGCATTTTATTTATATATAGTAGTCGAATTTAAACAGTGCGCATAAGTATACATTATAGTTTGAAGTAGTAAACAAATATAGTAAATGTGCATAAAAATATCTCAATTTTCATAATATGGTACTGTGCTTCTATGTAAAGTCGACTTCCTTTAATCTGCTGGTAATACTATGAAATGCACTCCGTGGTGGAGGGTATATAAGATTCGGCCCGGCCGAACTTAACGCCTTCTTACTTGTTTTTTTTTTAATTTTGATTCTGGAATTCAGTATACCAATCTATTTTCCTGAGAGTTGTTTTGAAGATGGTTAAAAATCTATTTCTAATGGTATATCAGTAAATCAGTATCAGTATCAGTGCGCATATTTACCCATTATTTCAAAAGTACGTATCGAACTTTTAAGGGCAACAATTTGGAAAGGGAAAGGGTGGTTCATCCTCAAGTTTGATTTACAATGTAAAATAAAATTTGAAAGTGGACTTAAATGTTAATGTTGGCCATATTTTGCTTTTTAAGAGACAAAATTTTAAATGGTTGTTAATACTAAACTGATACAGATAGAAGCTTGCAATTTAAAGTATTTTTAGCACATTTTATCTTCTTTGATTCGGCATTTATTCCAGAGTCATGGGGTGTGAATAAGTATTACAAATAATTTTTGAAAAATTATATCCTTTGGAAAATTTGTAGTCCTTTTAAAGGGCAACAGGATGAGGAAATGAAAAACTAAAAACGCCAATTAACTCTATTTCACTTATAGTTTCAGATGTATATCAGTTGGTTCATGTGTAATATTGATTGTCGGACAGTATTATATTATTATTTTTTTTAATTTCAAAATTTTTCGAAATTAAAAATAAGTCTTCAATTTAAGAAAAAAAACGAATAATTTTGCATTAAATTTCTCTGCCTATTGACTATGAACGCTATGTCGTATATACTGACATTTCAGTATATGTCAAATAATAAGATAAATGATGCGAGTATCAGCATCTTCATCATTTGTTCCTTCGTGGAAATACGTAACTATCTCTCTATATCGTATTTGCATGCATATATTTCTGTACCAGTCGGTGAATACATTTGTGCACATAAGCTAAGAAACGTGTTAAATTCTATCCATGCTGAATATGACAATTATCCATACAAATGTATATTTAGTTCATATTGTATCCAGTCAATTCAATGAACAGAGGATTTCTAGCAACAAACGTATGTGGGTTGGCGTAGTTAGTAGTTATGCACGTATTGCTCATTTGGAAAGAATACCGTCATAATGTTGAAACCCGTAACTTTTATACCCTACACCACAGGGTATAATGTCTTTGTGCATTTTTTTGTAACACCCAAAAGGAGACGAGATAGACACATTGTTTATTATACCGATTGACATAGAATTACTTTTCGAATCGATTTAACCATGTCCGTCTGTCCATCTATTCTTGTAATCACGATACAGGTCGCAATTATTGTCCGATTCTAACGAAACTTGACACAAACGATTTTTGCATGCCGAAGACGGACGCTATTTAATTTGAAGCAAATCGATTAATATTCAGTTATAGCTCCCATATAAATGTTGCTCCCGATTTGACTTTTTCTGCTCAAGAAGCCACATAATTGAAGCGATTTTGATAAAAATTTGGCACAACGCCTTATATTTAAAGTTAAAAACATCTGTGGTGAAATTGGGTCAAATCGGTTCAGATATGGATATAGACACCATACAAATTTCGCTCCCTATTTGACATTTTCCGGTCTAGAAACCGTAAATTTAAACAGATTTTGATCAAATTTGGTACAGCACATCATATTTTAACTAGAAACATCTGTGACAAAAATGTACCAAATCGGTTCAGATTTAGATATAGCTCCCATACAAATTTCGCTCTCGATTTGAGGTTAACCGCTGTATAATCCACATCCGATTTTCTTCAAATTCGGCAGGACATCTTATATTTACACTAGAAACATATATGGTAAAAGTGGATGAGCTCGGTTCAGATTTATATATAGCTTCCATACAAATGTCGTTCACCAAATTGAAATGTAGTGGAGTAGAAAGTAGTGGAGTAAATAGTCGGAATCGACCGTCTTTAGCCTTTCCTAACTTGCTTAATAAAGTGTCTTTGAAGATTTCAGGATTTCAATTTACACAAGCTCCAATACAATAGTTAAACTTGAAAATGTTGTCGAGGCGAAAGGAAAAAGAAATGGGGTTACAAAAATTGAACTAAATTCAAGATCTCGGCCAAAGGAGTGAGTGTTTGGCAAATGACTTGAAAAATTAGAAATTTTGAGTTAAGACGTTATTCTCTTAAATGAACATATATGATTATGCCATGTCCGTATTATAATGCATGATGCAGACGTTACTGAATGCTTGTGTTATCCTTCTATTCAAATAGAAAATGACAGTGCATGGAGGCACTTGTTGTGCTTTTCATTCTCTATAGAAGATACATTTAATTTAATTTTAGCTCGATTTCTTTTCTATATTTCGAAGTAAATGTTATGCATACAAATGAATTTTATTTTTAAGTTGTATATGTTTTAGATAGGAACTGTTGATCATAAAATGTAGCCACTTTCCCAGAAGAAGTTAAAGTTAAGATATGCTGCCATCCTCTTCGAGGAATGATATAGAGTTACACATTACTCGAATTTCCTGTTGAAAAGTATATAAAATCGAATGGCCTGTATAATCGCGATATGGGCTTTTTGGAAATATTTCTGTAATTTTGGAGCGGAAAAAATAAAAGATTTTCAGTTTGACATGGAATTACTGATATGTAACCCAATTAAATATCAGAGATACCTATAGAAGCCAACCAACAAATACATATATTTCCAATTTAGTAATATCTAATCACTTGTTAATAGAAAGGGAAGGAAACCACATAAAGATTCTAAGCAGCATGCTCCCAAATCAATTTAGTTTTTCAACAGAACTGGAAATTATATGGCTTCTAATCTCGACCATTAGCTGCTTAAGGCCACAACTTGTCAATTATGCAATTTAGAATGAAGTTAGCAGCAGACACGAAACGAAATTACAAGTTGTCAACAACAACAAAAAATGTCTAACACAAATAATGGTGACGTATCCATTACTGGGTATTTTTAGATAACTGACCTATACAAGCGAAAATAAATTGAAGGATGTGAGCTCAGACGAACACGCACACACCCATTCATTTCTTTGTATGCATGTACCCTAAAATACCATCAAGGCCTTCCAATTTCATGCTCGCTATGTGTCTCCATCCTGTGCTGGAGCAGCCATAAATAGAATATAAAAAAACAGACAATATCAGAAGTCAGCCCAACCACACTCAAAGAGAAAGTCCAAACGGAAATGAAAACATATAAATTTATTTATTTATAACAACAACCACAATACATGCGATTGCGCGTGTGTGTGTAGTAAGGCCGAAAAAGAAGAGTACACATACATACATTAAGGTGGCTGCAAAAAAGTTCGCGAATTATTGGACGAAAATCGGAAAAAGAGATTTTTTGTTAAATTGGATATTAAAGTAACCATTTTGGAGATGAATTGAAGTCGTCATTAGAGCTTCGATAACCAAAAATTTAATTTAGAGTTGATTTTTTATTCAAAATGAAAGAAAACGTTTTTCACAATGCCGCCAACAGTACACGACATTCCACTGTAGACATGAGCCAGATGATATACGTTTGAAACTATGGGTGGAATGGAGTTAATTCGGATAATTGCAATTTATTAAGAACTCTACGAAATCATTCGAATCGTTTTATATTTTCAAGTGTTACAAATACTGAAATTCATAACATAATAACATGTCTGGATAAATCTACAAGCACTGGCAGTGATGGAATTTCCTCAACAACAATTGTTGAATGTGTAGAAGAGTTGACTCCGCATTTGGCCAACATTTTTAATGCAACAATATTCACTTCTACTTTTCCAGAAATTTTAAAGACGCATAAGATTGTGCCAATTCCTAAAGAAATTCATGCAAATACTTTAGAGAATTTCGTTACTTTCAATCGTTGATAAAGTTTTTGAAAAAGTTATACATTCACAACTGTCAACGTATTTTGAAAATGAGAATTTACTATTTGAAAATCAATACGGGTTCAGAAAGGGATGTGGAACTGAAGAAGCTGCAGTAAATGTTGTGAATTGTATTTGTGACGGTCTTGATCGAGGATTCTCTGGAGTTGGTGGTGTTTTTTACGATTTCTCAAAAGCTTTTGATTTGGTGGATCACATAATATTGTGCCAAAAGCTATCTTACTATGGTGTAAAGGGAAAAGAGCTGCAGCTATTTGAAGACTATTTGAGAAACCGGAAACATTATGTCCAGATAAATTCCAGTATGAGCACTATGGAAGCTGTGTTGTGCGGTGTTCCCCAAGGCAGTGTTCTGGGACCGCTCTTGTTTAAAATATATCTAAATGACATAAACAACCTCGGACTACAAGGAAAATTATATATGTATGCGGACGACCTATGCATTTTCTATCCCTACAAACAAACAACAATGCTAAAAATATTAATTGAAAGAGATGCAGCCTTAATAGCAGAATTTTCGAGATTGAACAAATTGATACTTAATGCAAATAAAACCAAGTTCATAAGATTCAGACCAGGATCAACTCGTGCTGAAGACAGGTGTAATATTTTCGTTGATGGGAAAGAAATTTCGGAAGTGACTAGTATGAAGTACTTAGGAATACATCTGCAAAATAACTTAAGTTGGAAACTTCATATTGATCAACTGCGAACAAAAATAACTCCAGTCATTGGAATTCTGTATAAGATGAAATATAAGTTAAATGAAACATGCAAAAACTTAATTTTTCAGGCATTAATTCAAAGTCATCTTAATTATATGGCCCTTATATATGGAAATAAGAAGAACTCAGATCTGAAATCTCTACAAATACTGCAGAATAAATCATTGAAAACAATTTATAATCTCCCACGTTTGTATCCAACGTTATTACTATATAGGGATGTAGCAAAACATGTTTTACCTGTGTATGGTTTATACAAAATGAAGTTGCTGGTATACGTTTACAGTGTATTGCACAATGTCGGACATCACACTATCAACCTCAATAGAATTCAGCACAACTTTAATACAAGGAACAATTCTCAATTAAGAGTAACCCGATGTCGCCTAGAAACAACCAGACAGCGAATTGAACATATAGGTAGCGTTGAATTTAACTTTTTACCACAATTCTTAAAAGATTTACGATCGATATCACTTTTTAAAAACAAATTAAAAGAATTTCTGCTGCAGAATATCGAAATGCTTCTTATATGAAAAATAGATTGTATTATTATATTTAAATATGTTTAATTTGATATTTACTGAATAATGTGTTGCCGACTAGCCTCAATAATGCCCTAGAGGCGCTGAGGCAAACAATTTATAGAAGTTAAAATTGTTAATATGAATTAATAAAAAAATAAAAAAAAAAAATTGACGTTTTGAGATTTTCATTTTCTCATCCTGTTGTTCTTTAAATTTTCAAAAATTATTTTAAACAATTATTAGCGCCCTTTGATATCGGTACATATGCCAAAATTAAAGAAGAGAATATGTACCCAAAATACTTTAAATTGCAAGATTCTATCTGTATTAGCTTAGCATTAACAACCATTTCAAGTTTTCCCTTAAAAAAAGTAAAATATGAATAAACTAGGGGCTAAAATTGCAATGGTTGTTAATACTGAACTAATACAAATAAAAGTATGTTATTTGAAGTATCCCAGCGGGAAAAGTTGGAAGTCCTCCCCTCCGAAACACATTCCTATATGCCTTCTGAAAATAGGCATTCCAGAAGGTCTTCTTCGCGCATGAAAAAAGATTCGGCACACATTCTCACCTCGCTTCTCTAAGAAGGCCTAATCATCAGCATTTAGAAATCCTATACTCATTCTTGACTGCATTCCTGGAGAAGGAATTTAGAAAGGCCTTCTCATTTCCTATTAGATAGATCCAATGGCCATTTTTCATTACCTTCCTTTAGAAGTCCTGCTTATGAAAGATATTTTCACAATTCCCCTGATTTGAAGTCAATTAAAATAAATTAGTAATATATGTATGTGTACTTTATTACTTGGTGCGATTTTTTAAACGCAAATTCGGCAGGTGAGTTGTGCTTCTCGTTCGTTTGTGAGAATAATATCATTATAGAAGCCGGGTTTGATGTTGAAAAGTCGCTGCGAAACCACTTGAAAAGACTTTTGACATGGTCGAAATCATGATGGTGGTAGTCTGCAGCCAAGTAATAAATGCCACCATGCCATTTGTAAATAAATTTGCATTCTATTAAATATAGATATAGGTCTTGAGCCAGGACAATATCCCAGTTCAAATCAAATAAATTTATAATATTAAATGATTTTTTAAATGATTTGTTTGATTAATGTTAAAAACATTAGTTGTTGTTGTCGTTGTGCCTTTGTTTGTAACAACTAAAAGAGGCAATATAATACAGATCGACATAGACCCACGTTCTGAGTCGATTTAGAAATGTCTGTCTGTGCATCTATTCTTGTAATCAAACTGAAGGTCGCAATTCTTCACCGATTCAAATGGAACGCTATTTATTCGGTTCAAATGTAGATATAACCTTCATACAAATGTCACTTCCGGTGTGTCTTCATATTTCAGCCGATTGGCTTCCAATTTGGCGTTATATTTCATCATTCATATAGACCCCATACAAATACCCAATATGATTGATTTACGCTCTAGAGGACAGATATATGTGTGATAATTTCCCAGTGGAAGTAGGGAACACCTTTATTATTTAGACGTTCACGCCCACTCACATCCACGACCCTATATTTATCGGCAACTGTGTATTGTGTACAAATAAAGGGTGATTTTTTAAAAACTATAGGAATGTTTTTCAAAAAAATATATAAAATTCAGAAAAATGCATGAAATCTTTATTTGAATCGATAGTACGGTCCATATAATTTAATGTATGAAGATTATTTCATGCCATTGTTGACGTTGACTGCGCCTCAAACGGTCCACCCGCTTAGTCCAATTTTGGCATTTCCACGTTTTTGAGTAACAGTGGCTCAATTGCTGCGAACGGCGACGAATCGATAATTGATGGTCATCATTAACACTGGCCGATACAGCTGCGATATTTTCTTCAGTTCGCACTCTACGTAAGCGTGTTGGTAGTTTAATGTCCAACAATGTAAATTTGGTGCAAATTTTAGTCACAATAGCCCGAATTATGGTCGATTAAATTGACCATAAAATGGAAGAAGCGCGCGATGAACTTTCTTAACAGAGCACGCATTTTGATAATAAAATTCAATAATTTGCAAGCGTTGTTCGTTTGTAAGACGATTCATGGTTAAATTATAGACCAAACTGAAGATGTTTGGCAGTGAAACAAAACACGAAACGAGCGTCAGCTGTGTAAACCAGTGTTGTCAAAAAGATAATAGCTAAAAAATCACCCTTTACAATACTTATAAGGGATGGAACAAAAAATATTTAACATCTCTTACTTTTTGATAATCTTGATAATCTTACATGTCCGACCCCTATTCGTGAAGGCCTTCCCATTAAATGCTACACGATCCATAACTCATACTTGCTTGCCTTCTTCGGATAGGCATGCCAGAAGGCCTTGCGAGAGAAGGCAGCGCAGAAGGCGTTCGATTTATCGATGGGTATTTTCTACACATTTTTTGTTGTAAACGCATAACAATATTCTGTGTCTCATTCCTACTTCTCTTCTATCGCGAGTCATGCTAGAAGGCCTGCCAAAAGAAGGCAGTGGCGAAGGTGTTCGCTTAATCGAATGGTCGTGTGTTTCTATAAGCTTTTTGTTGTAAACAGACAATAAAGTTATGTGGTTTAGAAGGTAGCACGTCCGATTAGCAACGCAAAGATCTTGAGTTCAAATTCGTGCCGAGGCAAATAAAAATGTTGAAAGATTTAAATTGAAAATTAATATACTGTCAATAACAAGGCAAACATATTGAAAAAAATGCTAGTTCATTGGTTCATTATATATTTTTTTAACTTTGCGCCTTATTTTTTGGACCTTTTAGAAGGCCTTTTTGAAGCGCTTTGGCTGCAGGTCTTCCAGAAGGTCTTTGATAGGAGGCCTTCTAGATGGCCTTTTGTCAGAGCCCTTCTAGAAGACCTGCGAATAGAAGCGAAAGGGAAGGCCTTGATCTCCAATCTTACCTTGTGTTAATTTTAAATGAGTATAGAATGCAGAAAACATGCCTTGCGCCTTTCTGAGAAGGTCTTGCGAACGCCTTCTTTTTCTCGCTGGGATTTTTACCAGATGTTCTCCTCTTTAGGATAACGGAAATTTGCTTATCTTTTTAGTTGCGTACTCGCTTTTTTGAAGTTAATGGAAAAAAATGATTAATTATAATTAACTTTGTGGAACTAAACATCTGAATTTTTGCACTAAATGTATTATCCAAGTATGTAATTCCAAACAGGCAATTTGACACAAACACTGTTTTAGAGACATAATAAAGAAACCACAATTTGTAATGGAATGAAATTGAATCCATTAAATGATAAAATGTTGATTTGATATTTTGTTTTTATTTAAATCGATATCTGAGTTACCACCAACTCTTGAAGGAACAAGGTTCGTTGTAACACCCCTGAAGATGATCGACAAAGTCGAATCGAAATATTGGGCAAAAATTCAAAAAAAACGAAATGCCAAACCAACACAACCCAGGTTTTATCATATAATAGCTTCAAGCTGGACAATATCAAAAACATAGTTTAATTCCATTATAAATTTTGGTTTCTTTTTTATGTCTCTGAAACTGTGTTTGTGTCAAATATCTGCAGGATAACTATATCAAAATTCATAATTCAACAATACACATACATCATAAAAATAAAACTCTTAAAATGTGTGAGAAACAGCACGACAATGTCGAAAAAAGATATTACGTTTTTTTTTTTCAATTTTCAGAATATAAAAATAGAAAATCTGAAGTAAGAAAAAATATATTTGCACCGGCGAGGTTTATTCAACACCTATACCACCATTCAATTTGCAGCTATTATAGGAAGGCATTTCTTACAATTGATGTTGTTGCCCTTTCTTCACTGAGAAAAATGGCATTATTAAATCAGTGTAAAATCCATACTCAAATTTAATTTAACAGTTTTACCTATACAGGTTCCGCAGCAGTCATGGTGAAATAGCTCAGCTCTATGGTAGAAGTAACATGAAACGTTTGAGAACTATTCCATGTTGTCATTTTTGATATGAGTGTTGCATACTCTTAATCGAAATAATTCATTTCAATTACTGTTTTAGTCAGGCTGAATACAAATTTACTTGGTTTAAGGAAAATTTTCCTCAGATTGAGTATCAATTTGTAGCGGTCCTTAAATTTATCACATTCATTTTATAATTTTTACATACATTTTATAATTTGATTTACACCTTTTTACACTCAACTCAAAGAATATCACTACTGTTTTCGCCCACTGTTAAATTCATTCTCTTAAATATATTATCATTCATAATCAGTGTTGCCACTGAGAAGAATTATTTCCTACCAAAATTTTCGGAAAAAACTACCAAAATCGTGTAGAACCTACCAAAATATGTTACTATAAAAATTAGTTTTTAGTATATGTTTTATATGTTTAGTTATGTTTAATTAACACTGTCGACGAACAAAGAAATTGAGTGCTAAAATGAAATAAATTCTTCAAGTATTGTCTTTCCAAGTGAAAAGTAATTCAAAATTGATTTTGACTGGAAACTGCCTAAATGCAAAACCTGAATATACATTCGTCAAATATACTCTTTAAGGAAGTTATCTTCCCAAAGCATGAAACTTGTAATTTAGAAGGGAGTTGTAAGTTCTTCTTCGGTCGAGTATTTATTTCAAACTAAATTCATAATATAAACAAAAGCAAGCAAAAAATCTTAAAAATAAAAAACATTTATTTCATTTTAATTCTTTTTGGTATCACATTCTACTTAAATTTAGTAAAATGTTTACCGACTTCCTGAAAAAATAACCAAGTGTAACGAAAAATATTCTTGTTTGAAGTAATATTGAACTAGAATCAAGTTCAAACCAGTTCATAATTCCAAGTAAAAATGTGAACTTAATTTTAGGAAAAAATCTTTAGTTTTAGTTCAATTTTACTTATTTTAGGGTTCACTTTTTTTTGAGTTTATATATTTGGAATTTGTGATTTTTTTAAATTGTTCCCAACTTTAAATACGTAAACACGTGGGTTTTTAATGTTTTTAATATATTATCGTCACAGCGTAGAATATTTCCTCAGGATACGTCTGTCAAAACTATGTCTTGTATGTTTCATACAATTTGACCTAAATATAAATTATAATTCTCTTGTCTCAGTTGGTTTAAATTAACATCTGTGGGGTAACTGTATTTCTATGGTTTTTAAAACATCAAAACTCTTAAAAATAGTTTAAAAGGCTGAGTATATTCCTTAGAAATCATCGCTTTAAAATAGAATATGTCCAGTACATAGAACTTCAATATCAAAATTCCAAATTTGAACACTTTAATGTATTAATATTTGTTGATTCAAGTTTTTATTAGACTGAATTCAAATTACAAGTAAAATACTTGACAAAAGAAAATATACATACATTCTACAATATTAATACAGTTGGATTGGCTTAAGTACAAAATTCAAATATTCCAACAATATTCCTAAAGCTATGACAACCATATATAAAGAGAAATTGCAAAATTTGACAAAATAAATATATTTAGTATTCAATGTCAAATTTTGTCCACGTCTAAAGTAGGCGTCTTTTGTTCTGCTCCATATTTTGACATTCATATACGTTTTCGAAAACTGGCCTGACGCTGATATTATTTGTTAATACCCAGAAGGGCTCAATTCTTTATTTGTATAATTTTTATTTAAGTTATAAAAATAATAATAAATTTACCTAAACCTACCAAAATAAGGTTGTGCCTACCATCCTAACAAACGAAAAGCCCAAAACGGCAACACTGTTCATAATCTCATATTTTGATTTATTACAATTACTCATTTACTCGATATCATTCGCTCCTTGTTTGACATATGTGTCACTTAATTGTTACTCATTTATGTTGTTACAAACACATATTATCATATAAATATTATTCGCTCCTTGTTTAACATATGTAATTATATTAAAGTGTCACTCAATTGTTACTCATTTATTTTGTTACAAATACATACACTGTAGTTTTTGATTTATGTTTGTGACTCTATTAAAAATCTTTATAACAATGTATCAATCCTAGCTTTAAGCCTATTCCATGAGAAGCTGTCTACGAATGAACATCTTAAATATTAAAAGCGGAGTTTTTTTATAAAACCTATAAAAATCCTAATAAATTAGTGTATTATCCAACTTGGGCGTATATCGTCTGGTTGGGATTTGCATTAAAAGGATAATAACTACATAGTAATTGGTTATAATCCAGCTTGGACGTTTAACGTCTGGTATGGACTTAGCCCCATAAAATTATAAAATAAATAAAACCATAAACTACCATAAACTGAGAAGGCATAACTAACTGACTTCCTGCTCAAAAGGATAGTTTACTCCTTCTACCAATTTACTTGGCTTGACTACATATTTACTTAGTTTGAAAATTACTCAGATTGAGTATAAATTGTCTTGATGTGAGTAAAATTTCTTAAAAATTTTGCCCAGATTAAGTAAATAAAGAGTGATTTTTTTGAGGTTAGGATTTTCATGCATTAGTATTTGACAGATCACGTGGGATTTCAGACATGGTGTCAAAGAGAAAGATGCTCAGTATGCTTTGACATTTCATCATGAATCGCCTTACAAACGAACAACGCTTGCAAATTATTGAATTTTATTATCAAAATGCGTGCTCTGTTAAGAAAGTTCATTGCGCGCTTCCATTTTATGGTCAGTTTAATCGACCCACTGAAGCGGCTATTCGGGCTATTGTGACTAAATTTCGCACCAAATTTACATTGTTGGACATTAAACCACCAACACGCTTACGTAGAGTGCGAACTGAAGAAAATATCGCAGCTGTATCGGCCAGTGTTAATGATGACCACCAATTTTCGATTCGTCGCCGTTCGCACCAATTGGGTCTCTGTTACTCAAAAACGTGGAAATGCCAAAATTGGACTAAGCGGATGGACCACCTAAGACGCAGCCGCGGTCAACATTTAAATGAAAAAGTAAATGTCATGGACCAATCTAACGTTTCAAATAAAGAACCGATGAGATTTTGCAAATTTTATGCGTTTTTTTTTAAAAAAAAGTTATCAAGCTCTTAAAAAATCACCCTTTATTTACTTGGTTTGAAGAAAAATTGTCCTCAGTTTGAGTAAATTTTAATTGCTTTTTCAGTTGAACTGGTATCAAGTTCAAAGCATGTCCCATTTTTAAGGAATAGTTGCTTTAGCCCTATACGAAATTCAATTTTCCTCATTTTTAGTATATATTTACTTAATCCGTGACACACTTTTTACTGAATGTTGTCTGTAAAAGATTATAACTTCCGATAGTTGGTTAGAATTTTATTTGTAATCGAAAAAACAAAATAAAAAAACTGAAAAGCGGTGTGAATGACTTCCCTTAGAAAAATTGTACCCAGTCTGATGATATACCTTTTCGTTGTCGTGACACCTTAATGTACATAAAGTAAACTTGCCTTGTATATCGTTACCAAAATATAAAAAAGGCTCAACTAACATTTTTCCAAATCGAAGTTTTTGTTAATTATGACCGAAGTTGTTGTGTTTTGTTAAAATAACCAAAAATCTCAATTTGGCAAAAAAATGTTAGTTAAGTCTTTTTTATATTTTGGTAACGATATACGTTATTAGGGAAGCCGGATGTGTGTGTTCCCATATGATACCCACAACAAAAATTGACAAATCAGTTCACTTCAATGACGTATGAGTGAATCTTGTATTTGTGTGTATGTGTTTGTTTTGGCTATACATACATACATATATGTGTGTATTCAGTGGTAATAGCCAAATATTATGAAGATAGAAGTCATTGTTACGTTTAAGGAATATTAATTTTTTTCTTTTTGTTGACGTTTGATGCTAGTTAGTTAGTTGGACAGTTTCGACATGTCCCTCTGGATGGCAGTGGTATGATAAGTGGGGAACGATATAGAAACTGGCTGTAGGTCCATCTTTGATGACAAACAATTTAGCACAAAATTACTGTCCATAATAAAAAAACACAAACATTTATTTAGATTTATTTTAGATTATTTAGAAGTGTACTCTTTCTTTAGGTGACAATATCACGTTTGGAGGACTAGCACAAAAACTACAATAAATTGTTGAAGCCTTCCTTAAAAAAAGTCAAGTCTATTTAAGCGCGAACTCGAACAGTAGAAAGCCCAAAATTAGTGAGGCACAGTGTAATATTAGTTCCCGATCTTCCATTACAATAACAATGCTTACGAAAAATATATTCTTGACATTTTTGCCAAGACTTATCACACCTATCCTCGTCTCTTTGCCTCTCATATGTGTGCATGCTTGTATTTGTGATTATTATTGTCGGGCGAAAAGAAAAACTTTTACAAATTCTGTAATAATCTCATCAAAATGTATGTAAGACAGAACTTACATGACGTTTAACATGAACAATCGTCAGTCATCAGCATCGCACTGTCGACATTCACAACAAAAATGACAGTGGGAATTATAAATGCAATTTATTATAGCTCGCTTTGGTATGCTGACCAAGTTTGCTTTTCGTTTCGAGCAACGGGGGTAGCACTTCCCGTGCTTTCTCGTGCAGCGTGGTGATGTGGTAGAATTGTCTGTTTATGATGTTCGTGATGCCTTAGGGGAATTCCTCTAAGCCTTAGACGTCAATATAACCACGAAATGAATAAAATATCTAGGTCATGTGGTAACAATATTCTGAGAGAGAAATATACATACATCTATTAACATAGGTAAGTGATGCTTGTCTATTTCAGCTAAGAAGATATAATTTTTCAGAATTTTTTTATACCCTCCACCTCCGGGATGGCGTTATACTAACTTTGTCATTCCGTTTGTAACACCTTGAAATATCGACCTGAGACCCTATAAAGTATATATATCCTTGATCGCCATAAAATTCTAAGACGATCTAGCCATGTCCGTCTGTAGAAAGCACGCTAGCATCTAAACGAAAGGAGCTAGAACGTTAAAATTTTGCATAAATGCGTCTTATAGTCGTAGATCGGTTGGGATTGAAACGGGGCGAAATCGGCCCTAACGGAAAAATGTTTCCCTCATAAGGACTAAAAATACCCATAATAATCCCTAATATTTTAGAGTATTTAAACATAGTTTTCAATATGTCTGCTTGTAATTACTTGATATTGGGTATGCGCATTCCCCCGATAACGAAAACGTGCACCATAAAATGATTCTTATTTGTAGGGGGTGAAATGGGGCAAAAAGGGATAAAAATGATACATATTAAACGACAACAGCTAGAAACACGAAATTCGGCATGTACATTCCTCTAAAAGAGTAGATACATAATATAAAACTATTTTTTTCCAAATTAGTACTTTTAAGGGGTAAAATGGGAATAGAGGGATATAAATAGTACCAACCAAACGGCTGCCCCTAGAATAATCAAATTCAGTGTATACATTCCACTGATGGCATAGACACGTAAAATACACGGATTTTTCAAAATTCGTACTTTTTGGGGTTCAAATGAAAAAAGGGGATAAAAATAGTACCAATGAAATTACCGCAGCTAGAGTCATGAAATTTGGAGTATACATTCCTGACTGCGTAGACACGGAAAATAAACGGATTTTTCGAAATTCGTACTTTTTGGGGTCAAAATGGAAAAAGGGGATAAAAATAGTACCAACCAAATGACCGCAGCTAGAGTCATGAAATTCGGAGTATATATTCCTTTGACTACGTAGACATGGAAAATAAAAGTTTTTTTTTCCAAATTCGTACTTTCAAGGGATACAATGGGTACAGAGGGATAAAAAAGGTACCAACCAAACGGCTGCCCCTAGAATAATCAAATTCGGTGTATACATTCCACTGATGGCATAGACACGTAAAATACACGGATTTTTCAAAATTCGTACTTTTTGGGGTTCAAATGAAAAAAGGGGATAAAAATAGTACCAATGAAATTACCGCAGCTAGAGTCATGAAATTCTGAGTATACATTCATCTGACTGCGTAGACACGGAAAACAAACGGAGTTTTCGAAACTCGTACTTTTTGGGGTCAAAATGGAAAAAGGGGATAAAAATAGTACCAAACAAATGACCGCAGCTGGAGTCATGAAATTCGGAGTATATATTCCTTTGACTACATCGACATGGAAAATAAAAGTTTTTTTTTCCAAATTTGTACTTTCAAGGAATACAATGGGTACAGAGGGATAAAAATGGTACCAACCAAACGGCTACACCTAGAATAATGCCATTCGGTGTATATATTCCTCTGATTGCGTAGACACGTAAAATAAACGAATTTTTCGATATTCGTACATGTTGGGGTTAAAATGAAAAAGGGGGCACAAATAGTACCAACCAATTGACCGCAGCTAGAGTCATGAATGAATGAATTGAAATAGAATGGAAATACAAACAACTTTAGCACCCACTATCTACCAATATTTATGGTATTTAAGCTTTTTGAAAATTTAAAAAGAAGAATATTTATTTTTTGAATTGACGTATTGGTAGCTTTGCCTTATAAGCGTGGTTTGAAATAATTAAAATATTATATTTATTTATAAAATTATTTGTTTTGGTTTGGCTATAATAAAAAAATTATATTTTCCTGTAATATTACTGCACTTCTACGAAAACCGACAACCTCTGTGGAATGCAATCCATGGTGGAGGGTATATAAAGTTCGGTCGAACTTAACGCCGTTTTTACTTGTTTAATATAAAATAATTAATTATTACTACAAATTTCCAAAGGATACAATTTTTTAAAAATTATTTTAAATACTTATTCATACCCTATGATATCGATATAAGTAACAAATTAAAGAGGAGAAGAATATCTGTTAAAAATACTTTAAATTTCAGGCATATATCTTGTATTAGTTTAGCATTAACAGGCATTTACATTTTTCTCTCTTAAAAAGAAAAGAAAATATGATTGACCTAAGTAAACTAAGGGAAACCTGAAATGATTGTTAATGCTAAAATAATACAGATAAACAAATAGTTCATAACGGTGGCGAATGACGCCCAAGTATTGATTTTTTCATTTTTCAAATGCTTTTATACAACTAAGTAATATTAATTCACTTATTTATTGTTCTGACATAAACAGTTTGTTGTACTTTTATTCAATTAACAGCCCACAGCTTGTTTACTTGATTTTTCGAAGTCTGAAAATCGAAGACAAAAACAAAAAACACTAATTGAAATGGGTTTCACGCACACACGCTAATATGAACCGCCATTCGTGGGAAATCTTTTGCCATCCTTTGCTATAATTTCATCATCTTTTCACAACATTATTTGCCTCCTACGACGCTTTAGCGTAAGTAATTAATGCTTTTAAACGCGTATGGGTGGTTACATACGACTACACTCACTGCGCACCGCTCCTGCACCTCGCTTCGTGGATCAACACAATTCGAAGCCGCAAATAGCCTGTGTGCTCTGGAATTAGATTCATTCATTTGCTGTTATTGTAATTTATTGCAATTTCCTCCACACCATAAGATGGATGTCGTCTGCACACAAAAATAAAATCTCTGTCTATAAAAAGACATAGTCGTAGACAAAAATGTCGATTGCTTTCGAGAAAACGACAAAACACAACAAAACTGAAAATGAAAATTAATATATTTCCGTTGATAGGACAACATCATCGTGATATAATTACTGTCAAGTTACTACTACGATGCTAAATAGTACTTGTGAAGATAGTGCCAACGGGAGAGTGATGGGATTTTCCGGAAATTGTAAAAAGGATGGAGCAAATATTGGAAAACTAATATAGATTTAAGATGCAACTGGATGAGAATTAAATTTAATAAATAAAATTTTTATATTTAAAAAAATTGAAATAATTTGATTTGAACTGGGATATTGTCCTGGCTCAAGACCATTTTGCATCTATATTTAATGGAATGCAAATTTATTTACAAATGGCATGGTGACATTTATTACTTGGCTGCAGACTACCACGATCATGATTTCGACCATGTCAAACATTTTTCAAGTGGCTTCGCAGCGACTTTTCAACATCAAACCTCTTTAAGGAAATGATTCTCACACACGAACGAGAAGCATAACTCAACAACTGTCACCATGCCATTTGTAAATAAATTTGCATTCTATTAAATATAGGTGTAAAATGAGCTTGAGCCAGGACAATATCCCAGTTCAAATCAAATATTGATTACAGACCAAACTAAAATTTAAAACAATAATAAAATATATTCCAATATATACGAGTTTATAAATAGATATATATAAAATGAATACATATATACTAATTTTCAGGGTAGTTCCCAAATATGATGTTAATGCCGACTAAGAAAGGGTTTTATGAAATTGGTACTTTTGAGGGTAAAATGGGACAGAAAGGGATAAATATCGAACCTTCGTCCTGACTAAATGACAGTAGCTAGAAACAGAAAATTTTGGTGTGTTTATAGCACTGACCATGCAGACGAGCTACAAATAAGGATTTTTCGAAATTTGTACTTTCAAGGGAGGAAAGAGACAAAAAGGGATACAAATGGTACCAATTCAAGTAATGTAACTATATTCGTGATTTTACGAAATTTGTACTTTTAAAGGAGGAAAGAAACAAAAAGGGATAAAAATGGTACAAATTCAAGTAATGTAACTATATTCGTGAAAATCGATATTTACATTTCTCTCACAACGTAGACTTGCAACATAAATGGAAAATTGTACTTTTAAGGGACAAGCAGGACAAAAGGGATACCAACTAAAGTATTACAGCTAGAATCGGTATGGTATGAAAATGCCTCTGCTCATGTAGAAGCGCAGTAGAATTCGATTTTTCAATATGTGTACTTATAAGGTGTGCGGTGGATAAAAATGGCACAAATTTAAGTATTGCTGATATACTCGTGAAATTTGGTGTGTAAATTACTCTGACAACGCAAATCTAAATGGTTTTTTTGAAATTTGTACTTATAAGGGGTGAGCAGGACAGAAATGGATACAACTTGTTCCAACTAAAGAGTTGTAGCTTGCATCGTGAAATTTGGCCTCCGACCACGTAGGCGCGCAGCATAAATGGATTTTTAGAAACTTGTTCTTATAAGGCGTGAGCGGGACAAAAAGGGATAATAATGATACCAACTAAAGTATTACAGCTAGAATCGTGCAATATGGTGTGTAAATTCCTGTGATAACCTAGAAGCGCTTATGGGGGCGAGCGGGACAAAAAGGAATAAAAGTGGTACCAATTTAAGTATTACAGCTATAGTCGTGAAATTTGGTGTGTAAATTCCTCTGACAACGTAGAAGCCCAAATCTAAATGAATTTTTCGAATTTCACACAATATCCACATTTTTTACATTTACGTTTTAGGTGATTAAGATAATTTGAATAACATACAAAATGAAATTATTTGAAAAGTAAAAAAAATCTATATGAATTTTCTAGACGAACAACCTGTAAATATTTATATATTTTTTATTTTTTTTAATAAATTTTTTTGTTTTCTTTCATTTTTGGTACGGAAATATTACTTTTGTGAAAAAAATTAAAAATTTTGTGTGTTAAATTTTTTCAATTTTGAGAAGAATGAGAGTGGTCTAAATCAGTGCGCCCTCTGAAAGTAGTGGTTCCCTTAGAGGTACCAACTTTGTTGATTTTTTTTATAAATGTTCGATATAAAGGGTGATTTTTTAAAAGCTATAGGAAAGTTCAAAAAAACACATAAAATTCAGAAAAATGCATGAAATCTTTATTTGACTCGATAGTACGGTCCATATAATTTAATGTTTGAAGATTATTTCATGCAAATGTTGACCTTGACTGCGCCTCAAATGGTCCATCCGCTTAGTCCAATTTTGGCATTTCCACGTTTTTCCAATTGCTGCGAACGGCGACGAATCGATAATTGATGGTCATCATTAACAGTGGCCGATACAGCTGCGCTCTACGTAAGCGTGTTGATGGTTTCATGTCCAACAATGTAAAATTGGTGCGAAATTTAGTCACAATAACCCGAATAGCCGCTTCAGTGGGTCGATTAAACTGACCATAAAATGGAAGAAGCGCGCGATGAACTTTCTTAACAGAGCACGCATTTTGATAATAAAATTCAATAATTTGCAAGCGTTCTTCGTTTGTAAGACGATTCATGGTTAAATTATAGACCAAACTGAAGATCTTTGACAGTGAAACAAAACACGAAACGTGCGTCAGCTGTTTAAACCAGTGTTGCCAAAAAGATAATAGCTAAAAAATCACCCTTTAGTAGTATGATATTCTAAGAAAAAAATGTTGTGCTGCGGTGGAAAAATATTTTTTAATTGAAATATCGTAAGGAAATTTAGGAAATAAGCAGAAAACATGTTTCCAAAAATTATTGCTTTCAAGTTTTTGCACCATTAAAAAATATCCAAATTCCCAAAGTGGGGAAAATGTGTTCCGAAAATTTTGTAATTTTTTACAAAACGGTCGTCATTTATTTATTAACTGCAGGGATGTGGTAATGCTTTCTGAGAAAGATTCGACATATGAGGCTAAATAAATTTACCAAACCTTTTCTAATCGATGCTTTGTGGTTTAAGAATTGTGAAAATATTTTTTTGGTAATGAAAAATAGACAATTGGTGAGAGGACTTACCGGGGAGGTCCGTTGAGCAAAGTGACTCAGGAAGGGCATCAAAAAGGCATCTAAATTATGAAATGAAAGTACTTTGCACCTACAGAAAGAAACAAACAAGTTACAAACGAAAAAAATCGTTGCAATTCGGACCTCTTTGGAGATTTTGTATTTATGTTATAGGTTGGGTCATTTAAAATTTTACATTTGAACTACCATTTTTATTTTCAGGATTATGTTTGACATTTGCAAAATGTGACTATATACGCTCCAACAAAATTGGGAAATATTAAAAACTTACTTCCAAAGTGTAAGGATTTTTCATGGAAATTTCGAGAAGAGATCGGCCTTCATGAAGCTCATTTTCATCTCTGTGGCTATGTCAATAAGTAAAATTGTAACATATGGCTGTTGAGAAGCCAATGCATCCACAAGGAGTCACTGTTTGGTGTGGATTTTGGGCTGCACTGAAAAATTGGGTACTGTCTATTAAATGACAAAGTTCAACATTTCCAATAAAACCAGAAATTTGAAAAAATAATCAGTACCTTTTTTGTAGCCGATCTAATTTAAAATGTTAAATGGCCCCCCTTTGGTAACTTTCCATTTGCCCCTTCCTTTGCATCTGGAAAACACCTCTGCCCGAAGCATGTTAACCCGAATGGTGCTAGCATGACATATGGTCACATACAAAAGTCGTTCATCAAAGCTTCTGGTGTGGACCACTGATAACATGAAAGTTTTATCTCAAAATTCTAAAAAAATAATTACAGCACTATTCGGGTAAAAATATCTGCATTCCGTTTAAACTTTACAGAATAAATTCCATACAAAATTGATTTGTGGAAATAGTGAATCTTCCTCCAGAAAATAAATTAAAAAATATACTTTCACAAATTGTCTTATCGCTTATCAAATTTAGTCTGGAACTTAAGCACAATTTCCAAATTCCACCACCTCCGTCGGGTACACCCTTTTGTCTATTCTCTGTTGTCAGCAACGCAAAAACCTTTAAACACCCACTGCCACTTGAATATAACGTCTGCTAATAGACACAACACGAAATTAGCGCAGACATAAACAACCAATTCACGCCACGCTTCCATTTCGCTACAACATATCGATTGAGTTTGTGGAACATGGCCATATTACATAGACTTAGATCAAATACAATTATTACGCATTTCAAAAATGAAAAAAAACCCAATCTATGACGACGAAACTTTTACGTCGTCAATGGACGATAGACAGCCACCATTTTAAATGGCGGCTTGGCCGCTATGACCAAGGGCGACATGTGGAAATTGTTATGGAATTTTTTTCTTCTTCGCTGATATGTGTGTCAGGAACAATAAGGACTTGGCTGGCCAGCGTGTCTGCAACATGCAGAGCTTTTGTTGTTGTATTGCTTGTATTTGAAGGAAATGCGAGGTCTACGCTTGATTTGCTATACATATTTCAAAAACAATTGATTGAATTAATCGCAGAAGAACATGCGAAGGAAGCGGCTTCTGATTAAACAGGATATTACGAAAATGTTTGCAGGGAAATTTCAAAAATAGCTCTTGACGGATGTTAGCAATAATTGTGGAGGATTTAATACGAAGCGTCTGTTTTGGGGGATATGAGTGAACATTTTAAATGGAGGCAGACATTTTGAAATGGAATTAAATAAGCTGTGTCTGTGATACTAAGGAAATCCCCTTTTAATTGAATGGTGCATGTAGACCAATATGAATGGTATATGACATCACTCAAATGTCTTCCGTAGCTTTACACAGTGACGTAGTTCAGAGAGGTCCAGATTATGTTTGTAGATAATTGGTATATACCAGGGTTGTCAGATTATTTTGTAACTCTATCGCCAAATCAATTGTCATAAATCGCCAAAAACCGTCAAAATTAAACAACATCAGTTTTTGTCAAAAAATCGACAAATTCCTTCTTATAAAAATGTATGGAATTCAGATATTATATTTGAATTGAATATAGTCAACATTTCATGATAAAGAATTAAAACATATTTGATTAGTATTTATTATTCGTAAAAAAGTAAAAAGAAAATATACCATGGCCTAGTTTAGGCAATTCATAATGCAGAATAGACTTTCAACCCAGGGATTACGGGTTAAAAAAGAATTAACATTAAAAAATTTACTTTTTCTCCTTTATGAAGCAGTTTCTAATATTGAGTTGGTCTCTTTCTCCCGTTTTCATGGACCAATGTCTCCTAAATATTATTACAAATATTTTAAATGGAACGAAAAAAAACAAATCTCAATAATAGCATATAAATGTATTTTGAAAAATCTGTTGTAGTAGAAAAGTCAATGCATACATTCGTTTACAAATAGAATGTACAAGGTTTCTTTATAATCGATGGGAGTATGCCTTATTTGACTTTTTAAGAAAATCACAAAAGATAATAAAATAATACTTCATTCTTTGAATTGTACCTTCGCGTTTTCACACAATACAATTTTCAATGTTCTTACCTCGAACCTTGATTTTACTAATTCTCAATTGGTCATATCTTTAAAAAAAAATCGTTTTGCATCCTCTATAAATCAAATATTTTATAGAGTGCAGTTATCTTACTAAGATGCAAAGATTAGGAAATTGTAATTTAAAAAGTGTTCGGTTTGACATGAACGCATATCTATGACTTGCAAACAAATTGTAATATAGTTCTCTACAAAGTAACGCTAATATAATAAAATAGGACAGATTTAAAATTTTCTAAAATTAGCCAAGAAAATTGCCAACTATTTTAAAAATCGCCAAAAAATTGCAATGTCGCCAAATCAAAAATAAAGTCGCAAAACATATTTAAAATTCGCCACGTTTGGCGAGAAATCGCCATATGTCAATGTTTTATAACCACTTTGAGTGTGTAAAATATGGCGGCTTTTTTCCAGTACCTCCCACACAAATCACCCTAAACTAGGTCAAATTAAATCTTTTATATCTTCTATATGGATGATCGGAATACTGTGAGATTTTACATTTGGTAATGCTATTATAGAGGTTACATTCGTGTGAAATATAAGCGATATTGTCACACCCCGTTTGGTACCTCCCACACAAATCACCCTAAACTAGGTCAAATTAAATCTTTTATATCTTCTATATGGATGATCGGAATACTATGAGATTTCACATGTGGTAATGGTTTTCTAGAGGTTGCATTCGTGTGAAATATGGGCGATATTGTCACACCCCTTCTGGTACCTCCCACACAAATCACCCTAAACTAGGTAAATTTAAATCTGTTATATCTTCTATATGGATGATCGGAATACTGTGAGATTTTACATTTGATAATGCTTTTATAGAGGTTACATTCGTGTGAAATATGGGCAATATTGCCACATCCCTTCTGGTACCTCCCACACAAATCACCCCAAAACTAGGTAAAATTAAATCTGTTATAGCTTCTATATGGATGATCGGAATACTCTGAGATTTCACATGTGGTAATGGTTTTCTAGAGGTTGCATTCGTGTGAAATATGGGCTATATTGCCACACCCCCTCCAGTACCTCCCACACAAAACACCCTAAACTAGATTAAATTAAATTTGTTATATCTTCTATATGGATGATCGGAATACTGTGAGATTTCACATTTGGAATTAGTTTTATAGAGGTTACATTCGTGTGAAATATGGGCTATATTGCCACACCCCTTCCAGTACCTCCCACACAAATCACCCTAAACTAGGTAGAATTAAATCTGTAATATCTTCTATATGGATGATGGGAATACTGCGAGATTTCACATTTGATAATGCTTTTATAGAGGTTAAATTCGTATGAAATATGGGCGATGTTGCCACACCCATTTTGGCACCTCCCACACTAATCACCCTAAACTAGGTAAAATTAAATCTGTTATATCTTCATTATAGATAATCGGAATACTGTGAGATTGCACATTTGGTAATGGTTTTATAGAGGTTACATTCGTGTGAAATATGGGCGATATTGCCATACCCCTTCTGGTACCTCCCACACAAAACACCCTAAACTAGGTAAAATTAAATCTGTAATATCTTCTATACGGACGATTGGATTACTGTGAGATTTCACATTTGGTATTGGTTTTATAGAGGTTACATTCGTGTGAAATATGGGCGATATTGCCACACCCCTTCTGGTACCTCCCACACAAAGTGGCATAAACTTTACAATAAAACCGATATAATATCCATACGTCCTAATCTTTTGTAATATGATATTTGAAAATGTTTTTATAATCACTTTAAACAAAAAATATTTACGCTTTAGCCACGCCCCTTCAAGTACCTCCCACGCAATTGTCTGTATCATAGGTAAAATTAAATCCTTCACCACTTCTATACTAAAATGTGGAAGCTGGGACCATGTGCCAAGAACCTTCTAGCACCTTCCACACAAATTATCCTACCCTATGTAAAATTTTATTTCTTATAACTTCCGCATATATGTTCTCTGAGAGTGAGGGTATATATATGTTGGTTTATCCGACATAAGCTTACTTACTTGTTTATTTCGGTTTAGTAGCGTTTCTTTTTCTTGCATGAGAAAATCATAAAAAATAGAAAGCAATATATTTGCAGAGCTCCACGAATAAATGTAGAATTTCAAAAAATTTCGTTTATATCATGTCTGAAATTCGCAACCTTTTGGCCTTTACACAAAACCTTTAATTTAATGTATAAATGACTATGTTCGGGTGATTCATCTTGAGGTTTGATTGTCAATAGGCTTTTTTTATAGATCACACATGACTCATATCAAAAGGCTTTGTCATTTTTGTTCAGTGTTTGACAAGTCATCATGGAAAGACTCACACACAACAACGTCTCTAAATTGTTCAGCTGTATTACGAAAAACAGCATTCTGTGAGCAAGATGACCATGGCGAATAGATTCGTCGTCGTTCTCAGCAGCTTGACCTTAAAGCGTACAAAATTCAACTTGTGCAAGAATTAAATTTCAGTGAATGGGCTCTCATGTCGCTTTGCTCGAACGAGACGCCCAAAATTGGATCACCGAATGGACCAACTCAGACGTTTACATGATATCATTTTCAAACAGTAAATGTCATAAATTGTTCTTTTAATCGATAATACAAATTTCATGTTCCCTTTCAAATGTATGTGTTTTATTTTACATTATAAAGCAAACCTCACGATGAATCAGCCGTTAGTATTAAAGGTTTGATTGTCCCAAATAATTGTATAGGGACCGCCAAATAACTTTTTTTCTCAAATTTCTTTTTTTATTTAAAAGTACAATCCTTCCGGTTAATAATGGAAAATAATTTCATTCAAATGGCTGCCTCGGCACCCCACAAATAATAGTCCAACGGTTGAATAGTTGAAAAGAATCGTTAGATGGCGGACCCTTACGTTACCAAATAAAGGGTCCGCCACATAACTTTTTTTTTTTTTGAAAATGCTTTAAAAAAACTACTGAATATTTTCTCAAATTTCTTTTTTATTTGAAAGTAAAACCCTTCCGGTTAATAATGGAAAATAATTTCATTCAAATGGCTACTGAGGGCTCCCCACAAATAATAGTCCAATGGTTGAATAGTTGAAAAAAAACGTTAGATGGCGGACCCTATAGCAAAGATACATTGAATGAAAATTGAAGGTATCTTTAATAAATAGATGTCCAAACAGTGCGCGCTCTATTTGTGAAAACCTCTATGTTTCTTAATTTACTAAAATTTTTGAAATCTTTAAAATGTATATATTAATGGTACTTTTCTCTAATTAATTTTCTCTGACTTCCAACAACAAAAACTATGCTTAAACTAAGCACAATGACTGCTGATGTGGAAGTACTCAGATCCTTACAAATAATCTTTAGAAGGCGCCAAAAGAATATCAAGCGACAAAAATCTCATACAATCCTCCTCCTCCTCGCATACCCAGTAGGCAGAGAATATTCAAATGCGTGTCCAATATTCTCCTGCTTTTGTATTGTTAAGATAATTTCTAGAGCATCCTCATGAAGGGACACTAAATTAAAGAAATGATTAATTATGAATAAACACAAAAGGAAAAGACGTAAGCACTTCAGTAGACAAAAACAAATCTAATAATAAAACGGATATTAAAGAATTCAGAAAATAAAGCATAAATAACAATTGGTCTTATGACCGGACCGAATCAAACCGAACCGGACCAGCATCGTCATACATTAAACATTACAATGGCCAAAAGGATTTCTAGACAATACCCCCACTATGAACAACTCAAACAACGTAAGAAAAAGCAAAACAACAGGTACTCGTAAAACTCTGGACAACAATAACGACAGCAACTTCCAAGGTCCTGGAAACAAAGTTTTTGTGCTCTTTGGCTTAAGCAATATCACGAAACCAATTATTCGATGGATGGGAAAAAACACTACCAAATGCCAACAGACATTCGCCCCTAACTTGTTCATAAATTGCGCAGCCAATAAATGTTTCAGCTCTGCCCCGTACATTTATGCTCTGGAGGCCGAGGGAGGCTGTGGCATCTAAGCCTCAGCAATACGCAACGCAGTTGTCGTGGCTGTGGCGTTGTGTAAACCAACACGCACCACAGCTTTTATACTTCCTCTTTTGGCTGAAGAGCAGATGGAGGAGGAGTGACAGGAGGCGGAAGCAAGACACACACGGAAATGACGATGAAACAACTAGGCAGGCAAAAAACGCATCTGTTTTTTTTGTAGACATATGTATGTATAGGTATGTATGTCTGCTGGCCTATATATGCATGTATGTGGGTAAATTGTCTCGGTGACCTACTTTTCCAGTTGTTTCATTTCATTGGTAACGTCGCTATTTTCACAACTTTTTCTTGTTGCGTTGTTTTACGATTTTCATTTTGTTGCCGTTTCCCTTTCCGCTCCCTCCTCCAACTCTGGTGTGTTTGACTTGACTTGGCGCTAACTAACCAGGAGTGTCTTTAAGATGTTCATCTCAATATTTGGAAAATACTCTTCAAACATACACATTTGGCAGCAACTTTCAATGGCTGGGTAGTTGGAATATATGGCTTTTCTACACTGCCATTGTCTTTATTGTTTGTTTTCGTAGCACCGAGCCGAACGGTAAGAGACAAGCACGTATTGTTGCCATACTTTTGTAATGTTCATTTGAATGGTTTCTTCACTTTGCTCATGGCTGCCAAAGTCGTAAAGTCTGGGAAAAGGAGTTGGGCCTTAATGAGAAGTTAAGACATTTTGTAAGATCGTTAGGGAATAATATTCAAATTATCGAGGGATTTTCACATTAAGGTATCATGGACGGAGAGTTCCATCATCTTGTCTTGCCACATTGAAATTGTTATAATGTTCCACTCGTGGAGATGAAATATGCACAGTTGTTCAGAATCAAAATCCTTCGGCCAAAATTTAATAACTTTTGTTCTACTAAACATTTTTGTGTTCTGCAAAAAACTGAAATTAGACAAATATCCAAGGATTATTTTTCGTATTACAGATTTTCACCCTTTTTGAAAATAGATTTTTTTTCGACTTTGTCGAAGTGTTCCGCCCATTTTTATTGTATTTTTTTAATTATAGGTTTTTATCTGGTAAAATCTCTTAAAATGTGTGTGAATCATTTCGTCATTTTTTTTTAAATTTTCGAAATCTAATAAAAGCTGAAATCTGTAATACGAAAAAAATTATATTATTTCTGCACATTATGCAATACGTAAAATAATGTTAAAAGCGTAATAATAAAAACATAAAAAATTTACTTTTCTTTAAAATCGAAAAATAGAAAAGTAGTTAACTTTGGGCTAATTTCAAAAATATATCCCCGAAAAAACAGTTATTTGTTATTAGTTTTATCCGTCATTTATATACTAACTTTGTCATTTTGTCATAAAGTATATATATTCTTGATCGTCATAAAATTCTAAGACGATCATGTCTGCCCGTTCGTCTGTTGAAAGCACGCTACCAGCTAAACGGAAGGAGCTAGACGTCAAAATTTTCCATAAATGCGTCTTATAGTCGTAGATCGGTTGGTATTGAAACTGGGCGAAATCGGCCCAAAGGGACAAAAAACTCCCATAATAACCCCAAATATTTTTGAGTATTTGAAATTATTTTTTCAATATCTCTCCTTGTACTAAATTGATATTGGTTATACGGATTCCCCTTACAAAAACGTGCACCATAAAGAGATTATTATTCGTAGGGGGTGAATGGGAAAAAAGGGATAAAAATGGTACATATGAAACGACAACAGATAGAAACTCGAAATTCTGTGTGTACATTCCTCTAATTGAGTAGATACATAATATAAAAGTATTTTTCCCATATTCATACTTTTAAGGGGTAAAATGGGAATAGAGTGATAGAAGTGGTACCAATGGTGTATACATTTCTCTGATACCTCGTCCATTTTGGGGTTAAAGTTGAAAAAGGGGATACAAATAGTACCAACCAAATGACCGCATCAAGAGTCATGAAATTCGAGGTATACATTCCTCTGAAAATTTGGAATACTTTTGGAATTCAAATAGAATGGAAATACAACCAACTGTAGCACCCACTATCTACCAATATTTATGGTATTTAAGCTTTTTGAAAATGTAAATATAAGAATATTTATTTTTTGAATTGGCTTGAAGTATTATTTCGATATATATATATAGTGTAAACGTATTAGTAGCTTTGGTTTGGTTTGACATAATAATAAAAATATAATATTTATTTATAAAATTATTTTTTCAATATTTGTTTTTGGCTTGGCCATATTAAAAAATTATATTTTCCTGTAATATTACTGCACTTCTACGAAAATCGACAGCCTCTGTGGAATGCAATCCTTGGTGGAAAGTATATAAAGTTCGGCCCGGCCGAACTTGTCGCCGTATTTACTTGTTTTGGACAGTATTTATTTAATTTACTTTTGGTGGATATAGATAAATCTAAAATATTAATTTGGAAACCTTCATTAGATATCACTCATACACAGTCCAAGGAATGTCGATGTTCACTATTTTAGCTGAAGTCCCTTCGTATGTTTAATTTTTGTCATTTTTTACCCTGTTTTGAGCAAAAAATTACAACCGCAGATCCATTTATATCCTCGATCTCATGTTTCTAGATGCAGCCGGCCATTTTATAAATTTTTGGACCTCTGTCCAAAAAATTGGTTCCATTTTTATCCCTTTTTGTCCCGCTCTCCTCTTATAAGTACAAATTTCGAAAAAATCCATTTATATGGCGCTTCTATGTTATAAGAGGAATATACATACCAAAATTCACATTTCTAGATATAATACTTTAATTGGTACCATTTTTATCCCTTTTTGTCCCACTCGCCCATTAAATGTGCAAATTTAGAAAAATGCGTTTATGTTGTAAGTCTACGCTGTCAGAGAAAAGTAAAAACTGATTTTCACGAATATAGCTGCATTACTTAAATTGGTACCATTTTTATCCCTTTTTGTCCCGCTCTCCTCTTATAAGTACAAATTTCGAAAAAATCCATTTAGATGGCGCTTCTATGTTATAAGAGGAATATACATACCAAAATTCACATTTCTAGATATAATACTTTAATTGGTACCATTTTTATCCCTTTTTGTCCCACTCGCCCATTAAATGTGCAAATTTAGAAAAATGCGTTTATGTTGTAAGTCTACGCTGTCAGAGAAAAGTAAAAACTGATTTTCACGAATATAGCTGCATTACTTAAATTGGTACCATTTTTATCCCTTTTTGTCCCGCTCTCCTCTTATAAGTACAAATTTCGAAAAAATCCATTTAGATGGCGCTTCTATGTTATAAGAAAAATATACATACCAAAATTCACATTTCTAGATGTAATACTTTAGTTGGTACCATTTTTATCCCTTTTTGTCCCACTCGCCCATTAAATGTGCAAATTTAGAAAAATGCGTTTATGTTGTAAGTCTACGCTGTCAGAGAAAAGTAAAAACTGATTTTCACGAATATAGCTGCATTACTTAAATTGGTACCATTTTTATCCCTTTTTGTCTCTTCCTCCCTTAAAAGTACAAATTTCAAAAAATGCCTTTTTGTAGCTCGTCTGCATGGTAAGTGCAAGACACATATTTCTAGCTACTGGTGTTTAGTCAGGACGAAGGTTCGAAGTTATCCCTTTTTGTCCCATTTTTACCCCCTAAAAGTACGAATTTCGTAAATCGGTTTCTTAGTCCGCGTGTCCGTCATATTTGTGAACCACCCCGAAAATTTCATGACCCATTTGTTCTGTGCGCTGATCAATCAGACAGTAAAGCAACTATATATATATACATAGCCCGATTTTCTATGGTTTCTTGCCTAATTTCAAATTTTTACAGAACTCAAAAATGTTTACTAGAACAAAAGAAATTGGGTTTTGTCCTCTGGATTTTGATTTTGAACTACTGTGCTGTGGTGCTTTCTATAAAACTTATGTCTATTGTGAATTTTGGGTTACCCCTTTAATTGACTATATTTCTCTGGATAACATCCTACTACATAGAAATTGTTTCGATTTATTTCACTTTTTATTTTATTATGGCGCTTCTATGGAATTCACAAATTCTCGTACATCATAAAATAAATTCTCGTAAATAAATTGTATTGGAATTAAAATAATTTTACCTTTGACGTGAAATTAGCGGTTAAAACATTTACATTTATTTTTCCCTTTGTCGGATTAGCATATTTATTCTCATTCGAGGAAACAGTCATTTTCCGGACTTGATTTAAATTTCCGGTTGTTTCCGGCAGACAGACAGATTTAAAACAAAAATAGATATTTTCCGAATTACACATGCAAAACGAATGCATATTTCTTTATGTACATTGGGGCGGCTCACGGAAATATGTCGTTGCCGCAGTTACAACCTCATCACTCACCCCAGGAACGTGGTTTAAATAAAGCTTTAATTAATTTTATGAGAAGATGGTAAAAATAGATTTAATGAGTATTTACGCTTAGACAGTATATTTTGGTGGTCTATTCTCAGTATTAACCGCGAATGTATGTATTACGCAGACAAATATAAATAAATTACAAAATTTACGTATTCAAATGAAAAATTATTTAAAAGTGGTATGATTAAGAAATTCAAGGAATACATCAAATTCGTAAGCCGTTAATTGGAAGTAGTTGCATATTCAGTCGATAGGGAAATTCACATATTGATGAAACAAGTTGTAAGTCGTTTATCGAAAACAATTAAAGGAAAATGAGTTTTGGCCAAAAAAGTGGCTCTTTGGACCTATGCGCGGTGATATTATGTTTGAATTGAAGACTAGACGCATATGCCTGTAAATGTTGTGAATTCCTTGGGGGACTAGAAATGTATTTCCATATACATATGTATGTACATTGGGAAAAATTGAAAAAAAAAATCAGAAATGTAGCATTAGACGTCATACTGTTACTTTCTTTTTTTACCCGCCTGCCACGCTGACTATTCCGAAATCGGCCGGCGTCAGCACGAGTGGTTTAAAATAACAATATTTTAAAATATATTTTCTACAACAAATTATATATTAGACATATTTATACTGATTTTAACAGAAAATTTATGAGCGAATTATGAAGATTCGATTCCAAATATCTTATCTTAAGGTTGTTCAAATGAAATTATATTACATTAAACAGTTAATAACGTATGCTTGTGAATAAAAATATATATTTTTTTAAATTATTTCTGAATTTTAGCGATTTGTTACATGTAATAGTTATCTGTTCATAAAAGAGCTTATACAATATGAAAGAAACAAAATATATCCTCGTAGTCCCAGGCCTGACGGAGGTTGATCTATTTTAACTAGGGTTTGCATTTTCCCGTACTTTTTAATTCCCGGGAAACGGGAATTATTTTTTCAATTTCCCGGGATCCCGGGACAGCACTCACATTTTATTAAAGTAAAATAACTACATATTAAATAAATATATATTTCACAGAATTCATATAATAAAGCGCAAGCGTGAGATCAATTCAAACAAGTTTCAAAAATAATTAAAGATCAGATATTTCTTATTTTATTGGAAAATGTATGCGACGGAGAACGATCGGTCACATTAATAGTGAGTATAGCATTAAATGAAATGTTTGTTCTTTGTCCTGTCGCTTCAAAAATTTCAAATTCTTTATTTTTGGCGTTCGGATACACGCCCAAAATCTATTTTTCCTGGATTTTGTTTTTTTCATATGGAGCTTGACAGGAAAAATCCGAAAAAGTGTATTTTGAACCTACATCCGAACGCAACTTAAAATATTTTGTCATCCACCTTCAATATTTGACATACCTGATTAAAAGCGATGTGATCTAAGTTTTTATACAAAACTTTTAATTTCATTGTGGAAATGATGAAAAAAAATATGCGCAGAAATATGTAAACAGTTCTACTGAATTCCCGCGGGATTCCCGTTCGAATTTCCCGGGATACGGGAAATGAAAAATGTGCGAATTCCCGGGAATTTTCCCGCGGGAAATCCCGGGATGCAAACCCTAATTTTAACTTATACTTTCAGAATGTATAGCTCGTTCTGTGTGAAATGGCTTATACGAATATGATAAACTTAGTGATTCTGTTAGCTTTTTTTCTGTAATTTCCGGTTTATATTGGGTTTTTGTATAAAACTCGTGCAATCAAAGTAATTGTTGTTCCAATAGGTTAATATATACATATGTAACTGTCATTGATTTCTTAGTAGGCCAAATTATTGGTTAGTTTTCTTAATCGTTTCAAAAAGTAACAAGTAAGGAAAGGATAAAGTCGGGCGGGACCGACTATATGATACACTCCACTTTCTATCCGAAAACAATTCAACTCGGTGAAAAGGTGAAAACGGGAAGAATTTTTGTATGTTTCCTAATCATAGGCTAATATTACCTGGTCCAATTTGTCAAATCGGAAATATTTATATCGGTGGTATATCCAAACATGGAATATAGTGACTAACTTTCACAATAAGTTCATCCAGTTCAAATATAACGTGTTAAGCTCATTTTGTGAAAATTCGAGCTTTCTGGTGCGGAAAAAGTCTATCCGAAATTTGTATGGGAAATTTTTGGGGCGAAATTTGTATGGGAGCTATATGTAAATCTGAACCGATGACCCATTCCAGTTGAAATATATGATATTTTGAAAGGTTTGAAGAAGATCTGTTAATATATGTGGTTTATAGAGTGGAAAAAGTCAAATCGGGAATAAAATTTGTGTGGGAGCTATATATAAATCTGAACCGATCTGACCCATTTGCGTCATGGCTGTTTATAGAACAAATATGAATATTTCGCCTAATTGGATGAGGATCTGTTAAAATATGTGGCTTCTAGAGCAGAAAAAATCAAATCGGGAGCAAAATTTTAATGGGAGCTATATATAAATCTGAACCGATCTGACCTATATTCACCATGGATATTTCTAGTGGAAATATAAGATGTTTTGCCAAATCTGAAGACAATCTGATACTATATGTGGTTTCTAGAGCGGAAAAAGTCAAATCGGGGGCGAAATTTGTACGGGAGCTATATATAAATCTGAACCGATCTGACCTATATTCACCATGGATGTTTCTAGTGGAAATATAAGAAGTTTTGCCAAATCTGAAAACAATCTGATACAATATGTGGTTTCTAGAGCGGAAAAAGTCAAATCGGGAGCGAAATTCGTATGGGAGTTATATATAAATCTGAACCGATCTAACACATTTTTACCACAGGAGTGTATAAAAAGTAATGCTTTTATGTTTTCATTCATCAAACCATGCATTTGATGACCAATGGAGACATTCAATATAAAATATGGTTTGGAATCCATCCGGGTCCAAGACTTAAGACGTGATAATTAAAATGAAGCTACCCTCAATCTATCAACAATATCATTATCCTCTTACCACGCAGAATTGATCCTCACGATGTCCGTTCAATATTATCTAAAATGCATATCCTTTTCACAATGTATGCGGTTGATTGCTCTCTCCTCCCGTTATTCAAACTAATTGCTGGCGGTTGTGAAATTTTCACCTTCATTTCCCTGGACTTGGACCACAAATGTATAGAATATTTGGGCACACGATTCCTCCACAATTTACTCACAAAACTCGCGCAAGGAAAAGGTAACGGATGTAAGTAACGGAACAAAAAAATGTCTGTATTCTTAAGGAAAATTTTCGATTTGACAACTTCTGTTAATGAAAATTTTATAAAATTTTCAATCGAAGGAAGCTAAACATATCAGAAAGTGAAATACAGTAGCATCCAGACAAACTGTTCATCCTGCTAAATTGTCGCACATATTGCGATACGAGACCTCACAAAAGGTGTCACTCAAATTTCATTTGGGTGAAATTTTTTGATATTCTTGAATTTGACTAATTGATTTTCATCAAAACAAATAACAGGCCATTATGCAAACAGGTTTTTACAGACACAAATTGTAATGTAAATTGCATAATTTTTTTACAAATTAAAACAGCTTATAGTCTATAATTCAAACCAGAAATACGAATTATCACGTAATTTGCTTGGATTACGCTGGGCAACACAATTTTCGGTGGCGGATTTTGTAACTTTTGAATGGAAAGATATATCCTCAAGAAATTTTATCAAAATATATGTATATTAAATTACTATTAATAAGCATAAATGTTGCCATAAAACTAGAACCAAAATTTAGAAAAAGGTCAATTGATTAAATATTTTAGAAATTGTGGGCTTTTGTCGGTTACCTACAAATTTTTAAGTCGATAAATTTTTAGTTGATAAATTACCAAAAATAATGTAAAACGAAAAGCCGGATTTTTTGTAAAAAAGTGGGATTTGGCGAGATGGATAATTTAAGTGGTACAGGACAATAAAAAGCGAAGTGCAGTATGGATGGTCACCATATTTTTACCCCATATGTTGCTTCTTGATCATTTTAGTAAAAATTGGTAAATTATGGAACATTCTTTCGTCGTTTTGGGAATTTGGATTTTTTATTTTTATTTCATTCTTCATTAATTCTTACCTATTCACCTACTTCGTATGATTTGGAAGATAAAAATTGTAATTTTTGATAGTTTTAAAATATTGTTTGTGTGGGAGGTGTCCTCGCATGACCTAGTATATCCAGGAACCATCCTCTTACCAGAAGTGAGACACAGTAAAATTTCCAAGCGAATCGGTTCACCGGTTTGGCGTTCTATACGGAACATACAGACACACATTGATTGGTTTATATATCGAGGGCTTATATTCATAAGTGGCTATGAACCATTTTCTCGAAAATGAGTTTTTGATGCCAAACTATTCTCAGATTTGGATGTCATCTGTCATATAAATTTTGAGAAGAATTTTTTTCTATAGCCATTTTTTTCAAATTTTTCTGATTTGGCTATCTACTCACACGTTAGTTTGTGACTGCAAAAGTGGCTATGAACATAAAAATAATGTAAATAAGTTTGTAATTCGCTACAACGATTTTGTTTAAAGCATTTTTCTAGATTTAGGGCATATCACATTACCAAATTCCATCATTTCGCGGTTAATAGCATTTTGGTTCCCAAGTTATCAGGCTAAAATAGGATAAATAGTGGCTGTAAAGTCAAAAATTGTGAAAACAAAAACCCGCGTAAATTTTTATCATACTGAGAATTCCAAAATATGTTTATGGCATATGATTGCTGACTTCATTTGGAATATTTGTGTCAGAAAAGTTTCAGAATCCTGAGCAGAGAAAGTTTAAATATAAGCAATTGCAACCGCGAATTTTGGATTCTTCAACAATAGCAGCGATTTTCGCGACTGGCTACATATATGTTACAAGCGACATTGGTTCTTAATACACAAACAAAAATTCAGTCGAATTCTATGGATCGATGGCTAGATCGCGAGAAAATCATAAAACAAAAATATCATGTGTGAAAATCATTTCTGCCTTATTTCCCGCGATAATGATAATTTTTCCAAAAATATCCAATTTGTATTTTTTGTTTACTCTGCCCTACCGCAATATCCACTTTAAAAAAAAAATGGAAAAAGGGATAAAAATGGTACCAATCTGGCGGATGAAGCTGGAATCATTAAACTCGCTTGTACATCCCAGAAATTGCGTTTTCTACACAACATTGCAAACATTTCATAAAATAAGTCTTATTAATATATTTGAGCATAAATGGCTATGTGCTTATTATACCCTCACCTCCAGGATGGGGGAATACTACCATTGTCATTCCGTTTGTAACACCTTGAAATATCGACCTGAGACCCTATAAAGTATATATATTCTTGTTCGTCATAAAATTCTAACCATGTCCGTCCGTCTGTTGCAAGCACTCTAGTATCTAAACGATGTGAGCTAGAACGTTCAAATTTTCCATAAATGCGTCTTATAGTCGTAGATCGGTTGGGATTGAAACGGGGCGAAACCGGCCCAAAGGGAAAACTTTTTTCCCTCATAAGGACTAGAAATACCCATAATAATCCCTAATATTTTAGAGTATTTAAGTATATTTTTTCAATATGTCTTGTACTTACCAATATCAAGGGTATGCACATTCCCTCGATAACAAAAAACGTGCACCATAAAGTGATTCTTATTTGTAGGGGGTGAAATGGGGCAAAAAGGGATAAAAATGGTACATATTGAACGACAACAGCTAGAAACACGAAATTCGGTGTGTACATTCCTCTAATAGAGTAGCTACATAATATAAAAGTATTTTTTTTTAAATTAGTACTTTTAAGGGGTAAAATGGGAATAGAGGGATAAAAATGGTACCAACCAAACGACTGTCCATAGAATAATCAAATTCAGTCTATACATTTCTCTGATTGCATAGACGCGTAAAATACACGGATTTTTCAAAATTCGTACTTTTTGGGGTTAAAATGGAAAAGGGGATAAAAATGACCACAGCTAGAGTCATGAAATTCGGAGTATACATTCCTCTGACTGCGTAGACACGGAAAATAAACGGATTTTTTCGAAATTCGTACTTTCAAGGGATACGAATAGTACAGAGGGATTAAAATAGTACTAACTAAACGACTACAGCTAGCATGATGAAATTCTAATTGGGTAGAAACGTCAAATAGAGAGATTTTAGAAAGTCGTACTCTTAAGGGGGTAAAAATGGTACCAACCAAATGGCCGCAGCTGGAATCATGGACTTCGGCAGCCTTGCCTTATAAGCGTGGTTTGAAATAATTAAAATATTATATTTATTTATAAAATTATTTTTTTAATATTTGTATTTGATTTGATTTGGCTATATAAAAAATTATATTTTTCTGTAATATTACTGCACTTCTACGAAAATCGTCACCCTCTGTGGATTTAATTTTAAAAGTTCTAAAGTGACTATGAACCATAAAATCGCGAATGGTTGGAAATTTCGAAAACTTTTTAATCGTAGCAATTAGTAATCCTCTTTAGATTAAGCGGTAGAAGAATGTTTCATAATTACTCTTAGAATTAAAGAGAAAATCAGATTTTTTGCTCTCCTGAAAAGTTGTGTTTTTATATGGATATATATGGATTTATGAAGGCTATCGAGTAATTTCATGTGGAGCGATCACCCAAATTTTATCTCTTCTCTCCGATGTTGCAGAAAGTTTTCAAATATGTACCTATCTATTGAAAATAACTGTATTTCCCGATTTCAAAAAAAAAAATAATAATACCCTAGTCCACGAAGTGTTGTAGGGTATAAAAAAAGAAACCGTAGACACTGGGTGGATCAAAAGCAAAATATTTTGGCCATAAGGCAATTTATTTTTTTACGTTTTTGTGGCATGTTTTTAATTTTAAGCAATTTTCTTTTAGTTTTACAGAAAAGCGTTAAATTTAAAAAAATAGTTTTGATTTGAATTGCGATATTGTCCTGGCTAAAGAATGTTTATAGAATGTAAATTTATTTACAAATGGCATGGTGATATTTATTACTTGGCTGCACACTACCACTGTCATTATTTCTGGCCCTTGAAAGCCTACGTCGCGTGGCTTTGCAGCGACTTTTCAACAACATACCCGCACTATTTAAGTAAATGATGCTCACAAACGATTGAGAAGCACATTTTAGTCGGAAATATGCAGAACTTAAAGTTAATTATTTAAATTAATTTTAATGTTGCGATTAGGATATTTAACTTTTTTAATTTTTCTAAAAAAATCTTATTTTTGGAATTTATTTTTCCCATTTTGGTAGTTGTTTGTAAGCTAGTGTGTTTTTGCAGGAATGTATGCATTTTCGATATGAAATGTACATACTTTTTTATAGGAATAATCTATTTCAATAAATGTGGACACTCATTTGTTGCGCAATTCTACATATAAATTCCAGATTTATGTATATGTATAACTTTTCATCATTCTTCATTATTTAATTTAACTTTTTTCTTATAACCTGTAAACAAACCAAGTCAATTGCAGACACGTGTTTGGAATTATAAAATAAAAAAATAATTTATTCGAATTATGTAAGGATTACATGCATACGTATGTAATAATACACAAATGGTTATCAAATTTATTTTTTTTTTACAAACGAGGGATTTTCTGAAATATGTATAACAAGGCGATGAAAAACGTTTTGATATCAAAGAATCTTTATATGTACATATATTAAATTATTGCGCGACTGACTGACTCATTGATAGGCATCCTGAGTAAACGTTTGTATTCAGGGGTTGACATGGGGAGGACCACGATATAACGGTAAAATAAAAAAGATTTTACGAAATTAGTATTTTAGGGGGTAAAAAAGGACTAGAAAGGGAAACAAATGGCACCTGACAAACGGCTGCAGTAGGACTCCTCAAATCTGGATGTCAGACATGCGACATGAAAATATCATGACGCGAGAAAAAAATCGATAAAAATGCTACTTTAAGACTTTATTGCTATTTTTAATGATTTTTTAACAAAATCCGCTTAACTTTCACATTTTGGTCCGATTTGTGTTTGAAAGGGTTCGCCGGAAGGAGCTAAAGAATGAGATAATTCGGCACATTAACGGCATAGAACCTCAATTATGCCTCAGCGTCAGAGGTTTGTCGCCGTCGCGGCGGCCATTTGGCCGATATTTTGTTCCATACGTAATTGAACCATACCAATATTATCATAATAACAAGTAAAAATTCGGCTGGGCCGAACTTTTCATACCCTCCATCATGAATTGCATTCCACAGGGGCTGTCGGTTTTCGAGAAGTGCAGTAGTATTACAGGAAAATATAACTTTTTTTATATAGCCAAACCAAAACAAATAAAAATATTGAAAAAATAATTTTATAAATAAATATAATATTTTTATTATTTTAAACCACGCTTGTAAGGCAAGGCTATCAATACGTTTACACTATATATAGGGTGTTTTTTATTGAGGTATAGAACTTCGAATTGAAATAAAACACAAGAAAATCGTTTTAATGTCCATCAATTTGGCTTTATTGGAAGGATAATTTTATGCCATTAATGTTTAAATATGATTTCGGGCATGTGGCCGCCGCGGCTGGCTCGAATATAGCCAATTCTACAGGTCCAATTTTCAACCACTTTCTCCAATTGCTGTGCAGCTCCAATTGCTGTGCAGCTCCAATTGCTGTGCACGGTGGCGAATCGATTCATTCGGGTCCTCTTCAACACTTTGCTCTACAGCGGCAATTGTTTCTTCGGTGCGCACTATTCGACGTTTCTGCGGATGCGTATTATCACATAGAGTAAACGTAGTGCGAAAACGATCCATGGTTAATCGAATTAATTGCTCTGATGGACGATTATGTCGACCATAAAATGGTGAACTTCGCGAACTGAACCATTACTTTCGAAATAAATTTGCACGATTTGCAAGCGTTGTTCTTTTGTCAACCTGTTCATGATGAAATGGCAAACCAAACTAAATATTAATCACTTGACAGCTGACAAAATGGCCTCCAGTTAAAAAAGTGATGCCAACTTAAAGTTCTATACCCCAATAAAAAACACCCTTTATATCAAAATATTACTTCAAGTCAATTTAAAAAATAAATATTTGCAAAAAAGCTTACTTATGGTATTTAAATATTGATAGTGGGTGCTACAGTTAGTTGTAAAGGGTGATTTTTTAAGAGCTTGATAACTTTTTTTTTTTAAAAAAACGCATACAATTTGCAAAATCTCATCGGTTCTTTATTTGAAACGTTAGATTGGTCCATGACATTTACTTTTTGAAGATAATTTCATTTAAATGTTGACCGCGACTGCGTCTTAGGTGGTCCATCCGCTTAGTCCAATTTTGGCATTTCCACGTTTTTGAGTAACAGAGACCCAATTGGTGCGAACGGCGACGAATCGAAAATTGGTGGTCATCATTAACACTGGCCGATACAGATGCGATATTTTCTTCAGTTCGCACTCTACGTAAGCGTGTTGGTGGTTTAATGTCCAACAATGTAAATTTGGTGCGAAATTTAGTCACAATAGCCCGAATAGCCGCTTCAGTGGGTCGATTAAACTGACCATAAAATGGAAGCGCGCAATGAACTTTCTTAACAGAGCACGCATTTTGATAATAAAATTCAATAATTTGCAAGCGTTCTTCGTTTGTAAGACGATTCATGATGAAATGTCAAAGCATACTGAGCATCTTTCTCTTTGACACCATGTCTGAAATCCCACGTGATCTGTCAAATACTAATGCATGAAAATCCTAACCTCAAAAAAATCACTCTTTATTTCCATTTTATTTTAATTCCAAAAGTACAAATTTTGATAATCCATTATCTCACGTACATAGTGCAAAATATCCTAACTACATGATTCAACCAATTTTTGCCTTAAAAGTAAAAAGTACACATTTTGAAAAATCTTTTTATTTTGCGTGTCTATGCAGTCAGAGGAATGTATACAACGAATTCCATGATTCTAGCTGCGGCCATTTGGTTGGTACCATTTTTCTCCCCCTTTTCCTATTTCTTAATTTTCTTAAGGGAACGACTTTCTAAAATCTCTTTATTTTACGGATCTACACAATTAGAGGGATGTACAAACCGAATTTCATCATTCTAGCTGTAGCCGTTTAGTTGGTACCATTTGTATCATTCTATTCCCATTTTATCCCTCAAAAGTACGAATTTGGAAAAACCTTTTATTTTTGTGTCTACACAGTCAGAGGAATGTATACTCCGAATTTCACGACACCAGCTGCGGTCATTTGGTTGGTACTATTTTTATCCCCTTCTCCCATTTGAACCCCAAAAAGGACGAATTTCAAAAAATCCGGTTATTTTACGTGTCTACGTAATCAGAGAAATGTATACACCGAATTTCATTATTCTAGATGCAGCCGTTTGGTTCGTACCATTTTTATCCTTCTATTCCCATTTTACCCTTTAAAAGTAGGAATTTGGAAAAATACGTTTATATTATGTATCTACTCAATTAGAGGAATGTACAAATCGAATTTCGAGTTTCTAGCTGTTGTCGTTTGATTGGTACCATTTTTATCCCTTTTTGTCCCGCATAAAAATCGTTTTATGGTGCACGTTTTTGTTATAGGAGGAATGCGAATACCCAATACTTACTTGAGTAAGTATAAGCAGACACAAACGTGCTTAAATACTCTAAAATATTAGGAGTTATTATGAGTATTTTCAGTCCACGTGAGGGAAAAAGTTTTCCCTTTGGGCCGATTTCGCCCAGTTGCAATTCATTTTTTCATTTCATCTATTTCTTTGTAATTCCAAGCCAAGTGGCCAATTATAATTGAATTACAATATTCTCCAAGAAATTACATTTATTAAATGTCTTGAACTATTTAAACAATTAACTAAATATCACAGCTGTATCGGCCAGTGTTAGTGATGACCATCAATTATCGATTCGTCGCCGTTCGCAGCAATTGGGCCTCTGTTACTCAAAAACGTGGAAATGCCAAAATTGGACTAAGTGGATGGACCATTTCGCATGGCGCAGTCCAGGTCAACATTTGCATGAAATAATCTTCAAACATTAAATTATATGGATTGCATTTTTCTGAATTTTATGTGTTTTCTTTTGAAAAACTTACCTATAGCTTTTAAAAAATCACCCTTTACAAGTAAACATGATCCAAACTACAAACAAATAGTATTTAAAAAATAAGAAAAAATTAAATATGATTTTAAACTGAACATTTTCATAAATAAATTAAAATAAACAACTAAATAAAAATAAGTAATTAAACAAAAATAAATAATTAAATAAATAATAAAAGAGCATACAGTTAAGTTCCCAATGAATCGCCGGACAATAGTAATAAAAATAGACGAAGGTCTTTAAAGAAATGCTGCGTTGGACATATTTCCAAAATAATAATAATAGAAGAAGTTGTTTTAAGAATGACTACTCGAATTTTATATTATAAAATTTTAAAGTAAAAAGAGATAAAAACACTGCACAAACACTTGTATTAAAAATATTGTATATTACTATATTTCTATTACTACTCCTAATAAATTGCAAACGATCTACGACTATAAGACACATTTGTGGAAAATTTGGACGTCCTAGCTCCTTTCGTTAGATGCTAGCATGCTTTCAACAGACTGGCGGGCGGACATGGCCAGATCGTCTTAGAATTTTATGACGATCAAGAATATATACTTTATAGGGTTTCAGTTCGTTATTTCAAGGTGTTACAAACGGAATGACATAGTTAGTATACCCCCATCCTGGAGGTGGAGGGTATAAAAATAATTTTTGAAAAATTGTATCCTTTGGAACTTTGTAGTTCTTCTAAGGGGCAACAGGATGAGAAAATGAAAAACTAAAAACACAAATTTACTATATTTCACCTATAGTTTAACATGTATATCATCTGGTTTAAGTGTAATATGTACTGTCGGACAGTGTTATATTCAAACAGTATTGGCATAAATTGTAAATTTTTAGTATGAAATTATGTAGTCTCTTTCAAATACTTTCATTTATAGACGAAGAACTCGTCAGAATGAAATTTTCTGCATTTCCAAGCAAACATCCTTAAACAAACAAAATAACATCTGTTCTGTTATCAACAATCGTTGCTAACAAAAACTATAGATGGAAACGAGGCTGAACCCCCTCTTTTGCGTTTTGCATATTTGTTCGTACTGAAAACTCTTTGCAGGTATTGTGACATTATTAAATAGGTGTCGTTTTTAATTTCGCATTAATTGTCTCTATTTCCATAATTTAACATTCCATTTCTGTGAAAAACGATTTTTTCTATCTCATATGCCACTTGTAATTAAACTAATGTACTGTACCCATATCCTGTTAAATTTTAAATATAATTTTAAATTCTACGAATTTCATAAAATTCCACTATGTTCATTTGACATAAAATTCAAATGAATTCTACCGCATTAAGTTAAGAATATTAAAAAGGTTTTCAGTGCTTAGTGTAATTCAACTAATCCCACACCTGTTATGACAACCTCAGGCCTTTGGCAACAAGTATTAAGTTGGCTGAGGGGGAGGGAACGTGTAATAAAATTCGTCCCGAAGATTGTCCGTTTTCAAGGTGACCCACTTTCTTTAGTTACATTAACATAAGACAACTAAATATTCGAGCTGCTTGTAATTTCACTGGGATATTGTCCCAAAGTGTTTTTCCGTTCACGAATATATTACTTTTTACAACTATCATCAATTAACACGCAAATCTGGGGAAATTTACGATGTATTAAACCTCATTGACCTCAATTCGGTCTCTGAAAATAACAATAGAGACATAAATAAAGCCTGATATATGTATGTTTGTATAAATAAATGTGTAAATATCTAATGTCTAAAGGATGAACTTCAGACGAAATTTTCCCATAAAAATTTGTGTCACATAAACTTCTCTCGTGCTGAGGGAAATTGAGGACATTCATTCGCATGTCACAGATTCACATAAACTTGATTTAATTCACACAAGTTGTTGTCCTCCTTTTTATTTCAGTCTGTTGCTGTCATTGGTGGCTTGGCCAATATATGGAACGGAAATTGAAACCCCCAGCCCAGGTTCCTTTCGCTGTCAGTTTTATTGTGCTGTTGTCAAATGGAATATCAATTAGAGTTTCGAGCTGTGTGTGATATTGTGTCTGAAGTGTTATATGGCTTCCTTCGTCTGGGTGGTGGGTGGTTGGCGGCAGTGGTGGTTAATGTGAAATAAAGTATGCACATAAAGGGACAAACTTTTATCATAATAATAAAAATATATGTACGTATGTGCATACATATATTCATATGGATGTAACAAAAATGAAGATGATACTATTGTGCATTATGAAAAATACAGCGGAAACTCGTGGAGATGTAAAAGGAAGATATTGTAAAAGTGTCAGGGTGACAGTGACCACGGAGAATTTCAAAAATTATTAAGTTTGTGTTGTCATTTGTTTTGGTTTAAGACCAAAGGTTGTGCTATTGATGTTGTTTGTATGTGTTGTTGGTATGTTATGTTGTATGCGATGCGACCACATGCATAACATTGAATTGGCAAAGTGAGTTTTTTAGTGTGTCGACTTAGTTCGGTGGAATATTTTGTTTATCAGCGCTTTTCATTTGTCGTATGTGACCGCTGGTACTAATATGAACGCTGATTTAAGTCAAAGACATACATTCGTTGCGAAAGATCTGACGAGATGGGGTAGCGCCCATAGAAACTGCACAGTCAACCTTTAGCTGCAACAATAAAGGTCTCACTTTGCATTTTTGCTATAATAAATGACAACACATACAACATAACAGACCAACAATTCATACAAACAACAATTATTAAGTTTTTCAAAATGTCCTAAACTTCACGCAAAATTTTTAATTTGCCGTCATTTGTACGGTAAAGGGTTGTCAACCAAAGAGAAGACATCATTTTGACAGCTACGATATGCAACAAGAAAATAAAAAAAATTTGGCCGAGCCCTAAAAAAATATTTATACACGAAAAAATTTAGAGAAAATATTTTTTTATTATATTATTTTATTATAATAATTTTTGCTTCTGCGAAAAAATTCTTAAAAAATAATTTTGTCCATGTTACACTTGGACCATATTTTATACGTCTGAAATTATAGGCAAAATTGGGTACTTAGTTTTCCATTTCCTCATCCCGTTGCCTCTTATAAGGACTACAAAGTTACAAAGGTTATAATTTTAAAAAAAATATTTTAAATACTTATTCGTGCCCTATGATACCGGTATAAATGTCAATTTAAAGTAGATAATATCTGCTAAAAATACTTAAAATTTCAAGCTTCTATCCGTATTACTTTAACATTAACAATCATTTCAAATTTCCCTCTGAAAAAAAGTAAAATATGAATAAACTAAATAAACTAAGGGGTAATCTTGAAATGATAGTCAATGCTGAACTAATAGACATAGAAGATTTTTAACAGATATTCTCATCTTTAATTTTATCATAGGGCGCGAAATATTTGTTGAAAAATTGTATCATTTGGAACTTCGTACTCCTGAGTAGGAGTAAAAACGCCAACAAACTCCAGTTTGCTTATAGTTTTATACGTTTTCCGTATCAAGAGTAACGATTTTCTTTTTAAATTGTCGGACGGTGTAATAGCAAATTGACTTACCAAATATAATGTTTCCTTATTCTTCCTTAGTAGTCTAGAAAGAATGGAAAGTAAAACAAAATTAGCACTTACTTTAAATATATCTGTAGTATTGGAGTTATAATATTTTACAAGGTTACAAAATTGTCAGATTGTTTACTAGGAGATAAGTGGTTATGTGTGATAACCGTGGAAACATTGAAAATTTCACTTTCATTTTCAAACGTAAAACAAAATTGAGAAAAAAATTAAAATTATATTAAAAATATCCTTTAAAAATAGATATCGAAATATTTTGTTTTAGTTTCATTGATTGTTTAAAGAAAATTAATACGTGGATACAGGAAAGGTTAACTATTTCTATCAATAGATTGGAGGAGTTTTTCGAGCTATTTAAAGAAATATTGGAAAAACTTGAATAGAAATTAATTTCTTATTTTTTCTATTTTTATGGGGTTTTCGGTGTCAGCGAAAAGGATTACACAAATTAATTTTGTTCTCAATTTTTGCGGACTTTTTATACTTGAAATTCGGTGTGATTGTTTTGACTGATATTCGGAAAGTGATATGTAGTTCTCATTCGCCTGGGAGAATAATTTACTAAAAAAGATCGGGTATCTTGTAGAAAATTCGCCATTTGTTTATGAAAAAAACATTCTATAAAATAATATACATGTAAAAAGGTCTTGAGACAGGACAATATCCCAGTTCAAATCATATATTGATCGAAATAAAACAAACGATTAAAATAAATTAATCAAAATATAATATTTGTCATTTATAAATTACGTTTTTATTGTAAAAATATCGTTTTAGATAAATCTTACTTAACCAAAGAATTGGTCAGTAGAAGCATAAATGGGAATGAATATCACCACTTCAGAACTTTAGAGAGGGTGTTCAAAATTATTCTACCCACATTGTTTAAAGAGTTTTATAGGGTGGGTCATTTAAAATTTTAAATTTAAACTACCGATTACTTTGACTATTCATCTTTATTTTCTGGTTTATGTTTAACATTTGCAAAATGGGAAATATTAAAAACTTACTTCCAAAGTAGTGAAACTGTAAGAAATTTACGTGACAAATTTTTCAAGCATTTTTAATCTCTGTGCAAAATTGACGCATATGGGCTTCAAAGAACCTACACGTGACTATCAAGAAGCTAATGCATCCACAACGAGTCACTGTTTGGTGTGGATTTTGAGCTGGCGGCATCTGAAAATTGGATTGATCGGATGAGGTACTGTCAGTCGTGGTAGTCATATGTGTGTTGCATAATTAAATAACAAAGTTCAACCTTTCCAATAAAACCAGAAATTTGAAAAAAATAATCAGATCTTTTTTATATCCAATTCTAATTTAAAATTTTAATTTTATTTGTTAAGTATTTTTTTAATATTATTTTCTGTGGCTTTTCAAAAAATTAATTGCATACATTTTTTGAAAAAATAAATTGTCCAACATTTTGATGAAAATCCGTGTTTTTTCAAACCGCTGCCATTTTTATAGATAAATGTTTAGAGAAAAATATCTTACGATGAACATGCACGCCATCAGTAAGAGTTTTCAAAACATTGTCACACTTGGCCATTTATATTTCTTTTAAATATTGCACAAAGTGTCCGTCAAATGTATGAATTAAAATCTTTTTCATAAGTTTTACAATTGCCTTACAATAAAAATATATTTTCATGTCTGGTTTTGTGGTTATCAGGGTAGTGAAAACCTCTTAAGTGGAAATTACCAGCAGCTTCCTGGCATTGTGCGCTCTATTTACAATCTGAATTGCTTCTTACTTGGTTACAGCATTTCGATGGAATATCCGTACAACGATAGTGTGGTTAAATTTTAAGGGCCGATGTCGATTGTGAATACACAAATTATTTAGGAAGTTATTGTCATTTCTTTTTATTATGATGGTCCAAAATTCCGATGACGCTGAGATATTATTGAGGTTCTATGCCGTTAATGAGCCGAATAATCCCATCCTTTAGCTCTTGAAATGTTGCTGGCTTATCGACGTAAACCTTTTCTTACAAATAACCCCAAAGAAAGAAGACCAACGGTGTCAAATCACATGATCTTGGCGGCCAATTGACATCGCCACCACGTGAGATAACATGGCCATTGAATTTGTCGCGCAAAAGAGCCATTGTTTCGTTAGCTGTGTGGCGAGTGGCACCGTCCTGTTGAAACTACATATCGTCACACATCCACATCCATATCTTCCAATTCGGACCATAAAAAGTGAGTTATCATCTCACGATAGCGAAGACCATTCACAGTAACTGCCTGACCGGTCTCATTTTGAAAAAAATACGGCCCGATGATGCCGCCAGCCCATAAACCGCACCAAACAGTCACTCTTTGTGGGTGCATGGGTTTTTCGACAATCAGTCTTGGATTATCATTCGCCAAAATGCGACAATTCTGCTTATTGACGAATCCACTGAGGTGAAAATGTGCCTCATCAATGATGATGATTTTCTTTGAAAATTGATCATCCGCTGTTGCCATTTCTTGCCACCATTCTGAACATTCCCGACGTTTGGAATGGCCAAGAGGCTTTATTTCTTGAGTCAATTGCACCTTGTAAGCGTGTAAATGCAAGTCTTTGTGCATAATGTTCATCAAGGACGAGCGTGAGAGGTGCAATTGTTGGGCACGACGACGAGTTGAGGTGGACGGCTCTTCAGCCACACTATCCCGAAAAGCAGCTATATTTTCTGCAGTATGAGCTGTACGAGCATGTACTGGTGTTTTCACATCTCCTACAGACCCGGTTTGCTCAAATTTTTGCACGATTTTTCTGATTGTAAGCACATTTGGACGATTAAATTGACCGATAAAATCATGATGTGCACGATATGCATTTTGATTTGAACGCCCATTTTCATAATAAGGCATGAAATCTTTCCATGGTTCAAATTGAGGTGGTCTGAAATTTAATTAAACAAGCTTTACTTAGTGATAATAAATATTAAAAATACCTCCAGACCTCCTCTGGCCACATTTCAATTGTTGTACCTTTAAATGTCATAAAATCCCCAAATGTGGGGATTAATGCCCGCTTCTGTCAAATCTGATACAAAGTAAGAATAAAATATCCAACAGCGCGTATAGGAACTGATGGAAATGTTCCAAATAGTTTCATGGTATCGTTGTGTGTCCGCTTTCCATCACCCAGACAATATAGATTCAACTACGCGAAAGCCTCCTAGATCACCTCATTACTTTTGGGGACATTTATGTGCAGATTCTTCAAAATAATGCATAAACCATTCGATGTCGTAACAATAGGTTCCTTTCAGTGAGTTCAAAAGTAAATCACCGATTGAAAGAAGTTTCCCCCGAACTCCATTCGGGATCGCTGGTGGAAATATGCGTGTTCCACTGTGCCAAAGCCGTTGAAAAATGATGTTGGAAATTATCAAACATCTGATTTGTATCACTTACATACATACATAGCTACGAATACATATACAAGCACATAACAACTAAATATTGATATCGCACTTATGCAGAATCTTCATGGTACAGTTCCTCATGAATGTGGGACACATTTGCCTTAGTTGTGTTAATAATGCGATGACACAACAATACTTATTATTCAGGAGCGGATACCGCAAAGACACACAATTGACTTTCAAAAGGAAGTTTTTTTTAACATCATTCAAGCATGAAACGAATGAATAAAAGGAGGTAAATTCCAAAGGGAAAACATCGCCAGCATCAGACAAAGAAATACTCAATCAATGGCATTTTAATGAAATATTAATATACTGGCAGTAGTTGTGAGATATTGTATTCATTCACGCAGGTTCTTTGGGAAATGTTTATACATTTTCTGACAGTTTGTCAACGATATGACATTTATTGCATTAATGAGGAGCACTTAAGGAAAGATGAACAAGAAAACTCCATTTTTTGGATATTTGATATATTGGAAATTTATATTGTTAAAAAATGTCGCAATTGATGAATTGATAAATAATATAAATATATAATAGAGTGAAGCGATCACACACACATTTTGGCATTTCTCTACGATTTTGATTAAATTTTCCAATTGTAAGGCAAATCAGCCGTATTTTTCGATTTTCAAAAAATAATAAATCTTAGTATTTGAAGTTTTTTGTCATTAGGTAATTTAAAAAAAGTAAGGAAAAGCTAAAGGAAAAGCTAAAGATACACTCCACTTTCTATCCGAATACAATTCAATTCGGTAAAAAAGTGAAAACGGGAAGAATTTTTGTATGTTTCCTATATAATTTGAAGACACTCTGATACAATATGTGGTTTCTGGAGCGGAAAAAGTCAAATCGGGAGCGGAATTTGTATAAGAGCTATATACAATTCTGAACCGATCTGACCTATTTTCACCACAGGTGTTCCTAGTTTAAATATAAGATGTTTTGCCAATTTTGAAGAACATCTGTTAAAATATGTGGTATCCAGAGTGAAAAGAGTCAAATCGGGAGTGAAATTCGTATGAGGACTATATCTAAATCTGAACCGATTTTCTTCAAATTAAATAGCGTTCGTCCTTGTCCCGAAAAAATTAGAAATATTAAAAACTTTGATTTGAACTGGGATATTGTCCTGGCTCAAGACCATTTTGCTTCTATATTTAATAGAAAGCAAATTTATTTACAAATTAAAAATTTATTTACTTGGCTGCAGACTACCACGACCATGATTTCGACCATGTCAGAAGTCTTTTCAAGTGGCTTCGCAGAGACTTTTCAACATCAAACCCGGCCTCTATAAGGAGATGATTCTCAAGAAAAGTCGCTGCAGACATATTGAAAAAATATGCTTAAATACTCTAAAATATTAGGGATTATTATGGGTATTTTTAGTCCTTGTGAGGGAAAATTTTCCCTTTGGGCCGATTTCGTCCCCTTTCAATCCCAACCGAGCTACGACTATAAGACGCATTTATGGAACATTTGAACGTTCTAGCTCCTTTCGTTTAGATGCTAGCGTGCTTTCAACAGAGGGACAGACAGACGGACGGAAATGGCTAGATTGTCTTAGAATTTTATGACGATCAAGAATATATATACTTTATAGGGTCTCAGGTCGATATTTCAGGGTGTTACAAACGGAATGACAAAGTTAGTATACCCCCATCCTGGAGGTGGAGGGTATAGAAAATAGGAGGGAAATAAAGCAAGTTTTTTTGTAGTATAGTGTTGCTGCACTTCTACGAAAATCGATATCCTCTGTGGAATGCAATCCTAGGTGTTCGGTACATAAAGTTTTTCCAGGCCGAACTTATCGCCGTTTTTACATGCTAAAATTAAAAAAATATAATTTATATTCGATCCACCCTAGTGTCTAAAATTTCTTTTTTTTTAATCGGAAAATGCTTTGTTCGCCATATAGAAAGGTATATATTTGGAAAAGTTAGTCAATAGTCAAAAATACTTTTTACCTCTGATCTACGATTGAAATTAAGAAATTGTTGTCATTTTCTAAATAATCTCATGGTGATGGTTAGAAAAACGGCCAATGTCCCTGCTTGAGGCTAGTCAAACATACATTTGGCAATGTTTGTGAAAAGCAAATAACAAACCCCACTCATACATCTCTCATGAAGAAAATGCTTATAATTACCTGTCTTACAGCTGTTTCTAAATAAAAAGAAAACTGTCAAAAAAGAATGAAATTTGCTGGACATATTCTTGTTACTTTGTCGGCGATTTGTAAAGTTCATTATATTCCCTTGAGGGAGAGTGTGTCGTGACTTTTTCAACCATCATCAACTCATACTAGCACATAATTTCCAGTTACTTATGGTCAGAGTTTTAAAGAATTTTTAATTTGAAAAAAAAAAAGGAAAACAAAACGAAAGAAAGACCATTCCAGCACGGCTATTTGCAGCATAGCTGCAGGATGTTGGTTTGTTTGTTTGTTCGTTTGAACCTTAAAACACAAAGGCAAGTCGTTACTTGTAGTTGAATGTTTTATTTTTTTTGAAGCAATGTTTTGGCAATTGACTGCAAGATAGCCCACACAATGGGAATACGTTGTATTTAAAACAGTCCTACAATCATATTTATGGGAATACGAAATTTGAAATTTCAGTCAAGTTGTTGGGCTTCATTTTACAGAATTCCACAGACCTGTATTATTTCGAAAATTGTGTGTTATTAAATATCATTTAAATTCTCCAAATGTAAGTGAACACCACGGATACCTTTTACTTTTATTGCGCATTTAAGTAAACATCATCACGCATACACTTACCCGTCCAAAACTTAGTTGTTATAAGTTCATGTTCATGTTAAATTCGAAAGAATCATAATATTTGCACTCCTAAAAGTGGCAACTGTCACACAGTGGTTCACAGCAGGAAATAATTGGTAGCGAAATGAATTTTATGATTTTGAGAAGTTTATTTTTTAGAATAAAACTCTGTTAGATTTATTAAAATAATTGCAGTTGTCTTCTCAAAAAGATATTATGTAAAAATATTCCCAAATAATATTTAAAATTGCCATTTGTGGAAATTGTATTCCTTGTAGAGGAATATATTTTCCCATTGGTCCGATTGGCAAGTTCGATAAGAAAACAATCTCACAGAGAGATTACCTCAGATAAACGAATCTAAATATTTCATTGTCAAATTCAGTATCTTAGTGGGATATATTAAAATTAGGTGCTCGATATGTCATTTAGTTGACAGCAATAAAAAGATAAATGTTAAAAAGTTAGAAGTGATGAAAAAATTACTAGATTTTTCAAAAATACCCAAATTTCCAAAGTGTGTTCCAAAATTTGGGATTGTTTTTTTTTTACATTTTTACCTGTTTTAACGAATTTTAGGCATTTTATTTGACTTCAAATCAAAAAAAATCGGAAATTATGAGAGATTTGAACTGGAATGACCAAAACTTGTATTTTTGCAATAAATTGATGTTAATGAAAACGTCAATAATTCAGTGCATTATTAACGGATTTTTAAAAACAAAGCGGCGTTTTCTCTTAACTAAATTGGTGCCAAAGTTGAAAAATTTATAAAAAATTACTTATAAAGAGTGATTTTTTAAAAGATATAGGAAAGTTTTTCAAAAAAAACACATAAAATTCAGAAAAATGCATGAAATCTTTATTTGAATCAATAGTACGGTTTAATGTTTGAAGATTATTTCATGCAAATGTTGACCTTGACTGCGCCTCAGTCCAATTTTGGCATTTCCACGTTTTTGAGTAACAATAGCTGCGAACGGCGACTAATCGATAATTGATGGTCATCATTAACACTGGTCGATACAGCTGCGATATTTTCTTCAGTTCGCACTCTACGTAAGCGTGTTGGTGGTTTAATGTCCAACAATGTAAATTTGGTGCAAAATTTAGTCACAATAGCCCGAATAGCCGCTTCAGTGGGTCGATTAAACTGACCATAAAATGGAAGCGCGCGATGAACTTTCTTAACAGAGCACGCATTTTGATAATAAAATTCAATAATTTGCAAGCGTTGTTCGTTTGTTCGACGATTCATGGTTAAATTATAGACCAAACTGAAGATGTTTGACAGTGAAACAAAACACGAAACGTGCGTCAGCTGTTTAAACCAGTGTTCCAAAAAAGATAGTAGCTAAAAAATCACCCTTTATTAGGAGAATATATATCATTTGGAACTGAAAAAAAGTTGTAACGCATTGAAGGAGTGACTTAAGACCCTAAGTCTGTTTGGACCAAATACGCTTCAAAATATTTTAAGATGTTTATCCGTTAGGCTGGGTCGCCGTCCATACAAATGGGAAAACAAGTTCCAGACACCCCACGAAAATGAAGTTTGGATTGTATAATGATGATTTGCAAAATATTTCGTTCCTAGATCAAGCCATCTGTGAGCTAAACGTTCCTGAAAAAAACCCTAAAAATTATATTTTTTCCAAAAAAAATTTTCTGAAATAATATACCCTTGAAAGAACTTTAAATACAAATTTTTGATTCTTGTCTTAGAGTAACTTATTGGTCGAATTATTGGACGTTTATAGTATTTTTTTGTGGATTTTCACAGTGACTACGGAAATCTGTTTCGTATTTGGTTGTAGTATTTTATAAAAAATAAATAGTTGCAGTCAATACCTTTCGAATGATGCCTAAATAATGAAAATCGGAATGAAATTGACGCAGCAGCGCTCATTTTTGTAAAAAGAGTTTGAACATTTTGGCTGTGAAAACCATCGCCTGCATTAAATTATTTCACAAAAATTGAGACTGTGACGTAATTTTTCGTCCACTATTCATCATTTAGCATCATTCGAAAGGTATTGATTCCTCCTATTTATTTTCCATTACACCTCTTACAAAATGTGTCCAAAAAATATGGGCTTTTAGCTGTCACCTAGAAAAACCACCAAAAAGTCGATATAAAGTCCAATAATTCTACCAATAAGTTATTCTAAGACAATAATACAAATTGTCTTGTCATTTATTTTGGTTCGAGACCATAGGTTGTGCCGAAGTCTTCAGCAGAACCCAAAATTAGCAAAGAAGGCAAAGTGAGACCTTTATTGTTGCAGCTGAAAGTTGACTGCGCAGTTTCGATGGGCGCTACACCATCTCATCAGAACTTTCGCAACGAATGTATGTCTTTGACTTAAATCAGGGTTCATATTAGTACCAGCGGTCACATATTTCTAATGAGAAACGCTGATAAACAAAATATTCCACCGAACTAAGTCGACACACTAAAAATCTCACTTTGCCAATTCAATGTTGTGCATGTGCTCGCATCGCTCGCAACAATGCAAAGGTTGTTGTTGTACGGTATGTCCCGTCTTCACTGTACCTCGTGTGTATTGTTGTTGTTTGTATGTATAGTTGGTCTGTTATGTTGTATGTCTTGTCATTTATTTTGGTTCGAGACCATAGGTTGTGCCGAAGTCTTCAGCAGAACCCAAAATTAGCAAAGAAGGCAAAGTGAGACCTTTATTGTTGCAGCTGAAAGTTGACTGCGCAGTTTCGATGGGCGCTACACCATCTCATCAGGTACAGTGAAGACGGGACATACCGTACAACAACAACCTTTGCATTGTTGCGAGCGATGCGAGCACATGCATAACATTGAATTGGCAAAGTGAGATTTTTAGTGTGTCGACTTAGTTCGGTGGAATATTTTGTTTATCAGCGTTTCTCATTAGAAATATGTGACCGCTGGTACTAATATGAACCCTGATTTAAGTCAAAGACATACATTCGTTGCGAAAGTTCTGATGAGATGGTGTAGCGCCCATCGAAACTGCGCAGTCAACTTTCAGCTGCAACAATAAAGGTCTCACTTTGCCTTCTTTGCTAATTTTGGGTTCTGCTGAAGACTTCGGCACAACCTATGGTCTCGAACCAAAATAAATGACAAGACATACAACATAACAGACCAACTATACATACAAACAACAATAATACAAATTTTCATTTAGAGTGCTTTCTAGGGTCTATTAATTCAGAAAAAATTTTTGGGCAAAAATGCAACATAAAAAATTACATGGGAAAAACATGATTTTTAGAGGTGTTTTCAGGAGCGTTTAGCTCACAGATGGCTTGACCCAATGACGTAATATTTTGTAGATCATCGTTAAGCAATCCAATCTTCATTTCTAGGGGGTGACCGCTGCAATTTATTTTCGTGACCCATCCTAATGTACATAAAACGTTTTAGCCATATCTCCCTCGAAAATGACAATTTTGCAAATATTCAATTTGTATTTTTTGTTTACCGTGCTCTACCGAAATACAAAATTTTTTGTCGAAAAAGATCAATCTTCCAAGAAACATGGACCCATTTTAACCGTAGTAATTTTGTTGTATAAGTTGGCGCGTATTTAGGCAATTTAAACGTGAGGAACTTTATTTACAACAGTGATTTCGGTGACCCGCAATGAAATTTTCAAACAATTTTTTTTCGTAGAACATTTTAATCCTTTAATGTCCATTTTGAAAGGACTTTTTTTGATTTTCTCGAAAAAAAAAAACGATCATATTAACCCATAAAGAGAGGAGCTAGAGGGTTAAGATCTCCCACAAAAAAGATCCTCATAAAATTCCACAAAATAGTTCTGACAATAAGACTTCTCCTACTTTTTTCGCTTAGTAAAGGGTGATTTTTTAAGAGCTTGATAACTTTTTTTTTAAAAAAAACGCATAAAATTTGCAAAATCTCATCGGTTCTTTATTTGAAACGTTAGATTGGTCCATGACATTTACTTTTTGAAGATAATTTCATTTAAATGTTGACCGCGGCTGCGTCTTAGGTGGTCCATTCGGAAAGTCCAATTTTGGGCAACTTTTTCGAGCATTTCGGCCGGAATAGCCCGAATTTCTTCGGAAATGTTGTCTTCCAAAGCTGGAATAGTTGCTGGCTTATTTCTGTAGACTTTAGACTTGACGTAGCCCCACAAAAAATAGTCTAAAGGCGTCAAATCGCATGATCTTGGTGGCCAACTTACCGGTCCATTTCTTGAGATGAATTGTTCTCCGAAGTTTTCCCTCAAAATGGCCATAGAATCGCGAGCTGTGTGGCATGTAGCGCCATCTTGTTGAAACCACATGTCAACCAAGTTCAGTTCTTCCATTTTGGGCAAAAAAAAGTTGGATATCATCTCACGGTAGCGCTCACCATTCACAGTTACGTTACGATTCGCATCATCTCTGAAGAAGTACGGTCCAATGATGCCACCAGCCCATAAACCGCACCAAACTGTGACTTTTTCTGGATGCATTGGTAGCTCTTGCAATGCTTCTGGCTGATATTCACTCCAAAATCGACAATTCTGCCTATTTACGTACCCATTGAGCCAAAAATGAGCTTCGTCGCTGAACACAATTTCTTTCTTTCTGAACTTTCTTAACAGAGCACGCATTTTGATAATAAAATTCAATGATTTGCAAGCGTTGCTCGTTAGTAAGTCTATTCATGATGAAATGTCAAAGCATACTGAGCATCTTTCTCTTTGACACCATGTCTGAAATCCCACGTGATCTGTCAAATACTAATGCATGAAAATCCTAACCTCAAAAAAATCACTCTTTATAATGCCCCCTTAGAAACAGCTCACGGGAATGTGGACCACATGGGCCAATGGGCCAATATTACTTCTCTAAAATGCACGTTTTACATCGGATCTTGATCCACACAATGTTACATTTATACTAGAAACACGTATTTTGAAAGCCAGACCAAAGTCAATATTTTGGTATAGGCCCCATACAAGTGGGCACCGAGTTTACACAATTACCGCTCTAGAACCCACATCTTACATTGGATCTTGATAAAATTTTGAGATCATGTTATATTTCAATAAAGAATACCTACTTTGAAAGTGATCTATAGATGCCCACTTTTAAATGTAGCGCCCTTACAAATGGGCCCCCATTTTTCTTATTACAGCCCTAGAACACACATATTACATTGGATCTTGATAATATTTTGCAGATCATCAAATAAGAATACTTACTTTGAAAGTGGTCTATAAGGTTCCACTTTTTAATATAACGCCCTTACAAATGCGCGCCCATTTTCTATTTTTACTACTTCATAATCCATAGTTCCCCTCACATCGGGTCTTGATCAAATGTTGCAGATTATGATATATTTCAACTAGGACTACCTATCGTGAATCAGAACTATATAGGCCAATGTGTTTGGCACAGACCCCAACTTTTGTGATAGACCTGCCGCCAATTTTCAGTAGAACCCAGCAAAAACATCTTCGTTCCCATTCACTTGCGAAATTGCTATTCGAAATAATAAAATATTAAAATATATTACGGGATATTAACATATTATAGACTTTTTTGGAAGTTTTTAATGAACTTCCTCAAAAGCGGGGAGAAATGCACATTTGGATTTTGAGATGCGATTAAAATGTGATTCCTATGGAACTTCCAATTTCTTTTTTTTGCTGGGTTCATATTACCATGGACCATATAAGTGGACCATTACGTAAATATATTGTCACCGTTCATATGCACCTTCCGATTTACTGATAACACTCTGGATTCACTTATTACACCCAATCTTGATGAAAATAATTGTTATATTTTTCACTAGGCGCAGCTACAATGAGATGGCATGACACCGATTTTGTTTGTATATGGGCCCATTATATGAAAGAGTAACATAATGTAAAATATTTTCATCAATTTTACCATATTCGTTAAATTTGAGTAAAGATTAATTTATTTTAAAATTGTACCCATGAAACACATGTGTTTAGTAATCAGTGCGAGGTATATAAGCAGGGAGTGGTGTAGGGTATTATATAGTCGGCCCCGTCCGACTTTAGCATTTCCTTACTTGTTTTATATACATATTTCCTACAGTGTCTACAATTTCTTTTTTTTTTCTAAAAATCGGGAAATGCAGCGTACTTTTCTATATGTCGAATAAAATACAGAAAAGTATGTATTTGAAAAATTTAATCAAAATCGGAGAGATGAAATTACTCTATAAGCTGTTGACCCGATCAAGTGTAAGTAGTTTGTAGCCACTGTGCATCGTAACAATCCCACAAAATATGCCCCTACCCTTTTACGCCACAGCATCAAATAACTTAAACGAAATGAATAATTTCATACATACATACAGACATAAACATGCTCTTTAAACAATTCTTTTGCTTCGTTTTTTGCCCCAAAAACCTCCCAACAAAAGTAATTGCAAGTTTATTTGTACAAGTTGTATGTACGTGCACATACATACAGACAGACAGACATACTTGAAAGTGAAGAACGTTTTATTTTTATGTTTTTTTTGTTGCTGCTTCATTCGCTGAAGTAAAAGTTCAGTTTTATTTTTGACATTTCAAAAGGCAGCAAACATTCAGTTGGCCACTTTCGGTTTGATTATTAAAAATTTATGAGAAGAGATGACAAAAACTGCAGAACAACAGTGCGTATGATGAATGCTACATTCCCACAACAACAAAATTGCTTATACGCCAGCATATACGCTTGTTCGTTATGAAATGCCACAATGTGGACGGGGGGCAGTGCGAGGATAATAAAAATAACTTTGTTTCTACGTTTTAGTTTTTTTTCGTAATGAAATAAGTTTTAAGGTATGCGGGCAATATCACTGGCAAAGCCGTTATAAATATTTGAATATGTCAACTAAAGATAAGATATGAGAATTAAATAAAAATTCTTTTTTTTAAGAAAATGGAAGGAAGGTCAGTATGGCACTTGTTTGCAGGATGAGGTTTGTATATTTCATCATTTTTATTTTTTCCTGAAACAAGGTACAATAACGGAGACTGGGACAGCAAGTGCCGACATCGAGTTTCATACATGGGTACCAGGATGTCTTACGTATCAATGCATGGCTATTTAACAAAACATGTGTTCATATGATTCTGTTCAAATTCTATCCACATTTTAATGAATTTTCTCATTTTTTAGAATAGAGCCAATTCGAGAAAAAATATAAAACCTATATGTATGTATATTATTGCAGAGTTTAGTGACAAAACCTCAACATTTATTTACAATAGTTCTAGCTGTTGATGATTAGATATTAAAGACAAAAATCAATTAAGAACAAATAATATTTTTAAGCGAAAAATGTATGCAAGAGATTTGTAAAGGTACTTCAAACATTGCCGTATTTGTTGGAAGAAATGGCCCCCGAGGGAAATTTTACCCTAACAAGGATGGACAATACTCCTTATTTTTAAAGTAAAGGGTGATTTTTTAAAAGCTATACGAAAGTTTTTCAAAACAAAAAACACACAACATTTGAATCGATAGTACGGTCCATATAATTTAATGCATTGAATTGAATTGAAGATTATTTCATGCAAATGTTGACCTTGACTGCACCTCAAATGGTCCATCCGCTTAGTCCAATTTTGGCATTTCCACGTTTTTGAGTAACAGAGGCCCAATTGCCGCGAACGGCGACGAATCGATAATTGATGGTCATCATTAAGACTGGCCGATACAGCTGCGATATTTTCTTCAGTTCGCACTCTACGTAAGCGTGTTGGTGGTTTAATGTCCAACTATGTAAATTTGGTGCGAAATTTAGTCACAATAGCCCGAATAGCCGCTTCAGTGGGTCGATTAAACTGACCATAAAATGGAAGCGCGCGATGTACTTTCTTAACAGAGCACGCATTTTGATAATAAAATTCAATAATTTGCAAGCGTTGTTCGTTTGTAATGCGATTCATGGTTAAATTATAGACCAAACTGAAGATGTTTGGCAGTGAAACAACACACGAAACGTGCGTCAGCTGTTTAAACCAGTGTTGCCAAAAATATAATAGCTAAAAAATCACCCTTTGTAAATATAAAACTGGAAGTGATATCGAAAAGTAAACATTAGGTAGCAAAAATTTGCCCTAAATATTATTAGCTAAATACAATTTCCCTCAAGCCCGATTTTCCCGATTTGCAATTTCTTGAAAAATGTCTTTACTATTTCGATAGTAAAAATTCAAATTTTGAAGATCCAATATGTTACAGAGTGGAATATACACACCTAATTTCACGATTTTAGATACAGCCGTTTGATTGGACCAGTTTCACTCCTTTTTTCATTTTGACCTTTAAAGTATGAATTTAGAAAAATTCGTACCTCTGTTTTTCCCGTGTCTATGTAGACAGACGCTTGATTGTGGCTAAATTTAATCCCACTTAGATCTCCATGGTACTCTTCTTTCTTTCTCTTTATTTTTCGCGTCACCGCAGTCAGAGAAGTGTACACATCGAGTTTTATTATTATAGCTGCAGCCGTTTGGTTGGTAGCATTTTTATCCCCCCTTCGCCCCCCCATTTTCCGCTTAACAGTATAAACTTCGAAAAAAAATATTTCATTTCACACTCAGATGTATGTACACAACGAATTTCATGATTTCAACTTCAGCTGTTTGTTTGGTAACATTATTATCCCTCTTTTCCACTTGTATACAATAAAAGTACGAATTTTGAAAAATCCATTGTATTCAAACACTATTAGCAAACAATTATATTTTTAATATATTGAATTTATTCTAATTATTAATATACCCTCCACCACCAGGATGGGGGTATACTAACTTTGTCATTCCGTTTGTAACACCTTGAAATGACGACCTGAGACCCTATAAAGTATATATATTCTTGATCGTCATAAAATTCTAAGACGATCTAGCCATGGCCGTCCGTCCGTCTGTTGAAAGCACGCTAGCAACAAAACGAAAATAGCTAGAACTTTCAAATTTTCTATAAATACGTCATATAGTCGGTTTGGATTGAAACGGGGCGAAATCGGGCCAAAGGGAAAAAAATTCCCTCACAAGGACTAAAAATACCCACAATAATCCCTAATATTTAGCGTATTTAAGCATGTTTTTTGAATATGTCTGTTTATAATTGCTTGATATTTGGTATGCGCATTCCCCTTATAGCAAAAACGTGCACCATAAAGTGATTCTTATTTGTAGGGGGTGAAATGGGGCAATAAAGGGATAAAAATGGTAATTATTAAACAACAACAGCTAGAAACACGAAATTCGGTGTGTACATTCCTCTAATTGAGTAGATACATAATATAAAAGTATTTTTTCCAAATTCGTACTTTTAAGGGGTAAAATGGGAATAGAGGTATAAAGATGGTACCAACCAACGGCTATACATTCCTCTGATTGCCTAGACACTTAAAATAAACAGATTTTTCGAAATTCGTACTTTTTGGGGTTAAATTCGTACTTTGGGTTCATGAAATTCGGAGTATACATTCCTTTGACTACGATGACATGAAAAATAAAAGTTTTTTCTCCAAATTCGTACTTTCAAGGGATATAATGGGTACGGGATAAAAATGGTACCAACCAAACGGCTACACCTAGAATAATGAAATTCGGTGTATACATTCCTCCTAAAATAAACAGATTTTTCGAAATTAGTACTTTTTGGGGTTAAAATGAAAAAAGGGGATAAAAATAGTACCAATTAAATGACCGCAGCTAGAGTCATGCAATTCGGAGTATACATTCCGCTGACTGCGTAGACACGGAAAATAAACGGATTTTTCGAAATTCGTACTTTCAAGGGATACAATGGTACAGAGGGATACAAATAGTACCAACTAAACGACTACAGCTAGATTGATGAAATTCTAATTGCGTAGAAACGTCAAGAGGTAAAGTGGTACCAACCAAATGGGCGCAGCTGGAATCATGGAATTCGGTGTATACATTCCTCTGACTGCATATACACGCAAAATAAAAAGTGTTTTTTTCCAAATTCGTACTTTTTCTTTTTCGGCAAAAATTGGTTGAATCATGAAGTTAGGTTATATTGCAGTATGTACGTCTGATTATGGATTTTCAAAATTTGTACTTTTGGAATTAAAATAGAATCCAAATACAACCAACTGTAGCACCCACTATCTACCAATATTTATGGTATTTAAGCTTTTTGAAAATATAAATATAAGAATATTTATTTTTTTGAATTGACGTATTGGTAGCCTTGCCATATAAGCATGGTTTGAAATAATTAAAATATTATATTTATTTATAAAAATATTTTTTTCAATATTTGTTTTGGTTTGGCTATATTAAGAAAAATATATTTTCCTGTAATACTATCGCACTTCTCGAAAATCGACAGCCTCTGTGGAATGCAATCCATGGTGGAGGGTATTACAAATTAATTTTTATCAAGACCTCGTCCGTTAATAAGTAAACTCGAGCCAATATTGCACTCAATTGATCCTGCACTCGATTTATTACCACAGAGGCCTGTGATTACAAACATTTGCCAATGTGCTATAGCAGTTTTTAAAACAGTGCTAAGCGCCTTAAACCACTATATTGAAACGAAAATAATTTGAATGATTTTGGAAATAATCTTTATTTTTGGAAATATATTTGATTGCATTTTATTGGTATTAGGCGTATGTATGTATGTTGGTTGGTTGTATGCAATATATATATTTTTTTTGTATAATTTAAATGCATATTATGCCACTTGGTTTATGTGGCCGTCGTATAATAATAGTACAATAATAAATGCGTCATAATATTCTTAATTAAATCATAAATATTCTCGCATCATCATCAGCTTTAGCCTCAGCGGCACATGTGAAATGAGTGGGCCTCTCGGTCGTTTGTGGTTGATAATAATAAATGTTTGTTTTGTTTTTGTTTTCAGACAATGTATTGCTTAAAATGACCATTTCATTTGTTGTTGTTGTTCTTGTTGCTGTTTTATATTTATATTTATTATTATTAGTATTGATATTGTTATTGTTATTAATATTATATGAATGTTTGTATTAGTGAATAGAATTGAATAGTAGTGACAGTGGTGGTGTTGCTGTTGGTGGTCGAGTGAGTGGTGATATGGTGACGTTTGTTTTTGTTTTTTTGTCTTGGTGGTGAGATTGCTGTGTTTTGTATTCTAGTATTCTATGTACTCGTTTATATATATTTATGTAAATGTTTTATTTTTTGCTTTGCAAAAATCGTGGCATAAAACGCAGCTAGAGAGTTGAATATAAATCTGTATATATATCTATGTAAGTATGTATGTACCTTTTCATTATTACCAGTACGTATTTGTAAGTTTTTTTGTTTTAATCAGTTAATACCTTTTTACTAGTACATGTGTATATCCGTTTGACATTATTTATTGATATATCGTGTTTTTGGTATATAGTTTTTTTGTATATATCGGCTGTATAACGTTGCCTTTTTGTGTGTTATCTTGAATGAATATTGTATTTATTGGTTTTCTTTGGCGGTTTTTCATTTTTATTTTTAGTTTTATTATTTATTTATGTAAGTAAAATTTGAATAATTATTATTTGGCATTATTTGTTGTTGCTGTTTGTGGTTGTTACTTTTAAAGGAAGTTTTTTTTCTATCATAAGTCATTTAGTCATTTAATTTTAAGAATGTATATTGCGTTTTGGAATCTCTTTTGTGAAGTGTGAAGGCGGGAAACTGAACTGTGTGTGTATGGGAAAACGTGTGAATGTACAGTGGGTGACAAAAAAGTACACATATCGCACAATCAGCCATACCTCTAAAGTTTGAACTCACTCCTACAAAATTTTAAATATTTTTAATGACAGGGGCAGTATAGTGACATGGGTTATATTTATTGTTGTAGAGAATTAAAAAAAAAACAATACTTATTAGGCCTACTTTACCACACTTTAATAGAATACAAATTTGCTATGTGTTTTTACAAAATTGTTGATATATGCAAATGAGTTTATATTCCTTTTGACCCCTGAAATATGAGCGTATTCGTCATGCATCATCCCAAGAAAATGGCGAAAAATGAAGTAATTATGGCAATACTAAACGTCTTCATCGATTTAGATGAAAATTCACATCGGTGGTAGTACAAATTAGATGAAATAGAATCTGCACTGGTGCCTTGGAAAACAAATTCTGTTCCCTGTGATATGGACTAAAAGTCACATACTCTTGGTGCCAATCATTGATTGATCTTCGCAAAATTATGCTGAAATGTGCAGAGGTAAGCGATTTATAAACATATTTAGTTTTCCCCAACTTCTTATAGTTTTTGCTCCATAAATTTTTGCACCCAATTGAAATCCGATTTTGTTTTATTATTTTCGTATTTATTATATTCCGTATTTTATTTATTTATATTTTTTTTAATGTTTGAAAATGTAAGAATAAAAATGTTATTGTAGACCACCTGAATGTTGCTAACGATGTTAGTCGGAATATTGGGCACAAATAATGCCACGCCTCATGAACAAGCCAAAAAATCAATAAATGAACTAAGAAAGGATTACAAAATCTTTCTTAAGAAAAAATTTACAGAAATATAAATTATAAATTTGTGAAAATATCAAAAATTATATTTGAACTGGGACATTCTCCTGGCTCAAGACCATTTTGCATCTATATTTTATAAATGGCATGGTGACATCTATTACTTGGCTGCAGACTATCACTATCATGATTTCCAACCTGTAAAAGGTTTCCTCAGGTGGCTTCGCAGAGACTTTTCAACAACATTCCCGGTCTCTCTAAGTAAATGATTCTGACAAACGAATGAGAAGCACAACTCACTTGCCGAATATCCGTATAAAAAATCGCACCAAGAACATTTGCTGAGTTTACCCAGCCTCTACCCATAAACAACGAAAATAAAAGTGAATTTGTGAAAAATCCCATTTTTGGGGATTTACGATTTATTTTTGGCAATCAATGGCTTGTTGTTAGAAGTATATTTTTTCTAACTAAATCTGTTCAAAAACCTAAACGACGAAAATACAGTGTAGTTTGTGAAAAATAAGTTATTTGGGGATTTGTGAATTATTTTGGGGAATTGTGGGTTTGTTTTCAGAAGTTTTATTTTTTGTAACTTTATATGTTTTAAACACACAGTTGCAGAGAATTGCTAATCTTTATCAATAATCGACGAAAATACAAAGTATTTTATTTTTTGGGATTTTTGTTTTGTTTTTTTTTTTTTTTTTTTTTTTTTTGGAATTAGAATTTTTTTAACTGCATTTGTTTTAAGCACATTCGTGCAAAATATGGCCATTCAGTCATAAACGACGAAAACACATTGTAATTTGTGAGAAATCACATTTTTGGATATTTACGATATCTTTTGGGGATTCGAGGGCCTGTTTCCACAAGTCTGAATTTTTTAACTACATACGTTTTACGCTCAAATATGCAGAGAATGGATACTCTTTATCAATAAACGACGAACATTCAATGTATTTTGTAAAAAAATAGTATTTTTGGGTATTTACGATTTCTTATTGGGAATCAGGGCTTGTTTTCATAAATCAGAATTTTTGTAACTGCACTTGATTTAAGCACATTCTTGCAAAATATCGCCAATACCCAGCCATAAACGACGAAAACACTTTGTAATTTGTGATAAAACTCATGTTTGGGTATTTACGACATATTTTTGGGAATCAAGGGTATCTATCCATAATTCTGAATTTTTTGTAACTTCATACGATTTAAACACATATTGTATTTATATTTGCAGAAAATGGCTACTCTTTATTAATAAACGACGAAAGTTCAAGGTATTTTCTGAAAAATAAATTTTTTGGGGGATTTTTGGTTTCTTTTTAGAATATGGACGACAGCCAGCCATAAATGAGGAATACACATTGGAATTTGTGATAAATCCTATTTTTAAGGGATTTACGATTTATTTTTAGGAATTAGGGGCTTGTGTTTATAAGTCTGCATTTTGTAACTGCATATGTTTTCAACATATTTGCAGAATGTGACCAACCCACACCCATAAACAACGATTATACACCGGGTTTTCTGAAAAATAAAATTTTTGGAGATTTACGATTTATTTTTGGGCATTAAGGGATTGTGTCATAAGTATGATTTTTGTAAATTCATATGTTTGAAACACATTATAGCAGAATAAACGACGATAATACATCGTATTTTGTGATAAAAACCATTTTTTGGGATTTATGATTTATTTTTGAGAATTAACAGCTGCTTCTCATAAGTTAGAATTTTTGTGATTTAAACACATTTTTGCAGAGTTTTTCTACACCCTATCCATAATCGACGAAAATACGTCGTAATTTATGAAAAATCCAATTTTGGGGATTTACGATTTCTTTTTGGGAATTAAGGGCTTGTTTTTATAAGTTGGAATTTTAGTAAATGCATATGTTTTAAACATATATTTGCTACGTTTATATACCCTCTGTCCATAATCGGCGAAAATACATATTGTTTTGTAAAAATTGTGGATTTGTATTGAGAAGTTTAATTATTTACAAACGTAGCAGTTTCTAATACATTTTTGCTCACCCAATATATACACCAAAAAACGACGAAACTACTTGGCAATTTGTGATAAATTCCATTGTGGGGATTTACGATCTCTTTTTGGAATTTAGGAATTGTTTTCATAAGGTAGAATGGCTGTAAATTTGTCCGCTTTAAACACCTTTCCAAATTCATCATAATTTCTGAAAAAAAAACTATTTTTTTGAGATTCACAATTTACTTTTGGGAATTAAGAGCTCATTGTCATATATTAAAAACATATTTACAGAGTTTGACCCCCACTTTTCATAACCGCCGAAAATACTTCGTAAATTGTGATAAATCCCATTTTTAGGAATTTATGATATTTGAAAATGAATGACTTGTTTTTATATTCCACTTTGGCGAATTTGTGGATTATTTTTGGGAATTTTGGATTTGTTCTAAGAAGTTTCGTTTTTTGCAACTGCAGTTGTATAAAACACATTTTTGCTGAAACGAGCAAATATTTCGTAATTTGTGAAAAATTCCATTTTGGGAATTTACGATTACTTTTGGGAATTAAGAGGTAGTTTTAATAAGTCGGAAATTTTGTAACTGAATTTCCGGTAAACACATTTTCCAGTGTTTACCTCACGTTTCCAAATACATCGTAATTAGCTAAAAATCCAGTTATTAGGAATTTTTGGGAATTAAGGAATTGTTTTCATGGCATAGAATGATTGTAACTGCATCCGATTTAAGGACATTTTTTGTAGAGTTTGTAATTTGTGAATTTTTGGAATGTTTACTTGGAATTATTAGGAATTGTAACTATATCCGCTTTAAACCTATTTTTGGACACCAAGACACCAATTTGTGAAAATCCCATATTTGGGAATTTTTGGTCCTGTTTTTATAAGTTGGAATTTTTGGTTTACTATTTTTTTCGATCAGTATTATGTAATTTTTTGTCACCAACTGTTCATTATTTATGAGATTTGAATGTAATTTCTTACTTAGCTTTGCTGGAAAAAAGGCACCCATAAATGAAAAATGTAACGTGAAATATTGCTGAAAAACTAAGATGATTTCTATATACGATACGATAATTATAAAATTTGGGTAATCGTAATATTTTCGCGCATAATGCATGTTAAAAAAGAGTGTTGGATTTATTATTATAATTTTTGTTTTTATTTTTTGTTTGTTTTATTAACAGTCTTTTTTGGCTACTAAATCTTGTTCGATAAAAAGGATTGTGAAAAAAGTTTTGTTTGTTTATTATTAATAATTACATGTTTTTTTGTTTTATATGAAAAAAACTATATTTTAGAAATTAAATTAAGCCTATATATTTTTTGATTTAAATGCAAAGTGCCAAAAGTATGTAATGAATATATTTAAAATTTTCGTTGATATTGGTACAGTTTCACTCCTTGTGTGTGTGTGTTTGTGTTTTTGTAACCCAGTGTTTATAATGCAACTAATGTTTTGCTAATGAAACTTAATGAATACATACACTCATACATATACATATAAATATTTATGGTCCAATTATAGTAATAAAATTTACCGATATGAATATATTTTATTCGAATTTTTTCTCCTCTTCTTTTTGCCTCGTAATGTTTTTTGTTTTTATTATTTTTTTAAATATCACAGTTTTGTAAATGATGATTTTTTTCTGTTCTGTTATTTTTAATGAGAAATAAGTTGTAAATTGTATGCGGCCGGAAACTGTACCATCAACTGCGTTTATTTGTTTTTATTTTGTTTTGGTATTGAAACCCCTTAGAAAAGCATCGTGATTTTTGGAGGGTGTGATGTTGGACTTTATTCGGTGACTGAAGCTAAAATTCCTTTCATCCTGACACAAATTTTCAACATGATTAATCTAAGGTTAGGGATAGACAATAGCTATAGATGTCGGATTGTGTTGAATATGACATTTATAACAGCTGTTTGTTGGCTAACCACACATGATGAAAATGTGAGCAAATTTTAATTGTTCTGACATTTTTTCAGATAGAATATTTCTGCATTTTTGTAAATGCAAATGTATTAAGTAAATGTACCCAACCCTTACCCAAAACCGATGGAAATACACCGGATTTTCTGAAAAATACCAGTTTTCGGAATCTGCGATTTTTTTTGACTTGTTTCATAAATCTAATCTATATATATAAAAGAGTTGCGTTACTGACTGACTGACTGACTGACTGACTGACTGACTGACTTATCATTGACCAGCCCCCAGACCAAACGGCTGAAGCCAGGGTCATGAAATTTTCAGGGTAGCTCCCAAATATGACGTAGACGTCGACTAAGAAAGGGTTTTACGAAATTAGTACTTTTAGGGGATAAAATGGCCCAAAAAGGGATAAACATCGAACCTTCGTCCTGACTAAACGGCAGTAGCTATAAACATGAAATTCGGTGAGTTCCTTGCAATGACCATGCAGACGAGCTACAAATAGGGATTTTTCGAAATTTGTACTTTTAAGGGACGAGCGGGACAAAAAGGGATAAAAATGGTACCAACTAAAGTATTACAGCTAGAAACGTGAAATTTGGTATGTAAATTCCTCTGACCATATAGAAATGAAGTAAAATTGGATTTTTCGAAATTTGTACTTTTAAGGGACGAGCGGGACAAAAAGGGATAAAAATGGTACCAACTAAAGTATTACAGCTAGAAATGTGAAATTTGGTATGTAAATTCCTCTGGCCATATAGAAACGAAGTAAAATTGGATTTTTCGAAATTTGTACTTTAAAAGGGACAAAAAGGGATAAAAATGGTACCAACTAAAGTATTACAGCTAGAAATGTGAAATTTGGTATGTAAATTCCTCTGACCATATAGAAATTAAGTAAAATTGGATTTTTCGAAATTTGTACTTTTAAGGGACGAGCGGGACAAAAAGGGATAAAAATAGTTCCAACTAAAGTATTACAGTTAGAAACGTGAAATTTGGTATGTAAATTCCTCTGACCATATAGAAACAAAGTAAAATTGGATTTTTCGAAATTTGTACTTTTAAGGGACGAGCGGGACAAAAAGGGATAAAAATGGTACCAACTAAAGTATTACAGCTAGAAACGTGAAATTTGATATGTAAATTCCTCTGGCCATATAGAAACGAAGTAAAATTGGATTTTTCGAAATTTGTACTTTTAAGGGACGAGCGGGACAAAAAGGGATAAAAATGGTACCAACTAAAGTATTACAGCTAGAAATGTGAAATTTGGTATGTAAATTCCTCTGGCCATATAGAAACGAAGTAAAATTGGATTTTTCGAAATTTGTACTTTAAAAGGGACAAAAAGGGATAAAAATGGTACCAACTAAAGTATTACAGCTAGAAATGTGAAATTTGGTATGTAAATTCCTCTGACCATATAGAAATTAAGTAAAATTGGATTTTTCGAAATTTGTACTTTTAAGGGACGAGCGGGACAAAAAGGGATAAAAATAGTTCCAACTAAAGTATTACAGTTAGAAACGTGAAATTTGGTATGTAAATTCCTCTGACCATATAGAAACAAAGTAAAATTGGATTTTTCGAAATTTGTACTTTTAAGGGACGAGCGGGACAAAAAGGGATAAAAATGGTACCAACTAAAGTATTACAGCTAGAAACGTGAAATTTGATATGTAAATTCCTCTGGCCATATAGAAACGAAGTAAAATTGGATTTTTCGAAATTTGTACTTTTAAGGGACGAGCGGGACAAAAAGGGATAAAAATGGTACCAACTAAAGTATTACAGCTAGAAATGTGAAATTTGGTATGTAAATTCCTCTGGCCATATAGAAACGAAGTAAAATTGGATTTTTCGAAATTTGTACTTTAAAAGGGACAAAAAGGGATAAAAATGGTACCAACTAAAGTATTACAGCTAGAAATGTGAAATTTGGTATGTAAATTCCTCTGACCATATAGAAATTAAGTAAAATTGGATTTTTCGAAATTTGTACTTTTAAGGGACGAGCGGGACAAAAAGGGATAAAAATAGTTCCAACTAAAGTATTACAGTTAGAAACGTGAAATTTGGTATGTATATTCCTCTGACCATATAGAAACAAAGTAAAATTGGATTTTTCGAAATTTGTACTTTTAAGGGACGAGCGGGACAAAAAGGGATAAAAATGGTACCAACTAAAGTATTACAGCTAGAAACGTGAAATTTGATATGTAAATTCCTCTGGCCATATAGAAACGAAGTAAAATTGGATTTTTCGAAATTTGTACTTTTAAGGGACGAGCGGGACAAAAAGGGATAAAAATGGTACCAACTAAAGTATTACAGCTAGAAATGTGAAATTTGGTATGTAAATTCCTCTGACCATATAGAAACGAAGTAAAATTGGATTTTTCGAAATTTGTACTTTTAAGGGACGAGCGGGACAAAAAGGGATAAAAATAGTTCCAACTAAAGTATTACAGCTAGAAACGTGAAATTTATTATGTAAATTCCTCTGACAATATAGAAACGAAGTAAAATTGGATTTTTCGAAATTTTTACTTTTAAGGGACGAGCGGGACAAAAAGGGATAAAAATGGTACCAACTAAAGTATTACAGCTAGAAATGTGAAATTTGGTATGTAAATTCCTCTGGCCATATAGAAACGAAGTAAAATTGGATTTTTCGAAATTTGTACTTTAAAAGGGACAAAAAGGGATAAAAATGGTACCAACTAAAGTATTACAGCTAGAAATGTGAAATTTGGTATGTAAATTCCTCGGACCATATAGAAATGAAGTAAAATTGGATTTTTCGAAATTTGTACTTTTAAGGGACGAGCGGGACAAAAAGGGATAAAAATGGTACCAACTAAAGTATTGCAGCTAGAAACGTGAAATTTGGTATGTCAATTCCTCTGACCATATAGAAACGAAGTAAAATTGGATTTTTCGAAATTTGTACTTTTAAAGGGACAAAAAGGGATAAAATGGAACCAACTAAAGTATTACAGCTAGAATCGTGAAATTTAGTGTGGAAATTCCACTGATCATATAGCAGCGCAGTAGTTTGATTTTTCGAAATTTGTACTTCTAAGGGGTGCGCATGACGAAAAGGGATAAAAATGCTGTACAATCCTGTGTTACCAAATAAAGTACATATTTTTAGGGGAGCAAAAACACATGTTACCTATAGTGATTTTTCAAAATGTGTACTTTTTGGGAAAGAGGTGCAAAAAGTTATAAACTGGCTGGCTGAATCTAGAAACATGAGATCGAGGATATAAACTTAGTAGAAAACTATACATACGAAGTAGTTCAGCTAAAATAGTGCATATCGACAAGCACATTCCTTTGACTGTGTGTGAGTGCTAGCTAATAGGAGGTTTCCAAATGACTATTTTAGATTTATCTATATCCACCAAAAGAAAATTAAATAAATACTATCCAAAAACAGAGACGGATAAAATTAACGAATAACTTGCTTTTTCGCTTGCGAAGCAGCGGGTACTGCTAGTTTTTTATAAATTCATATGTTTTAAACACATTAGTACTGTATTCCTTTACGATGTATTTTCGTCGATTATTCTGCTATAACAGGGCAGATTTTCTTCAAGACTGGATAACAAGCTAATAAAAATTTATTTTTTTTTTTGCTCACAATAAAAAAAACATTTTTTCACATTGTATCAAAACAAATTGAAAAAAATATTTTGTGTTGACTTTTTTGGCTTAAGCCTCGATAACCATAAATTTGATTTACACTGAATAATTGTTCACACTAAGTCCAACATTTTTAACATACAATTAATTTTTTCAATTTTTTTTTCATACTATTGCTATTGGGGACTATTTGAAAAAATATTTTTTTATTTTGATCGATATTTTAAGATTTTATTAAGAATTTTGTTATCGCAGTTAGTTATCCAGTCTTGATGAAAATCAGCCCTGTTATAACAGAATAATCGATAATTTATATTTATTTTAATAATTTTATATAATAATTTATAATAATTTTAATAATTTTCTTAACTACACCTGATATAAACACATTTTTGCAGAGTTTGTCTACCCTTTTCCATAACCGTTGAAAATAAACATAATTTGTGAAAAATCCATTTCTTGGGATTTTATGATTTCTTTTTTTAAATTAAGGAAGGTTATATCGTCATTATAATTTCATTGAATAATTTCAACGACCCAAAAACCATAGATTTGGCAAATTCATGGGACAGTTTTGACGTTATATTCGGATTCAGCGCACTGAAGTCCTTTGAAATTGACTCCAAACATTCTTGTCTGATTATTGACTTTTCTTGTGGAATATTTTGGTCCACTACAAGAAAATCGAAAAAATATTTTTTCGAGTTGAAATATATAAGTCATTCTATGTCAAGAGGTGCGATTTTGCACCTCAATAGCTGCGATTGTTTTGAGTTTGTAGTTGTTTTAAACACATTTTTGCTGAATATGCCTCATGAAAATACTTCGCAATTTGTGAAGATTACATTTTGGGGATTTACGATTTTTTGTGAATTAAGGACTAGTTTTAAGTCAGATTTTTGGTAACTACATTTATTTACGGTGTTTACCCCACTTTTATCATCATAATTTGTGAAAAATCCCTATAATTTCTTTTTGGGAATTAAGGGAATGCATTAATAACTTAGAATTTTTGTAAGTACAACTGATGTTAAGACATTTTTGCAGAGTTTGTCCCCGTTTCATTGTTATTTTTAAAAAATCCCATTTCTGGGGAATTACGATTTTTCGTTGGGAATTAAGAGCTTGTTTTCCGAATTTTTGTAACTGCCTTTGGTTTAAACACAATCACCGAAAATAGGTCGCAATTTGGGAAAATTCAAATTTTTACTTTAGTTTTGTATGTATTCTTCTTATAAAAATGTATAAAAAAATACATAATTTTTCTCACGAGTTATGATCAATTTAAAAGTGAGAAAAAAAATAAAAAACTTTTTTTCAAAAAGGTGCATTCATTTAATCACCAGTACCTCCTGATATACTTTATCTTATTTTGAAGGTACTTTCAATTACTTTTAAAATATTGAAGTGGTACGTTATAGCCGGTTTAGTTAGAGTTTTTAAAGTGTTTACATTTTTAATTCTTTTATTTTGGTTTTCGAAATTATTACATTAATCCATTATTGTGAAATTAAAATCGGTCAAGTATTTCAGGAGTTACAGGCGATTGAATGAACACACCTGTTTGAAAAAGCAGTATTTTTCGCTGTGAAATTGCACTATGTGTAATTTTATAAGTCATGGAAATATAACCATATACGGACACCACTACGTGATAGAAGTCCAAAGAAGAGTTTTGCCCAAAGTCATACACATCTTTTTATTGACCCCCAAAGATTTGGGGCCTCGGTGTCATTTTTGCAAAAAAATGATCATATATTGGAAACCGTTTGGAATTCTGATTTACTCTCTGAGGCAAAGTTGTAGATCTTATCATAAAGAACAAAAATCATCTTCAAGGTCAAAATCGCAAATGGCGAATGGTGTGTGTAGGTAGCGTATACGTGTTGTTAATTAATTATAATATAACTCATACGCACTGTAGTCGGACTGATCTACCTAAACGGTGTTAAGAATCATTCCTAGGAAGTTCATATGTTCTAGAAAGTTGATTAATGAGATCTTAGGTACATTTTTGGAGTTGGGTGTTTCCTTGAATTTTGAACGGTTTGCTGAACAGGTGAAAAAGGTTTAAAAATCGATTTTTTTAAGTTTTTATCGATTTTGACCTTGAAGATGAAGTTTTTTATATGAGCCTGAGAAAATTATCACTTTCTGCAAAAATGGCATCGAGGCCCCAAATCTTTGGGGGCCCATAAAAAAGTACATGACTTTGGGCAAAACTTGACATCTATAACCCTTGGTTAACTATAATGGAGCTACATGAAAACGGACGTTAATATACAACGATTATAACCATTCAATAGAGACCCCTTTATTGATGAGCTAGAGGGTTAAAATGTTCTACAAAAATCTTCCTCGAAGTGTTCTACATAAATATGAAGAACACACCATATACGTAAAACGTAGAAATAACATAGTTTCCTAAGTCATAATAATGTGTCAAAGGCTGTTAATTTTTCTTTGCTTTAGTCATTAACTTTTAAATCGTCAATACGCGTTTCATGTTGGTCCACACTGTCGGAATCCCTTGGTCGAATCTTATTATTTTTTGCGCTGTACCGTGTAATTATTTTATTTTATTTTTAGTTTTGGGAATTAATTACTTTTGTTTGTGCTTTATTATTTTTATTACCAGAAACAACTGATCATCGAATCATGATCATGTACTATTGCCGAAGTACAACCTGATTTACTGCGAAGAGTGAGTGAGCAATTAATGTCACAATATTATCTTTTATATAAAGCCAATAGCATGGATACTAGAAACAGTTTTATGATGAAATCGAATTTTATTAAAATAAACGAAAAGCATCGCCTTAAATCCAATAGCTTTTTCAAATAAAACGATGGAACTTGAGTATATGCTATATATTCCTATCAAAATCTAAATAATTAACAGATGAAAGTAGGGTATCCAATTGTTATCAATTTTGGATTATTCGATTAATCGTTCATTCGAAAATACAAAATTTTTAATTAACCGAATAAAGTCGACAGCTATTATTCGAATAATCCAAAATTGATAACAATTGGATACCCTACTTTCAACATAAAACTGTTCCTGTTAATTGTTTAGATTTTGATAGGAATATATAGCACATACTCAAGTTCCATCGTTTTATTTGAAAAAGCTATTGGATTTAAGGCGATGCTTTTCCTTTATTTTAATAAAATTCGATTTCGAAAAAACTCTTTCACTTACTGTTGAAGTCGGAGCAATAGAAAGAAGAGAATGTAATTAAGTTTTTGAGTTCTTTTTTCTATTAATCTAAATATAAAAAAAAACATATTTTATGTCATTCGATTCTACTTTTCGTTTTTTGCTGGAATTTCTACTATTTTTATTGTTTTGTTCAGTTCAGACAAAAGGCCAATTTCAGCGACAATATTTTCTCTTTCAGTGACATGATATTCCGAAACGTTTTCAACTCCAAATAGACTTTTGTATACTGAGTTAAAAATTAAATGATGTCTTCCAAATTTTGGTAGATATAATGCAAAATCATTTGTGCAATTAGTTAAACTTTCCACAATGATATTTCGCTCCAAAAATGTTTGATGGTACGGAATAATCGAATTATTCGTTATTCGAAATTAGGTCATTTCTGATTATTCGTCTACTAATACTTTTTTACACAGCAAAAGACTAACGTCAACTCCAAGAAATCCATTTGAAGTCTATAGAAATGAAAATATTCTCCAGAACCAAAAGAATAATAGCAACGCCGCAATATGTCCTTAAAATGAGTGCCAACACCCTCCTACTATCGTCATTATCATTCGTAAGCTTTTCAATATGTTGAACATAATTTCCATCGATTTCTTTATAAAAGAATATTGCCATTGATTGATTTTTAATATTAAATGTAGTAAATGTATGTAAATGTAAATCTTAAGTGTAAGAATTTGCCGAGAAATCGCACTACTACTGGTTGTGGTGTAAAACTAACTACTACTCGCCCGTGTATCATTATCCTATGCCCGTGTGTCCATCCATCTTGACGAAAATATGCTCACATAGAGATAAGTCCTCGTAAATTTGGCGCAAACAAAAATCAAATCACGTATGAATGAACACAAGTGTCCTCGTTGCTCCCGCCGCTGCTGCTGCTGCTCCTCCGTTTGTGTGTTCCATAAATATCGCTGTTCGCATAGAATATTCGATATGAACCTTAAACTTTGCCTACATCGATAACCTTGTATTAATCTAATGCGCCACTGTGTTGTCATCATCAATGCGAGGGAGGGGGAGGTAGGAGGTGTGTTGGACATCGTGATTAACGTCTGGCATATTGACAACATACCGAACTGCGTGGAACCCTTTGAGTTGGTAAACCTGAAATGCCCTTCAGATATGTATAGGAGACGGGCTGACGTAGTATCCTTTGAGGCGGTGGCTTTGTTTTGGTTTTCGATGACTTCGTGACGGACGACGATGACGATGTCGATGTGGTGGCAGAAGCGGCATTGACGGCGGCGGCGGTGTATGCTCCTGCTGCTGCTGATGATGCTGCGGATTTTTTATTGAGTTCGAGGTTAGAGGAATACTTTAGAGCGGATTTTATGGGTGTGCCATTATTGGTGGACGACGATGCCGATGACGTCGTTATGTGTGTGGACAAGGGCGGCGGCGGCGGTGTTGTGCCGCTGCAAGAGAGCGAACGTGACGACAGAGAGAAGGCCTCAAAGGCTCGACGTATCGAGGTGGTGGAGCGGCGTTGAAGGCGCGAAAAGCTGGAGCGGGCAAATGATTTGCGGTCCTTATGGTAGCCAGGCTGTTGTTGTTTGTCCTTTGCAGCTGCCTCACTACTATCGTACACATGTTGCTGGTGTTGCTGCTCCTCAATGTCCACCGTACTGCTGGTCTCACTCGAGGCACACGAGATGTGCTCCGTAATCGACATCGTCATAGCCGTTGTCGCCATCATGTTGTTGGCAGTTGCACTGCTGCAGTGCTGCTGTTGGCCGCCCTCCTTGCAGCAGTTCTCTTTGGCAGCCGTACTGTGCGACGAACAGGAGTCGGTCGATGAACTCTGATTGTCATCCTCGTTGCTGCCGGAGTAAACTAGGTCATCGCTTGACCTCAGACCGAAACGTCGACTCAGCTGGCGAAAGAAGCCCATATTGCGCTCGTAGCGAGGTGTTGTCGGTACATGCGAATTGTAGCCGGGCGAAATGCTGCGGTCTCTGGCTCGACTGCATTGACGTGGTGGCGTCGTTGCGTCATCGTTTAGTGCATCGAAAGTAGAACGATGACCTTCTTGGGCCACTGCAGCACACGAAAGTGGCACATCGGCGAAATAGACATGAGCAGTAGTCATTTCGGTTTTTCTTTTATTTTCTTTTCTGGCTCTTGGCAGATAAAGTCCTCTATAAAAAAGGATGCCTTTTGATTGTTTGTTTGTTAAGTACAAAAATAATTATTTTTCTTCGGAAGGAAGGGAGCACAAATCACTCTTTTCGGGCGCACATTTTCTTGTTTGTTTCTGTTAACGCCGGCTTTTGTTTTGCTAACCACATTCACTATAAACACTTGCTCGCTGTCTTTCTCTCTCTCTCTCTTGGTTCTCTGGGTGGCACACTCTTGTTTTGTTACTGGCCTGAGCCTTCACACTATGCGTTGTCCTTTTGTTGTTTATTGTATAACCACTCACAGTCACTGTCCTTAACGTACTGAAGGATATTTCTGCAAGCGGCTTCTTTATATACCAGCCGCGCTCCCGCTCTCGCGCTGTACGCCTGGTTTGTGCCAAATTTCCGAAAGTCTGCAAAGTGTCGGCACCTACGGCTCTCATACTCACACTTCCCTTGCCCTCTTGTTGTGATGCTCTCTTGAATTACTTTTCCTTGTCCCTCTCCTCGCCTCTCCTTTCTTGTCTTGTTTCATTTTTCATTTACTCACAGCAGACACTTTTGCTTTGCTATTTCTGTATTGTTTGTAAGCAACCCCCCAAAAACACATTTCTGTTTACTTCCGTTTCACATTTTTTAATTACTGGACCATTATCTCTCGCTCTCCCTTTCCCCTGGGTTATGTTTTCAGGGAAGTCATTGTCCTTTTGCTTTGTGGCTGCCTCAAGTTTCATTACATTTTGCTTGACAAATATTTGTGATTTTAATTAATTGCCATTAAAGGATAATACGATATTTTCGTCAAGTGTAAAGTGTTTGTTTTCAGTCTCCCAGTGTTTGGTCGGAATTAGTTGTGGGTTGGCGGAAGCAAAGTTTACGGGCTTTCAGACAACAATGCTTTCGCGGCACTTTGTGTTTGTTTTAGGTATTATGACAGGATATCCGGTTGAGGTTTATGTTTGATATTTGAGACATGCATGAATCGTCGCTGCAGTTGTTCAATATTGTATGGGTTTTTCTCCACGTCCACCTTAGGAGTCAATAAACTGTTGAACTTCTGAGGAAAACTCTGAAGTGGTGCTGGTAAGCTGTAACAAGAAGTTGTCGCACCTGAAGCAAGAAGTTGGATTGATGAGTTGTTGCACTTTGTACAGTAAAGTGGGTAACAAATAAAGTTAAATATGAAATATTTTGTGATGACTCCGCAAAAGTAATGGCTCCCACTAAAACTGTAACATACCCGCACTTTTTTGACTAGAGTTTTCCTTTGGGATTCCCTCCTCATAATTCATATAATAACATCCTGGAAAATTGGTGGGGGAAGCGCCAGGAAATATAAATAATATAAGCATTATTGTAAAGGGTGATTTTTTAAATGCTATAGGAAAGTTAAAAAAACACATAAAATTCAGAAAAAATCATGAAATCTTTATTTGAATCGATGTACGGTCCATATAATTTAATGTTTCATGCAAACGTTGACCTTGACTGCGCCTCAAATGGTCCATCCGCTTAGTCTAATTTTGGCATTTCCACGTTTTTGAGTATCAGAGGCCCAATTGCTGCGAACGGCGAAGAATTGATAATTGATGGTCATCATGGATTCCATTCCACAGGGGCTGTCGATTTTCGTAGAAGTGCAGTAGTATTGCAGGAAAATATATATTTTTTTAATATAGCCAAACCAAAACAAATACAAATATTGAGAAAAATAATTTTACAAAAAAAAAATAATATTTTTATTTCAAACCACGCTTATAAGGCAAGGCTGCCAATACGTTTACATATCGAAGTAATACTTCTACCCGTATGGAAAATTTACATTTTTTAATATAGCCAAACTAACTGCCTGGCCCACGATGTCGAACGTTAACGTTCGCATGCCTTTCATGCGACAAACATCTGATTTGGGACCCACTAACAGGCACTAGAACGACAAAGCGAACGAAAATCTATGCGAACGAAAACGTAAGCATTTCAGTACAAAATCGGGGCCCACTAACTATTTTTTCTGTCATCTGAGCGAATGAAAATGTCAAAAGCACTCCTTTGTGTTTTGTCTGTCGTTTCCATAAATAAATAAAAAACACAAAACAAATTTAATTTATATTTTTGTAGTTATCCTCTCTACTTCATCGCCTTCTTCCTCTGAGTTCCGGAGAACACATCACGCATTTATACATTCCGTTGCTCCGTGCACTGGGTCTTTCAACCACGTTCCATGTATTCATAAAGGGGTATTTTCATGTAAAATAAGTATTTCCATGTAAAATAAGTGCATTCTTATTGGTTTTTGGTCATGAATGTTAGAGATGACCAGTAGCTACCTATGGGGATCTCGAAATTAACATTCCTTCAAAAAATGTGCGCGTTGGAAAAATTTATATTTTTCGACAACACACAAAAACAACTCAAATATTGCTTTTACATTATTTTTTTTCGGTTATTTCAGCTGAGAAAAAGTTGTGTCAACTTTTTTATTATACATATGTTAGAAGTTGGATATTCAACGCTTTTTTCATGGCATATTTGCGATTATTTGTGGATTTTTTAATCTGGCCACATTTTCATTCACTCACAACTCGTAAGGCTATGCGAACGAAAAGTCAGAAGATAGTGGGTCGCTTTTTGATTCGAAAGTGAGTGACTGGCTTTCGTTCGCATAGATTTTCTTTCGACATTGTGGGTCAGGCAGTAAATCAAAATCAATCAATACAAGGCCACCAAGACGTTTTCTTTAAGTTGGGATAACGAGCTGCGATAACAAAAACGTTAATACAAATTTAATTTTTTGCTCAAAATAAAAAAATATTTTTTCACATTGTCGCCAGCTATAACATAAAATTTGTATCAAAACAAATTTTCAAAAAAAAAAAATATTTTGTGTTGACTTTTTTTGGCTTAGCCTCGATAACCTTAATTTTGACTTAAACTGGATAATTATCCAGGCTAAGTAGAAAATTTTGGAATTTGGAAAAATCTTTTTATTTTGCGAGTCTATGCATTCGGATGAATGTATACACGGAATTGCACGATTCTATCCCCTTTTTCCCATTTTACCCCCTTAAGAGTACGACTTTGTAAAATCTCTTTACTTTACGTGTCTACGTAATTAGAGGAATGTACACACAGAATTTCATCATTCTAGCTGTAGCCGTTTAGTTGGTACCATTTTTATTCCTCTGTTCCCATTGTATTCCTTGAACGTACGAATTGAAAAACCTTTTTATTTTTCATGACCACGCAGTCAGAAGAATGTATACTTTGAATTTCATGACTCTAGCTTGTGTCATTTGGTTGGTACCATTTTTATCCCCTTTTTTACATTTTAACCCCAAAAAGTACGAATTTCGAAAAAAATCAGAGGAATGTATACACCAAATTTTATTATTTTAGGTGCAGCGTTTGGTTGCACCATTTTTATCCCTCTATTCCTATTTTACCCCTTAAAAGTACGAATTTGAAAAAAATATTTTCATATTATGTATCTACTCAATTAGAAGAATGTACACAACGAATTTCATGTTTCTAGCTATTGTCGTTTGATAGGTACCATTTTTATCCCATGTTGCCCCATTTCACCCCCAACGAATAAGAATCTCTTTATGGTGCACGTTTTTGTTATAGGGGGAATGCGCATACCCAATATCAAGTAAGTATAAGCAGACATATTGTAAGAATGTGCTTAAATACTCTAAAATATTGAGAGTTATTATGGGTATTTTCAGTCCACGTGAGGGAAAATTTTTTTCTCTTTGGGCCGATTTCGCCCAGTTGCAATCTCAACCGATCTACGACTATAAGACATATTTGTGGACAATTTGGACGCCCTAGCTCCTTTCGTTTAGTTGCTAGCGTGCTTTTAACAGACGGACGGACATGGCTAGATCGTCTTAGAATTTTATGACGATCAAGAATATATATACTTTATCGAGTCTCAGGTCGATAGTTTAAGGTGTTACAAACGGAAGGACAAAGTTAGTATACCCCCATCCAGGAGATGGAGGGTATAAAAATGAACGAAAAGTATCCCCTTTTCGCATAAAATTTCGCAATCACTCTATAATTAAAAAAACACCGATAAACATCTGTAATTTTTATACTTTTCGTAAAGCATATTTTTTATTATGCTTCAAAAATATGATGACTGATGGTCGGTTCATTTTTCTAGTCATAGTGTTATAGTCATATATCCTAACAAAATTTCCGACTTAATGTCACGCCCGTTACAATTTATAAGCTACTATTTTGATTAGCAAAAGTTAATAAAGTCAAGTCATAGAAGAACAATACAGAATTCAATAAAGTAAGTTAAACCACAATATATTTTTCAAATGTAAGGTCACACCCGTGACGCTCAAGTTTATGGTATATCTCCAATATGTAAAACGCCAAGACATATTACTATTTAATTATAGAATATATTAATAATTAATTATTGAATATAAACGATTGTGAAACTAATAAATTTATGTGGAAATTACATAAAATATATTTTACATGCGCCAGTTAGTGTGACAACTATGGTCTATGTCACACTTTATCCGTTTTGACATATAAAATGGTTTATGTTTGAGACAATTGAAAATTATTTTTCCACCGAAGCACAACATTTTTTTTTCTTAGAATATCCTACTACTTTATCGAACTTTTATGAAAAAAATCGACAATGTTTGTACATCTAAGGGAACCACTACTTTCAGAGGATGCACTGACTTAGACCACTTTCATTCTTCTCAAAAATAAAAAAATATGTTATTTTAATTCGCAAAAGTAATATTTGCTCTCCAAAAATGACAGAAAGCCCAAATTTGATTTGAACTGGGATATTGTTGGCTCAAGACCATTTTGCATCTATATTTAATAGAATGCAAATTTATTTTACAAATGGCATGGTGACATTTATTACTTGGCTGCAGACTACCACTATCATGATTTCCACCCTGTCTAAAGGTTTCATTCAGGTGGCTTCGCAGCGACTTTTCAACATCAAACCCGGCCTCTATAAGGAGATGATTCTCACAAACGAACGAGAATCACAACTCACTTGCCAAATTTGCGTTTAAAAAATCGCACCAAGTAATAAGCACACATGCCATCTTACAAGCATCTCATTGAGTTGCATATGTAAGTATGTGTATATGCAGGTATAGTTACCCAGCAATACTTCTGCCGTGCCAACGCTCATTTGTTTTAGTTTTTTTTTCGTTTGCATTTTTTTTGGTCTGTAATCAATATTTGATTTGAACTGGGATATTGTCCTGGCTCAAGACAATTTTGCATCTATATTTTTAAAAACAAAATAGAAAAATATATAAATATTTGCAGGTTTATATTGATATTATCATTTACTTTTCAAATAATTTCATTTTCTATGTTATTCAAATTATCTGAATAACTTAAAGTGGACATTATAAATAAAAAATATTTGTTTACATCACCACACATAAATATCAGTGGTTACAGTGTGGGCTTGTGGTCACTTTCAACTAACACTAAAGATCATTTTGGTTGTGCATACAATGAGAAATGTCATTGTAACTTGAAAATTAAAATATTTCACATAGTATGTTCGAACATATTGACACGCCCCTTCAGTTACCTTCAGATACTAATAGAGTAGATCGTAGGATAAAAAAGCCAATGTAACTTCTATGCGGATAGTCCATGTCAGTTGCACATTTATACTTGAAAATGTTTTTGTAATCTCTTCAAACCACCAGCATATGTATTTTAGGATGGGTCACGAATATAAATTGCAGCGGTCGCCCCCCAGAAGAGAAAGTGTTCGGGAATATCGCCATGCGAATGTAACTTCTATAAAAACATTGTCAAATATCAAATTTAACAGTATTCCGATCATGCTTATAGAAGTTATAACAGCTTTAATTTTACAGAGTTCACGGTGATTTGTGTGGGAGGTACTGGAAGGGGCGTGGCAAAACGCGTCATATTTAGCACACTTAAGGTGATTATAAAAACATTGACAAATACCAAAAGAGAACTGATTCCGAATATTCGTGTGGAAGTTACAGTGTTTTTAATTCGACATAGGTATATGGGTGATTTGTGTGGGAGGTACATAAGGGGCGTGACAATTTCGCCCATCTTCGAACTTAAACTAAGTTTGGGAAAAATATTACCATGTGCAAAGTTTGAGGCGTTCCTTAACTCCTTTTGAGAGTTATCGTTTACACCAGACGGACGGAAGGACATGGCTCAAACATCTTAAAAAGTCGTGAATACGGATTTGGTCAAACATACTTAGGGTCCTTAAGTCATTCCTTCAATGCGTTACACTTCTGTCCCAAATGATATATACCCTCCTACTCTGTAGAGTGAGGGTATAAAAATCATGTTTTTCCCGTGTAACTATACACTCCACGAGAGTATTATGTCAATGTGCATTTGTTTGTAACACCCAAAAGGAAGCGAGATAGACCCATTGTTAAGTATACCGATCGACTTAGAATCACTTTTTGAATCGATTTAGCAATGTCCGTCTGTCTGGTCTGTCCGCCCGTCTGTCTGTCCATCTATTCTTGTAATCTAAGTACAGGTGCAATTATAGCCAGAAACAAACGAAACTTTGCATAACGAAGTTTTTCGGGATAAGGACGAACGCTATTTAATTTGAAGAAAATCGGTTCAAATTTGGATATAGACCCCATACGAATTTCACTCCCTATTTGTCTCTTTTCACGCTGGATACCACATATTTTAACAGATTTGGTTCAAATTTGGTAGAACATCTTATTTTTCCAATATAAACACCCATGATAAAAATGGGTCAGATCGGTTCAGATTTATATATAGCCCCCATACAAATTTCGCTCCCGATTTGACTTTTTCTGCTCTAGAAACCATATATTTTATCAGATTGTTTTCAAATTTGGCAAAACATCTTATATTTAACTAGGAACACAGCTGGTGAAAATAGGTCAGATCGGTGCAGATTTATATATACCTCCCATTTAAATTTCGCTCCCGATTTGACTTTTTGTGCTCTAGATACCATATATTTTAACAGATCTTCTTCAAATTTGGCAAAATATCTAATGTTTCCACTAGAAACACCCATGGTGAAAATGGGTCAGATCGGTTTAGATTTATATAGCTTTATATTTATATTAGCTCCCAGCTTGACTTTCCCCGCCAGAAACCACGTACTTTCAGAGAATTTCCTCATTTTGAGCATAACATGTTTGGATATAGCCCCGATACAAATATTCTTCTCGATTTGACAAATTGGGTCAGATCATGATTAGGAAGCATACAAAAATCCTTCCCGTTTTTAATTTTTTAACTAATTGAATTGCATTCGGATAGAAAGTGGAGTATATCACATAGTCGGCCCCGCCCGACTTTAGCCTTACCTTACTTGTTTTTTATGTTGCATTTTTGTCCAAAATTTGTTTCTGAATTAATAGACCTTGGAAGCACTTTAAATATAAATTTCCAATCTTTTTCTAGAATAACTCATTGGTCGTATAGTTCGACCAATAATTTATTCTAAGACAAGAATCAAAATTTATATTTAAAGTGCTTTCTAGGATCTATTAATTCGGAAAAAAAATTAGACAAAAATACGACATAAAAAATTACACGAGAAAAGCATGATTTCCGGAGCGTTGATCTAGGAACGAAATATTTTTCATATCGTCATTAAACAAACCAAACTGTATTTTTGTGGAGTGACTGGAAATTGTTTTTCCATTTGTATGCACCGCAACCTAGCCTAATGTATTTATGCTTTTGTCATGCCTCTTCTAGTGCTTCCCACACACATCACCTTATTTTAGGTAAAACTGAATATAGATGTTCTATACCGAGTAATACAGTATTTTTTTATTTGATAACATTTTTATAATCGTTGATACACTTTAAACGTGGGCGAGATTAACACATCCCTTACTGTACCTCCAACACAAATGGGACAAGATCTTTGGTTAATATTAAGACAATTTTAAAATTCTTGTATTATAGCTTTAAACCAGCAAAATATGTTAGCCTTAAGTTCCTTCTAGTACATCTTTTATAAATGTCTCCATTCTAGTTAAAATTGCAGAATTTATAACTTCGATATCAGTATAGCCAAATACAGAGTTGACGGCAACAAAAGTAAACCTACGGTATGTAGGGTGCACATGATATTTTTGCTTCCGAAATTGTTGCTAGATAATCTTTAAAACCACGGGGCGACTGGAGCAAATTTTTCAGCGACCCTCACTATTAAGACTCTAAGGAGGACGTTATATGAAAGTCTATTTCAAACCGTGCCTTCCAACGATGCCTAAAGACATGATGATTTGTCACTTCTTTACTTTCAAAGCCTTGACCAATATGCTTAAACTAAATGAATGTATTCTACTAACATTTCATTACTAAATCGAGCAAATAATGTGTATCGAAATAGCCGAAACCACAAACTAATTATGATAGTACTTTACGAAACGATAGCTTTGGTAACCTTTGACCACTCAATTAGTCAATTGAACCGAAAACTATCCCTTTTCACAGGACAATAAACTACTAATGCCTCTTGTTTGATGTTGCACTCTTAAGAGGATAACAAACGGGTCATTGGCGTGTAAAAATCCCCTTTATCTATCTTTAAATAAATGTTGTTCTAATAGAAATATTTCTTCAATAAATCTTCAATAATGCGTGGGAGTGCGAATAATGGTGGCAGCTGCAACAGGCGCCACCTCATACAAATATTATCATTCGCAGCAATAGTATTGGCAATGATAGTGATGATGACGATAACAATGACGTTATCGCCATAGTCATAGTCCCAAATCACACAGTCATTAACCTCTGCTGCTGTAAAGTTCCATCGACCATCCTTTGTGCGGTGAGGAAAAGAAGATTAAAGTGTAATGAGGATATTCGCAGATAAGACAATGACATTAATCAATTGTTCGTGGAGTCAAGTCCAAAAAAAAGTTTATTTTACTTTTACATTTTATTTTTGGCTTGATGACAATACTTTGGGACATCAAAAGCAACTTTACTGCCTGTTTTCTTTGGCGTTAAACACGTGTATTTTGCGATAAAGAAAATCAAACAGACAATTACCAGGGCTTTTTATGGGATACTCGTATCATTACCATGGGACTTGATTAAATGATTTTACAATTTGTTTGCAAACTCGTGTTAGACCTGTTGTAGCTGATATCATTCTGTGCCGTCCCTGGAATGATAGATGGACAATATAGTAATAATGACAATGAGAACATTTCAAACTAAGAATGACCAGTGTTTAGATTAAGCGTGATTGCAAATATATGTTTCTTATCTTGTAATTAGTTAAACAATTTTATGTAGAAAAGATGGAGGTTACGCTCGTGTTCTTTAGTTTGCTTGATAAAAATTTTAAGTACGGGGTTTTCCAACAAGAGGTATTATTTTTGTATTCAAAGAAAAATGCCATTTTTGGGATAAATGATCGGATCTTTATTTTATAATAAAGAGGAAGGTATGCTGTTGATAATGAAAAACAACATCAGCCAAATGGCCACCACGATCAAGCTTACAGGACCATATTCTTTTCATGAAATTTTCCATAACCAAATCGCAAAGAGGCTGCCCTATGTTCTCGATAGCCTCACGAATTCTATCTTTGATTTCTTGAATCGACGCTGGCCCCAAAAGAAGATGTCGCAAGGTGTTAAATCACAAAATATCGGTGGCCAATTGTGATCACCGCTTCGAGAGATAACAAGGTCCGGAAACTTTTCCCGTAAAAGAGCAATGTGGCACATTGCGCCGTCTTGTTCCAACGGTCATCCAACTCCGACCATAAAAAATCATTAATCATCTCTCGATAGCGCAATCCATTTATCGTAACTGTTGATCCAACCTTATTTTCGAAAAAGGAAGGTCCAATGACCCCGCCGGACCATAAACCGCACCAAACAGTCACACGATGAGGATGGAGAGGCTTCTTTGATATAATAATAACTTTTGGGTTTTCCGAGCCCCAGATGCGACAATTTTACTTGTTGGCGTAGCCACCGAGGTGGAAATGGGCCTCATCACTCAAGAAGATTTTTTCGATGGAATTCCGGATCATTTTCATTCATGGATTTTAATAATTTCAATGCGTTGTTGAAGAGTGAATCGTTCGATTTTTAGTAATGGCTTCAAAAGTGACAGCTACCGAAATACCGGGTGATTCAAAATAACAACTCTTGTTGGAAAACTCTCTATATTAAGGTGGAGTGAAATTTAGGACGGCATATAAAGGGTGATTTTTTAAGAGCTTGATAACTTTTTAAAAAAAAAAACGCATAAAATTTGCAAAATCTCATCGGTTCTTTATTTGAAACGTTAGATTGGTCCATGACATTTACTTTTTGAAGATAATTTCATTTAAATGTTGACCGCGGCTGCGTCTTAGGTGGTCCATTCGGAAAGTCCAATTTTGGGCAACTTTTTCGAGCATTTCGGCCGGAATAGCCCGAATTTCTTCGGAAATGTTGTCTTCCAAAGCTGGAATAGTTGCTGGCTTATTTCTGTAGACTTTAGACTTGACGTAGCCCCACAAAAAATAGTCTAAAGGCGTCAAATCGCATGATCTTGGTGGCCAACTTACCGGTCCATTTCTTGAGATGAATTGTTCTCCGAAGTTTTCCCTCAAAATGGCCATAGAATCGCGAGCTGTGTGGCATGTAGCGCCATCTTGTTGAAACCACATGTCAACCAAGTTCAGTTCTTCCATTTTGGGCAAAAAAAAGTTGGATATCATCTCACGGTAGCGCTCACCATTCACAGTTACGTTACGATTCGCATCATCTTTGAAGAAGTACGGTCCAATGATGCCACCAGCCCATAAACCGCACCAAACTGTGACTTTTTCTGGATGCATTGGTAGCTCTTGCAATGCTTCTGGCTGATATTCACTCCAAAATCGACAATTCTGCCTATTTACGTACCCATTGAGCCAAGAATGAGCTTCGTCGCTGAACACAATTTCTTTCTTTCTGAACTTTCTTAACAGAGCACGCATTTTGATAATAAAATTCAATGATTTGCAAGCGTTGCTCGTTAGTAAGTCTATTCATGATGAAATGTCAAAGCATACTGAGCATCTTTCTCTTTGACACCATGTCTGAAATCCCACGTGATCTGTCAAATACTAATGCATGAAAATCCTAACCTCAAAAAAATCACTCTTTAGTAACTGTATTTTCAGCTTTCTAAGACAATATATTCAGGGGACGCACAGTGGAATATTTTCATACAAGCTGCGGCAAAAATTAGAAGGAATAAAGCTAGGGCCTTGAAATTTCGCACACATCTCTTATATAGTCAAATTAGACCAAAAACAATTTTTTGTTTAAATCCGTCCACAACCACGCCTACCTCTCAAGTAAGTTGAAATGAAAAAACCTCATAAACATATTAATACAAATCATTACCAGTGATTGCATTTGAGTCCACAATTAAATGAAAAATGTCAGTGCCACGCCCAAATATTTTCTGTTTTTCTACGATTTTCGAAATTTTTGATAAAAATTATTTTTATTTTTTAATCGATGACAAACGGCCAGAGAAGAAGAAAATAAGTAGTATAATAAGTATACGAAGAAAGTGTAGTGCTACATTTTTGACTTGGAAGGTTTTACGATTTCAGTAATTAAATCGATGTTGGCAGCTATAAGCAGAATATTCTTTTTAAAATGAATAAATAAGACAATAGTTTAACAATATTTGTAAATGCCGAGGCATCGCGAATATAATTTTATGCTGTAGAAAATTAACCATACTAAATAAATACAACCTTCAGGTAAACCACTATCCGAAAAGGAAACCAAAAATTTAATTACACAATTTTAAATGCAAAAGAACACCCCAAGAGCTCCTATTTTCTACGAACTAAACGACATTTCAAGGCGATACATGATTTCTGAGATACATCCCCATAAAATAACCTCTATTTATGATCAAATTTTCAACATTTTAGGATTTATGAACTTTAAATACATCCACAGCTAAATCTAGCCGCGATATAGGCAAGCTCTTTTAGAATATGTTAATGGGAATGTTCTTTGCAAAATTCAATCAGTAAAGTCGAGATTTGGGCGCATGAAATTTGGCAGTTTTTGCCGTTGATAATACACTGTGCGGCGTAGTATGTCGTCAATAACTAATTTGCTGAAATTTGAGAATGGGAACGGATTTGGACGTTTTAACTTGAAGATCACAATTCTTATCTTATCAAATAGTTCGTCAAATATTTTTTATCAGCATTAATTTAAAATCAAGATCACTGAAGTTGATTTTTACATTAATTTCCACAATGTCATTTTTATAACCTCCACCTTAGGATGGGGGCATATTCACTTTGTGGTAAAACCTTGAAATATTCGTCGAAGACCCTATAATGTATATATATTCTGTGTCGGGGTAAAATTCTAAGACGATCTAGCCATGTCCGTCTGTCTGTCTGTTGAAAGCACGCTAACTGCTAATAGGTTCAAATTTTCCGGAAATGTGTCTTATGGTTGCAGATCGCTTGGGATTGAAAGTGGGCGAAATCGGTGCAGAGGGAAACATTTTTCCCTTACAAGAACTGAAAATACAGCCTAATATTTAGATTATTTAAGCATTTTTTCTTTCTGCTTTTTATACATTTGAAATTGTTGCGCACATTTCTCTTTTAGCGGGCAAAATGGGACGAAAGTGATAAAAAGGTACCAATGATATGACAACAGCTAGAATCATGTAATTCCGTGTACACATCCCTCTAATTGCGGAGATACATAAAATAGAGGGATTTTTCGAAATTCGTACTTTTGTGACGAAAAGGGATAAAAATGGTACCAAAGGGATACAAATGGTACTAATGATACGACAACAGCTAATCTCAGCTCTAATTGAGTAGACGCGTAAAATAGACGGATTTTTCGAAATTCGTACTTTTGGGACGAAAAGGGATAAAAATGGTACCAATGATACGACAACCGCTAGAATCATGCAATTCGGTGGGAACATCCCTCTAATTGAGTAGACACGTAAAATAGACGGATTTTTCGAAATTCGTATTTTTGGGACGAAAAGGGATAAAAATGGTACCAATGATACGACAACAGCTAGAATCATGAAATTTGGTGTGTACAACCCTCTAATTGCGTAGACACGTAATATATAGGGATTTCTCGAAATTCGTACTTTTGGGTCGAAAAGGGATGAAAATGGTACCAATGATGAGGGATTTTTCGAGACTCGAACTTTTGAGATGAAAATGGATACAAATAGTACCAATGATACGACAACAGCTAGAATCATGAAATTCGTAACTAACGTAACCTAGAGAGATTTTTCGAAATTCGTAAATACTTTTAAGGGATATAATTGAAAAAAGAGGGGTAAAGATGGTACCAGCCAAACCGCTGAAGTTGAAATCATATAATTTGGTGTATACATTCATCTGACTGTATATTTTTTTTTTTACTTTTAGGCCGAAAATGTGTATTAAAATGGTACCAACCAAACGGTACCAAATAGTGAAATTCGAACCTTCAGGATCTAAATGGGATTAAATGTGGCTCCAATCAAGCGGCTGTAGATAGAATCATGAAATTCGTGTGACTGCGTAGACGTACAAAATAAGAGGATTTTTCCAAATTCGTACTTTTACGGTAAAAATGAAAAAAAAATGTGGACTCAAAATATATTGGATGGAAATTAGGATTTTTCATATCAAAATGGCTCATACACTTGATCTGTAGCATGAATCAAGAAATTACAAATGGAAAATCGCCCCTGAGGGAAATTGTTTCAACCAAATAACGCCTGACAATGCACCTGATATTTAGGGCATATTTCTGAAGATTGCCGCCTCATGTTCACCTTTTGAGTACTGTTGAATTTATAGAAATTTTAGAAATAGTAAACAAATATTATGATGCACATACAAATATCACAATTTTCTTAATATGGAAAGTTGATAGCCTCTAATCCGCCGGTAATACTGGATTCCGTGGTGGAAGGTATATAAGATTCGGCCCGGCCGAACTTAACGCCTATTTACTTGTTATAGTTGCACTGTTCGATTCACGGAGTTATCTTGAGATAAATAATACAGTCATGCGAGAGTATTTACTTTTTTTCCAAAGTGCGACGACTGAAAATACCATTAATATTACGGGCACATTTGTGACGATGCTGTCTTATATTAATGCCTATGCGTGTAGTTATATAAACAAACTTAGGGAGAAGCAAGAGGATATGGTATTTAAAAATATTTAATTAATAATTAAACATCACAATTTATTTAATTGTCTATTCTATGAAATGCCATCTTAATAATTTGCTGTATGTTCTCTAACAACGGTTTAAAACTTTCTAAATTATCTCCTGAAATTGTGTAAATTATTCCCTTTCTCATGCACACACTCACATTCCCTCAACAAGGTTGACAACCTGGCAGTTTGTGCCAACCTCGCATCAACTTCCCCCACAAAGTTCGGTTAAAACTGCATTATTTTAAATGTAATTTTCATTTGCATGTGCAGGTGAAGGAAAATTCTTTTAAAGTAGATTTGCATATAATCGTATGCACGCGTGTTTGCATGTAAGTAGGTCGACAAACACATGTATACATACACAAATACAAACATGTGTATGTATGTATTTAAATATTTCAATTCATTCACATCCACGTGTCAGGACACGAACAAACCACCGAAGAACATGTAAATTAATGGTTGTGCAACAATGAATTTGCATGCAACATGTAAATACCAATACCGACAGCAACAGCAACATGCAATTAATTAATTCCGATGTTGTTGCTGTTCGAATAGAGCGAGCGAGTGAGTGAGTGAACCTGTAGCCATTTTAATGGGATGGTTAAAATGAAATATGTATGTTTTCACATTTCTATTTCCGTTGGACAAATGAAATGTCATTATTGCAGAAAATATGTTCGTTGTCCAGGCATACGGACGTACTTACAGTGGCGGGCATATGTTTAGGGGCAACTTTCATTCACCCCAGGTAATACAATGCATAAATATATCTCAAGTTCGAATAAAACTTTAAAACATTAAAAATTACGTTATTTAAAAACGGAACACCACAATAACACTATCAAACGAAATTAAAAATAAAACATAACAAATTAAAAAAATAAGATATAAAAAATAAAAATTAAAATCAAGAAAGTAAAAAAAATATGAAATAGAAAAAATCCAAAATAAAAATAAAATTGTAATTCAAAAATAAAACATGTATAATACAAAAATAAAAATTAAAGCGAATTATAAAAAAAAAATGAAAAAAATAAAAAATTTAAAAGAAAAAACTATAAATAAAAATAAAAAATATAAATATCTATATATAAAAGAGTTGCGTTACTGACTGACTTATCATTGACCAGCCCCCAGACCAAACGGATGAAACCAGGGTAGTTCCCAAATTCGTACTTTTAGGGGGTAAAATGGCCCAAGAAGGGATAAACACCGAACCATCGTCCTGACTAAACGGCAGTAGCTAGAAACATGAAATTCGGTGAGTTCCTTGCAATAACCATGCAGACGAGCTACAAATAGGGATTTTTCGAAATTTACTTTAAAGGGGCGAGCGGGACAAAAAGGAATAATAATGTTACCAACCAAAGTATTACAGCTAGAATCGTGAAATTTGGTATGTAAATTCCTCTGACCATATAGAAACGAAGTAAATTTTTCGAAATCTGTACTTTAAAGGGGCGAGCGGGACAAAATGGGACCAACTAAAGTATTACAGCTAGAATCGTGAAATTTGGTATGTAAATTGCCCTGGTCATATAAAAGCGAAGTAAAATTAGATTTTTCGAAAATTGTACTTTTAAGGGGCGAGCGGGACAAAAAGGGATAAAAATGGTACCAACTAAAGTATTACACCTAGAATCGTGAAATTTGGTATGTAAATTCCTCTGACCATATAAAAACGACGTAAAATTTGACTTTTCGAAATTTGTACTTTTAAGGGATGCGCGGGACGAAAAGGGATACAAATTGTGTACAGTCCTTTAATTACGTAAACGCGGAACATAAATGGATATTTCAAAATTTGTACTTAATACAAAAATACGTCCCGACAAGAAATAAATGTGTTACCAAATAAAGTACATTTTTTTGGGGAAGCAAAAACACATGTTACCTGTAGTGGTTTTTCAAAATGTGTACTTTTTGGGAAAGAGGTGCAAAAAGTTATAAAGTAGCTGGCTGCATCTAGAAACATGAGATCGAGGATATAAATGGTGGTCATTTTTTGTTCAAAACTTGGTAGAAAATGATAAAAATTATACATACGAAGCAGTTCAGCTAAAATAGTGCATATCGACAAGCACATTACTTTGACTGTGTGTGAGTGCTATCTAATAGGAGGTTTCCAAATTACTATTTTAGATTTATCTATATCCACCAAAAGAAAATTAAATAAATACTATCCAAAAACAGAGACGGATAAAATTAACAAATAACTGGCTTTTTCGCGTGCGAAGCAGCGGGTACTGCTAGTAAGAAATAAAAATTTTCATTTTTATTTTCATTAAAGAGTAAAAAATAGGAAAAAACAAGTAAAAACGGAGTTAAGTTCAGCCGGGTCGAACTTTATATACCCTCCACCATGAATTGCATTCCACAGGGGCTATCGATTTTCGTGGAAGTGCAGTAATAGTAGATGTTAGATGCTAGCGTGCTTTCAACAGACGGACGGACATGGCTAGATATATATAATTATATATAGGTATATAAAAAATATATATAAAACTAAAGAGTAAAAAATGAGGTATAAAAAATATGACAAATAAAAAATAAAAAAATAAAAAGCTATTATGAAATGTAAAAAATAAAAATAAATAAATAATAAGTAAAGAGTAAAAAATAATAAAATAAAAATAATAAAAATTAAAAAAATTAATAGAAATAAAAAATAAATAAAAAATAAGAACAAATAAAAAATATATGTGTAATAAAAATATAAGTATAAAAAATAAGAGAAAATTAAATTTGGAATATTTTCCCGTACTCAAATTCAACCTTCTGTACCTTCTGAAAAAAATCAAAAATTAAAAATAAGAAAGAAATATAAAAAAATACAAAATAAAAATTGAATAATGAAAACAAAAAATATAAATATAAAAAATACGAAAAAAATAAATTTCCTGGAATAATTTTCCGTAATCAAATCCAACATTCTGTGGGTGCCGTGTCACTTGATGGAACTCGAGCTAATTGAAATAGTCAAAAAACCGTAATTTTTTCCTATTGACCTTTGGGGCATGGTTTTATTTGTTTAAACAAAAGTGTTTAAAATAGTGTAGATCCTGTTTAATTTCAACTTTCGGAGACATTATTATGTTTCATTATTTACTAGCCCTTATATATTTCTGCTATATAGAAATTATTCGAAAAATACAAAATTTGTAATATAAGTGTGTTTGTTTTGAACTTTCATGCAACAGAGACATCAACTCAGCCCGCGTACGCTCATACGTTACTGTAGTAGTTTCAAATGCACGCCTGTGACGATTGAAACAAGGCGCCCCCTGTTGCGCATAAGTAATAAAAGGAATACAATGTATGCCCAATGGTACGTACAACGCGCCGCAATTACCAGAAAAACCTCATTTGGGAATAACCACATGAAAATGTACACCACTCGGACGATGGACGTCCAAGGAGAGTGCGCGCTATTTCTGGAAAAATCTTTAAATGCTGTTGTGTTTGTTTAATGATTTACCCAGAAATTTCAGACAGTTAATTAAAAAAAAAAAAACAAAATTCAAAATATTACATGGAATTACGAGAAAAACTTTATATCTGAATAATCACAAAACACTCGGACTATGGAAGTGCCAAGGATAGTATGGGCTTTTTCAGAGAATAAATCTTTAAATGCTATTATAGTTGTTTAAGGATTTACACAGAACTTTCTGGCACTGACAAACAAAAACGACAGCAACAGTTAATTGAAAACCAAAGTGAATAATAAAAAGTTTTCAGCAAAAAAAGGATCAGCTTGTTTTGATAATGATTGAGTGGGCGGGGATGGTTTTTTTGTATTATTATTCACACATGCAAGCACGAGGGTAGTAGTAAAAGCTGGGAAACCACATTGGGGAATATTTATATGCAACAAGGGCAGTGTGATTAAGTTTAAAATAACATCATTTAAAATGGTTTTCCTTTATAAGTCACCCAAAAAATTATTATATTTTTGTTCACAAAACAATCAATGAAAATAAAATTAATAAAATAATGCATACTCGTATACATAAAATGAGTCTCAAAATATTTATTCAGGATCACTGAACGGAAGGAAGGCAAGAATTGCGAAAAATATGAAAAAGAAAAAAACTAAAAATATATAAAAAATTAATAATAAAAATTAAAAAAATAGGGTTTAAAAAATAAAAAAAAAAGACTTTTGACATGGTCGAAATCATGATCGTGGTAGTCTGCAGCCAAGTAATAAATGTCACCATGCCATTTGTAAATAAATTTGCATTCTATTAAAAATAGAAGCAAAATGGTCTTGAGCCAGGACAATATCCCAGTTCAAAAAAAATTTTAAATTAAAAAAATTAAATTTAAATATAAAACATAGAAATTAAATATAAAAAATAAGAATGAAATATAAAAATATCAAAGGTAAAAATAAAAATCAAAAAATAAATGGAAATAAAAATGAAATATAAAAAAGAAAAATCAAAACTTAAAATGAAATATAAGAAAAAAATCTAAAAATGACAAAAAAATAAAAATACAAAATAAAAAATAAATAAATGAAAATAAAAATTAAAAATATAAAAATAAAAATAGAAATAGAAACGAAATAAAAAAAATGAAAATTAAAAAATAAAATAGGATTTAAAAAATAAAAAAATAAATTTTAAAATTAAAAAAATAAAGATAAAATTTAAAAATTAAAAAAATTTGACATGGTCGAAATCATGATCGTGGTAGTCTGCAGCCAAGTAATAAATATCACGATGCCATTTGTAAATAAATTTGTATTCTATTAAATATAGATGCAAAATGGTTTTGACCCAGGACAATATCCCAGTTCAAATCAATTAAAAAAATAAATATAAAGTATATTAAATATATGAAATATAAAAAATTAAATAAAAATACGAATGTAATATGAAAAATAAATAGAAATAAAAATGCAATATAAAAAAAAAAACAGAAAAAATCTAAAAACGAAAAAATAACAAAATAATAATTAAAAATAAGAAAAAAGTAAAAAATAGAAATTAAATATAAAAAATAATATAAAAATAAAATTAAATAGAATAGAATAGAAATAACAAATAAAAACGGCACTAAGTTCGGCCGGGCCGAACTTTATAATGCATCCACCATGGATTGCCATATATACCCTCCAACATGGATGGATTCCACAGAGGCTGTCGATTTTCGTAGAAGTGCAGTAATATTACAGGAAAAAATATTTTTTTTTTTAATATAGCCAAACCAAAACAAATATTGAAAAAAAAATAATTTTATAAATAATTATATTATTTTTATTATTTCAAACCACAAGGCAAGTCTACCAATATCTTTACACTATATATATCGAAATAATACTTCAAGTCAATGCAAAAAAAAAATACTCTTATATATATTTTCAAAAAAGCTTAAATGCCATAAATATTGGTTGATAGTGGGTGCTACAGTTGGTTGTATTTCCATTCTATTTTAATTCAAAAAGTACAAATTTTGAAAATCCATTATCTCACGTACGTAGGGCAGAATAACATAACTTCATGATTCAACCAATTTTTGCCGTAAAGTAAATGGTACGAATTTGGAAAAATCTTTTTATTTTGCGTGTCTATACAGTCAGAGGAATGTATACACCGAATTCTATGATTCTAGATGCGGTCATTAGGTTGGTACCATTTTTATCCCCTTTTTCCTAGTTTACCCCCTTAAGAGTACGACTTTCTAAAATCTCTTTATTTTACGTGTCTACGCAATAAGAGGGATGTACACACCGAATTTAATCATTCTAGTAAGTTGGTACTATTTTGTACCCATTGTATCCCTTGAAAGTATGAATTTGGAAGAAACCTTTTTTTCAGTCAGAGGAATGTATATTCCGAATTTCATGACTCTAGTTACGTTCATGTGGTTGGTACTATTTTTATCCTTTTTTCCATTTTAACCCCAAAAAGGTACGAACTTCGAAAAATCATTTTATTTTATGTGTCAACGCAATGAGAGGAATGCATACACCGAATTTTATTATACTAGGTGCAACCGTTTGGTTTGTAAAAGTTTTATCCCTCTATTCCCATTTATCCCTTAAAAGAACGAAATTGAAAAAAAAAAATTTATATTATGTATCTACTCAATTAGTGGAACGTACACGCCGAATTTCGTGTTTCTAGCTGTTGTCGTTTGATATGTACCATTTGTATCCCTTTTTGTCCTATTTAACTCCCCACGAAGAAAAATCACTTTATGGTGCACGTTTTTATTATAGGGGAAATGCGCATACCCAATATCAAGTAAGTACAAGCAGACATATTGAAAAAATACTCTAAGTACTCTAAAAAATTAGGCGTTAATATGGGTATTTTTAGTCCTTGTGAGTGAAAAATATTTCCCTTTAAGCCGATTTCGCCCAGTTTCAATCCCAACCAATCTACGACTATAAGACGCATTTATGTAAAATTTGGTTGTTCTAGCTCCTTTCGTTTAGATGCTAGCGTGCTTTCACCAGACGGACGGAGGAATGGAATTGGCTAGATCGTCGTAGAATTTTATCACTATCAAGAATATATATACTTTATAGGGTCTCAGGTCGATATTTCAAGGTGTTACAAACGGAATGACAAAGTTAGTAAACCCCCATCCTGGAGGTGGAGGGTATAAAAATGAAATATGAGAAATAAAAAGAAAAAATCTAAAAATAAAAATACAAAATAAAAAAATAGAACTAAAAATTAAAATTAAAAATATAAAAATAAGTAAAAAGTAAAAAATAGAAATTAAATATATAAAAAATAATACAAAAAATAAAATTAAAAAGAATATTTGATTTGAACTGGGATATTGTCCTGGCTCAAGACTATTTTGCTTCTATATTTAATAGAAAGCAAATTTATTTACAAATGGCATGGTGACATTTATTACTTGGCTGCAGACTACCACGATCATGATTTCGACCATGTCAAAAGTCTTTTCAAGTGGCTTCGCAGCGACCTTTCAACATCAAACCCGGCCTCTATAAGGAGATGATTCTCACAAACGAACGAGAAGCACAACTCACTTTGCGTTTAAAAAATCGCACCAATTAATAAAGCACACATGCCATCTTACCAGCATCTCATTGAGTTGCATATGTAAGTATTTATGTGTATATGCAACAATACTTCTGCCGTGCCAACGCTCATTTGTTTAAGTTTTTTCGTTTGCATTTTTTGGTCTGTAATCAATATTTGATTTGAACTGGTATATTATCCTGGCTCAAGACCATTTTGCTTCTATATTTAATAGAACGTAAAGAATAAATATAATAAATAAAAAAATTAAGATAAAAATAAGAATAGAAATAAAATTAAAAAAATAAAATATAGAAATGAAATATGAAAAATAAATAAAAATAAGAATGAAATATAAAAATATGAAAAATAAAAAAAAAACTAGAGAGTAAAAAATAAAAAAATGAAATAAAATTAAGAATATTAAAACATACAAAATATTTCATCAATAAAACAGTTTCATTGTAAAGAAAAGTGTCGTAATGAAATATTTCATTAACAATATTTTTAATGATTTTTTGTGTCATTAATACAATGAAATGCAATGCGTTGATGCAATGAAATCTATTTTTTTGTATAAATCGAGGCAAATATCGATAATACTATGAGAATCTTCGGCTGGATTATAATGTAGATGATAAAAGTTACTATTACAATACTTGTTTAGCCGTTTATATTAAGTTTTGTTTACTTTTTCCGTCACAAACAAAAGAATTTCATTATTTTTCAAAAAGTAAAAATAGTTGTTTGAAATTCAATACATACATATATGTTTTGAAGAAATATTACACAAAAAAACGATCGAATTCCTCGGCGCTTGACCCCTCTTCATGCCCCGCATTTTTTCTATGATAAATGCAGAAAATTGCTTCTTGACAAAGTAGGGGCCTAAATATGATGTCTAATGAGTTTTGGGGTTTTTAGTTTATACAGGAGTTACATGAGTATGCGTATTTTTGGGTGGCATACACGAAGTAAGATATAATTCTCATTTATTTTATAGTTCACTTAGCTTAAGTATTTTGGTTTCCGCGCCAAATAATTGCTTCAAACTATAAGTAGATGGTCCACAGCTAAATAAGCACTAATAGGTGTTTTTTTAGTATAAATTCTTTTTGATGCAGTAATGAAATATTTGCATTATGTCAACGAACCAATGTCATTAAATCAATGAAACTATTTCATTACTACAACGAGAAAAAAACTTTTTAATGAACATTGCGTTAATGAAACGTGCATTTGCATTGACTTAAACTGCTTCATTAATATAATGATAATGTTCCATTGCATTAATGACACTTTACATTAATCTAACACTAATGAAACATTGTTTATTGATTGTTAATTTAATGAAACATTTTACGTTGTATCAAGGAAGCTCTACTATTTATGCAATGTAAGATTTCTTTGGGGGAATGAAGCTTTTTCTTTCAGTGTACTTATACATATAAAAGGGATCTCAAAAGTCATGTTTTGAAATCAAGATTTTAATTTAGCGAAGTAAATTGGCTGATAGCTGACTTACATTTTCAATTAATTATTAAATTATTAAAATTATAATTAATTACTAAAATTGCCGCATTAAGGGTTCATCAAATTCACGAGTGGTTGTTGAGAAGCAAATGCATCAATAACAGATTTAAAATTGTATTATCTTGTTTAAATTTTGAGCCACCCCTTATTTATTCAGGATCACTAAACGGAAGGAAGGCAAGAATTGCGACGTCATGGTGCTCCTTCAACATTTTGTAGGCCTACAAACAAGTTGCGCACCCCTCTCCCGGTCACTTACCCCGCGGACTGATTTGTTTACATGCGTTTGTTTTTGGTGTTGTTCAAATGTTTACAATCTCACTTTCAACATATCCTTGTAAAGTACAAACAAAACCTCTGTTTAGCGTTTGGCTATTTGTGTTGTGCTTTTCTTTGGCGATAAGACAGATAGAGGAGAGCCGAGTATTTTTAGATTTTTTCGTTTTTTGGTTTAGCAAAGAAAAAGACATTCATCATCAGTGCTCCGACGTCTACTACATGATTCTGCATAAATTATGAGCAGAGACAGGATGAGAACGGATTCAGTGAACTTTGGTGTTTGTTTATTTGTATTTAGAGCGCGGAGAGCAGTGATGGTCAACAGACACCACAATGATTTGTTTATTTGCAAGTTCATAGACAAGCATTTGAAGTGATAATCGTGAGAAATTACGCTTTATTTTGATGGATTGAAAGATTTGTAAACGACTCCATCATCTTTTGTTCGAAAATACATTCACTGAATCGCAGATAAGTTGCTCAGATGGCCCGTGGCAGATAGGGAAAACATTGTTGAGCTTGTTAATGTCTTTCAGAGCCGATTGGTGGGTGGGACGAATATTCAAGCGGACGACGAACCTTTTTTTATCTCGAAGTTGACTACTTAATAATAATGCAAAATTATTAACAACTAATAAAACTAGACTAATAACATAAACTCAAAGAAAATTTGAAATAAAATTAGTTAATTTAAAAATTTTAATTCCTAATTTTTTAACATTACAGCGGCCTATGTGTTGCTGATTATTCCAGAGACGAATACTGAATATAAGTAACTAGCAGTGGCCGCTACTTCACACGCGGAAAATATATTGGATAGTATTTATAGAATTTCTTTAGGTGGATACAGATAAATCTATTATTGCAATTTCGAAATCACCTATTGGATAGCACTCATACGCAGTCAAAGGAATGTGCTTGACGAATTACACTATTTTAGATGAGCTCCCTTCTTATGTATCATTTTTATCATTTCTATGCAGTTTCGAACATCTTCTTCTCCCCTAAAAGCGTGTACTTTATTTGGTACCACGTTTATCGCTTTTCCTCCCGTATTTGAAATACCCATTTATGTTCCCCTAATAAAAGAGCTGTACACCGTTTTGATCCCTTTGTCCTTAAAATTTTGTTACTCCTTAAAATTAAAAATTTTGAAAAAAATCCAATTTCACGATTCTAGCTGCAATACTTTAGTAGGTATTATTTGTATTCCATTCTATGTCGCGAGATCATACCAAATTTCACGATTCTAGCTTTAATACTGTAGTTGGTACCAATTTTATCCCTTTTTGTCCCGCCCGGCCTTTACAAGTACAAATTTCGAAAAATCCATTTATGTTGCAAGTCTACGTAGTCAGAGAAATGGATATATCGATTTTCACGAATACGGCTTAATTAATTAAATTGGTACCATTTTTACCCCCTTTTGTCTCTTTCCTCCCTTAAAAGTACAAAACTTCGAAAAAGGCCTTTTTATAGCTCATTTGCATGGTAAGTGCAAGGCACACACCGAATTTCATGTTTGATTTCCATACACAAATATACACAAGAGTATGTTTAAAAATCATACATAACCGAATTTGTAATTTTACAATAAAATTAAAATTAAGCACATAAATATCTGCTTTGTCCACAGAGTCTGTCATGAGCAGAACTGCGTTAACTCTTGCTGTGTGTGTATGTGTCTTAATAATGCAAAAACGCAAAAATTATGCTAATTCCACGAATTCCCTTAAATATCCTTGATAAATTTCCAGAGTTAATGTAATCTGCTAAAAGCAAATCGCATATAGGTTACACAAGAGTACTTGTATGGCGCACAGTGTCGTGAGTTCTTTTAAATGTGGGAGCAAATTATTCTAGAATAAAGAAATATTATTTGTAAGTACGTTTCTCAACAAAGAAAGTTTTAAGAATGTAATATTGCTACTGATGACTCTGACTCTTTTTATTATTTTTTAAATGAACATTCAAAACATGGAAGCACAAATTCTTATTAAGAATATTGAAATATGAAAGTATTATAGAATAAAGTACATTACAAAAAAATTAAAGCAAACAACTATAAAAGTCGTTAAGCTCGAAAGAGCTAAATCTTATATGCCTTCCCTACACCATGGAGTGCAGTATTATCAGTAGATTATTGGGATTACCTCGTATGAAAAAAAAAACTATAATATCTATTTATGAAAATAATAAGCACTTTGGTTTCTATTTTTCTAACGTTCTTGTTACTGCGGTAGGGAAATCTTATTATAATTATGAAAAAAAAAAAATGTAAATGATTTCGACTATCCGTATGAAGGATAGGCTAGTCTTATTTAACCAATAGCTTATGTCAAATTGTGTGGGAGGTACCAGAAGGAGTGTGGCAATATCGCCCATATTTCAAGCGGGTATAATGACTATAAAAACATTATCAAATATCATTGTATATAATTCGTAAAGAAGTTATAAAAGCTTTAATTTTACGCAGGTTAGGGAGATTTTTAGGGAGGATGGAACTACTATACAAAGGGTGGATGTTGAATGTGAACCACATCTAAACGTCATGTTTTTTTCTGCATTTCATTTTACATTTCTCAATTTCAGACTAACTCAAATTGAACCGTAGAAAGATCCACAACGGAGCAACGCGTTAAAGTTATTCAGGCTTATTATGAAAATGGGCGTTCAAATGAAAATGCATATCGTGCACTTCGAGAAAATCATCTTCAGTGACGAGGAGCATTTTCACCTCAGTGGATTCGTCAATAAGCTGAATTGCCGCATTTGGGCGAATGATAATCAAAGAGTGATTGTCGAAAAACCAATGCATCCACAAAGAGTGAAGGCAGTTACTGGGCCATAGGAAGAACGGGCGTGGTAAACACCTTCGTATTTCGTATGGGACCTTTTTGGGAAGTGTTGTCTTTATCAGTGAATAAATTCTGATTGAAAATACAGCAGAAGTAAGAATTGTATGGTTTAATGATGATCTGCAAAATATTTCGTGTCTGGACCAAATCGCTCTTAAAACACCTATAAAAATCATTTTTTCCCTATATATTTTTTACATGTTCCGCTGTTATCCAAACTTTTTTTCGGAATAAATATAAATGTTTTTATCATATCGAAGATTAGTCGAGTTGTTGGACTATTTTGTGAAAAAAAAAATAAAATAAACAAGTAAAAACGGGCGGGTCGAACTTTATATAGCCTCCAACATGGATTGCATTCCACAGAGGCTGTCGATTTTCGTTGAAGTGCAGTAATTTTACAAGAAAATATAATTTTTTTAATTGAAAAAATAATTTTATAAATAAATATAATATTTTAGTTTTTCGTTTGCATTTTTTTGTCTGTAATCAATATTTGATTTGAACTCTGATATTTGTCCTGGCTCAATACCATTTTGCTTCTATATTTAATAGAATGCAAATTTATTTACAAATGGCATGGTAAATGGTAATGATTTCGACCATGTCAAAAGTCTTTTCAACATCAAACCCGGCCTCTATATTTATGATATTTAATTAGGTAGTGGTTGCCACAGTTGGTTGTATTTCCATTCTATTTTAATACAAATTTTGAAAATCTATTATCTCAGGTGCACAGTGTAAAATAACTTATCTTCATGATTCAACCAATTTTTGCCCTAAATTTACGAAGTTGGAAAAATCTTCTTATTTTGTGTGTCTTTGCAATTAGAAGAATGTATACACCGAATTTCATGATTCTACCTACGTCCATTTGGTTGGTACCATTTTTATCCCCTTTTTCCAATTTCACCGCCTAAAGAGTACGACTATCTAAAATCTCTTTATTTTAGTGTCTACGCAATTAGAGGGATGTACGCACCGAATTACATCATTCTAGCTGTATTCGTTTAGTTGGTACTATTTTTATCCCCTGTTTCCATTGTATCCCTTGAAAGTATGAATTTGGAAAAACCTTTTATTTTTCGTGTCTACGCAGTCAGATGAATGTATACTTCGAATTTCATGACTCTAGCTGCAGTCATTTGGTTGGTACTATTTTTATCCCCCTTTTCCATTTGAACCCCACAAAGTACGAATTTCGAAAAATCCTTCTATTTTACGTGTCTACGCAATTAGAGGAATGTATACAACGAATCTCATTATTCTAGGTACAGCCGTTTGGTTGGTACTATTTTTATCCCTCTATTCCAATTTTATCCCTTAAAAGTACGAATTTGGACAAAAAATACTTTCATATTCTGTATCTCAATCAATTAGAGGAATGTACACAGCGAATTTCGTGTTTCTAGCTGTTGTCGTTTAATAAGTACCATTTTTATACCTTTATGCCCCATTTCACCCCTTACGAAGAAAAATCGTTTTATGGTACACGTTTTTGTTATCGGGGGAATGCGCATACCCAATATCATGTAAGTACAAGCAGACATATTGAAAAAATATGCTTAAATACTCTAAAATATTATGGGATTTTTCAGTCCTTGTGAGGGAATTTTTTTCCCTTTGGGCCGATTTCGCCCAGTTTCAATCCCAACCTATCTACGACTATAAGACTTATTTATGCAAAATTTGGGCCTCCTAGCTCCTTTCGTTTAGATGCTAGCGTGCTTTCAGAAGACGGACGGAGGGACATGGTTAGATCGTCTTAGAATTTTATCAAGAATATATATACTTTATAGGGTCTCATGTCGGTATTTCAAGGTGTTACAAACGGAATGACAAAGTTAGTATACACCCATCCTGGAGGTGGAGGGTATAAAAAGCATTCCAACACTTTTTTAATTACAAGTTTTTGAAAATCAAAAATTATCTGCAATCAACACAGCCTAGTGTAATGTGAACTGTAGGACAGTGTATTGTTCACAGTTTCATTGAATTTAAAAATATTTCTATTTTTATAAATAAGTCTCTTACATTCAGGACACGATAATGATATTGTTATAATTATAACAATGCTGACCATACCCTAAGTTTATGTGTGTTTTGTTGTATCCCAAGATTACATGAAAGCACTGCACTGTGCTGTGTGATTGCTGTCAAAAACAATTGGAGGTAGCAATTTCCACAGTTGTTTGAAAATTTCCACCGTAGGGGGTGTTACGACAATAGGAGTGTCCTTTGGCTGCACACAATGGTGGGGGCAACATCATATCCTCCTCGTCATCTGTTGTGATAACCATACCAAGGCATACATGACATGTACTGCCTTCAAAACGCTTACAAAGAGTCAGGGAAATAAGGTCAAGCTAATCATAGCCTCAACTAGTATGTTAATATTACGGAAGGGCTATGTTAGCTTGTCTTCGTATTTCCTGTGGAGTGGGAGGAGAAGATTGCCACTTCTATGAAATAAAATACGTTATTATTTGAATTTTCAGATTTTTTATTTTTTCTTCTTCTTCTTCATCATCTTCTTCTTTTTCATCTTCATCTTCTTATAATGATGTACTTAAAAGGTAATTGTTACAATTTATTGGTATTATATTACTCTGACTTAAACTAGGGAAACTATAAGTGTTTTTCGTAATTAAAAATAATGATATAATTTTCTCTAGATATTAAATGCTAATTATATATATAGTTAGTTTTTAAATAATTAATAATTGAAAACAGTTTGTGTGTGTTGTGGGTGTTTTTTAGAGGAATAATTCCTGAATTTGTTTTTTTTTTTTGATTTTTTTCTTTTACTTTTAGTAAATTTTAGCTTTTCTTTTTTGCTTTTTAGATATTAATAAATTCGTGAATAGTTTTGTGTTTAGTTAATTATAATTGGGCAAAATAGAAGAGCTTTTTTTGATTTTAAGTGCTTTTTTGGTATTTTAAAGTAATTACGAATATATTTTTCGCTCAGGGAGTGGTTAGAAAAAACAAGAAACAAAGATATGTTTTGCAAGAGTATTGTGTTGTAATTTTGGTTTGTATAGAGATATATTTTTTTTTAACATTTGGTTTTGGGTTGGGCTGATAGGTAGAGCTTATTACAGTGTATGGAGATTTTTTTGTTTTGAATGATGAGTTTAAAATTTGATACAATTTCTCAGGGAAAAGAATTTATATTACTAAATTTTTAGTTTCTTTAGAAAAATTTTGGAATTGTGTTCATTTTTGTGAATATGATTTTTTTGTATAAAGAAAACTTTATCAACAGTCCTTTGCCAGGTTGTAATAATTCTTTCAATTTTAAATTTTATATATTTTTTCTTTATGGAAAAATTTGGCAAGATTTGAGAGGAAAGTTGGGTTTTTAGTTTCCCAAAAATTATTTTACAATTTCTTTCTTTTTTGATCTGAATGAGAATGCCATTTTGCATATAGAATAAAAATATAAAATTACATTTTTAATTTTTTTTTAATAAAAAAATAATTTTGGAACCTGCTGCTTGATTTTTATAATTTTTGTTAATCTTTCTGGGTTATGGAAATTTTTATTCTTTATGGAAATTTCTGACAATATTTGATAAGGAATGTTGGGTTTTTAGTTTCCCAAAAATTTATTATTTAAATATTGAAAAAATCAATTTTTACAATTTCTTCCTATTTTAATCTGAATAAGGATGCAATTTTCCATATAGAATAAATATATAAAATTAATTTTTTAATTATTTTTCTAGGAATATGTTTAAAAAATTAAAGTTTGATGGATTTTTATATTTTTTGTTATGGATTTTTCTTATTCTGTTTAGTTTGTTATAGAGTTTAAATATTTCAGATTTTTGAATTTTCTTTTTCTTTAAATTTGAACTGTTTAGTGCCTTCTTTATTACTTCTAATCCTCTGCTGGTTCTTGTTATTTTTTGTCTAGACTATATTTTTTGGGGTTTGATATTTTATCATGTTCAGTGTTTAGGTTTTGTCGCCGAAAACTTGGTTTTCTTTGAACCTTCCTTGTCTGTTTAAAGGGAATTTTTCAAATTCTTTGTCCTTCTACGTCTTCTTTGCAACTAATAGAGAAAGGAGAGTGAGCGTTGTCCCTAAAAAATCGTCGTTAAGTCGCCTAAAAAGGTTCCATTTTTTGTTTGTTATCATACTCTACTAACTCTACTTTATAAATTAATTTTTAGTTTTCAAACGAGGCACTGCATCACGTGATGTTTATCAATTACTTATTCCAAAAATATACTGATGATATTTATTCTTATTTAAAAAAATTGTTCTCAACTATAGACTGTTTGTTTGGGTGCAAATTGTTCCATTCCGATTTTAAAGGTGCATTTTTTTAAAGATATATATATTTTTTAATATAGTTTATATAACTAAAAGTCTTGTGATTTGGGGGGGATGGAAGGGGAGGAGTCTCAATTTAAGCCCATTGCTGGGTGCCATAGGGACAGCACACCGTATAGCTGGGCACTCGGGAGTACAGACCGGACATGCCCTTCATGTACACATACTGAATGGGTGGCCTGAGAATGCTCTGCTGTTTCTTTTCGGGTTTCTTGTTGGACGACGTTTGCTGGCGGCTGCTCGCGGAGCTGCTGCTCGTTGAAGTGGAGGTCTTTGAGGATTTGTGGCTGGAGTTGGTCGAAGGATTCGATTGGGTTTTGCGACACTTAGTGTCCCATACTCTTCTTAGCGGTGTGCTGGAGCAGGACAAGGATCTGGTGGTCACACCCGATACCGAGGAGAAATGCTGGAACATACTTCTCACCGACGACGTGATGGACAGCCGACTCAAGTGCAGACCCTTTGAAGAGGAGGTGGTCAGAGAGCAGGAAGGCGTATTCGATACGGAGGCTGGTGTGGATTTGGATTTTTGCGACGGTTTGTTGTTGACCGTCAACGAGGCATTTTTCGTGTTAAGATTTTGATTATTTTGCTGCTGGTCCTCATCACTGCTGGAATTGCCGCTGTCCGCCTCATCACTGTAGTCGGCCAAATCCTCGTGGCAATCCAAGGAACTGCTGGTGCGATACACGGTGGTGGCTATGTAAATATGCGGCTGGTTGGAGGAGCAATTGTCCAGGTCCAATTCTTGATCGGGCGACAGCCGTGAACAACCCGAGCCCGATGAAGTGCCCGAGTTCATTTCCTCGCTGCTCAAATTCAAAGTGGAGGTGGCGCCGCCATTGCCCGGCGGCAAATCGTCCAATCGCGAATTGCGCTCATAGCTCAGGGAAAAGGAGTCAGTCGAAGAGCTGCGCAAATCCTCTTGGCTATTGTACACAATGGTATGGCCATTGTGGTGCAGCGTATGATGGCTATGGCTGTGATGGCTGAAATGGCGGCCCAAATGTTTGCCCAGACACAGCAGGAAGGACTTGGAGCGCAAGCCGGAGGGCTTGGCATCGTTGGCACGCTGCTGCTTCAGCGAGCTCTTTATATCCGTGGTGGAGGAGGCTGCCGAGCAGCCAGAACTGCTCGAGTTGCTGACTTTGGCATTTTTGTGGGGCGATAAAGTATCCATTTTTGAATATTTATAATCCAGAGCGTTTAGCGTTTGCAAAGCACTTTTGCAGCGGGAGTTTATGAAAATATTTTTTTTAATTTTTTTTTAATTTCACTTGAAATTGTTCTTAAGTTCTTGCGTTCACTTTAATCCAAAAATTGTTTATGATTTCTTTTGAAACTTTGTCACTTTTCTAAGCTCGTTTTTTATTTTGCTCGAGCGTTTTTATCACTTGGTTAATGAACCAATATTTTTGCGTGAGTGTTCTTGGTTAGTTTTTCTGATAACCGTGTTTTCTGTTTCACTTAGTTTTGACTTGGAAATGCGCTATGCAACCGTTAGCTTTGCCGTTTTGGGTAAAACTAACATTACTCTGTTATCCCTGCCTCCTTTTATAGTCTCCAGCATCATGGTCGTTCGTCGTGTTAACCTTCGGCTCCGGCAAAAGCTTGGCCAAGCTCAGCCACAGTGGTGCTCTGGGCGCAGACTCCCGAGGAAAAGCTTTCCTCGGTGTGTGTGCTCAATGTAACCGAATCCTCGAGTGTGTGCTCGCGGGTGTGTGTGAGGCAGTGTCCTTAAAGGAAACAACGTGATTTTTGGCATTCAGCTGGTATTTTTCCTTTTGCCAGTCCTTAGAATGCTGCAAGTGACGACGGCTGATGTTTGTCATAGTTTTGTTACTGTTATTGTTTCGATTTGTTGTTGCCTCAAATCCTGCGACTTTTCACACTTCTATGATGCAGCAAGTAAACAGGAAGCGAAAGGCAGAAGCAGGCGGAAGGCCAGCTCACGAACGAACATGTGTTTTGGGGCCGGCTTGTTCGTGGCCGTTCTGTTGGTTGGCTGCCCGCAAAACACCTGTTGGCACCAATGGTCTGTGGCTCTATGACACGTTCGCCTCTTCGATATTGTGTCGTCACCCAGCTTCGATTGTGGCAGTGGCCTCATTTACTACCCCGCGTATAGGGGAGAGTTAATTAACACGTTTAATTTTACATTTCCGCTTTGCCATGATGATGATGGCGATGATGGTGCTGTTGCTGTTGAGGAGGATGTTGTAGGGCTTTTTTTGCTGTTGTTCTAAAAAAGGAAACATCAACACCTCGGGCGTGATGTTTCCCAGAAGTCAACGTGACTTTTTAATTTGATTTGTGCTGCCGCAATCGACTTAAACGGTTGGTTTTGTTGCGAAAAAAATGTGACCATGATTGTCAAGGAAATCGTATGGGTTTGGTCTTCGTCGTCTTTGGCGTCCATAGACCATAGGCCAGCGAGAATGCATTATAAGCATTTTAAGCTACACAACAACAAAGGAGTTCCGGGAAAAACGCACACACCAAAGACAGGTGATGGAAGTCACAGACGCAGCACGAGTTGAGTTTGTGGCGACGTACACGCCACCAAGAAGAATAAGTCACATTGTGAACCGTGTCATAAATTCGTAGCGTGCGAGTGGGTGCCGTGCCGTGCCATGCCACGTTTATCCAGGGATGACATTAATCACGGGTTGGACACGACTTTGCGGATGTGCACATGCACTGCCGACGCAGGCATACATTCGAAAGCTAATCATGTGGGTCACCGCCAACATTCAGTTCATTTGAAAATGATTCGATCGGCAGACTGCCAGTCCTTAGAATGCTGCAAGTGACGACGGCTGATGTTTGTCATGGTTTTGTTACTGTTATTGTTTCGAGTTGTTGTTGTTGCCTTGATTACCACTCCCGTGAAAGTTGTCATTTTCTAATAAGTTTTGCTCGCCAAAAGGGGATTCCGATGGAATGGAAGTAGAGTATTAATTGCCGATTCACCGCATTCAATTGATTTACTGCTGCTACGACTGTTTCCAAATGTTCAACAGTTATGGAACATGGGTGGAAAAGGTAAATTAGTAATGTTGTCTCAGAAATAGATGTATATTTTAAGGACTGTGGAAAATTGTAGTATTTTGAAGGGACAAAGAGACTTAAGAAAAGATGCAAAACACGTGTTAACGAAGAGCCTTTTTCGTCAATGGCATTCTACGTAATTGTTTCTTCTTCTAAATAATCTAAATAATAATTATTGATTGTTTAACATAATATAATATACGAGTTTAATAACAATCAATCACAAATGTCGAATACTTCAAATGAGGAGATAATGGTGAGACGTTCCGGTTGGTGGAATTGGGGAATCTACAAGATTTGGGGAATCTGCAGGCTACAGAACGGGTCACAGACTGTGGATAATGAAATGCTTTAAGAGGCCAGCTGAGAATAAGTGTCCGTCCTTCAACTAAGCATCGAAATTGCTGTATTAATAACATTGTCCAAAAACTCTTGGAAGTGAGACTATCGAATAAAACAAAAATATGTTATTGAAATTTCCCAGGCAGCCTCACGAAATTGTGCGCACCTTTGCGATTATCACCCAATTTTCATTTCGAGATTTAAAAATACGAAACTTTTCAAACGATATACACCTTGTTTATTTAAAACCTGAAGAATATGTTCGTATTCGACCAGCAAACAAATATTGCTATTTTTCGCCATTTTCCAGTTTTAGGAATGGTTTTTCGCTGTAATTTGTACTTGTGAATTTATTTCAAAAAAGGAATTTTAAGAATTTTCTTTTTGCAAAATATAATTTTTGGTCATTCCAGTTCAAATATGTAAAAATTTAACGAATTTGAGGACCTAAAATTCATCCAAACAGGTGAAAATATTTGGAAAATTGTTCACAATGAATTACAGTATTTATCGCTTATATGCATTCCCAAAAATGTTCGACTTTAAGTGCATATAAGCGGGAAATGCATATATAAAAACTCGGTTATATGCATCATCGGTGCATATATAAAACTCGGTTAGATGTACAATCTGTGCATATATAAAAACCCGGTTATATAGATCAGAGTGCATGGCTCCATGAACATATAAAGAGTGATTTTTTTGAGGTTAGGATTTTCATGCATTAGTATTTGACAGATCACGTGGGATTTCAGACATGGTGTCAAAGAGAAAGATGCTCAGTATGCTTTGACATTTCATCATGAATCGTCTTACAAGCGAACAACGCTTGCAAATTATTGAATTTTATTATCAAAATGCGTGCTCTGTTAAGAAAGTTCATTGCGCGCTTCCATTTTATGGTCAGTTTAATCGACCCACTGAAGCGGCTATTCGGGCTATTGTGACTAAATTTCGCACCAAATTTACATTGTTGGACATTAAACCACCAACACGCTTACGTAGAGTGCGAACTGAAGAAAATATCGCAGCTGTATCGGCCAGTGTTAATGATGACTACCAATTTTCGATTCGTCGCCGTTCGCACCAATTGGGTCTCTGTTACTCAAAAACGTGGAAATGCCAAAATTGGACTAAGCGGATGGACCACCTAAGACGCAGCCGCGGTCAACATTTAAATGAAATTATCTTCAAAAAGTAAATGTCATGGACCAATCTAACGTTTCAAATAAAGAACCGATGAGATTTTGCAAATTTTATGCGTTTTTTTTTTTAAAAAAAGTTATCAAGCTCTTAAAAAATCACCCTTTATATTTATGTACAAAAATCCAAAAAATGAGATATCCCAATATTTCTCTTTAGTTTGATCAGATTTCTAACTTAAGAACTTTTATTTTTGACATTTATAAAAAATGTACCCTTACAATGACATTTCTCATTTTATGCACACCAAAATTGTCTTTAGTGTTAGTTTGAAAGTGGTATAAGCCACACTATATCCAATAATATTGATGTGTGGCGTTGCAAACAAACGTTTTTTATTTATAATGTAAAGTTTCTAGACGAACAACATGTAAATATTTACATATATTAAAAAAAACTTGTTTTCTTTCATTTTTGGTAAGGAAATAAAGGGTGATTTTTTAAGAGCTTGATAACTTTTTTTTTAAAAAAAATGCATAAAATTTGCAAAATCTCATCGGTTCTTTATTTGAAACGTTAGATTGGCCCATGACATTTACTTTTTGAAGATAATTTCATTTAAATGTTGACCGCGGCTGCGTCTTAGGTGGTCCATCCGCTTAGTCCAATTTTGGCATTTCCACGTTTTTGAGTAACAGAGACCCAATTGGTGCGAACGGCGACGAATCGAAAATTGGTGGTCATCATTAACACTGGCCGATACAGCTGCGATATTTTCTTCAGTTCGCACTCTACGTAAGCGTGTTGGTGGTTTAATGTCCAACAATGTAAATTTGGTGCGAAATTTAGTCACAATAGCCCGAATAGCCGCTTCAGTGGGTCGATTAAACTGACCATAAAATGGAAGCGCGCAATGAACTTTCTTAACAGAGCACGCATTTTGATAATAAAATTCAATAATTTGCAAGCGTTGTTCGTTTGTAAGACGATTCATGATGAAATGTCAAAGCATACTGAGCATCTTTCTCTTTGACACCATGTCTGAAATCCCACGTGATCTGTCAAATACTAATGCATGAAAATCCTAACCTCAAAAAAATCACTCTTTATTAGTTACGAAAAAAAATTAAAAATTTTGTATGTTCAATTTTTTAAATTATGAGAAGAATGAAAGTGTTCTAAGTCACTACATCCTCTGAAAGTAGTGGTTCCATTAGAGGTACCAACTAGGGTATCCAACCGATTAAATTTTATTCGATTAATTGAATAATTTTTGTCAAATATTTGTTCGGATATTGAAAAAATCATGATTTTCGAATAACGAATAATTTGTCCCAAATAATCGATTAATCGATATTATAAGTTTTGCCTTAAAAAACTAATGAAATCGTCGTCTGCGTTGTATGATAAATTGATTTTGAATAGCAAGTTTGCTCCATTTGGGTAAAAAACTATGAAACAAAAAATATAAAATCCAATAACCAATATTTTTCAAATTTTAAAATGTATGCTCCACAAATATTAAAATAACTCGGGAACGATTTATCCGATTTCATTTAAGAAATAGCAAAAACTGACCAATAGCTTCGGAATTATTTCAAATAGTATATTTATAGAAAAGTGATAAAAGCAAGCAAAATTGAGGTCAACACCGTGATAATAAAGTCAGTTCTGTTATAAATCACATGATCCATATTCGGAAAAAGTTAATGGATACCTTCTGAATTAAGAAAAGATTCTTTATTTTGACAAAAATTAAGATTTTCGCAAATTTGAAACCTAAAATTTTTATAGTTGTCTATATAACTCTGTCTCTCTTGTCTATATAACTCTTATTAATTATATTTTATTTAAGCAATTGTTCGAATAATCGGTTAATCTCGACGTCATTATTCGATTAATTGAAAATCCTTTGTTTTAAAATAAACGATTAATCGAAGAACAAAAAAGTCCGAATAATTGGATACACTAGTACCAACGTTGTCATTTTTTTTATAAAAGTTCGATATAGTAGTAGGATATTCTAATAAAAAAACTTGTGGTTTGTGGAAAAACATTTTTCAATTGACTCAAACATAAACCATTGCATATATCAGAACGGATAAAGTATGACTTAGATCACTATCATTATAACTCGCACATAATAATATTTTTTTCTAACAAGATTTGTCTAAATTCAATTTTATTGAAGGAAATTCATAGAAATATGTACGTTTAAAATAAAAATATTTGAAAACAAGTGATCACATTTAATACATTTGGTTTTTAGGACATACATAGTTTAAAATAAAAATTGTTAAAAAATTAAGAGATATAATTAGAAATTGAAAAATGTACGCACAAACTGTTCTTTATCGATAATTTTTTCAAAATAATCAAAGAAATTGGAGCAGCATAAATCCGATTTTCTTTTCATGGGATTGCTTTAAATTCTCCAAATTTCTGATGCATAAAAGCGAGAAATGCATATAAACGAATGCTTATAAGCAAGAAATTTCCATGTATTTTAAATGACAAAGTGAAATTGCACAAGTTCGGATGCATATAAGCGGGAAATGCTTATAACCGACGTGCATATAAGCGATAGATACTGTATTGCAGAAATTTCTAAAAACGCCATTGTTCGTTTTTCTTATCTTGGGTCGGTAACACAACATAAAGATTTCGTGTATCGCCGACCTTCGGCCGATTTTAAACTCTTTCTACTCTAAGGTATGTTTAGAGTCGCAAAATAATGGTTTTCAGTGGCTGAAGACAGACAGCGAAAGAGGCAGAGGCAAAAAAATCTTGCACAAGATCTTTATTTTGCGTAGCCGAACTAACAATTTGGGGGAGAAAAAGTGATCGTGACAATCTAACCCCTCCGATTTTGATGAAATTATGACACGTACATTCTATTAATTCTATGCAGGTAATATAGCGTTTACCCTAGTTCAAAGTAGTATGTGGTTTGAGTTTTACAGTGGTTCAAAGTTGTCATTCTTGGTGGCTTTTGTTTTGCGAAGAGATGGAAGAGATCTAACCGATATTGGTATCAACAGAAAGATTTTCACCCCTTTTTCCGAATATGTATGAAATCTGAATATTTAACCGAAATTAAAAGAATCCAGGTTTTTGGCCATAAATTGTAAGGGCCGATATTGAATGTGAACCAAACCTAAACGTCAAATTTTTTTCTGCATTATATTTGACATTTCTCAATTTCAGACTAACTCAATTTGAACCAAGCACACTGGTCCCAAATCCATTTTTTATGGTATAAAGTCGAAAAATAAAGATACAATCTTGTAATTTTGCACATTTGCTAGACATAACATAGTTAAAAAACAAGTAAGAAGGCGGTCGAACTGACCGGGCCGAATCTTATATACCCTCCACCACGGAGTGCATTTCACAGTATTACCAGCAGATTAAAGGTTGACGACTTTACATAGAATTACAGTACCATATTACAAAAATTGTGATATTTTTATGCACATTACTATATTTGTTTACTATTTCAAACTATAATGTATACTTATGCGCACTGTTTAAAATCGACTACTATATATAAATAAAATGCTGAAATTGTGAAAGTGAACATGCCTAAATATTAGGCGATTGTCAGTCGCCATTAGAAAGAAGCATTTTCAGATACAGACAAAGTGATAAAAAAAGTATAAATTTTAAAGATATCCCCATTCGCCCCATTTTCCGCCCAAATTTACAAATTTCAAAAAAAAAACATTTTTCGAGTCTTCATAGTCAGAATGTATACACCGAATTTCATGATTTCAACTTCAGCGGTTTGGTAGGTCCCATTTTTATCCCTCTTTTTTAATTATATCCTTTAAAAGTACGGATTTCGAAAAAATCCCTCTATTTTACGTGTCTATGCAACTAGAGGGATGTACACACCGAATTTAATGATTCTAGCTGCGGTCATTTGGTAGGTACTATTTTTATCCCCTTTTTCCATTTAAACCCCAAAAAGTACGAATTTTGGAAAGTTCTTTTATTTTACGTGTCTACGCAATCAGAGGAATGTGTACATCGAATTTCATTATTCTAGGTGCAGCCGTTAAGTTGGAACTATTTTTATCCCTCTATCCCCATTTAACCCCTTAAAAGCTCGAATTTAGAAAAAATAATCTTATATTATGTATCTACTCTATTAGAGGAATGTACACGCCAAATTTCGTGTTTCTATCTGTTGTCGTTTGATAGGTACCATTTTTATCCCTTTTTATCCCATTTCGCCCCCTACAAATAAAAAACACTCTATGGTGCCCTTTTATGCTATAAAGGTAATGTACATTGCAAATATCAAGTAAATACAAGCTAATATGTTCAAAAAACATGCTGAAATACTCTAAATATTAGGGGTATTTTCAGTCCTTTTGAGGGAAAAATTTTTCCCTCTGGGCCGATTTCGCCCACTTTCAATCCCAACCGATCTACAATCATAAGACACATTTAGGGAAAATTTGAACCTCCTAGCTCATTTCGTTCGGCCGCTATCGTGCTTTCAACAGACAGACAGACGGACATGGCTACATCGTCTTAGAATTTTACCACGACCCAGAATATATATACTTTATGGGGTCTCCGATGAATATTTCAAGGTGCTACAAACGGAATAACAAAGTGAATATACCCCCAACCTGGAGGTGGAGGGTATAATAAAAAATAAAATTGGGCCGATCGGACCATGCCCTCTATCACCTCCCATATAAACTCAATATAAAGGGTGTTTTTATTGGGGTATAGAACTTTAAGTTGGCATCACTTTTTTAACTGGCGGCCATTTTGTCAGCTGTCAAGTGATTAATATTTAGTTTGGTTTGCCATTTCATCATGAACAGGTTGACAAAAGAACAACGCTTGCAAATCGTGCAAATTTATTTCGAATGTAATGGTTCAGTTCGCGAAGTTCACCGCAAGCTCCGTCCATTTTAACGACATAATCGTCCATCAAAGCAATTAATTCGGTTAACCATGGATCGTTTTCGCACTACGTTTACTCTATGTGATAATACGCATCCGCAGAGACGTCGAACAGTGCGCACCGAAGAAACAATTGCCACTGTAGAGCAAAGTGCTGAAGAGGACCCGAATGAATCGATTCGCCACCGTGCACAGCAATTGGAGCTTTGGAAAATTGGACCTGTAGAATTGGCTATATTCGAGCCAGCCGCGGCGGCCACATGCCCGAAATCATATTTAAACATTAATGGCATAAAATTATCCTTCCAATAAAGCCAAATTGATGGACATTAAAACGATTTTCTTGTGTTTTATTTCAATTCGAAGTTCTATACCTCAATAAAAAACACCCTATATAACCAACATAATTATCACTCAGTATTAGTACAGGGTGACCAAAACCAAATTTTATGAAAGCTGAAAAGAATGCAACTTATTTCGCTTTGACGAAAAATGTTCTTCTGAACAGTAACAAAAGCAAAATATAGCATACAAATATTCTACTTGACACTGCAATTTTAATAATTATTTCAGAAAATAATATAAATTGCCTGAATGTGTTTTAAAAGTACTTACAATGCCTTTAAAATAAGATCTTGATGGTTCTCGTAGACAAAACTAATTCAGAGATATTGAAATATGTGTGCTATGGCTTACCGAAAATTGTGCTAAAATAAAGTGGCAATAGTGGGAGTTTGCCGGAAAATGCTGACGAGATATTAATTCTACCATAATCTACACACTCAAACGAACAATTTCACATTTACACTTTGAGTCAACTTTTGGTCCACGACATTTATAGGTTATGCTCACTACGAATCACAAAATTACAACACTTAAGAAAACCGACAAGACTACAGTAATCACAAAATGTTGAATATAATTTTTCAACTATGAATCCAAGAGTAATTGATAATCCAAGAGTAATTGTCGAAAAACCAATGCACCCACAAAGAGTGACTGTTTGGTGCGGTTTATGGGCTGGCCGTATTTTTTTTTTCAAAATTAGGCCGGTCAGGCAGTTACTGTCTGAATGGTCTTCGCTATCGTGAGATGATAACGAACTTTTTATGGCCAGAATTGAAAGATATGGATGTGGACGATATGTGGTTTCAACAGGACGGTGCCACTTGCCACACAGCTAACGAAACAATGGCTCTTTTGCGCGACAAATTCAATGGCTGTGTTATCTCACGTGGTGGTGATGGAAAAGGTGTACATCGATAAGCCAGCAACAATTCAAGAGCTAAATTATTCGGCACATTAACGGCATAGAACCTCAATTATGCCTCAGCGTCATTGAAAATTTGGACCATCGGATGGAGGTGTGCCATTTGGCCTATATTTGGTTCCATACATATTATCCATATCCATAACAATATTATCATAATAAAAAGAAATGACAAGAATTTCCTAAATAATTTGTGTTTTATGCAAAATCAACATCGGCCCTTAAAATTTAACCACCCTTTATTTCGCGTGGAGAAAACACAGTTTCAGAATATTATTCATTTCACCTTAAAGATCAATTCGCCTTTACAAACATTTATAAACGAGGGCTTTGAACTTGATTCTAGTTTAATTTCCTTCAAACCAAGTAAATATTTGCTGAGAAAAAATTGTTTCTCAAACCATTATTTTTTTTAAATTCGGGAATATTAATGTGGATAGCGATGGATTATTGTATAATCGATCGAAAAGTCCAAAACAATTGTTCAAAATGTTATGTATTGATCTTTTGAATTACACTGAAAGAATTTTCCTTCATAATATTTATGAAGCGATTTCATAAATGGTTTTTCATAAATTTAGTGAATTTGTTCTTAATGTGTATGATAAGGTCATAAATAAAATTAAATGTTTCATAAACACTTTTTTTATTTATAAACTAAAATTGTTAAATTAGTTTCATAAATGGAAGGAAATTTTCATTTAATTTCTTAAAGGTAAAAAGTAATACCTTGTCTATTTTTAAAAACAGAATAAAAGATTTCTTTTTTGTAAATATTGAAATGCTTCTATAGTATTATTACCTCAAATTTAAAATATTGAATAGAAAATGAATTAATATAGTTTAATTTAACTATATATTTTTATATATAATTTAAAAATACGTATATAAATTTTAGCATTTTGTTGCCAACTATCTCCAAAAAGCCATTATTGGCGCGGGGCAAAATAATTTTTGTAAAGCATTATACTGTAAATAAATATTGGATTAAAAAAAATGTTTATGAAACTTGTTCATAAAATTAATGAAGTTTCTTTACAAAACTATACAAATTTACATAAATTATATTATGAAAAATAATGAACTTGTATGACAAAAGTTCATTGAATGAAGAACTGCATTTCATAGTTTCAGAAGTTCTATGACACTTTTCATTGATTTGTGCTTTAGCGTTCCACGATAGTTAACATAACAAAAACAGCATCAGGATCCAAATTTGGTAGAACAATTGTGTTATTACTAAATCAGTCATATACCCACCAAAAATCAGTTTCAGCTTCAAGTGCTCGATAAGGTTCAAATGGGATCTTTGAGATGGTACTTTAAGCATGTGTGGAGTATTGTATGCCATTCACGTCTTTACATTGAACTTGGCAACGAAAAGAATAACCTTGAAATAATATATGTGTGATCTCCCAAACTTCGAAGGGAATCGCCGCTGTATGTAATTTTGCAAATAATTGACATTAATTTTCTTTGGATGTGAATGAAAAGTACTTAAAAAAATTGTATGTAATTGCCAACATCATCATTACAACAATTCAATGTAACCACATAGAAACATAGCAACCATATGACAATTTCTATTTCTGCAATGGGTTGCTGTAATTTTTACATGTCTCATGTGAATATAATGAATCGGCGTATCCAAGATACACATACACGTTCAAGTACAAGTGGAATGCAGAAAATTATATTATTACAAACATGTTGATGTAAGAATACACTTACATATATATAAATTTACATATGTATGTCAATCGAATAAAATAAGTGTGCAAACAATCAAATTACAAAAGTTTAAATCGGGTGATGCAACTTACGTACGATCTCATGCCGCCAGCGGTGTTTCGTTGACATTAAACATGCTGATCCATTGAAAGGTATGGAGAAGTTGTCGAATTGTCTGAAATATAGAAATATAAAGTATAAGATAATATTTAATTATTTAAATGAAAAAAATATAAATTGTAATGAAGCTAATAGAAGCCATGTTAAATCAGTGTGAAATTGTCAAAGGTCTTACGATTTTGATGGTTGTAAAATTTTTTAAATTGACACTGATCCTAATACAGATTTTTCTGAAAATCCAAGGAAAGATTCATCTTGAAAAAAGGCAGTGTGCCTTAGGAAAAAATCAACAGATGTTATTTGCATAGTTATAGTCATGAAATTGAATATCAAATCCTTGCATAAAATCGCCTGGTATTAACAGAAGCCAAATACAAATAATTTAGACAAACAATCCAATTCCAAAAACAATAAACTATCCCCACCGCCCAAGGATGTATGCATTTCCTCTATAGTTTATGAAACTGTACAAAAGCCCGTAGATTACATCGCACAACAATTTTGAAGAATTCCAATTTCTAAGAATTAAAATTTCCAAGAATATTCCAAAATAAACCAATTTGTTTTGCATACGTTCAGACGTTACCTATAGCTTTCTGGGCGAAAGCTTTTATAATTGTAATACTATCCAAAGACATTCATTCGTTCATACGTAAGAATCACATTTTTGCAAAATTATAAAATCGTCCTTAAAATTGTCTACGAATGTTGTTTTTTTCTCTCCGTCAGGTTTTCCTCATGTCGCATAAAATCCAAATCGATATCTGTTGAATAATTTCAATATAATGAGATGTTACATATACTCATGTCATATGTACGATAGATATGTAACATCATCTAAACACATTTGTGTGCAGATATATTGATATCTACGTATGTATGTTCCCATGGGCACAGGGAAATACGCACACATACGGGCACACATGTGTGTAAGCATGTCTTAATTCACGTGCCATGGCCCCCACCACCATGAGGGGAAAATATGTTTATGCCGAGAGTCGAAAACATTCATCGTACAACGTTTATTTGAAACCAAACAAAGATCAGGCTTAACGAAGCATAGGTACACCCTTCGTAGACAATGTTATCTGGAAAAATATCAACTAACGCCGGATCCATAAACAGATCGTGAACTTTCCATGTATTGAAATGTTCGAATATGGGGGAAGAACAAAATCACTATTCCAATGTAAGTTAATGAAAATAACAAACAAATATTTTTGGAACTGACTCTATTCGTACAATTTAAAACTTTATTATTATTATTATTATAATTAGAATCGGCTATAAAAAAGTACTGATTATTTTTGACTACCACGAAGTTATGAAGGTTTAAAATTTTAGTTTTTTCGTTTGTATTTTTAGGTCTGTAATCAATATTTGATTTGAACTGGCAAGTGAGTTGTGCTTCTCGTTCGTTTGTGAGAATCATCTCCTTATAGAGGCCGGGTTTGATGTTGAAAAGTCGCTGCGAAGCCACTTGAAAATACTTTTGACATGATCGTGGTAGTCTGCAGCCAAGTAATAAATGTCACCATGCCATTTGTAAATAAATTTGCATTCTATTAAATATAGGTGCAAAATGGTCTTGAGCCAGGACAATATCACAGTTCAAATCGAAGTTTTGGAAATTAATTTTAATTTTGTTGACCCGAAAAAATAGTTTAAATTTATTAAGGTTTAACGTTTTAAAAGTTTGAATTTAATTTAATTTTTTGAAATAAAATTTTATTTTTGGTTTAAAGATTTGAAAATGAATTTTATTTTGTTGACCCGTGGGGCCGTTAGTGTAGAAGTTAGCTTTGAAAATGAATTTTAATTTTTTGAAATAAAATTTTAATTTTTGACCAGAAAAAAGTGATCACAGATTATTGTCCTTTTGCTCGTAGGGCCGCTAAAAGTTTTGAAAACGAATTTTAATTTTTGGACGCGAAAAAGTGATCACAGATTATTGTCCTTTTGCTCGTAGGACCGCTAGTTTAGAAGTTATGAAGGTTTAAAGTGTTGAAAATGATTTTTAATTTTGTGGAATAAAATTTTAATTTTTTGACCCGAAAAAAGTGATCACAGATTATTATCCTTTTACTCGTAGGGCAGCTAGTTTAGAAGTTATGAAGGTTTAAAGGTTAAAAGTGATCACAGATTATTCACCTTTTGCTCTTAGGGCCGCTTGTTTAGAAGTAATGAAATAAAATTTAATAAATAAAATTTTAATTTTTTGCAGATTATTGAATATTGTGTAATGAATTTTATTTTTTTTTAAATAAAATTTTTATTTTTTTATTTATTTAATATGAATTACAATACAAAGTAAATTTATATTCTAATTTTGGGTTCAGGGATTGAGCCGGGGTGACTAAGACCATTGTAGCTAGTTATTGCAGCGACAGACCAGAGCCTATGGTGGGAATCGAACCCACAACCCCCACGATGATAGCCGAGCACGCTACCAACTCGACTACCGGGGCGTTCAATTTTAATTTTTTGAACAGAAAAAAGAGATCACAAGTTATTGTTCCTTTGCTCGTAGGGCCGCTAGTGTAGAAGTTATGAAGGTTTGTGAAAATAAATTTGAATTTTTGAAATAAAATTTTGAATTTTTTTGAAATAAAATTTGAATTTTTTTAAATAAAATTTTAATTTTTGACCCGAAAAATATGATCACAGATTATTGTCCTTTTGCTCGTAGGGCCACTAGTTTAGAAGTTATGAAGGCTTTAAGTTTTGAAAATGAATTTTAATTTTTTGAAATAAAATTTTAATTTTTGACCCGAAAAAAGTGATCACAGATTATTGTCCTTTTGCTCGTAGGGTCGCTAGTTTAGAAGTTATGAAGGTTTAAAGTTTTGAAAATGAATTTTATTTTTTTGAAATAAAATTTTAATTTTTTGACCCAGAAAAAGTGATCACAGATTATTGTCCTTTTGCTCGTAGGGACGCTAGTTGAGAAGTTATGAAGGTTTAAGTTTTGAAAATGAATTTTAATTTTTTGAAATAAAATTTTAATTTTTGACCCGAAAAAAGTAATCACAGATTATTGTCTTTTTGCTCGTAGGGCCGCTAGTTTAGAAGTTATGAAGGCTTAAAGTTTTGAAAATGAATTTTAATTTTTTTTTTAAATAAAATTTTAATTTTTGACCCGAAAAAAGTGATCACAAATTATTGTCCTTTTGCTCGTAGGGCCGCTAGTTTAAAAGTTATGAAGGTTTAAAGTTTTGAAATGAATTTTAATTTTTTGAAATAAAATTTTATTTTTTTTTGACCCGAAAAAAGTGATCATAGATTATTGTCCTTTTGCTCGTAGGGCCTCTAGTTTAGAAGTTATGAAGGTTAAAAGTTTTGATAATGAATTTAAATTTTTTGAAATAAAATTTTAATTTTTGACTCGAAAAAGGACAATAATCTGTGTCCTTTTTCTCGTAGGGACGCTGGTTTGGAAGTTATGAAGGTTTAAAGTTTTGAAAATGAATTTTAGTTTTTGCTCGTACGGCCGCTAGTTTAGAAGTTATGAAGATTAAAAGTTTTGAAAATTAATTTTATTTTTTTGACCCGAAAAAAATGATCACAGATTACTCTCCTTTTGCTCGTAGGACCGCTAGTTTAGAAGTTATGAAGGTTTAACGATTTGAAAATGAATATTAATTTTTTGAAATAAAATTTTATTTTTTTTATTTATTTAATATGAATTACAATACAAAGTAAATTTATATTCTAATTTTGGGTCCAGGGATTGGGCCGGGGTGACTAAGACCATTGTAGCTAGTTATTGCAGCGACAGACCAGAGCCTATGGTGCGAATCGAACCCACAACCCCCACGCTGATAGCCGAGCACGCTACCAACTCGACTACCGAGGCGCTCAATTTTAATTTTTTGAACCGAAAAAAGTGATCACAGATTATTGTTCCTTTGCTCGTAGGGTCGCTAGTGTAGAAGTTATAAAGGTTTATGAAAATAAATTTGAATTTTTTGAAATAAAATTTTAATTTTTTGAACCGAAAATAAAATGATCACAGATTATTGTCCTTTTGCTCCTGGGGCCGTTAGTTTAGAAGTTATGAAGGTTTAAAGTTTTGAAAATGAATTTTAATTTTATGACCCGGAAAAAATGATCACAAAGCTAATAGACTATTTTATTTCGTATTCAAGCTTCTCACATGCTCTCAAACTAAATGACGACATCAACGAAAACCACATACATCTTCATAGCCTTCATGGCCTTCATAGCTCAGTGGAAGTGTGCGCGTCTTGCAATCTGAAGGTGATGGGTTCGATTCCCGGCCGGCGCACTGGTAAAATTCAACATCAACAAATTTTCACTTTTCATCATAAAATAAGAGTTTCTGCAGCCAATTTTCTCATCCGAACACACTTTCTCATATAAAATTTGTCATTTCGATTGCTCCAAGGTCCAGGGAAGAAACTAATAGCCATTAGCGATACATAACATGGTTGTTAACATAAACATCCCATTCCCTTAACATTAACATCAACCTTGAAGAAGATGTAAATAACAGCCGGACAACATGAGAACGATGATGAACAAAGGTTCCCGCGATAATCAGATACATGCCGGAACGAAGTCTAGTACAATTCAGACGTAAGGATTATCACCTCAGCTCCCTCTAAAGCTGCTACAACAACAACAGTAGCCATTAGTAGCCATGGGCAATCTGCCGGATAAACTATAATAAACTATTCATAATCTCAACTTAGATAGTATTTTAGCATTCTCGCAACATCTTATTCAACAATATATTGAGTAGATGGAGTGATAGACTATCACCATTTGGTATTTACCGTTCCGAAGTGCCCATTCTCAATTTGAACTGATAGTTAAAAGGGAATTTAAACTAGAAAAAAATATAATTTCAATTTATTTCTCATAGGAAGGAGACTCAAACCTCTGTAGTTGATGCTCACTATATGATTCCAGTTTGGAGGGTGCGTTGAGAGGGTGAGTATAGTTAATCACTAGCTTGTGAGGTATTTGATGGTTAAGATCGACTTCCGTAGGAAACGATGTATGAGGAACCTCATGGCAATCTTCTCAAAAGTCTAGCTATTTATTAGTTTACTGAGATTTAGGTCAATGCTCTGGAAATCTCTCGGTTTATATTGAACTTTCTTAGAGATCGCAGTACACGTCATGTTGTAGATAGATTCTCATCCGACGAGTGTGGTTGTGACTTTGAATTCAATAAAATTTCTGTCATTCAACTAAACTCTTTGCGGTTTTAAGATTTATTGCTCCTCAAAGAGTCCACTGCTGCCTTGGTCACATTTTGGCTGTTGTGGTGTAAATTCATCGCATTCATATAATATAGATTCAGAGCCCCCTTCAGACGAATTAATGTTAGATATTGGGAGATTGATTAATTTTTACTTCCAGAGCCCTGTAGAATTTTGCCATCAGTCACTAGATTTCGCTTGTTATACCTGCAGAATGATATGCTCAGATAAAAAGTATGCTATGATACGGAGTAGGATAAACATCTTTGTAGGCTTTTCTTATATAAATGTTTATCATCGCCTTGCAGTATATATTCATGTAATAAAAACGAATATTTATCATGGTCGGTAAAGAGATCGCATTTCACAATGATGAACATTCAATTTCACTCAATTTGTGTCGATGATTGGAATTTTCTTATAGAAATGTTCCTCATCGTCGTCATGTCTTCTTGTTCTAGACAAGTGTACACACTTGCCGAAATGAAGTGACTGCAGTAGAAAACATGCAGTGAAATGTGTTAGAAAAAGGGTGAAATAATATGACACGTTAGATAAATGCTGGCAACAGCAACTAACATCAGCAGGCCATCATCGATTCCCACGAACGTCGCACGCCAGTACAGGCCTGGAGACAATCTCATACCAGCTTTTTGCAAGTAAAATCCCTGTACGTTTGAATACATTTCCGCCCCTGCTGCATGGCGAATTTATAGCAAAGACGACACAGAAATAACAAAACGTTGCTGCTGTCATTGTTGTTACTGCTGCTGCTGCTGATGCTGTGGTTTTTGGCTGATGCTAAAAGCAGGAGATGCTGCATCATGTTATTTTAAACGTGTTCTTTTAAAGGCCATTGTCAGTTCTGGGGATCTATAAAAAAATCATCCACCACATGGGTTCCGTTCCGTATGTTTTGTGTTCTTGTTATCTGCGCTGCAAAACAGGATTTGTGCCCCATGATGCAGCAGCTGAAACTATTTTTACGCACAATTACACCAGAATCAGAAAAACAGAACGCACTCCCGAAATGAAAACAATAAAACTAGTTTGATTGAGTAAATGTGAGAAAATAAAAAAAATCGAAAAAAATTAAAGATATTCTTAGTTCAAGGCCTAGGAATGTTTAGCTGATGGAGTAACCTGTTTGTGGTCAAGCGGGGCGGCACAGTGGTGAGCGAGTGGGAAGGATTAAGTTGTGATGCAGTGTTACAAAAAACAATGAAGTGGAAGACTCTGATATTATTTACCTTGTTGGTATTGTCGAGTAGATCAAGAATCTGTATTTAACATTTCCCAGACACCCCCTAAATCTTGAGTTGCGAGTGAAAACCCGGTTTTTCGTACCTTGCACGAGGTAGGAAACTCTGGAAAGTGATATTTTCGAAAAAAGTGGTCACAGATTATTATCCTTTTACTCATAGGGCATCTAGTTTAGAAGTTATGAAGGTTTAAAGATTTGAAAATTAATTTAATTTTTTTGAAATAAAATTTTAATTTTTTGGCCCGAAAAAAGTGATCACAGTTTATTGTTCCTTTGCTCGTAGAGCCGCTAGTTTAGAAGTTATGAAGGTTTAAAGTTTTGAAAATGAATTTTAATTTTTTTAAATATTTTTTTTTATTTATTTAATATGAATTACAATACAAAGTAAATTTATATTCTAATTTTGGGTACAGGTAACTAAGACCATTGTAGCTAGTTATTGCAGCGACAGACCAGAGAGTGGGAATCAAACCCACAACCCTCACGCCGAGCACGCTACCAACTCGACTACCGGGGCGCTCAATTTAAATTTTTTGAACCGAAAAAAGTGATCACAGGTTATTGTTCCTTTGCTCGTAGGGCCGCTAGTGTAGAAGTTATGAAGGTTTGTGAAAATAAATTTGAATTTTTTGAAATAAAATTTTATTTTTTTGACCCGAAAAAAAATGATCACAGATTATTTGCTGGTAGGGCCGTTAGTTTAGAAGTTATGAAGGTTTAAAGTTTTGAAAATGAATTTTAATTTTTTGAAATAAAATTTTAATTTTTGACTCGAAAAAGGTGATCACAGATTATTGTCCTTTTGCTCGTAGGGCCGCTAGTTTAGAAGTGATATTTTGTTGTAGATATTATCGAATAGAACAAGAATCTGTATTTTAAATGTCCCAGACACACCCAAAAATTTTAAATTACGGGTAAAAAACCGGTTTTTCGTATCTTTGCAGGCTTATAAGCCTGTAACTTAGTTCGTTATCTCGATTCGATTTTTACTTTCTCATCGGATTTAAAAAGAAGAAATCTGGAGCTTTCGATGGATATATAGCTTATTTAAGAAAACATAATACATCAGTGTGTTTTTGTCCAGAAAACACATTTTTAAAGAAAATTTTAACCATTTTTGACAATATTTTTGCACATTATTTTGTTTGGTAACCGTACCACTTGTAAATTTATTTCAATAACACATTCAGTAAGGACTAAAACGCCGCTTTGTGTTTAAATTGATTGAGTTATTGAAGTTTTTATTGATACTAAATTTTTGCAAAAAAAAAAACAAGTTTTGGACCTTCCAGTTCGAGATATTTGAACTGGAATAATAATAATTTTATAATTTTACGAAATGAGGCTAAATAAAAATAACTAAAGTTTATCAAAAAGATAAAAACGTTGAAAAAATAGTAGATTTTCACTTTTTTTAAATACCCGTATTCTCAAAGTAGGTAAAGTAGTCTTTTTTATTGAAATGACTTTTTTACCATTTTTATCTGTTATGATGAACAAAATGCTACAAAATCCAACATATTTGTGTCCTCATGCTGTGCTGGAAATAATAAAAACAAATAAAAAAGTTGTAAAGTTCGGCCGGGCCGAACTTTTTATACCCTCGCCATGGATTGCATTCCACAGAGGCTGTCGATTTTCGTAGAAGTGCAGTAATATTGCAAGAAAATATAAATTTTGTAATATAGCCAAACCCAAAACAAATGCAAATATTGAAAAAAATAATTTTATAAATAATTATAATATATTTATTATTTCAAACCACGCTTATAAGGCAAGGCTACAATACGTTTACACTACATATATCGAAAAAATACAAAAAATTAATATTCTTATATTTATATTTTCAAAAAAGCTTAAATACCATCAATATTGATAGTGGGTGCTACAGTTGGTTGTATTTCCATTCTAAAGGGTGTTTTTTTAGCTATTATCTTTTTGGCAACACTGGATTAAACAGCTGATGCACGTTTCGTGTTTTGTTTCACTGTCAAACATCTTCAGTTTGGTCTATAATTTAACCATGAATCAACTTACAAACGAACAACGCTTGCAAATTATTGAATTTTATTATCAAAATGCGTGCTCTGTTAAGAAAGTTCATCGCGCGCTTCTTCCATTTTATGGTCAGTTTAATCGACCCACTGAAGTGGCTATTCGGGCTATTGTGACTAAATTTCGCACAAAATTTACATTGTTGGACATTAAACCACCAACACGCATACGTAGAGTGCGAACTGAAGAAAATATCGCAGCTGTATCGGCCAGTGTTAATGATTACCATCAATTATCGCTTCGTCGCCGTTCGTAGCCTCTATTACTCAAAAACGTGGAAATGCCAAAATTGGACTAAGCGGATGGACCATTTGAGGCGCAGTCAAGGTCAACATTTGCATGAAATAATTTTCAAACATTAAATTATATGGACCGTACTATCGATTCAAATAAAGATTTCATGTATTTTTCTGAATTTTTTTTGTTTTTTTTTTTTTTTTTTTTGAAAAACTTTACTATAGCTTTTAAAAAATTAGCCTTTATTTTAATTCCAAAAGTACAAATTTTGAAAATCCATTATCTCACGTAAATAGTGCAAAATATCCTAACTTCGTGAATTTGGAAAAATCTTTTTATTTTGTTTGTCTATGCAGTCAGAGGAATGTATACATCGAATTCCAAGATTCTAGCTACTTCCATTTGATTGGTACCATTTTTATCCCTTTTTCCTATTTTACCCCCTTAAGTGTACGACTTTTTAAAATCTCCTTATTTTACGTATGTACACAATTAGAGGCATGTACACACCGATTTTCACCATTCCAGCTGTAGTCGTTTAGTTGGTACTATTTTTATCCCTCTGTAAAGTACGAATTTCGAAAAATCCGTTTATTTTCCGTGTCTACGCAGTCAGAGGAATGTATACTCCGAATTGCATGACTCTAGCTGCGGTCATTTTGTTGGTACTATTTGTATCCCCTTTTTCCATTTTAACCCCAAAAAGTACGAATTTGGAAAAATCCTTTTATTTTTCGTGTCTACGCAGTCAGAAGATTGTATACCCCGAATTCCATGACTCTAGCTCCGGTCATTTGGTTGGTACTATTTTTATCCCCTTTTTCCATTTTAACCCCAAAAAGTACGAATTTCAAAAAACTCGTTCAATTTACGTGTCTACGCAATCTGAGGAGTGTATACACCGACTTTCATTCTTCTAGGCGCAGTCGTTTGGTTGGTACCATTTTTATCCCTCTATTTCCATTTGTTGTTATTGTCGTTTAATATGTACCATTTTTATCCCTTTTAGCCCCATTTTACCTCCTACGAATAAAAATCTCTTTATGGTGCACTTTTTTTGTTATAGGGAGAATGCGCATACTCAATATCAAGTAAGAACAAGCAGACATATTGAAAAAATATGCTTAATTTCTCTAAAATATTAGGGATTATTATGGGTATTTTTAGTCCTTGTGAGGGAATGATTTTTCCCTTTGGGCCGATTTCGCCCAGTTTCAATCCCAACCGATCTACGACTATAAGTCGCATTTATGGAACATTTGGACGTCCTAGCTCCTTTTAGATTTTTGTTTAGATGTTAGCGTGCTTTCAACAGACGGACGGACATGGCTAGATCGTCTTAGAATTTTATGACGATCAAGAATATATACTTTATAGGGTCTCAGGTCGATATTTCAAGGTGTTACAAACGGAATGACAAAGATAGTATACCCCCAACCTGGTGGTGAAGGATATACAAATCCTTTACTTACCCACTGTGCCAAGACCTAAACAAAGACAATCAACATTCCCTTTAACTAAACTAGTTTAGGTTCTTCGAAGGTTGAAAAAAGTCACAACACAAATATCTGAAAATTATAAGCATATCAATGAGATGCCAAAAATAGTTGCAGCAGTTGCAAAAGATTCTCATTCCATCAACAACAACATGAAAGTGCTCCTCCTCTGCAGTTTGGTAGGACATTCACAGCCAAGCAATATAATTTGGAATTCAATTGATAGATTTTTTTTTTAATTTTTGTTTGCAGTTACTAACACTTGGCTTGGTCAGCGCCGCACCGGTCTTTTCTGCTGGCATAACATTTGGCGGACCCATTTATCATCATCAACCCGTCTACTATGAACAGCCCTATCATCATTATCATTATGAAGTGCCCACCAGATACTCTTACGGATATCCCAACGGCTATGATTATATTGGCGGAGGCGGTGGTGGTGGTTACTATGGTGCAGTGGATCTGTCATCATATTTGTTTTAACAAAGTCATCACCAAATGAAAGGAAAATGTATTGAATATTTAATAACACTTTATCTAGTGAGAGAGAATGATTAAATAAAAAGACTGCTTGTGAAGAGAATTTGTGTTTGTGTGTGTATGAAATTTAAAACATAAAATAAGAAAAGGAACCGAAAATTCTTGAAAACGAATATTCGATAAGAGAAGAGGAAATGTCGTAAAAATACTTACTGATCAAACATAATTACAGATATATCTGCAAATTTTTAGAGTAAGTAGATCATTCATTAAGGTGTAGCTTGGAAAGTATTGAAAATAAAAGCATTCTTAAAAGCGACATTTTTAAAAATCTGAAAAAATAAAAATGTGTAAAGCCTAATCTGAGATATTAATCTCATTTATATAAATTTTTTTATTTTCTCTAAAAATTCTATTTACGTTAAAGAATATTTTAAGGGTCTCCGTATATTTTTTTTTATTTATTCGTTACAGTATTGTCTATCGTCTATTGTCGTATGGATTTTTTATTCAAAAGTTATGCCCAAAATTTGGATGAAAATTCCTGTTTTTAACCCTCCACCTCCAGGATGGGAATATACTAACATTGTCATTCCGTTTGTAACACCGTGAAATATCAACCTGAGAGCCTATAAAGTATATATATTCTTGATCGTCATAAAATTCTAAGACGACCTAACCATGTCCATCCGTCTGTTGAAATCACGCTATCATCTAAACGAAAGGAGCTATGACGTCCAAATTTTCCATAAATAAGTCTTATAGTCGTAGATCGATCGGTTGGGATTGCGAAATCGGCCCAAAGGGAAAACATTTTCCCTCACAAGGACTAAAAATACCCATAATAACCCCTAATATTTAAGAGTATTTAAGCATCCCTTTTCAATATGTCTACTTGTACTTCTTGATATTGGGTATGCGCATTCCCCCATGACAAAAACGTGCACCATAAAGTGATTTTTATTCGTAGGGGGCAAAATGGGGCAAAAAGGGTAAAAATGGTACATATTAAACGACAACAGCTAGAAACATGAAATTCGGTGTGTAATTCCTCTGAAGAGATTTTAGAAAGTCGTACTCTTAAAATATCTTAAAATAGGAAAGGGGGATTAAAATGGTACCAACCAAATGGCTGTGTACATTCCTCTAATTGAGTAGATATATAATATGAAATTATTTTTTCCAAATTCGTACTTTTAAGGGGTAAAATGGGCATAGAGGGATACAAATAGCACCAACCAAATGACCGGAGGTGAGTCATAATTCGGAGTATACATTCCTCTGATTGCGTAGACACGTAATATAAACGAATTTTTAGAAGATTGTACTTTTTAGGGTTAAAATGAAAAAAGGGGATAGAAATAGTACCTACTAAATGATCGGAGCTAGAGTTATGGAATTCGGAGTAGACAAACAAAATAAAAGGATTTTTCCAAATTCGTACTGTCAAGGGATACAATGGGTACAGAGGGATAAAAATAGTACCAACTAAACGACTACAGCTAGAATGATGAAATTCGGTGTGTACATCCCTCCAATTGCGTATACACGTAAAATAAAGAGATGTTAGGAATTCGTATTCTTTAGGGGGTAAAATAGGAAAAAGGGATAAAAATGGTACCAACCAAATGGCCGCAAGCAAAATAACAAGATTTTTCTAAATTCTTACTTTTTACTTTTACGGCAAAAATTGGTTGAATCATGAAGTTAGGGTTTTTTGCACTATGTACGTGAGATAATGGATTTTCAAAATTTGTACTTTTGAAATTCAAATGTAATGATAATACAACCAACTGTAGTACATAATATCTACCAATATTTATGGTAATTACCAATAATTATGGTAAAATATAAATACAAGAATATTTATTTTTTGTATTGACTTGAAGTATTATTTCGATATGTAAACGTATTGGTAGCCGTGCCTTATAAGCGTGGTTTAAATAATAAAAATATTATATTCATTTATAAAATTATTTTTCAATATTTGTATTTGTTTTGGTTTGGCTATATTAAAAAATATTTATTTTCCTGTAATATTACTGCACTTCTACGAAAATCGACCGCCTCTGTGGAATGCAATCCATGGTGGAAGGTATCAAAAATTTGGCCCGGCCGAACATAACACCGTTTTTACTTGTTTTTATCCCTTTTTGTCTCGCTTCAAAAAATCCATTTATGTTTCGAGTCTACGTTGTCAGAGGAATGTACGTATCGAATTTCACAACTTTAGTTGCAATACATAAATTGGTACAATTTGTATCCCTTTTGTCCCGCTCACTCCACAGAAGTATAAATTTCTACAAATCTATTTATGTTTCACGCCTACGTGCTAAGAGGAAGGTATACCCCGAATTTCACGAGTCGAGGTGAATTACATTGGTTGGTGCCAGTTGTATCCCCTTTTGTACCGTTTTCCCCTTTAAAAGTAAAACTGCAATACTTAAATTGGTACCACATTTATCCCTTTTTGTCTATTTCCCCTTAAAATTATAAATTTCGAAAAATCCCTTTTTGTCGCATGTCTGCGCCGAGTAATGTGCCAATCAGTCAGGCAATAGTTTTTTAGATTGTATGTTGTATTAATTTTTAAATTTATTTACTTTCTTGGATTCCCATATTTAAATTTTAAAATAATTAATGAATTCAATGGATTCATTTTTTCAAGTACTTCGCCCTCATTAAATTCCTTTCCGTCGCTGACCCAGACTTACGTGCAATAGCAAGAAAACAAAACAAAACATGTAAACATGCTAAATTCTCGAATTACAAAGACTTCCTCTTTTGTTCTCTAGAGTACTACGTCGATGATTCTAAATGAATGAATGAATTATACAAAAATCGCACAACAACAATTAACATAAAATTAAAACGTAAATTCGTGTAAACACACTAACACGATTTGACCAATATTGCGACAAAGTGCGCCTTTCACTTAGCCGGCTTTTGAGGAAATGTTTACCAAGGGAAACCCACGCAAACAAAGAATTATTTTGTGATAGTGCGTAAATGATTTTCGCAAATATTCTACGTTTCGATTGTTATACAGACAAAGTATTCGCAGAAAATACTAAGGGATGGAAAGTAGGATGGTAAAATGAAATATTTAAATGACAACAAATAAATTTCACGTTATACATTTTAAAGTGAAGAATTTCTGACCTTTTTTCTTAAATATGCGGAAAATCTGAATAGAAACAATTAACTAGGTAATTTTTATGATTTTGTCATAAACTCGGTGAAAAATGCGAAAACAAGAAGCATGAAACAACAAAATTGGGTTATAACAACTTACTTCCAAAGTAGTGGACATTTAACGCAAACTGTAAAAAATGTACGTGGAAAATGTCCGAGAAGAGATATGCCTTCAGTCATGAAGCTATTTTTCATTTCGGTGGCTATGTCAATAAGCAAAATTTCCGCATGTGGGGTTCAGAGGACCCACACATGACTATTGAGAAGCCAATGCATCCACAACGAGTTACTGCTTGGTGTTGATTTTGGGCTGGCGGCATCATTGGGCCTTGTACTGAAAAATTGGGTTGATCGGATGACTCGCAAAAGTACGAAAATAAGTTACAAGAACATGTATATCCCTTTGGAAATAAAAATTCCTGTACAAAAGAGAAATGATATCTAAATGGAAAAAAGAGTACACAACTTTTCTACATGCGATCTCTACTTTTATGGTAGTGAATGAAAAATAAAATTGTCGTACGGTGTAATTTGTAAAAGGAAATTTAAAAATCATGATTTTTTAAAATCAAAATAAGAAGCGTGCAAAGAATATGTCCCCAGCAAAAAGAGAGCACCCGAAGGAGTGGAAAAGATGTTCATCTTGTAATTCGGAGGTAGTGAAAATTGGGATATTCACCAATGAATTGTCACAGGAGGGATATCCTTTATTTTGAGAGACTTAAAAGTTATTTTCATTTCTAAGATGATATAGGCATGTCCGTCCGTCTGCCCGTCCGTTTGTTGAAAGCACGCTAGCATATAAACGAGAGGAGCTAGGAGGTCCAAGTTTTGCATAAATACGTCTTATAGTCGTAGATCGGTTGGGATTGAAACTGGGCGAAATCGGCCCAAAGCGAAACCATTTTCCATCACAAGGACTACAATTTTAGGTATTTAAGCATATTTTTACAATATGTCTGTTTATACATACTTGATATTGCGTATGCACATTCCCCCGATAACAAAAACGTGCATAAAACGATTTTTATTCGTAGGGGGTGAAATGGGACAAAAAGGGATAAAAAAGGTACATATCAAACGACAACAGCTAGCAACACATTCCTCTAATTGAGTAGATAAATAATATGGTTTTTTTGTTTCCAATTCGTACCTTTAAGGGATAAAATGGGAATAGAGGGATAAAAATGCTACCAACCCAACGGTTGCACCTGGAATAATGAAATTCGGTGTATACAAACCTCTGATTGCGTAGACACGTAAAATAGAAGGATTTTGGGGTTCAAATTGAAAAAGGGGATAAAATTAGTACCAACCAAATGACCGTAGATAGAAGCATAAAATTCGGTGTGTACATCCCTCTGATTGTGTAGACACGAAAAATAAAAGGCTTTTCAAATTCGTACTGCCAAGGTACAGAGGGATAAAAATAGTAACATCTAAACGAATGCAGCTAGAATGATGAAATTCGGTGTGTACATCCCTCTAATTGCTTAGACACCGAAAATAATAAGATTTTAGGTAGTCGTACTCTTGAGGGACTAAAATTGGAAAAAGGGGTTAAAAATGGTACCAACAAAACGGCCGCAGCTAGAATCATGGAATTCGGTGTATACATTCCTCTGACTGCTTAGATACGCAAAATAAAAATATTTTTACAAATTCGTACTTTTACGGCAAAAATTGGTTGAATCATGAAGTTAGATTATTTTGCATTATGTTCGTGAGGTAATGAATTTTAAATTTTTTTACTTTTTTACTTTTGGAATTAAAATAGAATGGAAATACAACCAACTGTAGCACCCACTACCTACCAATATTTATGGTATTTAAGCTTTTTTTGAAAATATAAATGTAAGAATATTTATTTTTTTGAGTTGAGTATTATTTCTATATATATACTAGCAAATACCCGCTACTCGTACACGGAAACTTTTCAAATGGGTTGGTATATCTCGGTATTTCTCGGTATTCAAACTGTTTTTTATATTTTGAAATTACCTTAGTCTAAGGATATCACTTTCAGGGCAAATCGTTTGTAAACGCTCACAACTTTTGAAAAATCGTTTTACTTTGCGCTACGTATTTATTCACACTAACTTTTCGATTCGATTTATACACCTTGTACAAATTTAAAAAAAGAAATCCATTTACACTGTGCCATCCATTTATACGTAGTCAATAGTTTAATTTATAGGCACAAAATGCAAACAATTTTTTACAAAAATCATATAAAGCTGTGATAATTATACCCTACCTACAGAGTGGGAGCGTATATATCATTTGGGATAGAAAAAAGTGTAACGCATTGAGGGAGAGATTTAAAGCCATAAGTATATCCCACGTCCCTTTCCCATCCGTCTGGCTCGCTTGTATACACGAAAACTCTGGAAGGGATGGGGAAATGGATATACATCTTATCTTACCCCCACAGGTATAGTCGATATTCCAAAATAAACGACCCGTACATACATAAAATTAAACCTAAATATTATATTTAGCAATATTTTCACATAACATATTTTCATTTTGCGTTTGAAAGAATTTTCAGGGATATACATGCCGAATTTCATGATTCCAGCTCCGTCTGTTTGATTGGTACCATTTTTATCCCTTTCTACCTAATTTCACACACATAAAGTACGAATTATGAAAACTATTTGCTTAGCCACATTCGTGTTGTAAAAGTAATGCCAGTTCCGAATATAATGATTCTAGGCCCAGTTGTTTGGTCTGGGCTGTGGTACAATTTTTATCCCTTAAAAGTGCAAATGTTGAAAAATGCATTCTTATCAGTGATCTGCGCTGTAAAACGAATATACACACCGAATTTCATTATTGTAGCGTCATCCGTGTTGTTGGTACCTTTTTTTATCCCCTTTTCCCCGTTTACCAATTAAAAGTACGAATTTAAAAACATTCGGTCATTTTCAGTTTCTAAGCATTTTGAGTTATGTACACACCGAATTCGTTGATTCCAGCTCCATCCGTTCAATTAGTACCATTTTTATCCCTTTTTACCCGATTTTATCCACAAAAAGAACGAATTTTGAATAATATTATCTTGGTCGCAATCGCGTTATAAGAGTAATGTCCATTCCAAATTTCAAAATTCTAGGCCCAGCCGTTTGGTCAGGGCGGTGGTACAATTTTTATCCCATTTAATCCCTTAAAAGTGCAAATGTTGAAGAATTCATTCTTATCAGTGATCTGCGCTGTAAAACGAATATATATAAGAATTTCATTATTGTAGCGTCATCCGTGTTGTTGGTTCCTTTTTACCCGATTTCACCCCCAAAAAGTACAAATTTTGAAAAATATTTTTTTGGGCGCGTTAAAGTAAAAGATAAATTTGCATACCAAATAACAAGATTAGATTATTATTATTATTTTTTTTCAATATTTGTATTTGTTTTGGTTTGGCTATATCAAAAAATATATTTCCTGTAATATTATTGCATTTCTACGAAAATCGACAGCCTCTGTGGAATGCAATCCATGGTGGAGGGTATATACAGTTCGGCCCGCCGTTTTTACTTGTTTTTATAAAAGTAATAAAAAAGTTCACGATTCGAACCTAAGACCTTGTGGGTGCACAGCGGACACCTTACCTCAGTGATCCCATACTAAAAAGTCGTTCCAATTCACTTGTGAATAAGCTATTCGTAAAATGTTACGGAATATTAACATATTATCGTATTTTTTGGAAGTTGTTTTACAAGAACTTCCTCAAAAGCGAGCAAAATTCATATTTGGAGTTTGAGATGCGATTTTAAGATGTGTAGTACTTAAAAGTACTTCCATTTTTTTTGCTGGGTCTCTGACCTAAATCAGTGTACTAGTTTCAATAATCTTAAAAAGTCTGAGAAATTTGCATGAGAAAAATTTATAAAATTTATTACTAACGAATTTTCATATATATTAAGAAAATATTCTCGAATTTATAAAAAAGTATTTACGAATTCGATGTATAAATATTACGAAGAAATATTCTTTAAGTGTAATTGTAAGTGAGAGGCGAAAGTAAAAGGCGTTAGTCTTTCAAATTTGAACACGACTTGAGATCGAGATTATTAGTATTAGTTACAAAGTTTCCAATGTTTGCACACATAACATATTTGCCAACTACTAGTAAAATATTTTTAACGTGGTGTTGCTCATATATTCCAATTCGCAAAGCATACTTTAAGGCTTTTAAATTAAATTAACTTCAGATATTCAAATTAACCCTCCGAATGGATCTATAAGTATAGCAAAGCCAAATACAAGCGTAAATCAAAACCGTGCAGAACAGTCCCAAAACGAGCACAATTTTGTATAGAATGAGTTAAGTTCGACAGAAAACTCTTGGAAGTGATATTATTTTTCTGGTAGGTATTGTCGAGTAGAAAAAGAATATGTATTTTAAATTTCCCAGATACCCCCGAAATCTTGTGTTACGGGTAAAAACCCGGTTCGTGCGTTGTACACTATGGGACTGGTCAAGCTGTGACTGTTACTTGCGCTCGATATCGCGACATAATAACCCTGTTCTTTCTGCCTATACTAGATGATATTGATGTGTACGACGCACAGTGGTATTTTGCTGGCAAAAAATATTTTTTCGACAATTACATTTCAAAAATCGAATGATGCAGTTCTATAGAAAAGTGTTTCACTGAGAATAATTCATTATTTTTTTTAGTAAAAAGTTTTATTGTGTCTTAGAAAAAATCTAGCGGAGTCACTTAAACATTGTAGCGCGAAAACTGATGAAAATGTTCATGCAACTCAGTTGTTTATGCTAGCCGATTTTATTGATAACACCGTACGACAATTAAACAAGTAAAAACGGAGTTAAGTTAGGCCGGGTCGAACTTTATTTACCCTCCACCATGGATTACATTCCACAGAGGTTGTCGGTTTTCTTCAAAGTGCAGTAATATTACAGGAAAATATAATTTTTTTAATATAGCCAAACCAAAACAAATATTGAAAAAATAATTTTATAAATAAATATAATAATTTAATCATTTCAAACCACATTTAGAAGGCAAGACTACCAATACGTCAATTCAAAAAAAAAATATTCTTATATTTATATTTTCAAAAAGCTTAAATACCATAAATATTAGTAGATAGAGGGTGCTACAGTTGGATGTATTTCCATCCTATTTTAATTCCAAAAGTACGAATTTTGAAAATCCATTATCAGACGTACATAGTGCAAAATAACCTAACTTCATGATTCAACCAATTTTTGCCGTAAAAGAAAAAGTACGAATTTGGAAATAAACTTTTTATTTTGCGTGTCTATGCAGTCAGCAGTGGAATGTATACACCGAATTCCACGATTCCAGCAGCGCCCATTTGGTTGGTACCATTTTTACCCCCTTGACGTTTCTACGCAATTAGAATTTTATCATTCTAGCTGTGGTCGTTTAGTTGGTACTATTTTTATCCCTCTGTACCATTGTATCCATTGAAAGTACTAATTTCGAAAAATTCGTCTATTTTACGAATGTATACTCCGAATTTCATGACTCTAGCTGCGGTCATTTGATTGGTACTATTTTTATCCCCCTTTTTCATTTTAACTCCAAAAAGTACGAATTTCGAAAAATCAGTTTATGTTCCTTGTCTACACACTCAGAGGAATGTATACTCCGAATTTCATGACTCTAGCTGCGGTCATTTGATTGTTACTATTTTTATCCCCTTTTTTCATTTTAACCCCAAAAAGTACGAATTTCGAAAAATCAGTTTATTTTCTGTGTCTACACACTCAGAGGAATGTATACACCGAATTTCATTATTCTAGGTACAGCCGTTTGGTTGGTACCATTTTTATCCCTCTATTCCTATTTTACCCCTTAAAAGTACGAATTTGGAAAAAAAACTTTTATATTATGTATCTACTCAATTAGAGGAATGTACATACCGAATTACGTGTTTCTAGTTGTTGTCGTTTAATATGTACCATTTTTATCCTTTTTTGCCCCATTTCACCCCCTACAAATAATAATCACTTTATGGTGCACGTTTTTGCTATAAGGGGAATGCGCATACCAAATATCAAGCAAATATAAACAGACATATTCAAAAAATACGCTAAAATATTAGGGATTATTATGGGTATTTTTAGTCCTTGTGCGGGAAAAATTCCCCTTTGGGCCGATTTCGCCCCATTTCAATCCCAACCGATCTGCGACTATAAGACGCATTTATGGAAAATTTGAACGTTCTACCTCCTTTCGTTTAGATGCTAGCGTGCTTTCAACAGACGGACGGATGGACGGACATGGCTAGATCGGCTTAGAATTTTATGACGATCAAGAATATATATACTTTATAGGGTCTCAGGTCGATATTTCAAGGTGTTACAAACGGAATGACAAAGTTAGTATACCCCCATCCTGGAGGTGGAGGGTATAAAAAAATTGTTACTGGATTATATACGTATGAACCTATAAACAGAGTTAATTGGCATTTTTATTTCCTCATCCTGTTGCCCAGTTCAAAGTTCCAAAGGATGCTGTTTTTCAAGAATTATTTTAAATGAGAATTCCTAGACTCTTCAAATCTAGTAATTTTTATATCGTTCTTATCAATTTTGAATATTTTTATTGGACCTTAATTAGTAAAATTATGAGAGATGTGAACTGAAATGATAACTTGGGTAGCAAAGCGTTATAAATGGCGATATGATGGCATTTGATAACACGATATAGCCTAAATCTAGAAAAGTTTTTAAACGCTGCTAAAATAAGATTACAATGGTATAAATAATGGCTGTAAACTCAAAAATTGTGATAAGAGTCTTTAGAAAAACCAGCGTAATTTTTTAACTTACAATATTTGTTATCAATTCGACCAAAAAAATTAAAAAATTGACCAACTGTAAAAAGAAACTCAGACCAGCTGGACTATAGGTTTATTCTGCAAAACAACATGTTCATTCTGTTCCATTCAAAAAGTCTTAATTTAGACAATTGCTAACCTGATACATAAATGCTAATTTAATAATCATATTGTGGGCAGATAAAGTAACTCTCTGATATTTCATTCAGATCAGCCTCCAAGAAAGACCAAAATACAAAGAATTTAATTCAAAAATAACTTATTATCTGGCATTTCACTTCCTTCATTATATTTAGTTCAAATATTCACCCAATTAATTGTTTTCGCATCTACGTCACATATTTATGCCCAGACAAACAGGTAGGTTTGTTTTCTTTCATTTCAAACAAAATTAATCGAAGTCTAATTAAAGTAGAAGCTATCGTTTTAGTTTTTTCCCCAATGAAATTCAATATAAATGAATTCCGCAAATAAAACACACAATGTTCTTAATTGAAATGTACAAGTTTCCGGTGTAATAGGTGTGTTTTGTTAGGGTAAACAGAGATTTTTGTATTCCTTTGGTAAACAGTATTCTGACAGTATTGACGATGAAAGAAACCATCATGGGGAAAATAAGATTCATCACATCTTGTTTAAAAAATAGGATTTTTTATGGGCCTAAATTTAAATTGAAGTATAATAATAATATAATAATAAATTAAATAAAATAAATAAAATAAATTAAATAAATAAAATAAATAAAATAAATAAAATAAATAAAATAAATAAAATAAATAAAATAAATAAAATAAATAAAATAAATAAAATAAATAAAATAAATAAAATAAATAAAATAAATAAAATAAATAAAATAAATAAAATAAATAAAATAAATAAAATAAATAAAATAAATAAAATAAATAAAATAAATAAAATAAATAAAATAAATAAAATAAATAAAATAAATAAAATAAATAAAATAAATAAAATAAATAAAATAAATAAAATAAATAAAATAAATAAAATAAATAAAATAAATAAAATAAATAAAATAAATAAAATAAATAAAATAAATAAAATAAATAAAATAAATAAAATAAAATAAATATTATTTATTTATTATATATAAATAAAATAAATAAAATAAATAAAATAAATAAAATAAATAAAATAAATAAAATAAATAAAATAAATAAAATAAATAAAATAAATAAAATAAATAAAATAAATAAAATAAATAAAATAAATAAAATAAATAAAATAAATAAAATAAATAAAATAAATAAAATAAATAAAATAAATAAAATAAATAAAATAAAATAAATATTATTTATTTATTATATATAAATAAAATAAATAAAATAAATAAAATAAATAAAATAAATAAAATAAATAAAATAAATAAAATAAATAAAATAAATAAAATAAATAAAATAAATAAAATAAATAAAATAAATAAAATAAATAAAATAAATAAAATAAATAAAATAAATAAAATAAATAAAATAAATAAAATAAATAAAATAAATAAAATAAATAAAATAAATAAAATAAATAAAATAAATAAAATAAATAAAATAAATAAAATAAATAAAATAAATAAAATAAATAAAATAAATAAAATAAATAAAATAAATAAAATAAATAAAATAAATAAAATAAATAAAATAAATAAAATAAATAAAATAAATAAAATAAATAAAATAAATAAAATAAATAAAATAAATAAAATAAATAAAATAAATAAAATAAATAAAATAAATAAAATAAATAAAATAAATAAAATAAATAAAATAAATAAAATAAATAAAATAAATAAAATAAATAAAATAAATAAAATAAATAAAATAAATAAAATAAATAAAATAAATAAAATAAATAAAATAAATAAAATAAATAAAATAAATAAAATAAATAAAATAAGTAAAATAAATAAAATAAATAAAATAAATAAAATAAATAAAATAAATAAAATAAATAAAATAAATAAAATAAATAAAATAAATAAAATAAATAAAATAAATAAAATAAAAAATAAATGAAATAAAAAAAATTAATAAAATTTATAAAATAAATAAAATAAATGAAATAAATAAAATTAATAAAATGAATAAAATAAATAAAATAAATAAAATAAATAAAACAAATAAAATAAATAAAATAAATAAAATAAATAAAATAAATAAAATAAATAAAATAAATAAAATAAATAAAATAAATAAAATAAATAAAATAAATAAAATAAATAAAATAAATAAAATAAATAAAATAAATAAAATAAATAAAATAAATAAAATAAATAAAATAAATAAAATAAATAAAATAAATAAAATAAATAAAATAAATAAAATAAATAAAATAAATAAAATAAATAAAATAAATAAAATAAATAAAATAAATAAAATAAATAAAATAAAATAAATAAAATAAATATTATTTATTTATTATATATAAATAAAATAAATAAAATAAATAAAATAAATAAAATAAATAAAATAAATAAAATAAATAAAATAAATAAAATAAATAAAATAAATAAAATAAATAAAATAAATAAAATAAATAAAATAAATAAAATAAATAAAATAAATAAAATAAATAAAATAAATAAAATAAATAAAATAAATAAAATAAATAAAATAAATAAAATAAATAAAATAAATAAAATAAATAAAATAAATAAAATAAATAAAATAAATAAAATAAATAAAATAAATAAAATAAATAAAATAAATAAAATAAATAAAATAAATAAAATAAATAAAATAAATAAAATAAATAAAATAAATAAAATAAATAAAATAAATAAAATAAATAAAATAAATAAAATAAATAAAATAAATAAAATAAATAAAATAAATAAAATAAATAAAATAAATAAAATAAATAAAATAAATAAAATAAATAAAATAAATAAAATAAATAAAATAAATAAAATAAATAAAATAAATAAAATAAATAAAATAAATAAAATAAATAAAATAAATAAAATAAATAAAATAAATAAAATAAATAAAATAAATAAAATAAATAAAATAAATAAAATAAATAAAATAAATAAAATAAATAAAATAAATAAAATAAATAAAATAAATAAAATAAATAAAATAAATAAAATAAATAAAATAAATAAAATAAATAAAATAAATAAAATAAATAAAATAAATAAAATAAATAAAATAAATAAAATAAATAAAATAAATAAAATAAATAAAATAAATAAAATAAATAAAATAAATAAAATAAATAAAATAAATAAAATAAATAAAATAAATAAAATAAATAAAATAAATAAAATAAATAAAATAAATAAAATAAATAAAATAAATAAAATTTATAAAATAAATAAAATAAATGAAATAAATAAAATTAATAAATTGAATAAAATAAATAAAATAAATAAAATAAATAAAACAAATAAAATAAATAAAATAAATAAAATAAATAAAATAAATAAAATAAATAAAATAAATAAAATAAATAAAATAAATAAAATAAATAAAATAAATAAAATAAATAAAATAAATAAAATAAATAAAATAAATAAAATAAATAAAATAAATAAAATAAATAAAATAAATAAAATAAATAAAATAAATAAAATAAATAAAATAAATAAAATAAATAAAATAAATAAAATAAATAAAATAAATAAAATAAATAAAATAAATAAAATAAATAAAATAAATAAAATAAATAAAATAAATAAAATAAATAAAATAAATAAAATAAATAAAATAAATAAAATAAATAAAATAAATAAAATAAATAAAATAAATAAAATAAATAAAATAAATAAAATAAATAAAATAAATAAAATAAATAAAATAAATAAAATAAATAAAATAAATAAAATAAATAAAATAAATAAAATAAATAAAATAAATAAAATAAATAAAATAAATAAAATAAATAAAATAAATAAAATAAATAAAATAAATAAAATAAATAAAATAAATAAAATAAATAAAATAAATAAAATAAATAAAATAAATAAAATAAATAAAATAAATAAAATAAATAAAATAAATAAAATAAATAAAATAAATAAAATAAATAAAATAAATAAAATAAATAAAATAAATAAAATAAATAAAATAAATAAAATAAATAAAATAAATAAAATAAATAAAATAAATAAAATAAATAAAATAAATAAAATAAATAAAATAAATAAAATAAATAAAATAAATAAAATAAATAAAATAAATAAAATAAATAAAATAAATAAAATAAATAAAATAAATAAAATAAATAAAATAAATAAAATAAATAAAATAAATAAAATAAATAAAATAAATAAAATAAATAAAATAAATAAAATAAATAAAATAAATAAAATAAATAAAATAAATAAATAAAATAAATAAAATAAATAAAATAAATAAAATAAATAAAATAAATAAAATAAATAAAATAAATAAAATAAATAAAATAAATAAAATAAATAAAATAAATAAAATAAATAAAATAAATAAAATAAATAAAATAAATAAAATAAATAAAATAAATAAAATAAATAAAATAAATAAAATAAATAAAATAAATAAAATAAATAAAATAAATAAAATAAATAAAATAAATAAAATAAATAAAATAAATAAAATAAATAAAATAAATAAAATAAATAAAATAAATAAAATAAATAAAATAAATAAAATAAATAAAATAAATAAAATAAATAAAATAAATAAAATAAATAAAATAAATAAAATAAATAAAATAAATAAAATAAAAAATAAATGAAATAAATGAAATAAATAAAATTAATAAAATTTATAAAATAAATAAAATAAATGAAATAAATAAAATAAATAAAATAAATAAAATAAATAAAATAAATAAAATAAATACTATTTGACAACACATCTCAGCCAAATAATTATATGATTTTGCCCATTTCCAATTAAAATTGTATCTCGTTTATATTTTTTATAAGATTTTAGTGACCATTTGTCAATTAAAACACACTGAATATATGCCAACCTCCACGAAATATTTACTTTGATTTCCGTGGCTGTTTGCTTTAACTGTTGGTGGTTCACTGGTGTTTGTGGAGCCTGCGGCTGGGACGACACGAAGAACCCAACACAGGAAGAAAGGTGGAAGTGAACGTAAATCAAAAGTCGAGTGATGCAAATCGAACATGTGACTCTCTGGATGGTCACGTTTCCTCAACACCAACGACATCACAAGTCAAACCTTTAATATGCCCGAGCCGGCTACGCTGGCTGTGGTTCACGACGCGTATGCCGGAATTCTTGAGGTAATTTTCTTCAAGTTAACACCAGCCAAGCAACGATGACGCTGCTGACACAGCATCATGATGAGGGTGTGACTTCTGCAATATTTATAAACGAGACAATAAAAACTTTTCCGCCTTGGGTTTCAATTTCTAGCAAACACTTTGCCACAAACAAATAACACGAAGGATGACGTGTTGTTGGAAGGAACAATTGTAAAGAGAGGGCTAATCAAAGGATTCTTTGTTTCGATTTGGGATAATTTTTAAATCCTTATACTGTTCAAAGAACATGTTCATGGATTAAGAGTTTTCATCTTTTGCGATTTATGGGCTGGCAGTGATATTATTTTTCTGGTAGGTATTGTCGAGTAGAAAAAGAATCTATATTTGAGATTTGCCAAGCACTCCCGAAATCTTGAGTTACGGGTAAAAACCCGTTTCTTCGTACCTTTGCATACTTATTACACTCGACAGATATATAGCCTATTTAATTTTCAATTTTTGGCATTGTTTCGCACATTATTTTGTTTGGTAACCGTACAACTTGTAAATTTATTTAAGTAACACAATTAGTAAGAAGTACGACGCTTTGTTTTTTAAAATCCGTTAGAAATTGACTTAGTTATTGAAGTTTTTGTTAATACAAAATTTTTGCAAAAATACAAGTTTTGGTCATTCGACTTCACATTTCTCTTGAAAACAGATACAAATTATAAAAAAGTATGGCGACCACTTTAATAAAAAATCCCAATTTTGGAATACATTTTCCCCACTTTGGGAATTCGGGTATTTTTAAAAATTGTAAAATCTAGTAATATTTTCATCGTTTTTATCATTTTGACGAATTCTAAGTATTTTTGTCGGGTCTCAATTTGTAAAATAATGAGAGATTTCAACTGGAATGACCAAAACTGACAATTCCGTGTCAAAATATTGCCGTGGCTGCATGAAAATTCATTATTTTAGGGGCTATTTATGGGCATTTATTTCGGAAACAATTGTATTCAAGGAATACAAGAGCGTTTGAAGTGTTATTTTGAATTAAAGAAAGTACAATTTAGTTTTCGCTTTCCTTTTGGTGGAAGTGCTTTAGCTCCAAGTTGTACAAATGCAACATATTTTATTTATATTTTATATGTTTGGACATTTACAAATACTGATATGCTGCGTTAATGATTGTAAAAAAGAAATTTCTTTTCTTATAGCTGCAAACAACGATTTAATTACAGAAATGGTAAAAACTTCCGTGGCAAAAGTAAAGCAAAATCTCAAATTACCATATTTTGAAAAATTTCTGTAAAGCATACTTTAGGGATGTAAGCTGCTATATTATGTTAAAAACGGCGTTAAGTACGGCCGGGCCGAACTTTATATACCCTCCACCATGGATTGCATTCTACAGAGGATGTCGATTTTCGTAGCAGTGCAGTACTATCACTGAAAAATATAAATTTTTTAATATAGCCAAACTAAAACAAATACAAATATTGAAAAAATAATTTTATAAATGAATTTAATATTTTAATTATTTCAAACCACGCATATAAGGCAAGGCTACCAATACGTCAATTTAAAAAATAAATATTCTTATATTTTCACAAATATATTGCTAAATAGTGGGTGCTACAGTTGGTTGTATTTCCATTCTATTTTAATTCCAAAAGTTCAAATTTTGAAAATCCATTATCAGACGTACATAGTGCAAACTAACCAAACTTCATGATTCAACCAATTTTTGCCGTAAAAGAAAAAGTACGAATTTTGAAAAAACTTTTTATTTTGAATGTCTATGCAGTCAGAGGAATGTATACACCGAATTCCATGATTCCAGTTGCGGCCGTTTGGTTGGTACCATTTTTAACCCCTTATTTGACTTTTCTACTCAGTTAGAATTTCATCATTCAAGCTGTAGTCGTTTAGTTGGTACTATTTGCATTCCTTTGTACCATTGTTTCCCTTGAAAATACGAATTTCGAAAAATCCGTTTATTTTCTGTGTCTACGCAGTCACTCCGAATTTCATGACTCTAGCTGCGGTCATTTGGTTGGTACTATTTGTACCCCTTTTTCCATTTTAACCACAAAGAGTACGAAATTCGAAAAATCCGTTTATATTCCGTGTCTACACAGTCAGAGGAATGTATACTCCGAATTTCATGAATCTAGCTGCGGTCAATTGATTGGTACTATTTTTATCCCTTTCTTCATTTTAACCCCAAAAAGTACTAATTTTGAAAAATCAGTGTATTTTACGTGACTATGCAATCAGAGGGATGTATACACCGAATTTGATTATTCTAGGGGCAGCCGTTTGGTTGGTACCATTTTTATCCCTCTATTCCCATTTCACCCCTTAAATGTACGAATTTGGAAAAAATAATTTTATATTATGTATCTACTCAATTAGAGGAATGTACATACCGAATTTCGTATTTCTAGCTATTGTCGTTTAATATGTACCATTTGTATCCCTTTTTTCACCCCCTACAACTAAGAATCGCTTTATGGTGCAAGTTTTTGCTATAAGGGGAATGCGCATACCAAATATCAAGCAAATATAAATAGACATATTCATAAAACATGCTTAAAAACGCTAAAATATTAAGGATTTTTTTAGTCCTTGTGAGGAAAAAATGTTTCCCTTTAGGCCGATTTCGCCCCGTTTCAATCCCAATCGATGTACGACTATAGGACGCATTTATGGAAAATTTGAACGTTCTGGCTCCTTTCGTTTAGATGTTAACGTGCTTTAAACAGATGGACGGACGGACTTAATAGGATCTCAGGTCGATATTTCAAGGTGTTACAAACGGAATGACAAATGCTGCGTATTGATTGACGTTCTATAATTTATTATATGATTACATGGAATAAATTACACTGTCCAACAGCATTCTATAATTCTGAAAGAGCATATTTGTAGAATAAACTTATAGTCTAGTTTTCTTTTTACAGTGAGTCAACATTTTAATTTCTTGGTCGAAGGGAGCTATACTAAGTGAAAAAACTATTGTAAGTCAATGTCTGAGTTAATTCTTATTATCAGAACTGTATTGTGGAATCATATGAGGAATCATATTTTTGTGGGAGATCTTAACCCTCTAACTCCTCTCTGTAGAGGTCAATTAGACCCTTTCTTTCAGAAAATTGAAAAAAGTCCTTTCACAAGGCACATTAAAGAATTACAATGTTCTACATAAATTTGCCGGAAATTTTAAGTAGGGGTCACCAAAGTTGTACATAAAACTCTTCATGCTTAATAGCAAAATTACACGGCAACTTATAAAACAAAATTATTAGGGTTAAAATTCGTCCAAATATTTTGGAAGATAAATTTTTTTAACCCAAATAGTACTGTAATTATTTTTTTTCGAATTTGGAGATAAAACGTTCATGTTGTCAGTGGCCAACACCAGAAGCGTTGGTGAACGTCTTTTGGATATTTCGGTAGAGCACAAATACAAATTGAACATGTTTGCTAAATTTTCATTTTCGCTATATCTAAAATGATTTGGTATGCATGAAGTTTTTGTTTTGCAATTTTATCCAACGGATCCGGCGGATTTTTTGCATGTGTATTGCTTGTAACATATATGTAGCCAGTCGCAAAAAATCTTCGATTGTTGCAAAAGTCCAAAATTCACGGTTGCAATTGCATTAATTTTAACTTTCTTTATCTGGGTTTCTGAAACAATTTTGTCACAAATATTCCCTATTTAGTAATAAAAGATTTACTGATAAATGTAGGCGCAAACGATTTATTTTAAAAAATCGTATTTTTTAATCTTTGTTTAAATAGCGCGAAGTATCCCTTTACAAATTAGATAAAGCTAGCATCTTAACGAAGAGAGCAAGGCATTTTTGAATAAAAGCTATGAGTAAATGTACCAGTTATGATCCTTACGTATATGTAAGGGTCATAACTTCGTGTTTTTGCTTTAGTCATACGTGAATATGACCCTAACTTCTACATTTATCAGTAGACTTTATTTAACTAGGCCTTGTTTTCTTCGTTAAGAACTAAATTAAAATATTCCTTTATCAAATTTAAACAAAAATTTAGGATTTTTCGAAAATCTTTTGCATTTACAAATAATCTATATTTATCCACAGATTTTCTACATATAAACATTGTTTTTATGGCTTAGAATTTTAGCTATTTAAAATAAAACAAAAAAGTTTTTTCTATTATTTTTTCGTGCCAGCAAAAATAGATTTACAAAATTAATAATTCTTTCCGAATTTTCGAAGACTTTTGGAATGTTGGAATGTTAGCTACTACAAAGTTAAACAAAATCCCTTTATTGATTTTTTAACATTTTTATTATTTTTTTATTGTGCCAGCAAAAAAAAAAAAAACAAATTTTTTGAAAACTATTCCATTATTTCCATATGAATGTATAATTCGCAATATTTGTAGTCATTATGAGTATCTTTTATTTAACATATACTCGGCTGTTATCGGACTTCTCAAATGAGAGTACAAATATTTAAAGTACCTTCGACGAAAATAGGTTAAAAATTTTGGTTAAAAATTTCAAAAAAAAAAATATGAGCCATTCCATGTTAAGCGGTACGGTTTTTGACCTCGATAGCTGCGATTGTTTTGACATTTTGTGTAAATTGCTACATTATTGTCATAGTTTGAGCGAAAATATTATATCAGTTCAAAATTTCTAGTAGGTCTTATTGGAACATTTATCAGAATTCTGCTCAGCATGAAATCGCAGTTGAGATTCAAGGAAATCTAATGCTCATCAGGAAGGAAATGTTTAACATCGTACAACGACTCTTCAACATTGGTAACTTTATAAGATCAAGTCTGTATTCATATGATGGTAAGGTATGTGGGAATTGTTTTTGAACAGATTCTATAAAGTTGCAGTGTATGGTATAACTAGGATCCCATATTACTGAGCCATATTCAAGAATGGGAGGAACCAAGGAGGTGTACAGTTGGATCTGAAAATTCCTTACTCCACCGTTTCATAAATCCAAGTGCACCGTATGCCTTATTTACCGTCATAGAATATAAGCGATCGAAAGTTAAGACGTCGGTCCAGTAAGATACCAAGATCTAGGAAAGACTCTACAGCAACCAGCTCAGTTTCCTTGAAAGCATATTTGGTATGGAAGTTGTTCAATCTAGAAAAATACATGTGCTTACATTTCATAATATTGAGTTACGTCAAGTTTATTTCGCACTATTTATAGAATCGATCAAGATCAGATTGAAGTAAGTACTGATCATGCGGATCGTTGAAACTTCTAAATATTTGATTTGAACTGGGATATTGTCCTGGCTCAAGACCATTTTGCATCTATATTTAATAGATGATTCTCACACAACGAACGAGAAGCACAACTCACTTGCCGAATTTGCGTTTACAAAAATCGCACCAAGAGTTGTGCTTCTCGTTCGTTTGTGAGAATCATCTCTTTATGCGAAGCCACTTTTGACATTGTCGAAATCATGATCGTGGTAGTCTGCAGCCAAGTAATAAATGTCACCATGGCATTTGTAAATAAATTTGCATTCTATTAAATATAGATGCAAATTGGTCTTGAGCCAGGACAATATCCCAGTTCAAATCAAATATTACAGACCAAAAAAATACAATCGAAAAAACTAAAACTTCTAAATATTTTCACATCATCAGCATACATAAGAACTTGTGAATGTTGAACAACAGTAGGGACATCGTTAATAAATAAGGTAAAGAGAATAGGGCCAAGGTTACTCGCTTGTGGAACTCCTGAAGACACTATGATGTTTTTAGAAATGGCATTTCTAAATTTAAAACTCTCCGAATTCGACCAATCAGGTAACATTTCAACCACCCCAACAAAAACTTGGTAATGACACCTCATTATTTTTATCATTACCTAGTAATGACAGCTCGTTACGCCCTGCAATATTTTGAAGTATGAAATAATTACTTCCTTATAATGGTTTAAATAAGTAGTTATTGGTAAGCTAAATGTCATAGAACTTCAGATTTTAAAAATTAATTTCTACATTTCTGTGGTGAGTCAGTGAATAGCAGTGCTGTTGTTATCGCAGCTTAGTTATCCAGGCTTAAAGAAAAACAGTCCTAAATTCTGTATTCAGATCAGTCGATACAAAATATATAATTTAATAAACATGTTGTTTTCATCACTTATTAAGCCAATTATTGATAATACATTATTTGGCCCGTTATCAATAATGACTTATTTTGTATCTTCCTGAGGCCACTTATTTTACTACTCGTTCAGAAGTACTTATTTATTAACTTTTCGTAAGCGTGCGTGGAAGTACTTATTTTTTTACAATCCCTTTATAAAAATAATTAGAAACGGATCCGAAAAATAAGTACTGAAGGTTTTTCGTTTTGCCTTATTTCCCACATTACTTGGTAATGAGCGTTTTTGCTGGGCGGTTAGCAAGGAATTACAGAAACCCATTGAATCCAATTTGTACAGTACAAGGTACATGATTCACCTTATCAAAGGCCTTGCTAAAATCAGTATAAATTGCATCAGCTTGCATATGTTCCTTGAAACCATCGTTTACTAGCGTCGTAAGCTGCAAAATGTTTGTTACTGTTGAACGGGATTTACAGAAGCCGTGCTGATACGGTGATAGTAAGGAGGAAACACAATGAGACAACATATCAGTTATAACTTTTTCCAGAAGTTTGGGAATTGCAATCAGTTTAGCAATGTCCCTGTAGTTGGTTACTTCCATCTTGCTGCCAGACTTAAACAAAGGGGTTATAAAAGATTAAAGATCACAGTAAGCGAATATAAGGTAAGGAATCAACACCGTGTTTTAGGATATTGCTAGGGATTCCATCGGGACCAGGATAAAAGGTGCTCTTTAAACTTTTCAGGTTCGCCAAAACAGTACTGGCACTTAAAAAGGGATATTTATAGAAGATGATTCTAATAAGTCGTAGGGATATGGTTCCATTTTATCGTAGGATTTATCATAATAAGCAGTCAAAAACAAGTAAGGAAAGGCTAAAGTCGGGCGGGGCCGACCATATAATACCCTACACCACTCCCTGCGTATGTACCTCGCTATGATAACTAAACCCAGGTATTTCATGGGAGCAATTTTATGTAGACCATATAAATTATAAAGTTACTATAAATTTATATTTAGCCAAATTTAACGAATATGGCAAATAATATGGTAATTGATCCAATTATCCGACAGACAAATACAAATTATACAGTAGTAATAGGACCGACATTTCAAAAAGGAGCCTATAACAACATTCTGGGCCTGGTCTAAAACATGGGCCTATATATTTCTCATTCACGGTTGAAAAATATCATGATCTGCAAAATTTTATTAAGATCCGATGTAAGATGTAGTTTCTAGAGCTGTAATAGATCAGAATGGACCCCATTTGGGTTATACCAAATGGGCATACGGGCATCACCTAAGCAATTCTCATTGCAATTCAATTCGGTAAAAAAGTGAAATCGGGAAGGATTTTTGCATCCTGTAAATGTATGTGTTTGACAAAAAATGTTAAATCGGAAAGGATGAAAACTGGAACGATGTGACCCGCTTTCACCAAGTATGTTTATTGGTGAAATATAATATGTAAAGTTTGGCCAAAATTGGTTAAACATTCGGGAGCAACATTTGTATGAGGGCTATATCTAAATCTGAACCGATCTTACCCACTTTCACCATAGGTTTTTTAGTTGGATTATAAGATGTTGTGCCAATTTTAAAGAAAAACGGGTGCAGGATGTGGTTTCTAGAGCGGAAAATGTCAAATCGGGAGCGATATTTGTATGAGGGATATATCTAAATCTGAACCGATCTTACCCAATTTCTGCATAGGTGTTTCTAGTTGGATTATAAGATGTTGTGCCAAATTTAAAGAAAATCGGGTGCAGGATGTGGTTTCTTGAGCGGAAAATGTCAAATCGGGAGCGACATTTGTATGGGGGCTATATCTAAATCTGAACCGATCTTACCCAATTTCTACATAGGTGTTTCTAGTTGTATTATAAGATGTTGTGCCAAATTTAAAGAAAATCGGGTACAAGATGTGGTTTCTAGAGCGGAAAATGTCAAATCGTGAGCGATATTTGTATGGGGGCTATATATAAATCTGAACCGATTTCCTCCAAATTCAAAACCGATGGTCCTTGGCCAGAAAAAATAACATCTGCCAAGTTTCTTGACAATCGGACAATAATTGCGACCTGTAGAGTGCGAACAAGCTTAGATGGACAGCAGACGGACGGACAGACAGACATCGTTAAATCGACTCAGCTGGTGATTCTAAGCCGATCGGTATACTTAAAGGTGGGTCTAGCTCGATTATTTCTTGGTGTTACAAACATTTGGCGCGAAACTAACTTATAATACCCTAGTCCACGAAGTGGTGTAGGGTATAAAAATCAGCAAATATATTGCAGATGTATGGAATTTACTCGCTTAACAAGAAAGTAGCTTACTACTCTCTTAGCGCTGCTGCAAAATTTATCTTGTTGAACCATTTAAGATAAACCAAAGGGCAACAATGATGAAACCTTATCAAGTCTCCTAATCGTAAACTAGTAAGCCCAATCGAACAGGCCTATTGTGAGCTCTTCTGTTAATGATGTTAAACTCCGATCTGGCAATGTAGTAGTTTGAAAAGTCCAAGGAAGACCCCGATTTCTTATATTTCTTAAAAAGTATATTTCGAAGAACTAAAATAATTTAGGAAAGGGAAACGATGATCTAGGCAAAATTTCTTGGTAAAATTCTATGGCACGCTTTTCGCAAAATTTTAGGCAACGTATATGAAATTGCCGAGAGGCCATAAAGCTAAATTTGGCCCATCCCACAAAAGTCTCAATAGACCAAACCTCCAGAAGCAGTGTCGCACAATGCTACATGGCATCAACATCATCATCATTGCCCCTCATCTTGTGTTTCTCTATTTTGAAACTTGATCATATTAAAACAAATACATAAAATCTTTTGTCCAGGTCCACATACTAACAATGGACGTAATGAATACGAGAATACTTTGGTGGCTGTTTGTGTAGTTTTTCCTCCCTAAAATGGTTTGGTGGTTAGTCTAAGGTAAAAGTTCATTAGTCGAGCAACGCTTAAGTCTACGATGAGATGAGCTACCAAAACTCATTCAAGGTTCATCCTCATCAACAATCGCCAGTACCTGTATCTCTGGCATTGTCTTTAGGGGCAATTACCTCAACTGTTTTGAAGAAAACAGAACGCTATGACTATAGCAACTTGTGGGAAATTTATCAAATGGGCCTATCAATTATGATTTGGTGTCTAGTCGACTGTGGTGACACTTTGTTGTTTCATTATATGCCTCCAAATATGCCTATATGCGTAGTGGGTATTTTCCAGACTTTGTTAAAACCTCAAACTCTTCGGTTTGACCCATACCCACAAAGTGAATTTCACCGGAATTAGGGTACTTACAGACGAATGTGTTGTTGTGGTAAATAAAATGATATAAAGAAGTGCTGTTTTAGACGTGCAAAGCTGTAAACACAATCAAAATAATGGGTTTAGATAATTTTAAAATGAAAATTGTATTTTGTTGGAAAGAATTTTGGATTTTTGCAACAATTTTCGCTTTTTCTCGACTATCAAATATATATGTCACTAGCGACATTTGTTCTTAATACACATGAAACAAACAGACGGATCCGTTGAGTGGACCGCAAGAAAATTACAAAATCAATCATTCATGTCTCCAGGGAAAATGAAAATTTTGCAAAAATATCCAATGTCTTTTTTTGCTTAACGTGCTCTACAGAAATACCTACAATTTTGTCCCAACAGATAGATTTTTAAAAAAAATTGGACGAATTTTAATCCTAGTTTTTTTTTGGATAAGTTGGCGTGTTGACTATTCAAGCGTGCAGAACTTTATTTACAGCTTTGAAAAATTCCAGCAAATATTTTGTAGACTACTTTAATCCTTAAATGCCCTTTGTGAAAGGACTTTTTTTTAATTTTTAGTAAAAAAGGTCAAACTGACCTATAAATGGAGGAGCTAAAGGGTTTAAGAACTTCCACAAAAATGATGCTCATATAACTCTACAATATATTTCTGACAGTAAGAATTCTATCAGACATTAACTTTCAACATTTTTTTCACTTTGTATCTTTTTTCACGTAGTATCTTCGATCAAAAAATGGAAACTTTGACCCACTGTAAAAAGAAATTCAGACTATAAGTTCATTCTACAAAAATGATACTTAACATGTCCTTTAAGAATTAATGGGTCGCTACTCTGTTCCAAAAATATTGTTGGAAAGTGTAATTTAAATAAATGATTTTGCTTCAGAGTATACAAAACTCACATAAAAATGACAACATGAAATAATTCCCAAACATTTGATAGTATTTTGTCATATAGAGTACAATTATTATTACAGGATTGCACCAAAGGCAAGTCTCGACAAACTAACGAGAATTGTTTTTTTGGGCTAATATGAAGATCTTGACATACATTAAAGAACCCACACCTCAAATTAATTTGAAGGAATAAACACATTTTTAAGCTAAAATTTACGACATTGAATTTTTCCACACAAAAAAGTGTTCATTATTTTCTTTCTTAATACCTAGGAAATTTTACTCCGCACAAGAAAGATTTTTTGTAAGAATTTTTTAGTAGAACCACAGATTTTTTAAGCCAATTTACTACCCTATTTCTTGTACATATAAAACCGAACAATTTTCATAAAAAAATACGACCACGACTCCAATTTTAACGATTCGCAGACATATTCTACTGTTAAAAATATTTTACACGTATTTTTGTAAAAAAAACATTTTTTTTTTCAAAAGATAGGACCATTTGAAAATTAGGAAAATCAAGAAAATGTTATGTTATTTTATGAACAATCGTTCAGAAAATACTTTTTTCGGGCGACTACATTTAGTAAATGTTTTTTTAAATACAACCCGTTATTTCTCCAAGCTGAAATTTTCAGGGTTTGTTTAGAATCGATCAGGGAATATGCCTATATTTTTTCTGAATTTTTAGGTGGGTGTTTTCATAGTGAAAAATACAAAAGAAGAAGAAAAATCAGAAATACACAAAATTGTTGATAGTAGCTTTCAATAGCCAAGATCGCCGGCGAAAAGTACTTGTAATTACCTTTAAAATAAGCCATTGCTCTTTGAATTGTGCCCACGCGTTTTCTCACTACACCATTTTCAATGAATGAAAAATCGTTTTTTTTCGTCTTCTACGAATCAAATATTTTATAAAGTTTAGTTATCGTAAAAAGTTTCAACGAAATCGGAAATAGTGATGTAAAAAAGGTGTTCGGTTTGACATGATTTGATATAAGGAACCTTTACTCATCCTTACTGAACTGGGGTAAAATTGATAAACTAAATTATGTTATGAATTTTACTCCGATTAAGGAATGATATCTTGTACTACAAATATGGTTATACTATGTTAGTACTTCACATTTAAGATAAGAATAATTGTAAAACAATTTTCAGTCACTCCACGAAAGTAATGTTTAGACTGTTTAATGATGACTTGTAGAATATTTCGCTCCTAGATCAAACCGTCTGTGACTTAAATGCTCCTGAAAACCCTCTAAAAATCTATATTTTTCCCGTGTAATTTTTCTTGTGTTGTATTTATGTCAAAAAAATTTTCGGAAATAATTGTCCCTTGAAAGCACTTTAAATATAATTTTTTGGGATGAAAAACTTAAGCGGGATTGGGAGTAAAAAATCCGGATGGTCACCTTAGCCATACATCACAAAAAGAGGGCATTAGGCTTCCTGGTCATGATCCAGAAAATGAAGTTGCTTATGAGTCATTCCATGTCAAGTGGTACGATTTTTTTTACCTTGTATTGAAAGCTTGTGTATGTATTCTTCTCTTAAAGTATTTTTGGAAGAAATTAGAAATTTTTTTGACGAGCTGCAACCAATTTGATAGCGAAAAAAATACAATTTTTTCAAATAGTTGTGTTAATTGCTCCTAACTCCTGAAAAACTTGACAGATTTTAATATTTTTTAAATGTTGAAGTGGACAGGTATAGCCGCGATATATTTTTTATATTTTTTAAAGTTATTACAATTTCATTTATTTTTTATTTTCGAAATGATTACATTATTTGTTTGAAACTTTAAAGTAGTGTTCTAAGATGTCTTGTGAGTTTGGAAGTGGTGAAATGATGGGTTCTATTCCATGCATCAGTATAGAAGTATGATGGATTTAATATTAACTAAGATAGAGACAATTGTGTGGGAGGTAGAAGAAAGGCAGTGGCTAAAGCGTAAATATTTTTTAGGTTTAAAGTGGTTATAAAAATATTTTCAAATATCAAATTGCAAATGATTTGGACTACCCGTATGGATGTTATATCGGTTTTATTGTAACCAAAGCTTAAGCTACTTTGTGTGGATGGTACCAGAAGGGGTGTGGCAATATCGCCACATGCGAATGTAAATATCTAATTTCACAGTATTCCGATCATCAGCATAGACGTTATAACAGCTTTAAGTTAACGTAGTTTAGAGTGATTTATGTGGGAGGAACTAGAAGGGGCGTGGCAAAACCCGCCATATCTAGTACACTTAAAGTGATTATAAAAACATTGATAAATACCAAAATATAGCTGATTCCGAATATCCGTGTAGAAGTTACATTGGTTTTATTTTGACATAGGAATATGGGTCATTTGTGTGGGAGGTACCAGAAGGGGTGTGGAAAGTTCGCCCACCTTCGAACCTAAACTAAGTTTGGGAAACATACATATTACCATGTGCAAAGTTTGAATTGATTCCTTAGCTCCTTTCGAGAGTTATCGTGTACACCAGCCAAAATTGAGAATAAACATATTGATATTCATAAATCTAAATTTGAAATTCAGAAATGAAAATTGAAATTGAGAAAATACAAATTGAAAATGAGAAATCAAACTTGAATTTCTGAAATTATTCAAATTATATTGAAATTGAGAAAAAAATGGAAATTGAGAAAATACGAGTTGAAATTTAAAAATGCAAAGTGAAATTGAGAAAATACAAATTGAAAATGAGAAAGAAAATATGAAATTGAGAAAATGCAATTTGAAATTCAGAAATAAAAATTGAAATTGAGAAAATAAAAATTGAAATTCAGAACTAAAAATTTAAATTGAGAAAATTGAAATTCAGAAGTGAAAATTGAAATTGAGAAAATGAAAATTGGAATTGAGTACATACAAATTGAAAATAAGAAATAAAATATGAAATTTAGAAAATACAATTTGAAATTCAGAAATGAAAATTGAAATTGAGGAAATGAAAATTGAAATTCAGAAACGAAAATTGAAATTGAGAAAATGAAAATTAATATTCAGAAATGAAAATTGAAATTGAGAAAATTAAAATTCAGAAGTGAAAATTGAAATTGAGAAAATTAAAATTCAGAAATGAAAATTGAAATTGAGAAAATGAAAATTGAAATTGAGAAAATTAAAATTAAAATTCAGAAATGAAAATTGAGAAAATGAAAATTAAAATTCAGAAATGAAAATTGAAATTGAGAAAATGAAAATTGAAATTCAGAAATGAAAATTTAAATTCAGAAATGAAAACTGAGATTCAGAAATGAAAATTGAAATTGAAAAAATGAAAATTAATATTCAGAAATGAAAATAGAAATTGAGGGGCGTGGCAATTTCGCCCATCTTCGAACCTTAACTAAGATTGGGAAAAATATTACCATGTGCAAAGTTTGAATTGATTCCTTAGTTATCGTGTACACCAGCCAGTCAGAGAGACGGAGGGACGGACGAAAGGACATGGTTCAAACAACTTACAAGTCGTGAAACGGATTTGGTCCAGGCATACTTGTGGTCTTAAGTCACTCCTTCAATTCTTCACAATTTTTGCTGTACCAAATGATATATGCCCTCCTACTCTGTATAATGAGGGTATAATACATAAGTCGCTAGCAGCAGCGGTTAGCGGCGGCGGTTTTTCTTCTACCCATATGAAATAAATGTGAAACGGTTGCCGCTTCCAGCGTGTAGCATTGTGTTCAGTGTTGCCACTGAGAAGAATTATTTCCTACCAAAATTTTCGGAAAAAACAACCAAAATCGTGTAGAACCTAAAAAAAATGTTAACTATAAATATTAGTTTTTAGTAATGTAATGCGTTTAATTTGGGTCCGCCAAATAACTTTTTTTTGAAAATGCTATAAAAAAACTACTGAATATTTTCTCAAATTTCTTTTTTTTATTTGAAAGTACAATCCTTCCGGTTAATAATGGAAAATAATTTAATTCAAATGGCTGCTGAGGGCACCCCACAAATAATAGTCCAACGGTTGAATACGTTAGATGGCGGACCCTATATTACATGAAATATGTACATAAATATATAATTTTAGAAAGAACCGACGAACAAAGAAATTGAGTGCTAAAATAAATATATGCTTCACGTCTTGTCTTTCCAAGTGAAAAGTAATTCTAAATTGATTTCGACTGGAAACAACCTAAATGCAAAACTTGAAAATATATTAGTCAAATATACTCTTTAAGGAAGTTATCTTACTCAAGCAAAAGGGAGTTGTAAGTTCCTCTTCGGTCGAGTATTTATTTCCAAAGAAGCACATTATAATCGCATCTCAAAATCCAAATGTGAATTTTTCCCACTTTTGAGAAAGTTATTTTAAACAACTTCCAAAATAGGTTAATATTCCGTAACATTTTACGAATAGCATTTTCACAAGTGAATGGGAACGAATTTTTAGTATGGGGCCACAGAGGTAAGATGTCCGCATTGTACCCAGAAGGTCTCGGGTTCGAATCGTGGCTCCGGAAAAAAACTTTTTTTGCTTTTTTTCTTACTTTTATAAATAAACAATGTTTAATTGTTTATAATTTTAACAACTTAAAAATGTTCGCTTCAAAAAAAATACAAATTTATTGCGTTATTAATGTACTTCAAATATTTAATTTTTTATTAATTATTATTACTAGATAATATCAGCAAAATTAAATAGTGTCAATTTATTTAATGCCAATTTAATTTAATTTGTATTTGTATAATTCATACTAAATAAATATTTTGTTAAGTTTTCTATTGTCAGTTCTAACGAACAAAATGCTGTAGTTATTTAGCACTCACAACAGAGAATAACCGATATGGCTAGAGTGTCGTAGTAGCAACCAGAAGGTCCGCTGTTCTACCCCGGTAGTGGCGGATTTTTTAAAACAGAAATGAAAACTAGTGAAAAAGTGGTACCCCTTTGCAACACATTAAAATAACTTTTAAGTGTTTCAAAATAAAGGACATTCCTGCTATGACAACTCCATGTTAAATTCATTCTCCAATAAACTCGATTAAATCACAAGATGAACATCTTTTTCATTTCTTTGAGTTCTCTCTTTTTGTTGGGTAACTAAAGAATCTCACATATATATAGATAGATAGATATACATACATGTGTATGTCGCAATAGATATTTGGAATTTGCGACTTTTTTCGAATTTTGTCTAACTTCAAACACGTAAGCTTTAATGTTTTTAAGCTAAGGCGTCAAGGCGTATATCAAATACAATTTGATATAAATATAAATTACAATTCTCTTCTCTCAGTTGGTTTTAATTAACATCTGTGGAGAAACTGTATTTCTATGGTTTTTGAAACATCAAAACTCTTAAAAATATTTTGAAATTTGACACAATTAAATATATTTAGTAATCTATGTCAAATTTTGTTTACGTTTTCGAAAATTGGCCGGACGCTGCGATTATTTTTAATAGCCAGGACCCTTCCTACATTTTAATACTTTTCTTCTTGCAATAAAAAATCGACAAAACCTACCAAAATAAGATTTAGCCTACCATCCTACCAAACGAAAAATAACATACCAATTTTGGTAGGAAAAGCCCAAAACGGCAACACTGATTGTGTTTGGACTCTTAACTATTTTCGTCGCTCTCTCCCATATAAATGGATCCACTGTGCGCTGATCTCTCTCTCTATCTTACAGTCTTCTCAGCGTTCAACAGTGTTTGTCGTCAACGGTTGCACTATCTATTGCACAGAATATTACTTTTGGAGTTGTGCTGCTCGAGGAGTCAGTCTGTATGGACTCTTGCTCATAGTAGTAAAAGTGTTGAGTCGAGAGTTTGGGAAACTTTACATCTTCTTCATCCTGTCAAGCGAATTTCATTCCTCCTCCTTTTAACTTAGTCTCCAAACTGATTTCAGCTAAATATCTGGCTTGTTTTCAGGTATATCGCCTATTTCCGATATTTCCTATTCATCCTTCTGCTGATGTTTCCTTCAGTACAGCTTATATCTGGCCGGCTTCTAATCTGCTCTCAATCCTACAAGTTCACTTTAATCCTTTGATGAAAAGCAATCACATGCCCTTGCGAATACCGCACGCAAAGTTGTTTCGCACAACAATTATCCCCTCGCCCCTCCACACTTTCGATGAAGTACGTCTGATATGTATTTTCTTGACTTTCAGTTATTGCTTTCCTTTCGTGTTATGAGTGTTTGTAAACTATGATGCTGAAAGGATACGTCAATTGAATTTGCCAACACTTGTGAGTTCCTTGTTGTGCATGCGATGGAAAAGTTTTCCGAAAGAAAATAAAACGTGAGAACGAATAAAGAGAATATCCTGCCCAAAACGCGTGAAATTCCCTGTCATAGCACGTGGGGTGTTGGCCAACAATTTGCTGGCAACGCATCATAGAAACAACTTTTAGTTATATATGTTGATATGTAGCCATCGAGGCAGCATCACACAATAATGCTGTAATACCAGCTATGACCACAGATCTCACGTTAAAGGTAAATGGGGATTGATGGCGGTGGTGTTAAGGAAATACCTGAGATGGCCTTAAGCTCTCGAGGGGAAATTGTAGCACGAAATTACAAAATTTCTTGGGACTCCTTGGACATAACGAACGACGAAACAAGATTAAAAAAACACAGTAAAACTCTGATTGAAATCAATGGGGGATATTAAGCATTTTATTCCGCAGAAATTCAATACAAATTTAAATGATGTGCCGATGTCAGTAATTTCAGCAGTGTACGTTCGGAAGACGATGCCATCTTAAGGGCCATCTTAGTACAGGCCATGATGATGAAGACCACCGTGCAGACCACCGTGTAGACCACCGCCATGAATCAAGCCCGAGTGATGATGAATCACGGGGGTGGCAATGCTATGCGAAGTAATGACTGGACGGACCACATGGACCGCAGGAACGGCATGATAGGAGGACACAACTGGATGCGAGTGTATGTAACCGGGTTTGGCAAAGGCCACAGCCAAAAAGGACAAGAAGAACAACTGCAAAGAGAGCGAGAGAAAAATTAAATATTATCCTTGTTTAAATTCAAATACTTACAATTTTAAACATCTTTGAAGTGCTTTGAATTATTTGACGTTTGCAAATGTTGATTGTTGTTTGTTTGCTGTTTGTTGAAAACTAACATACTTCTGTCTGCTGCCAGCGGGGTTTATATACAAAAAATCGCAACTCGCAAAACCCTACGAAACCGTAAAGAAATTCAATATTTTACAAATATTCTTTGGGCCTTGCAGTGCATTGAGCAATTGTGTCATGCGATCCGCTAAAGCTAGACAACCAAACCACCTATCCACACACACAAGATGAAGACAAGAAACCCGAATCCATGACAGATGACAAAATTGGAGGCATAGAAAAACCAAAAAACACGGTTTCTTTGGGTTTGACAAGACAAGAGTATCGGGTGTCTGAGTGTGGATAGTGCTGAGGTTTGAGGTTGTCGGCAAAGTTAACTTTAAATGTACCACAACTGGAAGATATAAAGCGCAGCTTCATTACAGCGAAAATGCAAGACAAGCTCCACGAAAAATTGTAAACCGGGAATGGAAGATTCGTAAATTAGCTAATGCAAATATAAACGCGCACTGTGTTTTGGAAAAGATTTTTTATAGAAGACAGAAATATAAAATTTAAAATAAAAAAAAACTCGAAAACTAAATTTTATTATGTAAAATTAAAAAATCTGCAGAGCAAGGATTATGCGAAGGTAGTTCAATGAGTTAGATCTGAACTTTGCTAAAAAAGTGATTTGCTGGAGTAACTCACCACTCATAATAAAGGATAGATGAGGTGTTTACAGTCTCAAAATTCTGTTGCAACGCATTTTTATTAAATAAAACAATATTTATATGAAAAGTAATGAAGAAGGGGATCATTCGCTTTAACGAAAATTTACTTTTTACCTTTACCGACTTATATGTATATTAAAACCGGCCGGTTTGAATGTGAGAAAAACAATCGCTGTTTGGTTTTTGCTTTGCTCTACAAATTTTTCGTATTGATCGACATCAGCTGATGTGGAAGGTCGACCTGATGCACAAATGACATACTGTGGCATCTACATGCAGATGGTGTTAATGTTTGTACGTTAATGTTTGTACGATTGCCAAAGTTGTTTTTGTGTACTTCGTGCGAAGCAGCAATACGTGCTGAAATAAAATATTAAAAAAAATATAGTTTGTGTTGTGTTTTTATAAATTGTCTCCTCTAGACTCCATCTAGGGGAGGCCAATAGTTATATCAAACTGGTAGGATTCTCTTCAAAGGTTTTTACTTAACCTCAAAAATCATGATAATATAATAATATGTAAATATATAGACGCATATAACAGCGTGGTAAGAGAAGCACTCTATCCAGAAACGCCACTGAGGAGTTTTTCCCATACAGAATATGAAATGCATACATATATGGCCAAAGTGTGTATAGCTAAGTGTATACTTTATACTTTTGGTTTATGCAAAATTTGGCACGTTTGATATCCTCGTTGCTTCGAATTTTGAGAAATTATTCAATATAGATTGTATTTTATGATAGGTCGTCGTTGGTAATTTACACTGTTTCTAGAAATAGATACATTGCTTTAAGTTGAATTATTGTCCGCATGCATTATCGGATTATAAACAAGTAAAAACGGTGTTAAGTTCGCCCGGGCCGAACTTTATATACCCTCCACCATAGACTGCATTCCACAGAGGCTGTCGATTTTCGTAGAAGTTCAATAATATTACAGAAATAAATATATTTTTTTAAATAATAAAAATAATATTTTTATTATTTCAAACTACGCTTACAAGGCAAGGCTATCAATACGTTTATACTATATATATCGAAATAACACTTCAAGTCAATTCAAAAAATAAATATTCTTATATATATATATTTTTTTTTCAAAAAAGCTTAAATACCATAAATTTTGATATATAGTGGTTGCTACAGTTGGTTGTATTTCCATTCACTTTTAATTCCAAAAGTACAAATTTTGAAAATCCGTTATCTCACGTAAATAGTGCCAAATAACCACAAATAAAAGTATAGTCAGAGGAATGTATACAGCGAATTGCATGATTCTAGCTGTGGCCATTTGGTTGGTACCATTTTTATCCCTTTTTCCTATTTCACCCCCTTAAGAGTACGACTTTCTAAAATCTTTTTAATTTTAAGTGTCTATGCTATTAGAGGGGTGTTTACACCGAATTTCATCATTCTAGCTGTAGTCGTTGTATCCCTTTAAAGTACGAATTTGGAAAAAAAACTTTTATTTTTCGTTTCTACGCAGTCAGAGGAATGTATATTCTGAATTTCATGTCTCTAGCTGCGGTGATTTGGTTGGTACTACTTTTATCCCTTTTTTCTATTTTAACCCCGAAAAAGTACGAATTTCGAAAAATCCGTTTATTTTACGTGTCTACGCAACCAGAGGAATGTATACACCGAATTTCATCATTCTAGGTGCAACCGTTTGGTTTGTACCAATTTTATCCCTCCATTCCCATTTTATGCCTTAAAAGTACGAATTTGTAAAAATACTTTTATATTATGTATCTACTCAATTAGAGGAATGTACACACCGAATTTCGTGTTTCTAGCTGTTGTCCTTTGATAGGTACCATTTTTATCCCTTTTTGCCCCATACGAATAAGAATCACGTTTTTGCTGTAAGGGGAATGCATATACCCAATATCAAGTAAGTACAAGTAGACATATTGAAAAAATGTACTTAAATAGTCTAAAATATTAGGGTTTATTATGGGTATTTTTAGTCCTTGTGAGGGAACATGTTTTCCCTTTGAGCCGATTTCGCCCCGTTTCAATCCCAACCGATCTACGACTATAAGACGCATTTATGGAAAATATAATCATTCTAGCTCCTTTCCTTTAGATGCTAGCGTGCTTTCAACAGACGGACGGACGTGGCTAGATCGTCTTAGAATTTTATGACGATCAAGAATATATATACTTTATAGGGTCTCAGGTCGATATTTCAAGGTGTTACAAACGGAATGACAAAGTTAGTATACCCCCATCCTGGAGGTGGAGGGTATAAAAATGCATTACAAATAGTACTACATCGTATTACAACACAAAATCTAAGGCACAATTTTTTCCGAAATATTAATTTTTGATACGGAAAACCAATTTTTTGCGACCCGGTTTAATGTATACAAATACACCACCAAACTGTATACTTTTTTCACGAGGAGAATAACAGAAGGGGCGTGACTGGTACTCTAACATATTATGAATTTGTCCTATCAAATTTGGATTACTTAATAGGGTAATTTATATGGCAGCAAGTGTAAGAATCACTTTTTATTTGAAAAATAAAATCATAGAGGAATCCAAACATACATATAAGCACTTAATGTTGGGAGACTGGATTGGGGATTGTGAACGTCGCGGCTGGAGAAAATAAAAATAATCAATCGCAATTTTTTTATTTTTAAAGAAATACTACATAAAAAATAAAGATATGTTTTTCGGGATATTCAATGATTAAAATTATTAATTCTTTCAGTACTTGAACCACAAGGACCGCACATATGGTGAAATCCTTTCAGATGATACCAATATCATTGAAATCTGATGACTCGATCCAAGGTTATGATATCGTTAGGGAAACCATCTCCTCACAAAAAACCCCCCAAGAACACCAATTTTGGACCCTAAACGCAAGTAGACGGTAAATACCAAAATTCATAAAAATCGAAAAAGGTCAAAATCCGAAATCTTATGCAATTAGCCATAAATCCAAAAAGGAAAAAGACGACGAAATATGTCCAATCATTCGGTTTTCGATTTTTTTAGGGTTTCTCCGAAAGCAATTGTTTCCAATGGACAATTAAAAAAGAAAACTACATCTTTTCAACTTGTTTCCAATATCAAAGATGACAAAATAATCTATATCAAGCAAATCAAGTACTACCACTTTTTGTAGTTTGCAAACACTGTGCAATAGTATATGGGCCTGACGGTAGATTGTCAGCCTACTGATACAGTTTCACAAACATCCAACACACAACGGCCATAATTGTTATTTTTTAAAGGATGCCTACTCTTGATTGAATCTGTCAATTAAAGTGTTGCAAACTCCTCCCCCGAACCAAAAAAATAAACCAGTAGTTTATAAAGTTAATTAAGGTTCTAAAATTAATTGAAATAAATGATACAACGTTTACAGCTACAACGGCACATTCCATACAATGTATAAAAAGGATGAGGTTCAGCTCCTGCGGCAACAGTCAAAACAGAGAATATGCTGAAACTGGTAAGTCGAATACACAAAAGCAACAGTGGAAATATTTAATGTCTTTTTCAATTCCACCATAGCTTTTACTTGCCACATTTGGCTCATTAACACTTGCCGGCCTTGTCATACCAACCACAGACTTGCTGACTTTCTCCAATCTGGCCGTCATGGAGGGGAAATGGTTTACAGACAACTTGTATGACAAACTTCTTCAAAATGTCAACTCTTCCTTGGCGACCCTATTGCCGAATGCTGCCAATTCAAGCGGCGTTTTAACTGACGTCTTGATTTTGCCTTGGCTGCCGGACATGCCTCCCAGAGTTTCAACATTCATTGTGCGCGTCTTTCAGCTGTTCTCTGAGAAAACACAAAGGCCATTTGGTTTGCTGTACGAAACAATATTCGATGATTTCTGCTGCAAGAAACCGAAAAATTTCACTTTCTGGAAACCTTTCGGCAATCTCATGTTCAATTTTGGCATCAACACAAATCTACAGACATCCGGCCAAATTGGTGTGGGTAAGATTGTTATTTATAAACTACTTGTGTGAAAAAGCTTTTGTAATAATAAAAGGATTATAGTTTTGAATGTGGTGTGTGTAAGGTTCTTTTGTAAGGGAAAACTTGTTGAGGTATACGAAGGATGAATATTATAAGTATGTATAGTAGGATGGGTCACGAAAGTAGATTACAGCGGTCACCGCCCAGAAATGAAGATTGGATTATTTAATGATGATCTGCAAAATATTTCGTCACTGGGTCAAGCCATCTGTGAGCTAAACGCTCCTGAAAACACCTCTAAAAATCATGTTTTTCCCGTGTAATTTTTTTTTATGTTGCACTTTTGGCACTTTAAATAAAACTTGGAAGAACTTTAAATAAAAAATGTTATTCTTGTTTTGGAGTAATGCATTGGTCGTATTATTAAACGTTTCTATTGATTTTTAGTGGTTTTTCAATATGACAGCTAAAAACTCATATTTCTTGAAAACATTTTGTAAGATGTATTATGAAAAATAAATAGAAGGAATCAATACCTAATGAAATGAAATATGTAATGAAATGAAATGGATTTTCAGTGCCAAAATTTTCAAACTCTTTTTACAAAAATGAGCGCTGCGACGTCAATTTCTATCCGATGTTGACCATTTAGGCATCATTCGAAAGGCCTTGGCGGCAGCTACTTATTTTTTATAAAATATTAACAGCAAATTTCAGTCGTCACAATGAAAAAACACAAAAATTACTGAAAGGTCGAATTATTCGCCGAATAAGTAATTCTAAGACAAGAATCAAAATTTATATTTAAAGTGCTTCCGAAGGTCTATTAATTCAGAAAAAAAATTGGACAATTACACGCGAAAAACATGATTTTTAGGGGTATTTTCAGGAGCATTTAGCTCACAGACGGCTTGATCTAGAAACGAAATTTTTTTGCAAAACATCGTTAAACAATCCAAAATTTATTTTCATGGGTTGACTGGAAATTGTTTTCTAATTTGTATGGACCACGACCCAGCCTAATGTATATTAATTGAAATTTTGGTTGTTTTTGCAAAGGGTACTTAGAAATGAAAAATGGAACCCATTATTTCACCACTTCCAAACTCCCAAAGTAGAAGTTTAGAACAACATTTTAAAACGTAAAAAACAAGACATTTTTGCATCTACTTTTATGGCAAATATCTATTTCATAGCTGCACACTAACTTTAACATGATGATTTCTGGCCCGTGATGTTAAATTAAAGTGGTCATTAAAGTGGTCTTGAAACGCGTATAAAATATTTTTAAGAGAAGAATACTTGCCCATACTTTCGTAGTAGTCGAAGCTAGTGATGTAAACAATCGAACGTCCCGTTTGGCATGGAAAGACTCATATATAAATTGTTACTAACAAAAAGTGTAACGTATCAAACTATGAACTATGTCCGTCATTCCGTTCTTATATTTAATTAAGGAATTTATTGAAACATATTAGCAAAAGAGAACCCTGGGTCATTTTACAAATAATATTTTTTATATATTAATAGCAGTACCCGCGAAAAAGTTAGTAGATAATAAATAACTGGATACAGATAAATCTAAAATGGTAATTTGGAAACCTCCTATTAGATAGCACTTCATACACAGTCAAACGAATGTCCTTGTCGAATTGCACTATTTTAGCTGAAGTCCCTTCGTATGTACAATTTTTCTTCATTTCACTTTCTACACAGTTTAGAACAAAAAATACAATCGCAGAGCTTTTATATTTTCGATTTGATGTTTTAGATGCAGACCGCCATTTTTTAAGTTTTTGCACCTCTTTCCCAAACAGTATACATTTTTAAAAATCACTATAAGTAACATGTGTTTTTGTTTCTCCTAAAAACGTGTACTTTATATGGTACCACGTTTGTTTTCTTTTCGTCCCGCATCCTCCTTATAAGTAAACATTTTGAAATATCCATTTAAGTTCCGTGTTTAAGTAACTAAAGGGCTGTATAACATTTGTCGTCCAACTGCGAAACATCCAATTTTACTGCGCTTTTACATGGTCAGAGGAATTAACATTCCAAATTTCACGATTCAAGCTGTAATACTTTAGTTGGCACAATTTATATCCCTTTTTGTCCCGCTCACGCATTAAAAGAACAAATTCCAAAAAAATCGATATAAGAACAATTTTCGTAAAATCCTTTTAGATTTCCGCTTCTATGTCGTCAGAGGAATTTACACATCAAATTTCACAATACTTAAATTGGTACCATTTTTATCCCTTTTTGTCCCGCGCACCCCTACGCTACAGAGCTTCTACATGGTCAGAGGAATTTAGACTTCAAATTTCACGACTATGACTGCAAAACTTAAATTGGTACCATTTGTATCCTATTTTGTCCCACTCGACCCTTAAGAGTACAAATTTTAAAAAATCCATTTATGTTGCAAGTTTACGTTGTCAGAGAAATGTAAATACCGATTTTCACGAATATAGCTGCAATATTTAAATAGGTACCATTTTTATCCCTTTTCGTCGAATTTCATGTTTCTAGCTACTGCCGTTTAGTCAGGACGAAGGTTCGACGTTTATCCCTTTTTGTCCCATTTTACCCCCTAAAAGTACGAATTTCGTAAAACCCTTTCTTACTCGACGTCTACGTCATATTTGGGAACTACCCTGAAAATTTCAATTTCAAATTTCATGGGCTAGTCAATGATAAGTCAGTCGGTCAGTAACGCAACTCTTTTATATATATATATAGATCGCACATATTACATTCTATTCAAAAAGATTTTATACAAATAATAAAGATAGTATCACATTTTCGGCTTTTTTAGAGTGATAAAAAGTAAACTCTTTCAATTTGATTTTACATCAAAAATCTGCATTCTGCTATTGTATTACAAATTTAATTTTACGTGACAATATGTGTGTGTACGAGACAAAATATAAAAACGTATTTTACGGTATAAATATGTACTTTATTGAAAATATTTTCACACCAGCAGTAAGATTGAATATTACTTATAATTTGATTCTCTGACATTTTTTCTCTATGCGTAATAGTTTCGGCGAATTTGAATGCATCGATAACAACTTCTACTTTTTGTCGACTAGAAGTAGATTTTAGATATCTAACACTAACAAATAGTTCAATTTGTCTGCACTTGACGATGGCGAAATTGAAATGACCCCACTTAATTGGCTAGGACACTGAAACTTTGTTAAAATCACTTCGAACGTACGAAATACGGTTATCCGTGGAGTCATCTCCTAAAGATCGTCTACTTATTAAACACCACTCTTATATCATCAAAAAAATGCGTCTATTAGACTGGGTCACGAAAAAATTGATATGTTGATCACCCAAGCATAAGATTTGGACTGTTTAATGATAGTCTGCAAGCTAAATGCTTTTGAGAACACCCCTAAAAATTATGTTTTTTCATTTTTATTTGCCCAAATTTTTTCTGATATAAGAGACCTTTGAAAGCACTTTAAATGTATTTTTATACCCTCCACCTCCAGGATGGGGGTATACTAACTTTGTCATTCCGTTTGTAACACCTTGAAATTTCGACCTGAGACCCTATAAAGTATATATATTCTTGATCGTCATAAAATTCTAAGACGATCTAGCTATGTCCGTCTGTTGAAAGCAAAACTTCAATAAATACGTCTTATAGTCGTAGATCGGTTGGGATTGAAATGGGGCGAAATCGGCCCAAAGGGAAAAGATTTTTCTCTCATAAGGACTAAAAATACCCATAATAATCCCTAATATTTTAGCGTATTTAAACATGTTTTTTGAATATGTCTGTTTATATTTGCTTGATATTTGGTATGTCCATTCCCCTTATAGCAAAAACGTGCACCATAAAGTGATTCTTATTTGTAGGGGGTGAAATGGGCAAAAAAGGGATAAAAATGGTACATATTAAACGACAACAGCTAGAAACACGAAATTCTGTGTATACATTCCTCTACTTGAGTAGATACAAAATATAAAAGTATTTTTTTTTTCAAATTAGTACTTTTAAGGGGTAAAATGGGAATAGAGGGATAAAAATGGTACCAACCAAACGGCTGTACGTAGAATAATGAAATTCGGTGTATACATTCATCTGATTGCATAGACAAGTAAAATACACAGATTTTTCAAAATTCGTACTTTTTGGGGTTAAAATGAAAAAAGGGGATAAAAATAGTACAAATCAAATGACCGCAGCTACAGTCATGGAATTCGGAGTATACATTCATCTGACTGCGTATACACGGAAAATAAACTGATTTTTCGAAATTCGGACTTTTTGGAGTCAAAATAGAAAAAGGGGATAAAAATAGTACCAACCAAATTACCGCAACTAGAGTCATGACATTCGAAGTATACATTCCTTTGACTACGTAGACGTGAAAAATAAAAGGTTTTTTCCAAATTCGTACTTTCAAGGGATACAATGGGTACGGAGGGATAAAAATGGTACCAACCAAACGGCTACACCTGGAATAATGAAATTCGGTGTAGACATTCCTCTGATTGCGTAGACAATTAAAATAAACAGATTTTTCGAAATTCGTACTTTTTGGGGTTAAAATGAAAAAAGGGGATACAAATAGTACCAACCAAATGACCGCAGCTAGAGTCATGCAATTCGGAGTATACATTCCTCAGACTGCGTAGGCACGAAAAATAAACGGTTTTTCAAAATTCGTACTTTCAAGGGATACAATTGTACAGGGGGGTAAAAAAGTACCAACTAGACGACTACAGCTAGAATTATGAAATTCTAATTGCGTAGAAATGTCAAGGGGGTAAAAATGGTACCAACCAAATGGGCGCAGCTGGAATCATGGAATTCGTACTTTTTCTTTTACGGCAAAAATTGGTTGAATCATGAAGTTAGGTTATTTTGCACTTTGCTTTTGGAATTAAAATAGAATGGAAGTACAACCAACTGTAGCACCCACTATCTTCCAATATTTATGGTATTTAAGCTTTTTGAAAATATAAATATAAGAATATTTATTTTTTGATTTGAAATAGATAATGGTTTGATGTATATAATTATTTTTTCAATATTTGTATTTGTTTTGGTTTCGCTATATTACAAAATTTATATTTTCCTGTAATATTACTGCACTTCTACGAAAACCGACAACCTATGTGGAATGCAATCCATGGTGGAGGGTATATAAAGATCGGCCCGGCCGAACTTAACGCCGTTTTTACTTGTTTTTTCTTGTCTTGCATAAATTTTTGGTCGTATTATTGGACACTTACTCATTTTTGTGGTTTTTCTAAAGACTCACATTTCTTGCGAAATTAAAAAAAATGAAAAATAATCAGAACGAATTAATACCTTTCGAATGTTGAATATCGAATGAAAAATGATGTCACTGACTACACGTTTGCGAAAAAAGTTTAATACAAATTTGTTATTTCAAAAGCAAAATCGTTAAACTCTTTTGTCAAAAATGTGCGCTGCGGGGTAAATTTTCTTCCGATGTTCATCATTATTGATATTTTTTGATGCTAATTTTTTTTATTAGCTAGTATATTAAAGAGGAAAAAATGCTTATTTAAAAAATCTATAGATAAATGTAAATGTTATGAACTATAATTTTAAATGTATATTTTTTATGCAAGAAAATAAAATATGCCAGCTAGTAGAAAATTAATGGTCTTAATGGGGTTCAGCAAAAAGATATATTAAAAAATAAAAAACATGATTTCAAAATTGTTCTTATATATCGATTCATATTTTTCAAATAAGCAGTTTTCCTATTTAGTATGCTCGCAAAAACATGGAACAAAATAATTGTTCCAGATTTTTTTCTATTTTTGTACCCTCACATACATGCAGAGTAGGAGGATATATATCATTTGAGACAGAAAAAAAAGTGTAACATATTGAAGGAATGACTTAAGACACTAAGTATGTTTGGACCAAATCCTTTTTCCCACTTTTTAAGATGCTTGAGCCATTTTTCCCAAACTTAGTTTAAGTTCGAAGAGGTACCTTCTGGTACCTTCCACACAAATGACCCATATTCCTATGTTAAATTAAAACTAATTTGACTTCCAAACGGATATTCGGAATCAGCTATGTTTTGGTAATTGACAATGTTTTTATAAACACTTTAAGTGTACTAAGTATGACAAGGTTTGCCACGCCCCTTCTAGTACCTCCCACACAAATCACCCTAATCTATGTAAAATTAAAACTGTTATAACTTCTATGCCGATGATCGGAATACTGGGAAATTTGATATTTAGCAATGATTTTATAGAAGATACATTCGCATGGAACATGGAAGATATTGTCACACCCCTTCTGGTACCTCCCATATAAACTGGCATAAACTTGGGTTACAATAAAACCGACTAACATCCATTCATTATTTTAAAGTACAATCCTTCCGGTTAATAATGGAATCCTTCCGGATCAAATGACTGTCTCGGGCACCCCACAAATAATAGTCCAACGGTTGAATAGTTGAAAAAAAAAACGTTGAATGGCTGACCAATGTCTCCTATGATTTACTTTTTCCGCTCTAGAAATCGCATATTTCAACAAATAACTTTTTTTTTGAAAATGCTATAAAAAAACTGCTGAATATTTTCTCAAATTTCTTTTTTTATTTGAAAGTACAATCCTTCCGGTTCATAATGGAAAATAATTGCATTCAAATGGTTGCTGAGTGGAAAAAAAAACATTAGATGGCGGACCCTATAGTTCAATTTGTCCGTATTTGACGAAATAAGATACTTTTTGCCACGCCCATTCTATACAGCTCACAGTAAAGTGTTAATATCTTCTATATTATAATCGATAACCTCTGCGAAGTGATATTTGACTACGTTTTAATAGTTGTTATTCTGAAATGAAATATGGGTGATATTAGTATGCCCATCCTTCCTTAGTATGCCCATCAAAATAATAGACATAAATAATGCATCGACCGGGAAATTTTAACAGACGGTTATCGGTGGAGTCATCTCCTAAAGATCGGCAACTTACACTGTGTGTATTTTTTTAAGATATGGAAATATAACCATATATGGACACCACTACGTGATAAAATACCACAAAAAGACCCATGTCTCCCAGTTTTGCCCACAGTCATGCACTTTTTTATGGGCCCTAAAGATTTGGGGCCTCTGTGTCATTTTTGCAAAAAAGTGATCATTTTTTCAAGCTCATAACTTGCAAACCGTTTGGAATTTGAATTTACTCTCTGAGGCAAAGTTGTATATTTTCGTTCACTAATACAAATCAGGTGATTGTGCTTATGGTGGAAGTAACTTAAGTGTTGAAAATTTAGAGCAGTATAACAGTTTAGGCTTATAACATCTTATCAACACTACTTGAAAATATACGGCATACTTTTGGGCGCAATTAACAAAAAGGCGGCAATAAATAAAAGATTTCTGTTTGGTTTTGTGGTTTAAAAACTTTTTATTTTATTCATTTTAACAAAAATATTCACTTAAACAAATTCCTGAGTGAGTATTCATAATCGTTTGTATCGAGGGGTGGACAGCATTAACAATCTATTTCTTCAACAACAAAGGGGCGGAGTAAGGAGCGGCAACGTAGGGAGCAGCGGCGGCATAGGTGGCAGCGGCATAAGGAGCAGCGACATAAGGAGAAGCGGCAACATAAGGAGAAGCAGCATAAGGAGCAGCCACATAAGGAGCAGCGGCGGCATAAGTGGCGGCAGCATAAGGAGCAGCAGCGTATGGAGCGGCTACATAGGGAGCAGCAGCATAAGGAGCAGCCACATAGGGAGCAGCGAAGTTACCATGGTATTCCCGAGAGACAACAGCACTGGCGGCCAAAGGAGCGGTGTAGGCGAGTGGGGCCACAATACCGGGCTTGGCAGCAACGCAGGCGATGACAGCCATCAAGACAATAGCGAAGTACTTGAACATGTTTGTGGAGTTGTTGGTTGGTTGGTTCTGGGTTGAAAGAGAAGAGTAGGTGTGATTTGTCAAAGACAACAAATTGAACTGTGCCAATATGCCGCCATCGATGGTCGTTATATACTGTGAAATTATTGACGTTTTTTGGCAAAAGATTATGCTAATCCAAACACCAGCACCACCAGCTACAAAGCAAAAGAAGAAGAACCTTGCTGATAGCCAAAAAGAGCAGTGGGGGTAAACAATTTAAGTCTAAGTTTTGTTAAATAATTCCTTGAGAAAAACCCTCAACGAAAATAGCCAGCAACGTAAACAGAAAAAATCAAAAAACAACATCGGACAATGAATGAAAAATTAAACAAAAAGAAGCTTTTACTGTCCTAAAACAATAAATCCAATTTAATGTTGGCTTAAGAGCCAAACTTGCTGGGCAATAAGCGTTTACCAATTCCCATCACGTAATTTGTTTATTAGTAAGACAGACAGGCAGAGAGACAACAACAGCAGAAGCAGCACAGTAGTTAGTAGTTCTATGCATTAATTTACGATTACATTTCCATTTTTATTTTATTATTATTATTATGTTAGTCTCACCTGGAAGCAGTCATCGTTGATGGCAGTCAAGTGTTGTGTCTACATCTTGTTGTTAACATGTGTTCCTATCATTGGATAATATCAATCTGGATAAATGTTTCAGTAGAGTATTATTTATGTGATGTGTATTAAGGAACTGTGCTGTGTACCTGGGAGAATTTTCTCGATTTTTGTGTGTGAGGAAATGTTGAAAAATAGAAATATTTTTTTATTTGAACGTCCGCATGATTATTTAATAAATTACACTTTACAACAGCAACATGTAAAAAGGGTGTTAAGTTCGGCCGGGCCGAACTTTATCTACCCTCCACCATGGATTACATTCCACATAGGCTGTGGATTTTCATAGAAGTGCAGTTACAGGGAAATATAATACAAAAATTGAAAGAATAATTTTATAAATAAATATAATATTTTTATTATTTCAAACCACGCATATAAGGCAAGGCTACCAATACGTTTATCCATTCTACTTTAATTCCAAAAATTATGAAAATCCCTTATCTCACGTACATAGTGCAAAATAACCTAACTCATGATTCAACCATGATTGTCATAAAAGTAAAAAGTACGGATTTTGAAAAATCTTTTTATTTTGCGTGTCTATGTCAGAGCCATGTATACGCCGAATTGCATGATTCTAGCTGCGACCATTTGGTTGGTACCATTTTTATCTCCTTTTTCCTATTTTACGCCCTAAAAAGGGGGTAAAATAGTAAATTCCTAAAATCTCTTTATTTTACGTATTTACGCAAAATTTCATCATTTATTTTACGTATTTACCCAATTGAAATTTCATCATTGTAGCTGTAGTCGTACTATTTTTATCCCACTGTACCCATTGTGTATCCCTTGAAAGTACGAATTTGGAAATAATATTTTATTTTTCGTGTCTACGCACCGAATTTCATCATTCTAGCTGCGGTCATTTGGTTGGTACTATTTTTATCCTCTTTTTCCATTTAAACCCCAAAAAGTACGAATTTCATTATTATATTTCATTATTATTATAGGTGCTGCTGTTTGGTTGGTACCATTTTTATCCCTCTAATCCTAGTTTGCCCCTTAAAAGGACGAATTAGGAAAAACTTATTTTTTTATATTATGTACTCCACTCAATCTACTCTACTCTCTGCTCAATTAGAGGAATGTGCAGACCGAATTTTGTGTTTCTAGCTATTGTCGCTTGATATGTACCATTTTTATCCCTTTTTGCCCCATTTCACCCCCTACGAATACAAATCACTTTATGGTACACGTTTTTGTTATAGGGGGAATGCGCATACCCAATATGCCTAAATACTCTAAAATATTAGGGGTTATTATGGGTATTTTTAGTCCTTGTGATAACTTGGACGTCTTGGCTTTTTTCGTTTAGATGATTGTGTGCTTTCAACTGATGGACAGACGGACGGACATGGATTATAATTTTATGACAATCAAGTCTATATATACTTTATAGGGTCTCAGGTCGATATTTCAAGATGTTACAAACAGAATGACAACATTATTATACCCCTATCCTGGCGGTGGAGGGCATAAAAATCGTTTTTTATTATTTTGAGCTCATTTGAAAAAATAAGAAAAAATCAGGTAAACATTTTAAAATTTTAAATGATTAACCCAAAAGCTAAATTCAGTAGGCCATGTAATTGGAGTAAAATCGCCATTGCTGCAGTTGTAAACAAGTAAGGAAAGGCTAAAGTCGGGCGGGGTCGACTATGTGATACACTCCACTTTTTATCCGAATACAAAAAAGTGAAAAAGTGAAAAGAGGAAGAATATTTGTATGTTTCCTAATCACAGGCTAATATGACCTGGTCCGATTTGCCAAATCGATAAGAATATTTGTATCGGGGCTATATCCAAGCATAGAATGTAACCCACTTACACAATATGATCCTCTAGTTCAAGTATAACGTGTTAGGCTCAAATTAAAAAATAAATCTCTGAAAATAAGTGGTTTCTGGGTCGGAAAAAGTCAATGCGGGAGTGAAATTTGTATGGGAGTTATATATAAATCTGAACCGATCTGACCTATTTTCACCACAGGTGTTCCTAGTTTAAATGTAAGATGTTTTGGCAAATTTGAAAACAATCTGTTGTTTCTAAAGTGGAAAAAGTCAAATGGGGAGCGAAATTTGTATGGGAGTGATATATAAATCTGAACCGATCTGACCCATTTTCACCATGGGTGTTTCCAGTTGAAATATAAGATATTTTAGCAAATTTGAAGAAGATCTGGTAAAATGTGTGATATCTAGAGCAGAAAAAGTCAAATCGTGGGCGAAATTTGAATGGGAGCTATATATAAATCTGAACCGATCTGAACTATTTTCACCATAGGTGTTTATAGTATAAATATATATTTATACAGAAAGACAGATAGACAGACGGACATTGCTAAATCGATTCAAAAAGTGATTCTAAGTCGATCGGTATAATTAACAATGGGTCTATCTCCTTTCCTTTTGGGTGTTACAAACAAATGCACAGAGACATAATACTCTCGTGGAGTGCATAAAAAATAAAATGACAGTATCAAAGAAATATACTCCACTTTGACAAAATGACGCGATTTCTTTTTAGTTATCTTTGAAGTACTTGCAATATTGCTTGTTATCAAATTTATTTGTAATTTAAAAATTGAGCTTTAATTAAAAGTACACATCATTTTTATATAAAACTAGCTGAACCCCGCCCGCTTCGCCAGGCAAAAAACAAATGGTAAAATTAAAATCAGGTTTCATATTGATCTTATCATATTGATATTATCGTTGTCTGTAATATATACGTTCCAATTTTCAGCCTTCTAGCTAAAAAACACTTTTTCCCGTGGTCAGTAATATATACGTTCCAATTTTCAGCCTTCTAGCTTAAAAAACACTATAGCCACGCCCACTAAACGAAAATCCAATTTTCGGCATCAAATTGATCTTTCTCGTGATCAGTAATATATATGTACCAATTTTCAGCCTACTACCTCTCAAAAACACTTTTGCAATGCTCCCACCGCCCACGAAACAAAAATCCAAATTTCGGCATCATATTTATCTTTCTGCCATCAAATTGATATTTATTGTGGTCAGTAATATATATGTACCTATTTTCATCCTACTACCTCTCAAGAACACTTTTTCCACGCCCACTCCGCCCACAAAGCGAAAATCCAAATTTCGGCATCATATTTATCATTCTCGTGGTCAGTAATATATATTTACCAATTTTCAGCCTTCTAGCTCTCCAAAACACTTTTGCCACACCCACGAAACGAAAATCCAAATTTCGGCATCATATTTATCTTTCTCGTGGTCAATAATATATATATACCAATTTTCAACCTACTACCTCTCAAAAACACTTTTACCGCCCACTCCGCCCACAAAGCGAAAATCCAAATTTCGGCATCATATTTATCATTCTCGTTGTCAGTAATATATATCTACAAATTTTCAGCCTTTTAGCTCTCAAAAACACTTTTGCCACGCCCACTCCGCCCACAAAATTAAAATCCAAATTTCGGCATCATATTTATCATTCTCGTGGTCAGTAATATATATGTACCAATGTTCAGCCTTCTAGCTCTCAAAAACACTATTGCCACACCCCCTCCGCCCACTGAGCATCTTTTTAAAAATTCTATAGCCTATAGTTCCTTCCAGACCTACATCTATCTGTACTGAAAATTTCAACAACATCGGTTCAGCCGTTTACACGTGATTGCGGAACAAACAAACAGACATACAGACAGACTTACACTAAGGTTTTATAATATTAATAGGGATTTCAACAATCGATAACAATGGAAATTATCGGTAACTAAACAATGGTATCAAAATTGTTTCAATTTTTTATCTTTAACTTGTTTTCATGCTTCATCTAACTATGTGGTCAGATCTTGGAGATTTTCGCGGGATTATAGTTTTTGTTAGGTTTTCGCTTTTTTCCTAGAAAATCCCGCCAAATCCCGCTTTTTGCCCAAATGGAGACGGTCACGTTAGAGGTATCATATAACTGCTGCTGAGATTTTGGAATTTTCGTAATCGGTTTTTATTGGCACGAAAAACCCCATACAAATGAAAATAATTATATTTCAAAAATGTTTAAATAAAAACAAAAAATTGGGTTTCAACAAATTTATAATTTTGTTGATGTTAGTGTTATTAATAGTTAATTAAGACATAATACAGTCGAACCTCCATTTCCATTTCTCTTAGTGGAAGTTTCGAGCAGGAACAAATCTTTTAAACGTTGCTTCTTTAACGTCAACTTGCATTACTTGAATTTTCTATGGACAGTTAAGTTACAAAATGGATAACAGATCTATATAATCGAAACTGCAAAAATAATATTTTTAATGCTGTCGAAACTGGATTGTTTTACAAACGTCTACCGTGAATGGAGGAACAACAATGCTGGCACCTAATATGAATCGACCGGAGAAAGTTAAAGTTCTTGTGATTGGAAAAAGTAGCAAATCCCCCGTTGATTATAATGTGATAAGAAATTTTACTCAAATCGAAATTTCCGAAAATTTTCCTCAATCCAACTAAATTTTTTACTCAAACTAAGAAAATTTTTAGTCAAACCAAGTAAATTTGTACTCAATGTGAAGAAAATTTTACTTAAACCAAGTAAACCGCAATAATTTCTCTCAATAATTCAAATATTATAATATTTTGCTTCAGAGTATGCAAAACACATATCAAAAATGACAACATGGAATAGTTCTCAAACAGTTGAAGTCAATTCTACCATAAAGAGTTGAGCAATTTCACCATTACTGCTGCGGAGGCTAAGACCTACTTAAGGCGCCTTCGCAGTGATTGTTTAGAATAATATTTGAAGTACTTAATGAAAAAGTCTTGGCAAACGAACGAGAATTACTTCTTCGATTATTATTCATGTATTCTTCTAAACACACTGAAGTATTTTTAATAATTTTATTAATACTTGAATTTATGAATAACTTGGCATAAATTTAAGTACTCACATTAACTCTATCTAAAGGGATAAAAATAAAAAAATAAAAATAAAGACTTCCTAAATGGAATTTTATCCTTAAAAATGTCTTAATTATTTTCTTTTTCAAAAGTAAATTTTCTTCCGCACAAGTACACTATTGTAAGAAGTTTTTACTAGATCCAAAAAGATGTTTTTAAGTAAATTTGCTACCTAAGTTTAAGTAAATGTGTTATTTCTTTTGGCTTTGAAATAAGGAAATTGTTCTCAAATCTACTAAATTTTCCTTCTCTTAAAGAAATTTTTACTAAACTATAGTAAAATTTTTAAACTAAATTGGTATATGGGTTTAACTACCATGCCTCATGACCACATCCGATAATAACGTTGCCATTTCTGCTCAATATTTCACCGTTTAATCGTTATAGGAAAAACGAACTTCTAGAAAACACCACTAAGTTTGTTAACCTTCAATGGGTGTACATCCACCCCCATAATTTTTTATAATCATAAGAAAATTGTTGCAGAAGAAATTTCATAATTTTGATTGCCGTTTCTTTGTAGATTCTGTGAAAACGATCGTTGACAACTTTTAGTTTTGAACCCTGTCCATAGGGTGAATAAACTTTTGTATATACGACGCAATGGAACGGAACAAATTACACGGACGCGAGTATCTCTTAACTATCACTTGCTAGTGAGGAAATTTCAGTTTCCGATGAAAAACTGCCGCTTTGGTTGGCTCCATACCCGCCATAAATTGGACAATTCACATTCAATTCATAAACAAGTCATAATGAAAAATGCAACGGAAAAACTCATCATCATCAACACAATAATATTTGCATTCTTTCGTGGAAAAGGCAAATTGTGCAAAATTTCCAACAAATTCTCTCCCTCCAACATTCGGGATATTTCTCGTAGTTGCACATTTGCTTCTTGTCTCTCCGTACCTCGTTCTTCTTGTTATTTTTAAAATTATGTATTTCCTGTGGTCCTCAAGGTCTCTTTTTCCGATTAAATAATATAAATTATATGGCCGTTATTTGTTCGTATCGCAAAGACACAGGAAGTTATTGAGATATTCTCGGGTGATGTCTCTGCCATTCCATAGTGAAATGTCTTTTGTTTTGTTTCATTTCTTCTTATTTCAAAAAAGACGTCATTAAAATGAAAGTTCTATAGAAAATAATTACATGTTGCAAGCAACATATGCAGATGTACGTTAGGGTGGTCCTTGGGGAGATGCAAAGTTTTCAAAAGTTAAATAATGTTAAAAACAAAAAAGATAATGTTGGAAAATAACGTCTTCCTCACATTGCTCAAGGATGCAATTTTCGGTTGGCAATAGAATTAATTCATTAATTTAATAATTAAGATTCTTTTCTTTCGAAAGTATGTCATGTTCAAGTTCATATGAAAACAATTCTCCAAATCCATACCAGAATAATAAATGAAACTATTTTTGAAGTGGGATATCGTCCTGGAGCAAGACCTCTTTGCATTTATAAAGAGTGATTTTTTTGAGGTTAGGATTTTCATGCATTAGTATTTGACAGATCACGTGGGATTTCAGACATGGTGTCAAAGAGAAAGATGCTCAGTATGCTTTGACATTTCATCATGAATAGACTTACTAACGAGCAACGCTTGCAAATCATTGAATTTTATTATCAAAATGCGTGCTCTGTTAAGAAAGTTCAGAAAGAAAGAAATTGTGTTCAGCGACGAAGCTCATTTTTGGCTCAATGGGTACGTAAATAGGCAGAATTGTCGATTTTGGAGTGAATATCAGCCAGAAGCATTGCAAGAGCTACCAATGCATCCAGAAAAAGTCACAGTTTGGTGCGGTTTATGGGCTGGTGGCATCATTGGACCGTACTTCTTCAAAGATGATGCGAATCGTAACGTAACTGTGAATGGTGAGCGCTACCGTGAGATGATATCCAACTTTTTTTTGCCCAAAATGGAAGAACTGAACTTGGTTGACATGTGGTTTCAACAAGATGGCGCTACATGCCACACAGCTCGCGATTCTATGGCCATTTTGAGGGAAAACTTCGGAGAACAATTCATCTCAAGAAATGGACCGGTAAGTTGGCCACCAAGATCATGCGATTTGACGCCTTTAGACTATTTTTTGTGGGGCTACGTCAAGTCTAAAGTCTACAGAAATAAGCCAGCAACTATTCCAGCTTTGGAAGACAACATTTCCGAAGAAATTCGGGCTATTCCGGCCGAAATGCTCGAAAAAGTTGCCCAAAATTGGACTTTCCGAATGGACCACCTAAGACGCAGCCGCGGTCAACATTTAAATGAAATTATCTTCAAAAAGTAAATGTCATGGACCAATCTAACGTTTCAAATAAAGAACCGATCAGATTTTGCAAATTTTATGCGTTTTTTTTTAAAAAAAAGTTATCAAGCTCTTAAAAAATCACCCTTTATTTTACTTTATAGAATGCAAATCTATTTGCAAGAGGCATGGTGACATTATCATGATTTCTGGTTCGTGATGACTTTCTTCAGAAGGCGTGACGATTTTTCAACAAAATACCCGAACTCTGTAAGACAACAATTATCCCTATCGAATGAGAATTACAACACACTCTTTGAATATCAATCAAAAACCACCACACCAAGTAAGCACACATTCCCATTTTACAAGCATCTCATTGAATTGCATATGTATTTTTTCTCCAGGAAATTCCAAAAATATCAAGTCTTCTCGTTTGAACTTAAAATTAGCATTGGTATTTTGGTATCGAACATTTACAAAGTTTTCGCAATAAGAAACATCCTAATGTAACCAATGTGTAAGAGTATGTGTACGAGTAAGAAATAAATAATCATATATTTTGCTGTAAAATTTCTTTCCTTTTATTAAAATAAAATACTTAGAAACTGAATACTGAGTATTTAATCCGAAAATACTGGCGCATTTGTAGTGGTGCCGTTATCAGTAGGATGGAAGTGGTATCGTACAACTTTTTAAGTCTCCGAACGTATTTGATTTTGTTTTATTGACAAAGTTCAGTTTCAAGAGAACACTGTAAGAAAGTACACCAGTGAATGATTAATAACAATAAAACGAATGGAAAATGATCAAAAAATTAATTTTTTCATCGAAATGTTGAAAACATGTGTCTTTAGAACGAGCGGATGGGCGGATATGATTGAAACGTCCCCAAAATATCGCCATTGTGTGTCTCTTTGGCTTATTTTATATGCCTGTTCAGTTTTAGCCATATAACTTCAAGACTGACATAAGCAAATAATCGATGCATCAGAAAACGGACAATTGACTCTGATCTTGGAGAAATAGCGAAACATTTGCTTCTCATACGGTAAGTGTATAAGATATTAGCAGCTTCGCACACGAAAAAGCCAGGTATTTGTTATTAGTTTTATCAGTCTCTGTTTTGGGATAGTATTTATTTGATTTTCTTTTTCTAAAATAATAAAATGGAAACATAGCACTCATATACAGTCAAAGGAATGTGCTTGTCGAAGTGCACTGTTTTAGCTGAACTCCCTTCGATAAATATATTTTTATCATTTTCTACCCCGTTTTTAACAAAAAATTACAACCGCAGAGCCTTTTATTCGAAAAAAAAAACATTTTGATGGCGCTTCTACATGGCCAGAGGAATTTACATACTAAATTTCATGATTCTAGCTGTAATCCTAAAGTTGGTACCATTTTTATCCCTTTTTGTCCCGCTCTCCGCTTAAAAGTACAAATTTCGAAAAATCAATTTATGTTGCAAGTCTACGTTATCGCGCACCAAATTTCACGACTATAGCAGCAATATTTTAGTTGGTACTATTTTTATCCCTTTTTGTCCCGCTCACACCATATAGGTATAAATTTCGAAAAAAATCCATTTGGATTTGCGCTTCTAAGTTGTCAGAGGAATTGACACACCAAATTTCACGACTATAGCTGCAATACTTAAATTAGTACCATTATAATTCCTTTTTGTCCCTCGTAACCCAATTTCGAAAATTTCGTAAAATTCAATTTTACTGCGCTTCTACGTGGAATTTACATACCAAATTTCACAACTATTGCGGCAATACTTTAGTTGGTACCATTTTTATCACTTTTTCCCCCTCACCTTTTATAAGTATAAATTTCGAAAAATCCAATTTTACTGCGCTTCTACATTGTCAGAAGAACTTATACGTCAAATTTCAATATTCTAGCTGCAATACTTTAGTTGGTACCATTTTTATCCCTTTTTGTCCCGCGCAACCTTTAAAAGTACAAAATGCACTTATATTGCGCTTCTATGTGGTGTGAGGAATTACATACCAAATTTCACGACTATAGCTGCAATAATTTAGTTGGTACCATTTTTACAAATTTCGTAAAATCAATTTATATTGCAAGTCTACGTTGTCAGAGAAATGTAAGTACCGATTTTCACGATTCTAGCTGCAATTCTTAAATTGGTACCATTTGTATCCCGTTTTGTCTCTTTCCTCCCTTAAAAGTACAAATTTCGAATAAAATAATATAAAAACAAGTAAAAACTGCGTCAAGTTCGGCCGGGCCGAACTTTATATACCCTCCACCATGGATTGCATTATCCCCTTTTTTCATTTTAACCCCAAAAACTACGAATTTCGAAAAATCAGTTTATTTTCCGTGTCTTCACACTCATAGGAATGTATACTCCGAATTTCATGACTCTAGCTGCGGTCATTAGATTGGTACTATTTTTATCCCCTTTTTTCATTTTAACCCCAAAAAGTACGAATTTTGAAAAATCCGTGTATTTTACTTATCTATGCAATCAGAGGAATGTATACACCGAATTTCATTATTCTAGTTACAGCCGTTTGGTTGGTACCATTTTTATCCCGCTATTCCTATTTTACCCCTTAAAAGTGCGAATTTGGAAAAAATACATTTATATTATGTATCTACTCAATTAGAGGAATGTACAGACCGAATTTCGTGTTTCTAGCTGTTGTCGTTTAATATGTACCATTTTTATCCCTTTTTTGCCCCATTTCACCCCCTACAAATAAGAATCACATTATGGTGCACGTTTTTGCTATAAGGGGAATGCGCATACTAAATATCAAGCAAATATAAACAGACATATTCAAAAAACATGCTGAAATACACTTTCAACAGACGGACGGACGGACATGGCTAGATCATCATAAGGGGTCTCAGGTCGATATTTCAAGGTGTTACAAACGGAATGACAAAGTTAGTATACCCCCATCCTGGAGGTGGAGGGTATAAAAATTAAAATAATTTTTTACACAAGATGATGCAGACTGAAGTAGACTAATGACAGTGTTGAAGTAAGTGAGAGATATTGTTTTTTTTTCTTAATTCAATTTTATAATGAAATTAGTTTTCTTAAATAGCGGGAAATCCACTTGTTTGTAAATAAAACACGCCAAAGGTTTGCATAATCTTCTTGATATTTCTTTCCCATATAAACTATATTTAAAAAGTGAGTAATATGAAAAGTATTACCTACTCTTCCAATTCTTTTAAATACGCTGTAATACAACAGTTCGGTACATTTCATCTTAAAAGTAAAAAATTTCCAAAAAACTCCTCGCCTGAGAAAATACTATGATAAATAATTTAATTCATATCTCAAAACTTTCTTTCAAGATGACCGGAAAGATAAATCAGGTAATTTACATCCGATTCAATTGAAAGTTTGAGTACATCTTAAAAATAGAATTAAGACATATTGTAATTATAGAAAACGATGGAAAATCTATTCGAAAAAAATCTGAGGTAATAATGCCCCCAAACATAATTCAGATCCTCTCATGAAATTTAGCATGGGTGTGAAACAAATGATCAGTAATAACTTTTTTTAAGAATTTTAAAAATGATATTTGACTTTAGGACATATGAAATTATTTTCCTTTCAGGATTTTTCTCACTTTTCAATATCCAATCACTCGCGACCCACAAAGATTCTAGGCTACGATTTGCACATTTGCTGTTGTTTTTCATGAAATAACATTCAAAGATAACAAATGAATTTGAACTTCACAAATATCGTTGATTAGTTATGGAGACAAAACATGTGCGAAAATTATGTTAAAAATTATTACCTGACAACCATAGGATAAATTAAATGATTTACACCTTAACGGACCAAGTCTTACCTAAAAAGACAAAAATAAAATAAATGTTAAGTAAAGAAGTAAATAATTATTTCTAATTAGTAAACTAAAAAACATGACATTAATTATATAAAACAAGGAAAAACGGCGTTAAGTTAATATAATATTTTAATTATTTCAAACCACAAGGCTACCAATACGTCAATTCAAAAAATAAATATTCTTCTATTTATATTTTCAAAAAGCTTGAATACCATAAATATTGGTTGATAATTGTGTTTCATTTTGTTATATTTTTTTTTTATTTTCATGTCATCGTAGTCAAAGGAATGTATACTCCGAATTTCAGTACTCTAGCTGCGGTCATTTGATTGCTACTATTTTTATCCGCTTTTTCATTTTATCCCCAAAAAGTACGAATTCTGAAAAATCCGTGTATTTTCCTTGTCTACGCAATCAGAGGAATGTATACACCGAATTTCATTATTCTAGGTGTAGCCGTTTGGTTGGTACCATTTTTATCCCTCCGTACCCATTGTATCCCTTGAAAGTACGAATTTGAAAAAAAACCTTTTATTTTTCATGTCTTTCATTTTGAAAATGTTTTTATTTTGCGTGTCTATGCAGTCAGAGGAATGTATACACTGAATTCCACGATTCTAGCTGTGGCCATTTGGTTGGTACCATTTTTATCCCCTTTTTCCTATTTTACTCCCTTAAGAGTGTGACTTTCTAAAATCTCTTTATTTTACGTGTCTCCGCAATTAGGGGATGTCTTCATCATTCTAGCTGTAGTTGTTTAGTTGGTACTATTTTTATCCCTCTGTAACCATTGTGTCCCTTGAAAGTACGAATTTGGAAAAAACCTTTTATTTTTCCATTTTAACCCCAAAAAGTACGAATTTCGAAAAATCCTTTAATTTTACATGTCTACGCAATCAGAGGAATGTATACACCGAATTTTATTATTCTAGGGGCAGCCGTTTGGTTGGTACCATTTTTATCTCTCTATTCCCATTTTATCCCTTAAAAGTACTGATTTGGAAAAAATATTTTTATATTATGTATCTACTCTATTAGAGGAATGTACACACCGAATTTCGTGTTTCTAGCGTTTCGTTTTTTGTCCCATTTCACCCCCTACAAATAAGAATCACTTTATGGTGCACGTTTTTGCTATAAGGGGAATGCGCGTACCAAATATCAAGCAAATATAAACATACATATTCAAAAAACATGCTTAAATAAGCTAAAATATTAGGGATTATTATGGGTATTTTTAGTCCTTGTGAGGGAAAAATTTTTCCCTTTGGGCCGATTTCGCCCCGTTTCAAGCCCAACCGATCTACGACTATAAGACGCATTTATAGAAAATTTGAACAGTCTAGCTCCTTTCGTTTAGATGCTAGTGTGCTTTCAACAGACAGACAGACGGACGGACATTGCTAGATCGTCTTTGAATTTTATGACGATCAAGAATATATATACTTTATAGGGTCTCAGGTCGATATTTCAAGGTATAAAAATGTATAAAATGTAGGTATAAAAAGAGCTCTGCGTGGTCAAAATGTTTAGTAGCGCAAATAAATAGGAGCACATTACAGAGTAAGAAGAACAACCAATGCTTGCTGCTACAAAATCTTGCTTAGTAGTGACAGAACAGGAGTCAAAGATGTAAAGCAAACGCATTTGCAGAAGTATCCTTAGCATGCTATGTTAGCAAAACATTTGTATAGTATTATATGATAATAGATACATATTTACATATTTTTATGGATACATTTCTTTTTATTTTGTTTTACTAAAATTAAAACTTTCATCGAATTCGTCGAATCCACATTCGTTCTCACCCGATTATGTGTTCAATTACAGGTAATTATGATGGTTACATTATAATTCACATAAAGGGTGATTTTTTAGCTATTATCTTTTTGACAACACTGGTTTAAACAGCTGACGCACGTTTCGTGTTTTGTTTCACTGTCAAACATCTTCAGTTTGGTCTATAATTTAACCATGAATCAACTTACAAACGAACAACGCTTGCAAATTATTGAATTTTATTATCAAAATGGGTGCTCTGTTAAGAAAGTTCATCTCGCGCTTCCATTTTATGGTCAGTTTAATCGACCCACTGAAGCGGCTATTCGGGCTATTGTGACTAAATTTCACACCAAATTTACATTGTTGGACATTAAACCACCAACACGCTTACGTAGAGAACGAACTGAAGAAAATATCGCAGCTGTATCGGCCAGTGTTAATGATGACCATCAATTGTCGATTCGTCGCCATTCGCAGCAATTGGGCCTCTGTTACTAAAAAACGTGGAAATGCCAAAAATGGACTAAGCGGATGGACCATTTGAGGCGCAGTCAAGGTCAACATTTGCATGAAATAATCTTCAAACATTAAATTATATGGACCGTACTATCGATTCAAATAAAGATTTAATGCATTTTTCTATAATTTTATGTGTTTTTTTGAAAAACTTTCCTATAGCTTGTAAAAAATCACCCTTTAGAAACAATGGTTTGAAAACTCACAACGACGTATTCTTCAGAAAATTGTTATATTTTGCTATTGTCCAGCAAAAACTTGGTAATGAAACCTTATTATTTTTAGCATTACCTAGTAATGACAGCTCGTTACGCCCTGCATTATTTTGAAGTATGAAATAATTACTTCCTTATAATGGGTTAAATAAGTAGTTATTGGTAAGTTAAATTTCATAAAACTTCAAATTTTAAAAAATAATTTTCTACATTTTTGTGGTAAGTCAGAGAATAGCAGTGATGTTGTTATCGCAGCTTAGTTATCCAGGCTTAAAGAAAAACAACCCTAAATTCTGTATTCAGATCAGTCGATACAAAATATTTAATTTAATAAAAATGTTGTTTTCATCACCGATTATTGCTAATACATTATTTGGCTAGTTATCAATAATGACTTATTTTGTATCTTGTATTTCTCTTCAACATCTTTCTGTTCAACTCACACAAAATAAATCACTTTATATCCCAACAACCCATAATCGATTGTAGTGTAACATCGTGATAATAACACCTGCGAACAGTATGACGACGATGACAGCACTTTAAAATCTAGAGCTGAGGATACAAACAAATCGGAAAAAATATTTTGTTTTACAAAGCTAACATTCTATCATCTTTCTGAACATGTTTTTACAATTATTTGCAAATGTGGAAGCAATTTCCACAAAATTATAGTATCTCCCTCACATATAATCCGGTGCTAAGTAAAATGGAAGTCCTTCCGTACGCATGTTCTGTGAGAGTGAGGGTATATATAAATCGGTTTAACCGACTGAAACTCATTTATATGTTTCTTTATATTTTTATTATTTTTTTCGAGGCATCAAAAAAATTAATTTTTACTCAATTTTCTATGCGAAGGTGAAATTCGCAAAATTTGTAGTCATCATAATTACCTGTAATTGAAAATATGAGCGGATGTGATCGGAGTTACAATCGTCTCTTTGTTATATACATTTATATGTATATGTTATATACATATATATATACAAATACATATATATATATATATACAAATCCGATCTGAGATCCGAATTTATCGCATGCCATTTCATGCATTTTTATACCCTCCACCTCCAGCATGGGGGTATACTAACTTTGTCATTCTGTTTGTAACATCTTGAAATATCGACCTGAGACCCTATAAAGTATATATATTCTTGATCGTCATAAAATTCTAAGACGATCTAGCCATGTCCGTCCGTCCGTCTGTTGAAAGCACGCTAGCATCTAAACGAAAGGAGCTGGAACGATCAAATTTTCCATAAATGCGTCTTATAGTCGTAGATCGATTGGTATGCGCATTCCCCTTATAGCAAAAACGTGCACCATTAAATGATTCTTATTTGTAGGGGGTGAAATGGGGCAAAAAGGGATAAAAATGGTACCTTTTAATCCAATGCGGAGTATACATTCCTCTGACTGCATAGACATGCAAAATAAAAAGTTTTTTTCCAAATTCATACTTTTTCTTTTACGACAAAAATTGGTTGAATCATGAAGTTTGGTTAGTTTGCACTATGTACGTCTGATAATGGATTTTCAAAATTTGAACTTTTGGAATTAAAATAGAATGGAAATACAACCAACTGTAGCACCCACTATTTAGAAATATTTATGGTATTTAAGTTTTTTGAAAATATAAATATAAGAACATTTATTTTTTGAATTGACGTATTGATAGCCTTGCCTTATAAGCGTGGTTTGAAATAATTAATATATTATATTTATTTATAAAATTATTTTTTTCTATATTTGTATTTGTTTTGGTTTGGCTATATTAAAAAATTTATATTTTCTTGCAATATTACTGCAATTCTACGAAAACCGACAACCTCTGTGGAATGCAATCCATGGTGGAGGGTATAAAAAGTTCGGCCCGGCCGCCGAACGTTTTTACTAGTTTTTACTCCAATAGGAAAAATAACAAAATAAAATTGAATATTCCAAAAATTTCTTTTCGAAGGATTATTATTTACTAATACGAACAACGACAGATCAAAAGAAATTTTAAAAATTTCGTTTTTTAAAAGAAAGTTGTCGATTTGCACATGTTTTGTCCACATCAATTTTTATACACTCCGCGAGAGTATTATGTCTTTGTGCATTTGTTTGTAACACCCAAAAGGAAGGGAGATAGACCCATTGTTAATTATACCGATCGACTAAGAATCACATTTGGAATAGATTTAGTCCGTCCGTCTGTCTGTCCATCTATTTTTGTAATCAGAGTTCAGGTCGCAATTGTAGTCAGAACTTTGCACAACGAAGTTTTTCGGGGTAAGGACGAACGCTACTTAATTTGAAGAATATCGGTTCAGATTTAGATATAGCCCCCAATTAAATTTCACTCCCTTTTTGACTCTCTTCAAAATTGGCAAAACATCTTATATTTCAACTAGAAACACCCATGGTGAAAATAGGTCAGATCGGTTCAGATTTACATATAGCTCCCATTCAAATTTCGCTGTCAATTTGAGTTATTCCGCTCTAGAAACCACACATTTTATCAGATTGTGTTCAAATTTGGCAAAACATCTTTTATTAAATCTAGGAACACGTATGGTAAAAATAGGTCAGATCGGTTCAGACTTATATATAGCTCCCATTCAAATTTCGATTGACTTTTCCTGCTGTATAAACCATATATTTTAACAGATCTTCTTCAAAATTGGCAAAATATCGTATATTTCCACTAGAAACACTCATGGTGAAAATAGGTCAGATCGGTTCAGATGTATATATAGCTCCCATACAAATTTCACACCCGCCTTGATTTTGTTCGCCCCATGAAATATGTATTTTTACCGAATTTCTTCAAACTGAGCATAACACGTTATACTTGAAGAACCTATTGTGTAAGTGGGCCATTTCATTCCGGATATAGCCCCGATGCAAATGTTCTTTTCGATTTGACAAATTGGGTCAGGTCATATTAGCCTATGATTAGGAAACATACAAAAATTCTTGCAGTTTTCACTTTTTTACCGAATTCGGATAGAAAGTGGATTGTAGTCGGCCGCGCCCCACTATATCCTTTCCTTACTTGTAATATTTATCGATAAAAATGTCGATAACAAAGAAATTTCATTCATGGTGATATATACGAGCTTTGATTTTTTTAGTACAGATCAATACTGTCCATTGGTTTTAGCAGCCAATTTTTAATATTCATATAGTAATATTATATATAGTAATGTTATATATGTAATGTATCAAAATTTTCCAAGTGTATTGTAGCTCATATCTCAAAACCGAAAGAAATCTAAAATTCAGGGCTACCCCAGAGAACTACTTACGAGAACGTCGACAGACTCGGCGGTATTTTTATCATCACTTTGTTTTCATTTTGCTTTAAATGCAACGAAAAAAAATCGCCATAAATTTATTGTCCGGCTTATCAGTCCAAAGTATACGCATAAGAAAGAAATGCATATGCATACATATGTATGTATATATAAATACAATGAAGATAAATCGGCAGAATAACTTCCTTGAATAGCTTGTAGGCTGTCATAAATTATTAAGTTTAGTTTTAAAATAAATACGGACGGATTAAGACAACGGCTGAGAATAATGCGCATATTGGGAGCAATATCTCTGCTCACCCTGTTGATATCCTGCTCCTGTGCCGAGGATGTGGTGCTCAAGTGTGACGAATACAATGAGAAAATCGGCGGCATGGAGAAGTTCTGCACGGTCTCCGGCTTCCAGGTGACGCATTCGCAAAATGTCAAAATAACGCCGTACGCCAAAGCGAATCAAACGAACTTCATGAAGTTCTACAACTCGGTGCTGCTGGACATACCGGCCAAACTGTTCGATGTGTTCACCAGTCTGAAGACCCTGGATGTGTCCAGTACGGAAATCGAAGATATATCACGGAACACCTTCACCTCGGCCAGTTTGCTAACGACTTTGAATCTCAGTCACAATTTGATCGAGAAAATCAATACGTCGGTGTTTGTGGGCGCCCACAACTTGATGCGCCTGGACTTGAGTTACAACAAGTTGCACACGATCGGTTCGTTGGCCTTTCGCGGCCTCACGAACATGAACAAGGTCGTGTTGTCGTTTAATGCCCTGACGGCCATACCGGCCGACTTGTTCGTGGACAACACGTACATGGATGCCGTGTATTTGGATAACAACCAGCTGGAGGAATTGCGGCCGGAAGTATTCTATAGCTTGCGCCACATCCGTGACTTGAGTGTGGCCAATAATCGTTTGAAGACGTTCGATCCGCAAACCTTCCAGAACTCATATGGGCCGGAAATATTGATTTTGGAGGGCAATGAATTGCAAGAGTTCCACTTGGCCAACAAGACCGTTACCAAGAAATTGAATTTGGACTCGAATCGTCTGACATGTCTGCATGTGAATGGCACCAACTTCCTCACGGCCATGAACAACTCCATTACGCGGGTGGAGGTGGCCAACGGGCAGGGTGTGAATACGCTGCTGCTGAAACACAATCATTTGGGCAATATCAGCAACATTACTTCCCTCAACCAGTTGACCGATCTCGATTTGTCTTTCAACCCGGTGGGCACACCCAATGTGTCCACCTTCCAGAATCTCAAACACCTGACCATACTGAATCTGCGTGCCACGGGCATCACCAAGCTCACCTTTGGCATGTTCTCGAAACTCTCGATTTTGGACGTCCTCGATTTGGCCTACAACAATCTGACCGATTTGAATTTGGACATATTTGTGCCCTCGAATGCCAATGTGCGCTCCTTCTTTGTGGACGCCAACAATCTCACCGAGATCGGGGGCAAGTACAGCTTCGCCAAGGCCTTCCCCCAACTGATAGAGTTGGGCATTTCGCGCAATCGTTTCAACTGCACCTATCTGCACTGGCTGCTGATCAAACCCCAACTGGCCGACTACACCAAACTGAATATCGAACACGATGACAGTCCCAAGGAGCAGACCCACATCCGTGATGTCACCTGTATCTCGCACAAAGATGAGGATCTGGAAAAGGCCGAACATGAGTTGGCCAATTCCCATAGCTTTCAATCGACTTTACAGCAATCGTTGCAAACAATGTCCGATCATGCCAAACAAATGCAAACGTATCTGCTGATCCTGGCCATCATATTGTCCTGTTTGGTTGTGCTGCTCTGCACGGTTTGTTTGCTGGGTGGCATACACTATTGGCGCACCCAGCGTGCCAAGTATTTCCAGCGCCGTGGCGGCGCCATAGTCTTCCATTCGAATGCCACGGTCAACACACATGTGGAACAGTAGCGGCGGCGGCGGCGGCTTCCGTGTGTGTTGTATAAGGATAGCACTTCGTAACACACAACACGAAATTGTATTCCTCATAATTAATTGTAATTTGTTTTATAATTATCGATTATAACTCACTAATTGGATTAAGGATTAGCTTAAGGATTGGCGCTTTTTAAATGTTATGCAAAAGGTAAATAAAATAAATAAATGAATACATAGTTATGGATAATGACTTTGGTGGAAATTAAATAAGCGGAATTAATGTGCGGATTACACTGGCCTACAGCCAATGGTGTCCTGCAGGGGCGACTAGTTTTTTTATTTAAATAAAAAATATATGGAAATTATTTAGTTAAAAAAGAACAAGGACAATCATTGCTCAATTTCAAGATAACAAAATTTTCCAGTTAAAAAAAATGAACAAAAATTGGTATGTATAAAAAATAGATACTTTTTCCTAGCAAAGAAAAAAATTAATTTTCCAAAAAATACAAATATAAATTGTATCCAATTCTATCCAATTTAGTGACAGTAGGACAGATAAATCCGTAAAAAACAATTAACAATTTCACGTCGCAGCGAATGCAATGTGTTTGCAATATCTGCGGTTTTAAGTCGATCTAACCATGTCCGTCCGTCCGCCTGTTGAAAGCACGCTAGCATCTAAACGAAAGGAGGTAGGACGTCCAAATTTTCTATAAATGTGTCTTATAGTCGTAGATCGATTGGGATTGAAATCGGGCGAAATCGGCCCAAAGGGAAATATTTTTCCCTCACAAGGACTAAAAATACCCATAATAACTCCTAATATTTTAGAGTATTTAAGCATATTTTTTCAATATGTCTGTGTGCGCATATCCACGCATTCCCCCTACAACAAAAACGTGCACCATAAAGTGATTCTTCTTCGTAGGGGGTAAAATGGGGCAGAAAGGGATAAAAATGGTACCTATGAAACAAAAACAGCTAGAAACACAAAATTCGGTATATACACTACTTTAATTGAATAGATAATAAAATATAAAAGACTTTTTCCCAAAATCGTACTTTTAATGGATAAATGGGAATAGAGGGATAAAAATAGTACCAAACAAACAGCTGAACCTAGATAATGAAATTCGATCTATACATTCATTTGATTGCGTAAACACGTAAAATAAACGGATTTTTCGAACTTCGTACTTTTTTGGGTTAAAATGGAAAAAGGGAATAAAAATAGTACCAACAAAATGAGCGCAGCAAGAGTCATGAATTTCGGAGTATACATTCCTCCGACACAAAAAATTAAAGGGTTTTCCAAATTCGTACTTTCAAGGCATACAATGGCTACAGGGGGATAAAAATTGTACCAACTAAACGACAACAGTTAGAATGATGAAATTCGGTGTGTACATCCCTGTAATTGCGTAGACAAGTAAAATAAAGAGATTTTAGAAAGTCGTACTCTTAAGGGGGGTCAAATAGGGAAAAGGGATACAAATGGTACCAACCAAATGGCCACAGAGGGATAAAAATAGTACCAACTAAACGTCTAAAGCTAGAATGTTTAAATTCAGTGTGTACATTCCACTAATTTCATAGACAAGTAAAATAAAGTGATTTTAGAAAGTCCTTAAGGGGTAAAATGAAGAAAAAGGGATAAAAATAGTACCAACCAAATGGCCGCAGCTAAAATCATAGAATTCGGTGTACACATTCCTCTGACTTCCATAGACATGCAAAATAAAAAGATTTTTCCAAATTCGTATTTTTTGACTTTTACGGCAAAAATAAGTTGAAGTTAGGTTATCTTGCTCTGTCTGTGTACGTCAGATAATGGATTTTCAAAATATATACTTTGGAATTAAAATATAATGGAAATACAACCAACTGTAGCAACCACTATCTACCAATATTTATGGCATTTAAGCTTTTTGAAAATAAATATAAATATAAGAAAATATTTTTTTGAATTGACCTGAAGTATTATTTCGCAGTGTAAACGTATTGGTAGCCGTGTCTTATATGCGTGGTTTGAAATAATAAAAATATTATATTTATTTATAAAAGTATCTCTTGCGATTTTTTAAACGCAAATTCTGCAAGTGAGTTGTTCTTCTCGTTCGTTTGTGAGTATCATCTCTTTATAGAGGCCGGGTTTGATGTTGAAAAGTCGCTGCGAAGCCACTTGAAAAGACTTTTGACATGGTCGAAATCATGATCGTGGTAGTCTGCAGCCAAGTAATAAATGTCACCATGCCATTTGTAAATAAATTTGCATTCTATTAAATATAGATGCAAAATGGTCTTGAGCCAGGACAATATCCCAGTTCAAATATTCAGACCAAAAAAATACAAACGAAAAAACTAAAAAAAAAGTATTTTTTCAATACTTTTATTTATTTTGGTTTGGCTATATTAAAAAATTGAAATTTTCCTGTAATGGCACTGCACTTCTAATCGACAGCGTCTGTGGAATGCAATGGTAGGAGGGTATATAAAATTCGGCCCTGGCGAACTTAACGCCGTTTTTACTTGTTTTTTTTGTAATATCGTTTCGAGTTTAGATATCCAAAATACATCGAACTATGTTGTACATAGGGTTTGGGGTCCGGGATTTCCCAAAAAAATTGGACGGGAATTCCCGGGAAAAAATTTAAATTTCCCGGGAATACGGGAAATATTAAAAAATATTTTATTGATTATTAATTTAGTTTTACTATATAAATGGGAAATTGTATATATATTTAAAATTCATATAATTACATTACTGACAATAATAATGACAATTTGTTTATATTATATTACTGCAAACAAAACTTTTTAAATTCGCTAAGTGGCTATTTTTTGCGAAACCCAGCTAGGAAAATACAAACATTTTGTGAGCGTATTTGCAGGATATTTATTGCGAACGAAATATATTATACTGACAATACTAGGACTGTTCTTCTTTAAGCCGGTATATCAAGCAGCGATAACAAAAATGTTAATAAAAACTTATTTTTTCTCCAAATATTACAATAAAAATATTTGTATCAAAAAAATTAAAAAAAAAAAATATTTTGTGTTGACTTTTTTGGACTTAGTCTCGATAAACACAAATTTACTGGATAATTATCCAGGCTAAGTCCAATATTTTTAACATGAAATTATTTTTTTCAAAATTTGTTTTCACGCACTCATTGATATTGAATGAAATTATTGCAGCTTAATTACCCAGTCTTAAAAATGGTCATAATATGGCAGGCAAGTGCCAGTATTTAACTTTAAATTTCTTGTTATCCCAGATCGATAAAATAAAGGTGAAAATCTTTTTTTAAGAAGTATTTACTTCACATATGAAACCAGTAAGAATTGGTCTAAAAATAAATTCACCTGAAAACTTTCGATACAAATATATGGCATATTTAAATGACCCTTTGTAAGAGCTAATGGCTGGACTATTTCAATATTTTTTAAATTAATATTAACATTTTTAATGTCTCCATTGCTTTTACAGTTTAGAATATTTTCCCCCTGTATTTTTCCCTGTATTTTTAAAATATTTTCCTCCCCAAACGAATGAATCTTCTAAATGAAAGACGTCATAACGTTCTCATCAATACGAGTTCTTTGTTTCTTTTAAAAAAATAATTTTGAATCTAGTGTAGGTCTAAGACTCTAGTACTAGTGATTCCTAAAATATTTTGACAAAAAGATTAGTTTTTCATTTGTAATATGTCAGTATTTTAACCCATTAACGCCCAATGGTAATTTTATTTATTAAATTTATTTTCAATTAAAAATTATTAAATTTTTTTTATAATTATTTTTTGTTCTTTTCGATCACTTGTGCCATATAGTTTAATAATCAGGAATTCATTCATTCACATTGAAAAGTACGATAACCTTGAAATAGTGTACACAGGCGTGTACGGTGGGCGTTAATGGGCCAAAAATTCACACCAATTACTAAATGTTCATATTTTAAATCATATTGCACATACCTAAAATAAATTATTTCCCCCCCCGGGAATTCCCGGGATTCCCGGGAATGAAACTTTTCATTCCCGTTTTCCCGGGAAATGAAAAAAGTCCGGGAAACCCCAAACCCTAGTTGTACATGACATAGTGTAATATTCTTGTTTTATATATATCCAAATTGGTACTAAAGGGTCCGCCAAATAACTTTTTTTTGAAAATGCTATAAAAAAACTACTGAATATTTTCTCAAATTTCTTTTTTTATTTGAAAGTACAATCCTTCCGGTTAATAGTGGAAAATAATTTCATTCAAATGGCTGCCTCGACACCCCACAAATAATAGTCCAACGGTTGAAAAAAAACGTTAGATGGCGGACCCTTTATTTTGTCAACGTAAATTTTCCATCAGTCGAAAAATTAAAACAAAATCATTTAGAAACGTCGATACTAACAAATCGGATCTACTTTTAAAAATCCTAATTCTAGCCAAAATTTACTTTTCGGGAATTATGCATTCCTAAAAGAAAATTCTCTTTATTATATAAATTCAAAACAAACAAGTCGATCGGCTTAGAATCGCCAGTTGAGTCGCTTTAACGACGCCATTTTAACTCATTTTAACGCATGATAAGTTTGTCATTATAGTGGCACTGTGATAATTTTCTTAAATTCTCATATTTCCACACTTCTTGAATGCTGAGAATTTTAAATGTTCGATATCATCACAAATATTTCGCTTGAATTCAATTAATTTAAATTTTCTGCTGTAAACGCTGACTTTAGTGTTTTCCCAAGAATTCGGTTTCCAAAGAATTCAAATGACAATTGTATTAATTTCATTTGTAGTCGGAATGTTGGCCGCCATTCTGTGTAGTCAATTTTAACGGAATCGCATTGACATTTGAATCAAGGATGTCGCAAATTTGCAATACAACTCATACTTATTAACATTTCCATTGCAGGCGGAGGAGAGTACTTTGTAGAAGAAAAATGCAATTGGTTATCAATGCAGTTGATTGGTTCTTAATACAGAAGAGCATCAATTTCGGAAGAAAAACATTTTCTCTATTTTAATTTAAGCAAAATTGTTGCAATATTTCTAAAAGTAGGCAAAATTTTATGTAACGATTTTATTTAAAACGGACTGAGGAAACATTTAGTTTTAAATTTTTGAAAAAATAAAAACGCCAACATTTTATTAGCGATAAGTTGTATCTCAAAAACGGTTTTGTCTAAGCTACTAGTATAGGTGTAATGCATTTAAAATATAAAATTTGAACTACCGATTACTTTCACTTTGAAAGGTAGAATAACATTAATTTTTTATTTTTATTTTTATTTTTATTTTTATTTTTATTTTTATTTTTTTATTTTTATTTTTATTTTTATTTTTATTTTTATTTTTATTTTTATTTTTATTTTTATTTTTATTTTTATTTTTATTTTTATTTTTATTTTTATTTTTATTTTTATTTTTATTTTTATTTTTATTTTTATTTTTATTTTTATTTTTATTTTTATTTTTATTTTTATTTTTATTTTTATTTTTATTTTTATTTTTATTTTTATTTTTATTTTTATTTTTATTTTTATTTTTATTTTTATTTTTATTTTTATTTTTATTTTTATTTTTATTTTTATTTTTATTTTTATTTTTATTTTTATTTTTATTTTTATTTTTATTTTTATTTTTATTTTTATTTTTATTTTTATTTTTATTTTTATTTTTATTTTTATTTTTATTTTTATTTTTATTTTTATTTTTATTTTTATTTTTATTTTTATTTTTATTTTTATTTTTATTTTTATTTTTATTTTTATTTTTATTTTTATTTTTATTTTTATTTTTATTTTTATTTTTATTTTTATTTTTATTTTTATTTTTATTTTTATTTTTATTTTTATTTTTATTTTTATTTTTATTTTTATTTTTATTTTTATTTTTATTTTTATTTTTATTTTTATTTTTATTTTTATTTTTATTTTTATTTTTATTTTTATTTTTATTTTTATTTTTATTTTTATTTTTATTTTTATTTTTATTTTTATTTTTATTTTTATTTTTATTTTTATTTTTATTTTTATTTTTATTTTTATTTTTATTTTTATTTTTATTTTTATTTTTATTTTTATTTTTATTTTTATTTTTATTTTTATTTTTATTTTTATTTTTATTTTTATTTTTATTTTTATTTTTATTTTTATTTTTATTTTTATTTTTATTTTTATTTTTATTTTTATTTTTATTTTTATTTTTATTTTTATTTTTATTTTTATTTTTATTTTTATTTTTATTTTTATTTTTATTTTTATTTTTATTTTTATTTTTATTTTTATTTTTATTTTTATTTTTATTTTTATTTTTATTTTTATTTTTATTTTTATTTTTATTTTTATTTTTATTTTTATTTTTATTTTTATTTTTATTTTTATTTTTATTTTTATTTTTATTTTTATTTTTATTTTTATTTTTATTTTTATTTTTATTTTTATTTTTATTTTTATTTTTATTTTTATTTTTATTTTTATTTTTATTTTTATTTTTATTTTTATTTTTATTTTTATTTTTATTTTTATTTTTATTTTTATTTTTATTTTTATTTTTATTTTTATTTTTATTTTTATTTTTATTTTTATTTTTATTTTTATTTTTATTTTGCAAAATGGGACGCTGTACGCTCGAATTAGGAAATATTAAAAACGTATTTCCAAATTAGTGAGTCTTTAACGCAAACTGTAAGAAATTTAGGTGGAAATTTTTCGAAAATAGATCGGCCTTCAGTTCAGCCGTCATGAAGCTCATTTTCATATTAGTGGCTATGTCAATACGCAAAATTGCCGCATATGGGGTTCATAAAATCCATTAAACCAGAATAAAAATAATCTGTACTTGTTTATAGCCGATTTTAATTTTAAATTTTAAAATGTCCACCTTTTACTATTCAGCACAATTTTAATTTTTGCAAACAAACAATTTATAAATGCTATAATTGTGGCGACTTTCAGACAAAGTTGGCGCTTTTTGGAATGTTACTAATGTGGTACGAATGGAGTGGGTGTGTAGCTTTCTGGCAGGTGACATTATGTTCCCATTGAGGTTAACTTATTTAGTTACATATTTGTTTCTCCCATGTGCATGCGTAACTAGTGTAGATAACACTCTTCTCAATTTGTGTACATTTGGTTGGATTATGCGACCATGCTTCGCATGTAACCTGGAATCAATAACGCATAACTAACTCATTAAGAGCGATTGCTTATCATCGGGATTTGGGTTGGCATATATGGACACAATTCATTTTATAACACTTAATCAGTGAATTTTATAACAGTTTATTTGTAAATAATTCTTTTTATAGAACTTTTTATTATGCATTCATTTCGTATGTAATTATATATAAAATGGGCAAATGTTTTATAACTGAAAACATTGTACACTCATGCAGCTATATCTGCATGTGACTGGAGGGAAATATGCATATTATATAGTAATATGTAATAATGTCACTACATAATACCAGGTAAGTTATTTAATTAGAGCAACGGGAAAATATTTCGCACGTTATTTTAATTCGATTCATTTTTCATATTCAATGGACAATGGATCAGAGCAAGTCGGTATATTTGTCAAATATATTTTAACAACGATGATATACCTAACAAGTAAAAACGACGTTAAGTTCGGCCGGGCTGAACTTTATATACACTCCACCGTGGATTGTATTCCACAGAGGCTGTCGATTTTCGTAGAAGTGCAGTAATATTACAGGAAAATATATAGTTTTTTAATATATCCAAACCAAAACAAATACAAATGTTGAAAAAAAAATTATAAATAAATATAATATTTTTATTATTTTAAACCACGCTGCTAAGGCAAGGCTACCCATACGTTTACATATCGAAATAATACTTCAAGTCAATTGAAAAAATAGGTATTCTTATATTTATATTTTCAAAAACAGTTGGTTGTATTTCCATTCGATTTTAATTCCAAAAGTACAAAATTTTAAAATCCATTACCTCACGTACATAGTGCATAATAACCTAACTTCATGATTCAGCCAATTTTTGCCGTAGAAGTAAAAAGTACGAATTTGAAAAAAATATTTTTGCATGTCTATGCACCGAATTCCATGATAGCTGCAGCCATTTAGTTGGTACCATTTTTATCCCCATTTTCCTATTTTGTCCCCTTAAGAGTACGACTTTCTAAAATCTCTTTTTTATTTTATTTGTCTTCGCAATTAGAGAGATGTACACACCGAGTTGCATCATTCTAGCTGTAGTCGTTTAGTTGGTACTATTTTTATCCCTCTGTACCCATTGTGTATCCCTTGATAGTAAGAATTTGAAAAAAAAACTTTTATTTTTCGTGTCTACGCAGTCAGAGGAATGTATACTCCGAATTTCATGACTATAGCTGCGGTCATTTAGATGGTACTATTTTTATCCCTTTTTTCATTTTAACCACAAAAAGTACGATTTTCGAAAAATCCGTTTATTTTAGGTGTCTATGCAATCAGAGGAATGTATACATCGAATTTCATTATTCTAGGTGCAACCGTTTGTTTGGTACCATTTTTATCCCTCTATTCCCATTTTACCCCTTAAAAGTACTAATTTGGGAAAAATACTTTTCTATTATGTATCTACTCAATTAGAGGAACGTACACAGCGAATTTCGTGTTTCAAGCAGCTATGTACCATTTTTATCCCTTTTTGCCCCATTTCACCCCCTACGAATAAAAATCACTTTATGGTGCACGTTTTTGTTATAGGGGGAATGCGCATACCCAATATCAAGTATGTACAAGCAGACATATTAAATAAATATGCTTAAATACTCCAAAATATTGGGGAATATTGTGGGTATTTTTCGTCCTTGTGAGTGAAAAATTTTTCCCTTTGGGCCGATTTGGCCCAGTTTCAATCCCAACGGATCTACGACTATGAGACGCATTTGTGGAAAATTTGGACGTCCTAGCTCATTTCGTCTAGATGCTAGCGTGCTTTCAACAGACTGACGGGCAGACATGGCTAGATCGTCGTAGAATTTTATGACGAAGAATATATTTTGACGAGAAATATATTTTTATTTATATGGTCTCAGGTCGATATTTCAAGGTGTTACAAACGAAATGACAAAGTTAGTATATCCCCATCCGGGTCGGGGAGGGTATACAATTAGTATCAATCAACTGGCCATGAAATTCGGTACTGCTAAGGTGCTCAATTTATTATTATAAAGAATATACGAAAAGGGAAATTTAGAAATTTCCGCGTGTGAAGCTACTTGGATTTATTAGTTTCCTTTTTTTAAAGAAATTTTTGTCTTTCTGAGACATAGTTTTTCCTTGCCCATTAGGACAGACTTAAGGATCAAAATAGCTCTAAATAATCTAACTAAGATTTTGAACTAATTTAATTTTGTGATCCTTCCCATTGCACTGCTCATAACAGGGAGTAGAAGACACTTCTGCTGCAACAGCTTTGACTTCAACCAAATATCTTCTAATCTCCATTTACCCCGAGTGTAATACTCATTTGTTGCTAAAACTTATTTGTAGTCATTAAGTTTGACAAACATCAACTACACGTTCAATATAATAAATCAATATTTGTGTGAGAGAGTGTGTACATACAAATCGCCGAGACAGCGACACAGTGGGCCAGGCCATCGCCCGCCCCCACCACATAATGTACGTGGGTAACATTTGAAATTTGGACACCTTCGTCTGGTATGACAAAAAAAAAACTAAAAACAAAGGCAATACAATTCGTCGTCCGTCCCAATCGCGAGACTGCTACACTTTAGTCGACTTTTGCTTTTTATGAAAATTTTTTTTGGCTGCGACATTTTTGGCCAAACAGCTGCACCGAGTCGGGCAACTACTTGGCAGTGGTTTGGCGTCGTCGTCGTCGCATATTCAAGCCCGATTCAAAGCCATACCATATGCGAGCGATGGTTAGCCAAAATGCTACTGTCGCCAGAAATAGGGTTTATAGAACATTTGCATTGAATTGTGGGGGAGGTGCGGGTGAGAAGATCTACATAAAATAATAATAAATTCGATAATGAAATTTTAATTTTTTTGGCGGACATCTTCGCTTGTTCGCCAGTTGTGCGAAATTTTATTCTGTTGGCATGGCTAGACTATAAAAGCCTGAGCTTAGGACGTTCTCCAGTATAGTTTAACAAAAGTTTAACAAAACTACACAACAAAATCAAAATATTCAAAATGTTCAAATTGGTAATTGTTTGATTGTGTTTTTGAGGAGAAAATCAATATTAAAAATTGACTCGATTGTAAACTAATATCCTTTCCTTGTGTTTGCATTTTTTAGTCCGTTTTCGTTGCCTTGTTCGCCCTGGTGTGCTCGGCTTATGCCAAACCCGCTTTAGTGGCCGCTGCTGTACCCGCTGGTGTGGTCACCGCCACCAGCTCTCAGTATATTGCCCGTAATTACAATGGCATTGCTGCTGCTCCCGTTGTAGCTGCTGCTTACACCGCCCCTGTTGCCGCCGCCTACACCGCTCCCGTTGCTGCTGCCTATGCTGCTCCTTATGCCGCTGCCTATACCGCTCCCTATGCCGCCGCCTACACTGCCCCAGTAGCCGCTGCTTACACCGCTCCCGTTGCCACCAGCTACTCCGCCTACTCTGCCCCCTATGGCGCTGCCTACGCTGCTCCCTACTCTGCTGCTTACACCACAGTATTCTAAATCGATCTGCCCCTCTCTCGCTTTCTCGGCTGGCTCCACAAGGACTTTCTGAAACGGATTTTTGTGTGATTTTTCTTTTTTTTTATGAAAACAAAAACTTTATTTTAAAAGCTTTTTTGTTGAAATTTTGTGATTAGAAATTTGTTTTT